>NC_069445.1:28339289-28462599 GCF_026875155.1 Cherax quadricarinatus | reverse complement strand
ATCACTTTGAATAATTGAGAATCCATTGTACTGTATGTAAATGCCTTCTCTTTTTTTTTTTTTCTTTTTTTTTTTTCAATATGTTGGCCATCTCCCACTAAGGCAGGGTAACCCAAAAAAGAAAGAAACACTTTCACCATCATTCAACACTTTCACCATCATTCACACAATCATTGTCTTTGCAGAGTTGCTCAGATATGACAGTTTAGATGTCACTCCAAACAGCTAATATCCCAAACCCCTCCTTTAACTCTTAAACTCTCCAAACGTAGATGTACGTTCGCTTGCGTAGCACTCCAAACTTAGATTTACATTTTTTACATGCTTTCTTATGGAGAAAATCAAGGTCGGAGTGCTACGCTTGGACAGTTTAATCTGTCCAAACGTAGATCTACGTTTGGACAGTTTAAGGGTTAAAGTGCAGGCAGTGTACTTCCCACCTCCAGGATTCAAGTCTGGCTAACTGGTTTCCTTGAATCCCTTCACAAAATATTACCCTGCTCACACTCCAACAGCTTGTCAAATCCCAAAAACCATTCATCTCCATTCACTCCTAAATAACATGCTCACATTTGCCTGCTGCATGTCCAAGCCCCTTGCACACAAAACCTCTTTACCCCCCTCCCTCCATCCTTTCCTTGGATGACCCCTACCTCTACATTCCTCCACTACAGATTTATAAACCCTCCAAGTCATCCTATTTTTCTCCATCCTCTCTAAATGACCAACCCACCTCAATAACCCCTCTTCAGTCCTCTGAATAATACTTTTAGTAACTCCACACCTCCTCCTAATTTCCACACTACGAATTTTCTGCATAATACTTACACCAGACATTGCCCTTAGACACAACATCTCCACTGCCTCTGGTCTCCTCCTCGCTGCAGCATTTACAACCCATGCTTCACACGCATATAAGAGTGTTGGTACCACTATACTCTCGTACATTCCCTTTTTTTGCCTCCATGGAAATTTTTTTTTTTTTTTTGTCTCCACAGATAACTCAGTGCACCACTAACCTTTTTTCCTTCATCAATTCTGTGGTTAACCCTGGCCTTCTTAAACCTATCTGCTGACAACTCGCTTTATGCTACAATATTAATTCTGAAATTTGTAATGATTAAGTGACTTGTCAAGGAGATATTATTAAAGGACTACTTATGTGGCTTTCATATTTTACAGAGAAGAGAAGTTGAAGCTGCTTTTTGGTTTTCTGTCCTGCTCAACCTAAAGCACATCTACCTGTATGTTGCTCCAGTCTACTTCATCTACCTCTTACGCTCCTACTGCCTCTCTTCAACTGTTGAAGGGCATGTACAGTGGCATTCACTGTCTGTGTTTCGTTTGGTGAAGCTTGGAGCAACAGTGGGAGCAGTTTTTGCCTTGTCATTTGGACCATTTATTATGAAAGTACAACTCAGTCAGGTTAGATTTGTTTCATGAGAGTTTTGTTATAATGAATTTTAATATTATTCAACTATGCTTTGCTTGTTATTCTCCAGTGGATTATAGTAGACCCCTGGTTTTCATAATTAATCCATTCCAGAAGGTTGGCTGAAATCTGTAATGGCTGAAAATCGAAGTAATATTTCCCATAAATAATGTAAGTCCAATTAGTCCATTTTAGACACCCAAAAATATTAACAAAAAATACATTTTATAGAGAATAACTATAGTTTTACATACAGAAAACAATGAGAAATAAATATAAATGACTAATTTGAATGATAAATGAATATTACAGTAGGGCCCCACTTATACTCCAGGTTAGGTTCCAGGCTACTGCTGGAAAGCAAACATCGCTGGAAAGCAAAACGCCATTTGTTTCCACTTATAAATATCAGATAATAAGTTTACACTAACATATATTAAGTTAGCAATAGAACAAGGATTAAAAAACAATAAAAAGTAAAATACACACACACAGTACACTCATTACTTACCTCAAAATATTTTTAGTCTTAATGTAGGGTGAGAAGTGAGTAGTGTTTATTGTAAGAAGTTAGGTATGGTAGGTATGGTAGCCAGCCAGGCTACCCCACCCCACCCCACCTACATGTAATATACTTTGAGACTTGAAGAGCCCAAGAGTGGTAAAATGCATATAGTATACACTCATTACTTACCTTAAAATATTTGTGGTCTTAATATAGGGTGCAAGGTGAATAGTTGGGTGGGTAGGTATCGAACAGTGTTTTAAGTATTGTAACCCCATCTGGCCTCCCCACTCACATATTAAATACTAGACATTTAAAGTGCCCTAGATTGATAGAATACATATACAGTACACTCATTACTTACCTTAAAATATTTGTAGTCCTAATGTAGGGTGAGAGGTGAGTAAACAAGATTAAACGAATAAACGAGAGAGAGAGAGAGAGTGCATGAGAGAGGACAGCATGAGTTATGTAAACAAACCAGCCAGACCCATATGCTTTTAGTTCACTCTGCAAGCCAACTAGAAAAATATCTCATATTTATGTTAATTTATTTTACTGTGGGAGTTGTCTCAGTTGCTCTTTGCTGATGACACTGTGCTCTTGGGAGATTCTGAAGAGAAGTTGCAGAGATTGGTGGATGAATTTGGTAGGGTGTGCAAAAGAAGAAAATTGAAAGTGAATACAGGAAAGAGTAAGGTTATGAGGATAACAAAAAGATTAGGTGATGAAAGATTGGATATCAGATTGGAGGGAGACAGTATGGAGGAGGTGAATGTATTCAGATATTTGGGAGTGGACGTGTCAGCGGATGGGTCTATGAAAGATGAGGTGAATCATAGAATTGATGGGGGGAAAAGGTGAGTGGTGCACTTAGGAGTCTGGGGAGACAAAGAACTTTGTCCTTGGAGGCAAAGAGGGGAATGTATGAGAGTATGGGTTTTACCAACGCTCTTATATGGGTGTGAAGCATGGGTGATGAATGTTGCAGCGAGGGAAGGCTGGAGGCAGTGGAGATGTCATGTCTGAGGGCAATGTGTGGTGTGAATATAATGCAGAGAATTCGTATTTGGAAGTTAGGAGGAGGTGCGGGATTACCAAAACTGTTGTCCAGAGGGCTGAGGAGGGTTGTTGAGGTGGTTCAGACATGTAGAAAAGAATGGAGCAAAAAAGAATGACTTCAAAAGTGCATCAGTCTGTAGTGGAAGGAAGGCGGGGTAGGGGTCGGCCTAGGAAAGGTTGGAGGAAGGGGGTAAAGGAGGTTTTGTGTGCGAGGGGCTTGGACTTCCAGCAGGCATGCGTGAGCGTGTTTGATAGGAGTGAATGGAGACAAATGGTTTTTAATACTTGACGTGCTGTTGGAGTGTGAGCAAAGTAACATTTATGAAGGGGTTCAGGGAAACCGGCAGGCCAGACTTGAGTCCTGGAGATGGGAAGTACAGTGCCTGCACTCTGAAGGAGGGGTGTTAATGTTGCAGTTTAAAAACTGTAGTGTAAATCACCCTTCTGGCAAGACAGTGATGGAGTGAATAATGGTGAAAGTTTTTCTTTTTCGGGCCACCCTGCCTTGGTGGGAATCGGCCAGTGTGATAATAAAAAAATAATAAATTATTTTACTGTGGGTGTATTTATCGTGTTTATATGTTACGTAACATGTTTATTATATAATTCTGAAAAAAAATGTCATAGATGGATTAAGCAAAATGTCTATATTAATAAACCATACCACGGATGGGGATAGAACCCGCAATCAGAGAGTCTCCAAACTCCAGACCGTTGCGTTAGCCACTGGGCCAGCTAGCTGGCCCAGTGGCTAACGCGACGGTCTGGAGTTTGGAGACTCTCTGATCGCGGGTTCTAACCCTGTCTGTGGTATGGTTTGTCTGCAATCGTGTCATTACGATTTCATGAGCCATGTCTATATTAATGTTTTATACGATATTTAATGCACCTCACTCTGACTTTTTTGGGTTATCCTAGGTTCCCTACACATATGCTGCTATATATGATAATCTATGTAACTGTATTTGTGTATACCTGAATAAACTTAATTACTTATTCAGAGTGATACACAAATAACCCGCACATAAAAGAGAGAAGCTTACGACGACGTTTCGGTCCGACTTGGACCATTGACAAAGTCACACTAACAGAGGTGGAGCAGAACGGCTATATATAGGCAGGAAGAGGTGGAGGTAGTAGTAGTAGTAGTAGTAGTAGTACAAGAATTGTATATAATACCGACAGGATGAAATGACACATGCACAACACCCGGGCATCCCCACCGTAGACATTTCGCCATCCAGCCAGCCACTGGATGGCGAAACGTCCACAACAAAGACAACCAGACGCCGCACATGTGTCTTAATTTCATCAGTAGTTGTAGTAGAAGAAGAAGAGGTAGTAGTAGTGGTAGTGGTAGAAGTGGGAAATAAGGAAGACGAACCAGTCAAATACAAAGGAAGGGGAGCACTGCAAGAGAGCTAGAAACCCACAGAGGGAGAGCAAGCGCACCGAGGTGCGTGAAAGGGGAAGTGGTGCTGTAGCACTGTCAGCTGCTGCTGCTGCTGGTAGCACTGTCAGCTGCTGCTGCTGCTGCTGTAGCACCATTATTGGTGTGGCTTATTGAGAATACCAAGAAACAATTAACCCCAGAGGATTTGCCACCCAGGATAACCCAAAAAAGTCAGTGTCATCGAAGACTGTCTAACTTATTTCCATTGGGGTCCTTAATCTTGTCTCCCAGGATGCAACCCACACCAGTCGACTAACACCCAGGTGAACAGGGAAAAATGCCTGGAACTAGTGCTCATATTGGTGAATTTAAAGCCAGCAAAGGTTGGTTTGAGAGATTTAAGAATCGTAGTGGCATACACAGTGTGATAAGGCCTGTTCTGGAAGAAAATGCCAAACAGGACCTACAGTACTCAGGAGGAAAAGGCACTCCCAGGACACAGTGTCTCATCAGTCATTGCTGCATCTTCAATAAAGGTAAGTGTCATTTATTCTTCATTTAGTAGAGTAGTACATGCACAATATATATTGTGCATGTACTACTCTACTATTGTGCATGTATCCTTCTCTTTGTGTGTAGGAAAAAGTATATTTCATGTGGTAAAAAATTTTTTTTCATACTTTTGGGTGTCTTGCATGGATTAATTTGATTTCCATTATTTCTTATGGGGAAAATTCATTCTCATACCGATCATTTTGCATAACAATGAGCCCTCTTGCACGGATTAAGGTCGCTATGCGGGGGTCCACTGTATATTGTAGGGAAATATAATACAATACTGCTTAACTTGTTGAACCATGAACAATCATAAAATACATGAAAACGTTGTAAATTGTACTAAATATATACATGTTGTGCTTTAATAACATGTATGTTATTAAATACCACAGACTCCACCACTGCCTCCACCAATGCCTCCACCACTTCCTCCACCACTGCGAGTCCCTACTACCCTCCCACCGACCCCTGCAACTGGCAGCCAGCCCTCCCACCACTCAGTGTGGTGAGTGTTTTGTTTGTTCATTATTTGGTATTAAACTACAGTATAAATAATGTAAACACATTCATGACTGCATATTGGAATGGCTATTTGAATAGGTATTGGACGGTGACATCATGTGTTTACTCTTGAACACAGCAAAGAATCAAACATTTCTGCTACTGCTAATAATAACAATAGTAATAATAATAATAATAATAATAATAATACGATATAATTGAAGGAGGAAATTGTACAAAAATACGAGGGAGTGGTTGACACATCGTCAGTGTGGCTTTGTTTATGCTGGAGTGAACATTAATCTCCCTGCTCTTCCAAACATTTCACAATAATTCAGCGGTTGAGGCAGTGATAGAGGCAGTGATAGAGGCAGTGGGTGAGGCAGTGGCATTTACTAACATATACGTATGTTATAAATAATAATAGTACATGTTAATATTAATAACATTTATATTAATAATAATAGTTATTCATAATGTACTATTATTATTTATAACATATATGTTTATAACATATATATTTATAACATATATGTTGTAAAAGTCAACTAAAATGCCAGCAACAATGGGCTAGTAACCCCTTTTCCTGTAAAGATTACTAAAAAGAATAAGAAGAAGAAAATTGTCAAAGTGGGAAGTCTGAATGTGCGTGGATGTTGTGCAAATGATAAGAAAGAGATGATTGTGGATGTTATGAATGAGAAGAAACTGGATGTCCTGGCTTTAAGTGAAACAAAGCTGAAGGGGGTGGGAGAGTTTCAATGGAGAGGAATAAATGGGATTAGGTCAGGGGTTTCAAATAGAGTTAGAGCTAAAGAAGGAGTAGCAATAATGTTAAAGGATAAGCTATGGCAGGAAAAGAGGACTACAAATGTATAAATTCAAGGATTATGTGGAGTAAAATAAAGATTGGATGTGAAAAGTGGGTTATAGTAAGCGTGTATGCACCTGGAGAAGAGAGAAGTGTAGAGGAGAGAGAGAGATTCTGGGAAATGTTGAGTGAATGCATGGGGAGTTTTGAATCAAGTGTGAGAGTAATGGTGGTTGGGGATTTCATTGCTAAAGTGGGTAAAAATGTTATGGAGGGAGTAGTAGGTAAATTTGGGGTGCCAGGGGTAAATGTAAATGGGGAGCCTTAAATTGAGCTATGTGTAGAAAGAAATTTGGTATTAAGTAACACATATTTTATGAAAAAGAGGATAAATAAATATACAAGGTATGATGTAGCACGTAATGAAAGTAGTTTGTTAGATTATGTATTGGTGGATAAAAGGTTGATGGGTAGGCTCCAGGATGTACATGTTTATAGAGGGGCAACTGATATATCGGATCATTATTTAGTTGTAGCTACAGTTAGAGTAAGAGGTAGATGGGAAAAAGAGGAAGGTGGCAACAACAAGTAAGAGGGAGGTGAAAGTGTATAAACTAAGGGAGGAGGAAGTTCGGGCGAGATATAAGCGACTATTGGCAGAAAGGTGGGCTAGTGCAAAGATGAGTAGTGGGGGGGTTGAAGAGGGTTGGAATAGTTTTAAAATGCAGTATTGGAATGTGGGGCAGAAGTTTGTGGTTATAGGAGGTGGGGGCAGGAGGAAAGAGGAGTGATTGGTGAATGATGAAGTAAAGGGTGTGATAAAAGAGAAAAAGGTAGCTTATGAGAGGTTTTTTACAAAGCAGAAGTGTTATAAGAAGAGCAGAGTATATGGAGAGTAAAAGAAAGGTGAAGAGAGTGGTGAGAGAGTGCAAAAGGAGAGCAGATGAAAGAGTGGGAGAGGCACTGTCAAGAAATTTTAATGAAAATAAGAAAAAATTTGGAGTGAGTTAAACAAGTTAAGAAAGCCTAGGGAAAGTATGGATTTGTCAGTTAAAAACAGAGTAGGGGAGTTAGTAGATGGGGAGAGGGAGGTATTAGGTAGATGGCGAGAATATTTTGAGGAACTTTTAAATGTTGAGGAAGAAAGGGAGGCGGTAATTTCATGCACTGTCCAGGGAGTATACCATCTTTTAGGAGTGAAGAAGAGCAGAATGTAAGTGTGGTGGAGGTATGTGAGGCATTACGTAGAATGAAAGGGGGTAAAGCAGCTGGAACTGATGGGATCAGGACAGAAATGTTAAAAGCAGGGGGGATATAGTGTTGGAGTGGTTGGTACTTTTGTTTAATAAATGTATGAAAGAGGGGAAGGTACCTAGGGATTGGCGGAGAGCATGTATAGTCCCTTTATATAAAGGGAAAGGGGACAAAAGAGATTGTAAAAATTATAGAGGAATAAGTTTACTGAGTATACCAGGAAAAGTATACGGTAGGGTTATAATTGAAAGAATTAGAGGTAAGACAGAATGTAGAATTGCGGACGAGCAAGGAGGCTTCAGAGTGGGTAGGGGATGTGTAGATCAAGTGTTTACATTGAAGCATATATGTGAACAGTATTTAGATAAAGGTAGGGAAGTTTTTATTGCATTTATGGATTTAGAAAAGGCATATGATAGAGTGGATAGAGGAGCAATGTGGCAGATGTTGCAAGTATGTATATGGAATAGGTGGTGAGTTACTAAATGCTGTAAAGAGCTTTTATGAGGATAGTGAGGCTCAGGTTAGAGTGTGTAGAAGAGAGGGAGAATACTTCCCGGTAAAAGTAGGTCTTAGACAGGGATGTGTAATGTCACCATGGTTGTTTAATATATTTATAGATGGGGTTGTAAAAGAAGTAAATGCTAGGGTGTTCGGGAGAGGGGTGGGATTAAATTATGGGGAATCAAATTCAAAATGGGAATTGACACAGTTACTTTTTGCTGATGATACTGTGCTTATGGGAGATTCTAAAGAAAAATTGCAAAGGTTAGTGGATGAGTTTGAGAATGTGTGTAAAGGTAGAAAGTTGAAAGTGAACATAGAAAAGAGTAAGGTGATGAGGGTATCAAATGATTTAGATAAAGAAAAATTGGATATCAAATTGGGGAGGAGGAGTATGGAAGAAGTGAATGTTTTCAGATACTTAGGAGTTGACGTGTCGGCGGATGGATTTATGAAGGATGAGGTTAATCATAGAATTGATGAGGGAAAAAAGGTGAGTGGTGCGTTGAGGTATATGTGGAGTCAAAAAACGTTATCTATGGAGGCAAAGAAGGGAATGTATGAAAGTATAGTAGTACCAACACTCTTATATGGATGTGGAAGCTTGGGTGGTAAATGCAGCAGCGAGAAGACGGTTGGAGGCAGTGGAGATGTCCTGTCTAAGGGCAATGTGTGGTGTAAATATTATGCAGAAAATTCGGAGTGTGGAAATTAGGAGAAGGTGTGGAGTTAATAAAAGCATTAGTCAGAGGCAGAAGAGGGGTTGTTGAGGTGGTTTGGTCATTTAGAGAGAATGGATCAAAGTAGAATGACATGGAAAGCATATAAATCTATAGGGGAAGGAAAGAGGGGTAGGGGTCATCCTCGAAAGGGTTGGAAAGAGGGGGTAAAGGAGGTTTTGTGGGTGAGGGGCTTGGACTTCCTGCAAGCGTGCTGAGCGTGTTAGATGGGAGTGAATGGAGACGAATGATACTTGGGACCTGACGACTGTTGGAGTGTGAGCAGGGTAATATTTAGTGAAGGGATTCGGGGAAAACCCGGGTTATTTTATATAGTCGGACTTGGTCCTGGAATGGGAAGTACAATGCCTGCACTTTAAAGGAGGGGTTGGGATATTGGCAGTTTGGAGGGATAGTTTGTATCTCTATATCGTATATGCTTCTAAGCTGTTGTATTCGAGCACCTCTGCAAAAGCAGTGATAATGTGTGAGTGTGGTGAAAGTGTTGAATGATAAATGAAAGTATTTTCTTTTTGGGGATTTTCTTTTTTTTTTTTTGGGTCACCCTCCCTCGGGGGGAGAGGGACCGACTTGTTAAAAAAAAAAAAAAAAAAAAATGTTAGTAAATAATCACTGCCTCTACCACTGCCTCTCCCACTGCCTCTATCACTGCCTCTACCACTGCCTCTACACTGCCTCTATCACTGCCTCTATCACTGCCTCTACCACTGCCTCTATCACTGCCTCTAACACTGCCTCTAACACTGCCTCTAAACACTGCCTCTACCACTGCTCTACCACTGCCTCTACCACTGCCTCAACCACTCCAGTCGCACTCAATCTACAAGCACCAAACAATGAATTATTGTGAAATGTTTGGAAGAGCAGGGAGACTAATGTTCACTCCAGCATAAACAAAGCCACACTGACGATGATGTCAACCACTCCCTCGTATTTTTGTACAATTTTCCTTCTTCAATTATATATCGTATTATTATTATTATTATTATTATTATTATTTTTATTATTATTATTATTATTATTATTATTATTATTATTATTATTTTTATTTTTATTATATTGTTATTATTAGCAGTAGCAGAAATGTTTGATTCTTTGCTGTGTTCAAGAGTAAACACATGATGTCACTGTCTAATACCTGTCCAAATAGCCATTCCAATATGCAGTCATGAATGTGTTTACATTATTTATACTGTAGTTTAATAGCAAATAATGAACAAACAAAACACTCACCACACTGAGTGGTGGGAGGGCTGGCTGCCAGTTGCGGGGGTCGGTGGGAGGGTAGTAGGGACTCGCAGGTGGCGGGAAACTTGAATATGATTTGGCGGCTGGGAATTTGGTGGCTGGGAATTTGGCGGTTGGGAATTCGCGAATGTGTGAAGCCCGCGAAAGCTGAAAACGTGAATGTTGAGGGAGACCTGTATACAGAAAGAATGGAAAGCTGTTGGTTAACAAAACAAGTAAGGGGCATAAGTGGGTAAAGTGAGAGGGAGGGTGATGCTGAAAATAAACTAGAAGGATGGAATAATAGTGTGTGGGTGAAGTACAGTAGTTTGTTTTATTATTGAGGATTGTCAAAAGTTATACTAGAATATGAATATTTACTTGAAGACAAATGCACTTGGCACCATGCTAACTAGCATAGGCTAAAGAAAGTTATAAATTATGTACCAATACTTCCAACAACATTGTTGACACCTTTCATTTTGCCAGTTCTAGAATTAGCTATATAAACATGTAACATCATCTTATGGTACTTTATACATCTGCAGGTTTTGTCACGACTGTTTCCCTTCAAACGTGGTCTGAGTCATGCATACTGGGCCCCAAACTTCTGGGCACTTTATAACTTTGCTGATAAAGTTTTGGAGTATTTTGGTGAGTGTTTTAAGATGTGGTAATATTTTTTTAGCACAACAGCCATTTCATGCTAAGCCAGGGTGACCTGAAAAAGAGTAAAACATAAAGGTTTTCTTCTTTTTACATTTAGAAACTTATACAGGAGAAGGGGGTTACTAGCTCCTTGCTCCCAGCATTTTAGTCACCTATTACGACACATATGACTTAACTCGACTCACAAAATTGTAATGACACGATTGCAAACAAACCATACCATGAGTGGGGTTTGAACCCGCGATCAGAGAGTCATAAAACTCCAGACTGATACGTTAGCCACTGAGCCAGCTAGCCACAATAAGATTCATCCAACTAGGTATATTTATACACCATAGGAAGGTTAGCATAGGCACCACTGTTACCACAATTGCAAGTTTTTACAGATGTGGTATGGTTTGTTTGCAGTTGTGTCATTACGATTTCATGAGTCATGTTGACGGCTTTGAGGGGGCTTGAGCTAGAGCTCATCAAGGGCCACGCTAGCTGGAGATTTGTCTGTAAAAACTTTCATTTGTGGTCACAGTGGTGCCTGTGCTAACCTTCCTATGGTGTATAAATATATCTAGTTGGATGAATCTTATTGTGGCTAGCTGGCCCAGTGGCTACCGCATCGGTCTGGAGTTTTATGACTCTCTGATTGCAGGTTCTAATCCTGCCCATGGTATGGTTTGTTTGCAATAGTGTCATTATGATTTTGTGAGTCATGTTGACGTCTCTGAGGGGACTTGAGCTAGAGTTCGTCATGGCCACGCTATGTAAAGTAAAAGGACACAAGTGCAACTAATGTGACATTTTATTGTGGCAACATTTCGCTCTCCAGGAGCTTTGTCAAGCTGTAACGGCTTGACAAAGCTCCTGGAGAGCGAAACGTTGCCACAATAAAATGTCACATTAGTTGCACTTGTGTCATTTTACTTTACATATTGTCAGTAGTTCCACCAACATTATTACATGGCCACACTAGCTGGAGATTTGTCTGTGAAAACTTGAATTTGTGGTCACAGTGGTGCCTGTGCTAACCTTCCTATGGTGTATAAATATACTTAGTTGGATGAATCTTATTGTTGCTAGCTGGCCCAGTGGCTAACATGTTGGTCTGGAGTTTTATGACTCTCTGATCGCTGGTTCTAACCCTGCCCATGGTATGGTTTACATATGACTTAGTGTATTTTTAACCCTTAAACTGTCCAAACAGATCTATATTCACATGCGTAGTGCTCCAAAAGTAGATCTACGTTTTTTACATATTTTCAAATATAACAAAAAAAAAAAAAGGAAGCTCTACGTTTTTTTACATACTTTCAAATGTTGAGAAAACGTAGATCTACGTTTGGACAGTTTAAGGGTTAAAAACTCTTGTTTTCTGAACTTGGCTCAATCCTTTGCTTTCTCTAAATCTCAGTTCACAGAATTTTTTTGATCTGCTCACATTCACTTAACCCTTAAACTGTGGCATACTCCCAAATAAAAATTTCTGTGTGGGGGAAGATTTTGAAAAACAAAAATATAACTTTTTTTTATGTAGATTGAATGAGTGTATTTTTCCAAATTGAGTATTTTTCCAAATTGTCAATAAAGTTAGGAATCCTTAACCTGTAAATAGCTTGCCAATAAAGCTATGGATCCTTAACCTTGTCAAACCCTGTGTAAAAAGAAAAAAGAAAGAAGAAAGAAGGAGAAAGAAGAAGAGAGAAGAAAGAATTAGAAAGAAGAAGAGAGAAGAAAGAAGGAGAAAGAAGAAGAAAGAAGGAGAAAGTAAGATAATTAGCTAGGAAGGATGGAGGGGAAGCGAGCATCAGACCCCATTGTGTTGACTGGCAGTAGGGGGAGTGAATAATGATATAATATGTCATTTTGACAGCTGCTGGACCCTGATTCAGCACATTTAGAAGTCTACACACACACACAAACTTCCTGAAGATAATAGCAATTCTTTGAAACTGTCCAGTGACTATATATGTGTATAAATATTATAGAAACCAGAAGGAAGGAAGGAAGGAAGGAAAGTGTGAAGAAAGAAAGAAAAAATGAAGATAGAAAGAAAGAAAGAAAGGAAGAAAGGTAGGTAGGAATGATGGCACAAGACCATTTACCTTGGATAACTACCTAACACAACCGCCTGCTACTACTTTGAAGAAAACTTCTCAGACAGAAGTGTTTTGTCTGTGCACATACAGAAAAAAAAAAAAGCCCACAAAAATGCAGAGAAACTTGTTTTATGTGTGAGGAGTGTACAACACCATTATGTATGAAACCATGTTTCAGACAGTTCCACAAGCTGCAGAACTTCTAGGAACATGTCCAGTGACTGTACATTTGTATATATATATATATATTATAGAACAATAATAATAAAAAAAAATTTGTGTTTGTGTAAACAAGTTTTGTAGATGAATGGTTCACAGAACCGACACGTTGATAAATTAGACGCATGTGCAACTCTTGGGTATCTTTATTAAGGAAACGTTTCGCCACACAGTGGCTTCATCAGTCCATACACATTCTCCTCCTATTCTTCAAGCTTCTCCTGTGTATGGACTGATGAAGCCACTGTGTGGCGAAACGTTTCCTTAATAAAGATACCCAAGAGTTGCACATGTGTCTAATTTATCAAACAAGTTTTGTAAACAATATATTGATAATTATGTTTGTGTGCTTATTGTGCTGTATACAAAGAGTGTATATATGTACATTGCACCTTACTTTGGTCTCACAGGACACATACCTGGAGTTTACCTGGAGAGAGTTCCGGGGGTCAACGCCCCCGCGGCCCGGTCTGTGACCAGGCCTCCTTAGGTCAGTGTCCCAGGATGCGACCCACACCAGTCGACTAACACCCAGGTACCCATTTTACTGATGGGGAACATAGACAACAGGTGGAAAGAAACACGTCCAATGTTTCTACTCTGGCTGGGAATCGAACCCAGGCCCTCACCGTGTGAAGCGAGAGCGTTAACCACCAGGCCACCAGAGCCCCGTTTAAGTTACCTGAAAAATTAAAGTAGTGGAAAAAGCAAGAAACCTTCGAATTGGAGTAAAAAAAGGTTTACCGGGTGTGTGGCATTCGTTGCTGTAGCCGTACATGGCTCATTTTCTGCCAACTTTGCGCCTCTATATCTCGGTAAGTAATGATCACAAAAAAATTTTTTTTAGGCTTTAAACACTCAGCAAAATAATCCTAGCATTATGGTAAGAAAAAAATAATTTTTTTTATTTTTCAAATACAGTGGACCCTCAGTTAACGCCTTTAATCCTTTCCAGAGAGCTAGGCTTTAACCAATTTACCTTTTAGCCGAATTAATTTTCCCCATAAGAAATAATGGAAATCCAATTAATGTTCCAGACACCCAAAAGTATTAAACAAAATATTTTTTTTACAAGAAATATACATTTCCCTACACAGAAAACAATGATACATGCACAATAAACATTACTGAAATGACACTTACCTTTATTGTGGAATTTTTGATGAGTGATGAGACGGTAGGAGGGCAGAGGATGCAGGTGTTCTATTGTTTGGAAGGGGAATCCCCTTCCATAAAGACTTCAAGTAACAAGTCCTTTTCTGGGGTTATCTCCCTTCTTTGTTTTTTAATCCTTTCAGGGTCCAGAGGCCAAATTTCAAAGTGTGCACCAGTGTCCAAGAATTTTCAAAAAATAATTTTGTTATTTTTTCTTAAGAAATGGCAGAGAATCTTTTTCTGAAGGTAATAAAACTAAAAGTACAAAATTTGATGATAAATTGACAAAATTATGCGAATTTTGATGTGTCAGCGATATTTACGCATCGGTGATTTTGCCGACTTTGACTCCCATTTTAGGCCAATTACATTATTCCAGTCGACCAAATTCTTAGCTATTTCACTAGTATTACTTCTATTCTATCGATTGAACACAAGAAATCTCCATGCCAACTGTTTCAACTACAAAATAAAGTGATTGGAAATTGGTAATTTGGCCAATTTAATGCAAAGTTCAAAATATTCTAATTTCAAAATAAGGTCCAGAATAAACAATACAGGCATTCCTGGCACTAAACTAACATCTCCTCTGTTCATTAGCTACGTTTTTCAGGCTTTACAAATGAATTCCATTTTGATTTTTTATTCACATAATGAATTTTTATTCAAACCAAAAAATAGAAGATTTACTGTTATGAAATACTATTGTAATAATTGAATAAATAATATCACCACATTTTTGAATATATATTAGATCCACCAGCTGGTGTGTATTAGACATGTGAGGTCATTTGTTTACTCTTGAACATCGGCAAAAATTGAACATTTTGGCTACTTTGAGCTCTGTTTTTTTAGCTATTTTCAGTACTAAAACCAATCAAAATCATCTCTATTTCTGTAATATATCTTCCATTCTATCAAATGAAACCAAGAAATCGCAAATACAGCTATGAAAAACATACGAAAAAAACACTGCAAAGTCACTGTTTTAATCGAAAATTACGGTCTCAGTTTTCTTTCTCTCATTATGCATTGTATGCTGCAGGATTTATTTTATGTGGTGCACATATACCAAATAGATGTATTCTCTCATTTCTGGGCCCAAATTTACCGCTCACAGCTTATCAGAGTGATCTGAACTCATGGCGTAGATCTACGGTTTGGACCCTCAATGTAAAGCCATAGATCTACGGCACGGACCCTGAAATGGTTAATGCCACTAGGACCAGCTTGAGAGTCAATGGATCCCTGTCACTCAAAATATCTGTCCAGAGAGCTCTGTTTCTCGCGTCCCTTTAAGATTTCCCTAAAATTGGCCACAAGAGTGTCATTGTACAAGTTGCCAATACAGCTTGCAACAGCTGTGTCAGGATAATATTCATCCATAAATGCTTGCAACTTTGTAAACATTGTACACATTTCCTTAATCTTTGACGACGGCAACCTCCTCTGTTCAAGACGACAGCTCCTAACTGAGTTTTTAGGTGTTATCCGAGCCAATTTTTTTACGCCAAAGTGAAGCATTTTCCGATTTTGGCGTTATCCTATGCAGGTGTTAACTGAGGGTCCACTGTATTTTTCGACATAGAATGACAGTTTCAGAAATGGGCTTGAGACAGTCAAAGGGTTAACAATCTCTGATGTGGTACTCTATCAAAAGCCTTACTAAAATCCAAGTAAACAATATCAAATTCTTTATTGTGATCATCTGCCTCAAAAGTCTTACTGAAGAAAGTTAATAAATTAGTTAGGCAGGAAAGGCCCCTCGTGAATCCATGTTGACTATCATTAATCAAATTATGCTTATTGAGATGGCTTCTTATATTATCAGCTATAATTGACTCGAGTAATTTAGCCTACAATTGAGGTTAGGCTTATTGGGTGGTAATTTGACTGTAACGACTTGTCCCCTGGATTAAAAATAGGAATTACATTAGCCGTCTTCCACATATCAGACACTACACTTGTTTGAAGAGATAAATTAAAAACATTAGTTAAATGTTCACAGAGTTCATTTTGCATTCCTTAACCGTTTGGGGGTTTTGGCCGTACTAGTATGGCTTATGCCTCAGGGTTTTTGACGTACTAGTACGTCTAAATTCTAGCGCCCTCAAATCTAGTGAGAGAAAGCTGGTAGGCCTACATATGAAAGAATGGGTCTATGTGGTCAGTGTGCGCAGTATAAAAAAAATCCTGCAGCACACAGTGCGTAATGAGAAAAAAAAAAACTTTGACCTTGCTTTTCGATTAAAATAGCGACTTTGCACTGTATTTTTGTATCGTATTTATTGTTGTATTCTAGTTTTCTTGGTCTCATTTTATAGAATGGAACACATATTACAGAAATTGAGATGATTTTGATTGGTTTTACAATTAAAAGTACCTTGAAATTGAGCTCAAAGTAGCAGAAATGTTTGATTTTTACCAAAGTTCAAAAGTAAACAAATCATGCCAAGCGTCCAATACATGTCATCTGGTGAGTCTAATATTCTTTCACAAGTGTGCTGATATTATTTATACCATTTCTACACTAATGCAGCAGTCTGCATAACAGACTGCTGCATAAGAGGGGATGGGGATGTGACTAACGAACAGAGAACTTGTTATTTTAGTGCCAGGAATGTCTTTCTTGTTTATTCTGGACACTTCGGAAATTGGCATCTTTTGAAATTTGTATGAAATTGGCAAAATTGCTAAATTCTGACCACTTTATTGGATAGTTGAAATCGGTAAATGGGTGGTTTCTTGTACTCATTTGATAGAAAAAATGGAGTTCTAGCTAAATAGTTATGATTTCTGTCGACTAGTGCACTGGAATTGGCCAAAAATAGGGCTCAAATTGGGCAAAATCGCTAATGCGTAAACATCGTCGAGACCGCTTACTTCGCGAGAGCATAATTCCGTAAGTTTTCCATCAAATTTCATACTTTTGGTGTCATTATGATCGGGAAAAGATTCTCTATCTTTTCATAGGAAATTTTTTTTTTTTTTTTTTTTTTTAAATTTTGGCGACCCTGAGAACAAGTCTCTGAGAGGGCCTGGCGACCCCCAAAGGGTTAAGAACCCTTGAAAAAAGCTCATCTGGACTGGGCAATTTATTTTGCTTCAAACGGTCTATCTTTTTGCTAACCATTTTGCTGGTGACTGAGATATTACATAATTTATCTTCTTCAGGCCCACTAAAAAAGTACCAGCCAGGGTACTTCCCCACACACCAGACAGGGTTCTTCCCCACACACACGGAGGAGTTAGAGATACATGATAATATATACATGTATGTATCTTGAAAATACTCGAGGGCCTGATCCCAAATCTGCACACTGCCATAACAGCATACTGGAGTGATAGATATGGGAGGAAGTGAGGAGTAGGGGTGTGGTGGGAACAATAAGGAAACACTGTATCAACATCTGGGGTCCCTGACTTTTCAACATCTTACCAGACGATGTCAGAAACACGGCTGGGACAAGTGTAGAAGCCTTCAAGAGGAAACTGGACAAGTATGTTCACCAGGTGCCAGATCAACCAGGCTGTGATGGATATGCTGCGCCAACTAGTGGTGGTGTATCTGAATCTCGCTCATAACTCGGATTTTGGCTCGCAACTCAAAGCAAAAAATCGACCGAGCGACTGCTTGTAACTCAGAAAACTTATAATTTGGGGCACTTGTAAGTCAAGGTACCAATGTATTGCTATTACATTTATTATATAATAATTATTATATAACCAACATGTTGCAGTATATCTAATCAAAATTTCTTGAATGTTGCTGTTCTAGATTACAGTTAACTTTAAGCAGCCCTCTGACATAAAAAGATTTACCATCCCTGGGCTAGAGCATTCAGCAGGCTTGTGTGAAAGTTAGAGTGGATTAGTGACAAGTACAATAGTTCTTATGGCTTAATGTGCTGTTGGAGTGTGAGCCAGGTAATGTTTATAAAGGGATTTAGGTAAACCAGTTAGTCAGACTTAAGTCCTTGAGATGGAAAGTATGGTGCTTGCATGCTGAAGGAAGGTTGAGGATATTGCAGTTCAGAGGGTCATTTGAATTATGATGTCTAGCAAGACAGCTATTTTGTGAATGATAGCAAATGTGTTTCTTCTTTTTTGGGGGGGAAGGAGGGGTTACCTACCTAGTGGAAGATGGCCAGTTTGTTAAAAAAAATATGGAAAACTTATTTCCTGCAAGTTGAGAGTGTAAATTTTTGTTTATTATTTAATTTGAAATTCATATGTTTCTGTGATAGTTATATTATTCAGTCAGTTGCAGAGTGATATTGCAGTTAAGTAAAATACAAAAAGCTTTATAACTTAATTTAATGTTTTCATTTCCACAGGCACTAAGCTTGGCTGGGTGTCACTAACAGGGAGAGCTGCCATGACGGGGGGGTTAGTTCAAGAGTTTGATCATGCAGTTCTGCCTTCTATATCACCTTTAGTCACCTTTGTTGCAACAGCTCTATCAATAATGGTATGCTTTATTTAATAATTTATGCCTGTATCCAGGATTATTTTGTTTTTGTCATAGACTTATTATTGTGATAAGTGTGAACACCAAATAATTATACCTTTCGCTATCGAGACCCCTGCTCACAAACTTGCTTTCAGTGTCGAAGAATTTAAAAAAAATTATTTTTTCTTATGAAATGATAGAGAAACTTTTTCCGATGGTAATGACACCAAAAGTGTAAAATTTGATGGAAAACTTACGGAATTACACTCTTGCAAAGTTAGCGGTCTAGGAGATATTTACGCATCAGCGACTTTGCCCACTTTGAGCCCTATTTTTGGCCAGTTCCATTGTTCCAGTTGACCAAACTCATAGCTATTTTGCTAGAATTCCATTTCTTCTATCGATTGAGTACAAGAAACCCCCCCTTTACTGATTTCAACTACCCAGTAAAGTGGTCAGAAATTGGCAATTTGGTGAAATTCACACAAATTTCAAAAGATGCCAATTTCAAAATAAGGTTCAGAATAAACAATGGAGACATTCCTGGCACTAAAATATGTAACATTTTCTCTGTTCATTAGTCATGTCTCCAGGCCCCTCTTGTATTACCTGGAGAGGGTTTTGGGGGTCAGTGCCCCTGTGGCTTGGTCTGAAGCCAGGCCTCATGGTAGATCAGGGTGTGATCAACCAGGCTGTTACTACTGGCCGCACACAAATTGACGTACGAACCACAGCCTGGTTAGTCAGGTACTATACTGACTTTAGGTACCTGTCCAGTGCCCTTGCTTTCCATTTTGAATTTTTATTCACACAAAAAAATAAAAGATTTACTGTTATGCAGACTACTGCATTATTGTAATAATTGTATAAATAATGTCAGCCCATTCATGACTGTGTATTAGACTGACCAGTTGGACACGTCATGGATGGTGACGTCATTTGTCTACTTTTGAACATCGGCAAAAATCAAATATTTCCGCTACTTTGAGCTCAGTTTCAAGGTACAGTGGACCCTCGATAATCGTAAGGCTCAGAAGTCATAATTTTCGGAAATAGTAACTTTTTTTTGTCAGAACATTGGCTCGCAAATCTTCATTTGACTCGCGAATCGTCATTTGACTCGTAAATAGTCGTTCGTCCCGGACGCGTACTCACGGCCCCAAGCCACCTCGCACTCCCTTCCCAGCCAGTGTGGCATTGTTTACCAGTAAGTGACCATCCCCTCACTTGTTCATACGAAATATTTCATAATATTCCATTCATTTTAGTGCTTCCAACTGTTAAATAAGCTATCATGGCTCCAAAGAAAGCTTCTAGTGCCATGCCTGTGGTAAAGAAGGTGAGAAATACGATTGAATTCAAGAAAAACATCATTGAACATTATGAAAGTGGCGTACGTGTGGCCGAACTGGCCAGGATGTACAGTGGAACCTCAAAAATCGAACGTATCACATATCGAACGTTTCGAAAATAGGACCATTTTTTTGGACAAACTGTGTCCCTATTATCGAACGCGCCCCTATTTTCGGACCGCCGGGTACGGGACCTGTCTGCCGCCCGCTCTGTCCGCGTACCCGCGCAGGCGCCGTGAGCAGTCTAGCTTTGTTTATGCTTGAGTGAACACTAACCTGCGCTCTCACGCATTTTACGATTATTTTGTTGTGTTTAGTGCTTGTGGGACTGTGAAATAAGCTGCCATGGGCCCAAAGAAATTTGCTAGTGGTACCCCTGTGGTAAAGAAAGTGGGAAACACCATAGATGTGAAGAAGGAAATAATACAGAAGTATGAGAGTGGTGTGAGACTTGTTGAGCTTGCCAGGATGTATGGGAAAAACAGTCGACCATCGGTTCTATCCTGTCAAAGAAAGAACAAATCAAGGAAGCTGATGTTGCGAAAGGTGTTAATATAGGGAGTGGATGAGGTGCCTTCTTCAAAAATTAAGGAGATTTGTGCCAAGTGGAATGATGTCCAAATGTTTGTGCAGAAGCACCACCCTGAGCAAGCTGAAACAAGCCATCTTTGCAACAAGTTCAGTGATAGAACCATGTCCCATTTTAGGGAAATGTTAAAGAGGGTGCCAGAAACAGAGGACTGTGGGACAGTTATTTTGTCAGACAGGGGTCCAATGACTCTCAAGCTGGTCCTAGTGGCATTAAAAGACAGAGAAGGGAAGTAACCCCAGAGAGGGCTTTACCTGAAGTCCTCATGGAGGGGGATTCTCCTTCCAAACACTAACCCCAACTCCCTCTCTCCTCCTCCCTATCTTCCAGATGCCATCACCAATCTTCAATAAAGCGTAAGTAAAAATGTTATTTTATATGTATTACTGTACATAATTAAAAACTTATGTATTTGTTGTATGTAAAAACTGTAATTAATTCTATAAATGTATTTTTTGTGTGAATATTTTTGGGTTTCTGGAACGGATTAATTGTATTTCCATTATTTCTTATGGGAAATATTGCTTCGAATTTCAGACTTTTCAAATTTAGAACTAGCTCCTAGAACGGATTAAGTTCGATTTTTGAGGTTCCACTGTATAAGAAACCCCATACAACCATAGCTTCTATTGTGGCCAAGAAAAAGGAAATCATGGAGGCTGTTCTTGCAAAGGGGGTAAGTAAGCTGACAAAAATGAGATCGCTAGTACTCAAAGATGTTGAGAAGTTATTGTTGGTGTGGATTAATGAGAAACGATTAGCAGGAGATAGTCTTATGCAATCGCTTATTTGTGAAAAGGCTAGGCAGTTGCATGACGATCTCGTGAAGAAATTGCCTGCAACGAGTACTGATATTTGTGAATTTAAGGCCAGCGAAGGCTGGTTTGAGACATTAAGAACTGTAGTGGCATACACAGTGTGATAAGGCATGGTGAGGCTGCCAGCTCAGACAAAATTGCAACTACAAAATTCGTAAGTGAATTCAATGAGCACATACAGTCTGAACAATTAAAACCCCAACAAGTGTTCAGTTGTGATGAAACAGGCCTCTTTTAGAAGAAAATGCTGAAGAGGACCCACATTACTCAGGAGGAAAATGACTGCCAGGACACAAGCCTATGAAAGACAGGCTGACACTTTGTAGTAATGCTAGTGGGGATTTTAAAGTGAAGCTGTTACTAGTGTACCATTCTGAAAATCCCAGAGCATTCATGAAAAACAATGTCATGAAGAATAAATTGTGTGTGTGTTGGAGAGCTAATAATAAGGCATAGGTCACGAGGGAAATTTTCGTTGAGTGGTTCAATGAAGTGTTTGGCCCCAGTGTGAAGAATTACCTCCAGGAAAATAAATTGGATCTCAAGTGTCTCCTAGTAATGGACAGTGTACCTGCTCATCCTCCAAACTTGGATGACCTAATTCTGCAGGAGTTTGGGCTCATCACAGTAAAGTTCTTTCCCCCTAATACCACTCCACTCCTCCAGCCCATGGACCAGCAGATCATTTCAAACTTTAAAAAACTCTACACCAAAGCAATGTTTCATAGGTGCTGTAACCCTTTCAGGGTCTGTCCCGTAGATCTACAGCTTCACGTTGAGTGTCCAAACCATAGATCTATCCCAAAAAATTCTAGCGCCGTCAAATTTAGCACGACAGCGCTCATAGGCCTACATGTGAGAGAACGATTCTGCGTGTGGGTGGCGCCATAAACAAAAAATCTAGGCACCCGCATAGCATTGTGGAACGCCGGCTCCAGTTACCCTTGTTCACCATGCCTCGTTGCAAGTCAGCTCTCACTCCACGAAAATTGGGACTCTCCTCTTCCTATCTGTTTAGTTCTGACACGATGGAAGGGGAAATGAAGACGAATCCTATGGCTTTGATCAGTTAGTGACCAAAGGAATGCCCCAGGATATCGAAATAGTGCAGAAAACCCTGTCGATCCTCAACCTTCAACCTCTGGTGTGGGCACTCGTCAGCCACGGTCAGTTGTACCTCAACGCAAGAGAAAACTAATACTTTCGTGTGGCCAGGCCTCTGACTTCAGTAATGATGATGATAGTGACGTGGATTGTGATTTTATGCGCTTGAACACATTCGAGTAGTGATAGTGAGGAATCATATTCACCAGTGAAGCTCGGAAATGTACTCCACTGCATACGCTCGGGTAGTGTACCCTATGCTGTGCCCAGGGGACGGAGTACATCCCAGAGTACATCCCGGAGTACATCCCGGAGTACATCCCGTGGCCCTACACCAGGTTTAATAGTGAATAGTGAGGATGAGTGACTACACTGGCATGGATAGACCACGGCATCAATAGATGGTGGTAGTGGTGATGGTAGTGGCACCGCCATGTGTGCCCTCACCACCTCGGGCTTGGAACCCACGCTGCTGACTCCTCAGTTCAAGGGCAAAGCGACCGTCACCCCCCACAACCACCCGCACAACCACCCCTATGATGTCCAGTATCCACCACAAACTGTATCTGGAATTGGCAGCAAAATCCCAAATTTTGTTCCAAAAGCCCCACCACTTTGATGACTCTCAAAGGGGAATTCAACCTACTTGTCCCCTTGGAACCACGCCAATGAACTGGAATTCTTTGAATTATCTTTGACCAGCCATTAAATGGAAACTATTGTCAGGGAAAGTAATAAATTATTTTGAGTACACCATGGCAAATACGATCATATCACCACAGTCAAGACTACACCGGGGGAAAGAGACAACTGTTGCAGAAATGGTATTTTTTTTTGCAACAATAATGCTTATGCCTAAAGTCATAAGCATAATATAAAAGCAAAACTGGTCCACAGATCGGCTAATTTCTACCCAAGTCTTCAGTGAAATCATACCAGTGAACAGGTTTATCTTACTCTTACGTATGTTGCACTTCTCTGACAAAACCGGGGCCTGACGAAGTGACAGGTTATACAAGATTAAAATTTTTTTCATGTATCTCAAACAAAAGTTCAGCATATATTTTTATCCATTCAAGAATGTTGTAATTTGACGCGCTTTGATTTTGTTCAAAGGTAGACTGTCATTCAAATAGTATATACCGAGCAAGAGGAAACGCTTTGGTATAAAATGTTTGTACTCTGTGACTGTGGCAGTGGCCGGGTGTTGGATATTGTTGTATACTCGTGAAGAAAAACATTGAAAGATACCAAGATGTTATTGGGTATTTCAGGTGACGTAGTGAGAAACATGATGGCACCTTATCTTGGAAAGGGGGCATACATTATATACCGATAACTGGTACAAAAAAGCCCATTACTCAGTAAATTCTTGCGAGTGAACAAGACAGATGTGTGTGGCACAGTGCGTTCTAATCGTAAACATAAATTTTCCCGGCTCAACGCAGGTGCTCGTGGTGATGACGTGCAGGTGTTTACTGCCAATGACATCATGGCATTACGGTGGCATACAAACGAGAAGTCACATTTTGACAACCATTCACCATAATGAAAATGCAAGACAGTGGCAAAGTTATCGGTGACTAATGAACGTTTTTCGAAAACCAGTGACAGTGATTGATTATACACAAAACATGGGGCTTGGTTGACAAATAGACATGCAGATTGGTTTTTTTGATTGTGTTCGAAAGATACAAGTGGACATGAAACTTTTCCTTCCATCTCATGGACATTCAATGCTCAATGCATATAATATGTACCAAATAAAGACTGGCAACAGACCACCGTATGGTGAATTTTGTTTGTCTTTGTCATACAACTCATAATGAAGTACCAGGTAAGAACACCTGCTATACAACAAGGTCCTCGAATTCCTCAGGATATACCCAAGCGTTTGAGGAGGGAAAGTGATCATTTCATAATACAGCTTCCTTCAACTCAGAAGAAATTTGCTCAGAAGAGATGCATCATCTGTGCACAAACAAAACGACGGCAACAAAGACGCAAAGGCACTCGGTTATGGTGCCTCTGTGTATGGTGCCTTGTTTCAAGGAGTTCCACAAGCTCCAGCAGTTCTAAAACCATGTCCAGTGATTGTAAATATGTAAATATATGATAGAACATTAGTATTATACAAGATTTGTGCATGTTTATTGTAATAAACAACAGAGATTTTAAGCCAGCCCGTAATGCTATGCATACAAGTGGCTTTGGCATGCTGCTCTTACCTGTATTTTTTTGTACCTCGGTATGTATGCTCAAATTACTAAATAAATAAATAATATGATAATAACTTTAGTGCGGTTATTGTGTTCAATACAGTGAGTTTATATATATACATTATATACAGTATTGGTCTCTCAGGCCCCAAATGTTAGTAGGAAAAGAAAAAAATTGGAAAAGAAAAGAAAAAACTAGAAAAACCGCTAAATAAAGTACTGCGCGTATGTGGAATTCGTTGATGTTGCCGCCACCACATCATTTTGGACAAACTTCTTGGCACTGTATCTCGCTAAGTACTGATCAGATTTTTTTTTTTGTCTTATTACCTTCACAAAAATATGCTCTTTAATTCTGTTAGAATTAATTTTTTTTTTTTTTTTCTTTTTTTCAAAATTTCTTGGACACTGGAGCACCACTTCAGATTTTGGCCTTGGACCCTGAAGGGGTTAATGTGACCTCAGACACTCACTTGACCCTAAGAGAGTTTTGGAAAGATCACTACAGTATCCTCCATTGCATAAGCCTTATAGGTAAGGTTTGGGAGGGAGTGACTACCAGGACTGAACTCTGCTTGGAGAAAATTGTGGCCAGATTGTGTCCACAAGAGAGATTTTGAAGGGTTTGGGGCTGACCCTGATGAGCCTATGGCAGCTGTGAAATCTATTGTGGCAATGGGGAGTTCCATGGGGTTGGATGTGAGTTTGAGGGATGTGGAAGAGTTGGTGGAGGACCACAACGAAGAGCTAACCACAGAGGAGCTGCAAGAGCTTCAGCTGAAACAGCAACAGACCGCAGCTCAGAATATTGTTGCAGAGGAGGAGGAAGAGAGATAGAAGAAGTTGCCTTCTTCAGAAATTAAGGAGATTTTTGAAATGTGGGGTAGGATGGAAAGATTCATGGAGAAACATCACCTTGACAAGGCTGTTGCAAGCCATATCGGCAACTTGTACAGTGACAAAGTCTTGGCCCATTTTAGGGAAGTTTTAAAGAGATGCCAGAAACAGAGCTCTCTGGACACTTTTTTGGGGGAGACAGGGCTCCAGTGACTCTCAGGCTGGTCCTAGTGGCATTAAGAAACAAGAGAAGAGAAGTAACCCAGAAAAGGACTTGGTACCTGAGTTCTTGATGGAAGGGGATTCCCCTTCCAAACAGTAAATAATCCAATCTCTCCCCTCCTCCAGTCTTCCATACACTAAGACGAATCGACAATAAAGGTAAATGTTATGCTGTTAATGTTTCATTCATCATGTAACATTGTATTGTGTATGTACATCTATATTTCATAAAAAAAATTTTTGTTTTAATACTTCTGGGTGTCTGGAATAGATTAATTGTACAGTAGGGCCCCACTTATATGGCGGGTTAGGTTCCAGGCTGTCGCCAGAAAGCAGACATCGCCGTAAGGCAGAACGCAATTTTTTTCCATTTATAAATGCATATAAATGCCAGACAACAAGTTTACACTAAATTATATTAGGTTAGTAATAGAACTAGGCATTAAAAATACACAAAGTAAAGTACATTCACAGTAAATTCATTACTTATCTTAAAGTATTTGTAATCTTAATGTAGGGAGAGAGGTGAGTAGTACTTATTTGTAGGAAGTCAGGTGCAGGTAACCCAGGTGTAGCTAGCCCTGGCTCCCCGTCTCATACTTAATATACGATATTTAAAACGTCCCAGAGAGGTAAAATGCACATACAGTACACTCATTATTTACCTTAAAATATGTGTAGTCTTAATATGGGAAAGGGAGAGGTGAGTAGTATTTATTTGTAGGAAGTCAGTGTAGGTAGCCGGTAGGTAGCTGGTAGGTAGCCCAGGTGGGCTACACCTACCAGCTACCTACACTGTGGCCCAAAGCCATATTATTAACATCGACATACTGTGTTCACTGAATTTAATCATTTCTAACAACTACTTTAGAAGCCATCATTAAACGAAGGGAGAAGTAATGAATAATTCATGCCGAAAAATTGTAAACAAAAGGGAGTGGGGGAGTGGCTGGGCCAAACACAGATTCTTTACACGTTTTCTCTGATGGCTGAGCAGGGGAAAACGTAATGTTGTCCCTCCACCCAGCTACCACACAGCCCCAAACAAGTTTTATTATCAGAGCACATAAAATATGCAATAAATGCCAAGACAAAAAGTTTACACTAACTTATATTAAGTAGCATAGAAATAGGCATTAAAAACACAATAAAAGGAAAGATACACACGGGAGTACACTTATTACTTACCTTAAAATATTAATATTAATGTGTGAGAGGTGGGGGGCAGGGTGTTTATTGAATAAAATCAGAATGGCACACCATCATCCTCTAACTTGGCACTTTAAAGCAAGAGGTTTTTATGACTACTCTTTTTATCACAGCTAACCTTAGAGCCATCGTCAATGGAGCCAATAGTTAACGAAAGAGTAAACGAGAGGGGAGAACGGGATACAGAGTTGAGACAATGTAAGAACACAAATGAACAGGTAGTGGGCGATCACTTGGTCAGGCAAAATAAATGCGTATTAATGTGTCTACTTTTAGTTCATTCACATACGTTTGTAACGGTTGTAAAAATTTACCTCAATATTTTTTTATTATAATAATATTTACCTCACAATACAAATACTCTTACATTGTGTACAAGTTGTACAAGTTAGTTCAGAATAAACAAACAGCAACACACCATTTTTAGAGTGAATGAAGATAATAATAATAATAATAATAATAATAAATAATAATAAAAAATAATTTCATTTATTATTAATATTAATAATAATAATTAATAATAATAATTTTTTTATTATTTTTTTATTATCGCACTGGCCGATTCCCACCAAGGCAGGGTGGCCTGAAAAAGAAAACCTTTCTCCATCATTCACTCCATCACTGTCTTGCCAGAAGGGTGCTTTACACTACAGTTTTTAAGCTGCAACATTAACACCCCTCCTTCAGAGTGCACTAAACCCACAAGGGTCGTGAATTGCTATATATAGAGTAAAGGCATACGAAAAGAATATTTTTCTACAGTTACCCCCACAGTGTTTGACTAGAGAAAACGTAATTCTTCCGATACTACCTACACAGCTGCTTTGTAAACAAGTCTCATATTTACATCAATTTTTATTCTGTGAGTATATGTATCATGTTTATATGCTATGTAATGGGTTTCATATATAATTTTGAGGAAAATACCATAGATGGATTAATGAAAATGCCTATATTGATGTAAAATAAGACATTTAGTGTGCCCAAGGGTGATTATTATTACGTAGTATTGGGGCATCATGAGTAGAGAGACTCTTAGCGATTTTAATGTGTACCTGCACACCAGCACAATGTGTAAGTATATTTAGGTACAGGTACACGTAAGTATAATTATCAGAGTACGTATAAAATATGCAGTAACTTTAAAACACTTGAAATTTTGGAAAGTTTCCTGACATAACAGATGTGGTCACAGAAAATGTAAACAAACCAGGTGGGGGGCGCCATATTTGAAAGACCGCTTACCGTATAGGAAATTTTGGTCATAATTTGACATTGCCATATCAGCGGAATGCCGTAAGGCAAAACGCCATAAAGCGGGGCCTTACTGTATCTACATTATTTCTTATGAGGAAAATAGTTTCGAAAATCATCAATTTCGGAAATAGTCACACTCTCTGGAACGGATTAATTACGAAAAACGAGGGTCCACTGTACTTTTCATCATGAAACCAGTTAAAATCATCTCTATTTCTGTAATGTATCTTCCATTCTATCAAATGAGACCAAGAAAACGAGAATATAACCATGAATATCATATGAAAATACACCGTAAAGCCACTGTTTTAAACCAAAAACACAGTCGGAGTCTTTTTTTTTTTTCTCGTTATGCACTGTGTGCTGCAAGAGTTTTTTTTATGCTGCACACACCGACCACTCAGACCCGTTCTCTCATATGTAGTCCTACCAACTTTCTTCTGCAAGATTGGAAATTGCTAGAATTTTAGCGTATTAATATTAATATGGGAGCAATGGGCTAGTAACTCCTTCTCCTGTAGACACTTACTAAAAAAGAGAAGAAAAACTTTATAAAACTGGGATGCTTAAATGTGCGTGGATGTAGTGCGGATGACAAGAAACAGATGATTGCTGATGTTATGAATGAAAAGAAGTTGGATGTCCTGGCCCTAAGCGAAACAAAACTGAAGGGGGTAGGAGAGTTTCAGTGGGGGGAAATAAATGGGATTAAATCTGGAGTATCTGAGAGAGTTAGAGCAAAGGAAGGGGGTAGAGTAATGTTAAATGATCAGTTTTGGAAGGAAAAAAAGAGAATATGAATGTGTAAATTCAAGAATTATGTGGATTAAAGTAAAGGTTGGATGCGAGAAGTGGGGGCATAATAAGCGTGTATGCACCGGAGAAGAGAGGAATGCAGAGGAGAGAGAGAGATTTTGGGAGATGTTAAGTGAATGTATAGGAGCCTTTGAACAAGTGAGAGAGTAATTGTGGTAGGGGACCTGAATGTAAAGTTAGGAGAACTTTTAGAGAGGGTGTGGGGGGTAAGTTTGGGGTGCCAGGTTGTAAATGTTAAGGGAGGGCCCTTTGATTGAACTTTGTATAGAAAGGGGTTTTTGTTATAGGTAATACATATTTTAAGAAAAAGAGGATAAATAAGTATCAAGATATGATGTAGGGCGAAATGACAGTAGTTTGTTGGATTATGTATTGGTAGATAAAGACTGTTGAGTAGACTTCAGGATGTACATGTTTATAGAGGGGCCACAGATATATCAGATAACTTTCTAGTTGTAGCTACACTGGGTAAAAGGTAGATGGGATACAAGGAGAATAGAAGCATCAGGGAAGAGAGAGGTGAAGGTTTTTAAACTAAAAGGGAGGCAGTTAGGGTAAGATATAAACAGCTATTGGAGGATAGATGGGGGTAATGAGAGCATAGGCAATGGGGTCGAAGAGGTATGGGGTAGGTTTAAAAATGTAGTGTTAGAGTGTTCAGCAGAAGTTTGTGGTTACAGGAAAGTGGGGGTTTCGGGAGGGAAGAGGAGCGATTGGTGGAATGATGATTTTAAAGAGAGTAGTAAGGGAGAAAAAGTTAGCATATGAGAAGTTTTTAAAAAAGTAGAAGTGATGCAAGGAGGGAAGAGTATATGGAGAAAAAAGTGAGAGGTTAAGAGAGTGGTGAAGCAATGTAAAAAGAGAGCAAATGAGAGTGGGTGAGATGTTATCAACAAATTTTGTTGAAAATAAGAAAAAGTTTTGGGTGAGATTAACAAGTTAAGAAAGCCTAGAGAACAAATGGATTTGTCAGTTAAAAAATAGGAGAGGAGAGTTATTAAATGGAGAGTTAGAGGTATTGGGAAGGGTGGAGGGAATATTTTGAGGAATTGTTAAATGTTGATGAAGATAGGGAAGCTGTGTGATTTCGTGTATAGGGCAAGGAGGAATAACATCTTGTAGGAGTGAGGAAGAGCCAGTTGTGAGTGTGGGGGGAAGTTCGGTGAGGCAAATAGGTAAAAAGAAAGGGGGTAAGGCAGCCGGGATTTATGGGATAAAGTTTGAAATGTTAAAAGCAGGTGGGGATATAGTTTTGGAGTTGTTGGTTGCAATTATTTAATAAATGTATGAAAGAGGGTAAGGTACTAGGGACTGGCCGAGAGCATGCATAGTTCCCTTTTTTAAAGGCAAAGGGGAATAAAAGAGAGTGCAAAAAATTATAGGGGGATAAGTCTGCTGAGTATACCTGGTTTAAAGTGGTTTTGGTAGAGTTATTATTGAAAGAATTAAGAGTAAGACGGAGAATAGGATAGCAGAAAGAACAAGGAGGCTTTAGGAAAGGTAGGGGGGGTGTGGCCAGGTGTTTACAGTGAAACATATAAGTGAACAGTATTTAGATAAGGCTAAAGAGGTCTTTGTTGGCATTTATGGATTTGGAAAAGGCGTTTTGACAGGGTGGATAGGGGGGCAATGTGGCAGATGTTGCAAGTGTATGGTGTAGGAGGTAGGTTACTGAAAGCGGAAGGTTTTTACGAGGATAGTGAGGCTCAAGTTAGAGTATGTAGGAAAGGGGGAAATTATTTCCCATTTAAAAGTAGGCCTTAGACAAGGATGTGTGATGTCACCGTTGGTTGTTTAATATATTTATAGTGGGGTTGTAAGAGAAGTAAATTGCGAGGGTCTTGACAAGAGGCGTGGAGTTTAAAAGATAAAGATACACACACAAAGTGGGAGTTTCACAGTGCTCTTTGCTGATGAAAACTGTGCTCTTGGGAGATTCTGAAGAGAAGTTGCAGAGATTGGTGGTGAATTTGGTAGGGTGTGCAAAAGAAGAAAATTAAAGGTGAAAACAGGAAAGGTAAGGTTATGAGGATAACAAAAAGATTAGGTGATGAAAGATTGAATATCAGATTGGAGGGAGAGAGTATGGAGGAGGGAATGTATTCAGATATTTGGGACGTGGAGTGTCGCGGATGGGTCTTGAAAGATGAGGTGAATCATAGAAATTTATGAGGGAAAAAAAAAGAGTGAGTGGTGCATTAGGAGTCTGTGGAGCAAAGAACTTTGTCCCTTGGAGGCAAAGAGGGGAAAATGTATGGAGTGTAGTTTTACCAACGCTCTTATATGGGTGTGAAGCAAAGGGTGATGAATGTTGCAGCGAGGAGAAGGCTGGAGGCAGGGGGAGATGTCATGTCTGAGGGCAATGTGTGGTGTGAATATAAAGCAGGAATTCGTTAGTTTGGAAGTTAGGAGGGGTGGGGGATTACCAAAAACTGTTGTCCCGAGGGCTGAGGAAGGGTTGTTGAGGTGGTTTGGACATGTAGAGAGAATGGAGCGAAAAGGAATGACTTCAAGAGTGTATCAGTCTGTAGTGGAAGGAAGGTGGGGGTAGGGGTGTCGGCTAGGAAAGGTTGGAGAGAGGGGGTTAAAGGAGGTTTTGTGTGCGAGGGGGGTTGGTTCAGCAGGATGCATGACGTGTTTTGATAGGGGAATGGAGAAAATGGGTTTTTTTTTTACTTGACGTTTTCTGGGGGAGTGTGAGCAAAGTAACATTTTTGAAGGGGTTTCGGGGAAACCGGCTGGCCGGACTTGAGTCATGGAGAGGGGAAGTAAGTCCCGCACTTGAAGGGGGGGGTGTTATGTTTGTAGTTTAAAAACTATTGTAAAGCACCCTTCGGAAAGCAGTGAGGGAGTGAATGAGGGTGAAAGTTTTTCTTTTTTCGGGCCACCCCCTTTGGTGGGTTCGGCCAGTGTGATAAAAAAAAAAAAATAGGGCCCCAACACTGGTTGTAAAACATCAAAATAAACACATGAAAGGGTTAACTCTCAGCATGAATAATGGGTTTTAGAATTTGCTGTTTGGAGGGGACATCTAAACTTGGTACTATGCCCTTGGCTTTAAGACACTATAAATGCCAACGGAAACATAACGTTATAATGTCAGATCACTAAGCAAGAACTATGATGACCTCCAAGCACTACTGAATTCTCTAAATGTCAGTATGTCTATCATTACTCTCACTGAAACATGGCTAAAGCATGATGTTACAAACATCTATTCCATACCTGGCTACACAGCCATACACAAGGCTAGATCAATTAGGAGGTGGAACAGCTATATACTACTCTGATGACCTACAGTGTATAAATTCTACTTGTACAAGGGATGAATACAGTAGGGCCCCACTTTATGGTGTTTCACTTTATGGCATTCCGCTAATATGGACATTTCAAATTATGACCAAAACTCTCTATATGGCTCCCCCCACCTGACTTTCTAATACAGTCACCGCACCCGACCCAGTTTGTTTACATTCTCCGTGAGCTCCATAAGCACTACATCTCTCCATTATGTCTGGAAACTCCAAAATTTCAAGTGTTTTTAAAAGTTATTTCGTACAGTGGAACTTGTACTTGCAAGTTTAATCCATTCCATGACCGTGCTCACAACTGGATTTGCTCGTTTGCAGAGTCAATTTTCCTCATTTAAATTAATTAAAATGCAATTAATCCGTTCCAGTGGAATTCTGTACATCAGTAATTTTGCAAATATCAACTCTACAGCTTATTTATCTATCTCACTTCATCTAATATGACATAATTAAACAATATAAATAACATAGAAATCTGATGTATACTCTAAAATTAACCCTTTGAGGGTCTGTGCCGTAGATCTATGGCTTTACGTTCAGGGTCCAAACCGTAGATCTATGTCATGAGCTCAGCTCACTCTGATAAGCTGTGAGCGGTAAATTTTGGCCTAGATATGAGAGAATACATCTATGTGGTATGTGTGCACCTCATAAAACAAATCCTGCAGCACATAATGCATAATGAGAGAAAAAAACTGAGACCGTAATTTTCGATTAAAACCGACTTTGCAGTGTTTTTTCGTGTTTTTTTAGGTGTATTTGCGATTTCTTGGTCTCATTTGATAGAATGGAAGATATATTACTGAAATAGAGATGATTTTGATTGGTTTTATTACTGGAAATGGCTTGAAACTGAGTTCAAAGTAGTGGAAATGTTAAATTTTTGCCGATGTTCAAGAGTAAGCAAATGACCTCACACGTCTAATACACACCTGCTGGTGGGTCTAATATACGTTCACAAATGTGGTGATATTATTTATACAATTATTACAATATTGCATGACAGTAAATCTTCTATTTTTTGGTTTGAATAAAAATTCATTATGTGAATAAAAAGTCAAAATGGAATTCATTAGTAAAGCCTGAAAACGTAACTCATGAACAGAGGAAATGTTAGTTTAGTGCCAGGAATGCCTGCATTGTTTATTCTGGACCCTATTTTGAAATTGGAATATTTTGAACTTTGCATTAAATTGGCCAGATTACCAATTTCTGATTACTTTATTTTGTAGTGGAAACAGTGGACTTGGCGAATTCTTGTGCTCAATCGATAGAAAAAAAGTAATACAGCAGGGCCCCACTTATATGGCAGGTTAGGTTCCAGGCAACCGCCGTAAAGGGGGAAACCGCCGAAAAGGGTGGAAAAACCCTTTTTTTTTTCCACTTATAAATGCATACAAACACTAGATAACAAGTTTACACTAACATATATTAAGTTAGCAATAGAACCAGGCATCAAAAAACAATAAAAAAGTACAATAAAACACATAGTCACTCATTACTTCCCTTAAAATATTTATAGTCTTAATCTAGGGTGAGACAAGTAGAAATTTATTTAAGAAATCAAGTGTGGTAGTATGGTGTCGGGCCAGGCAAACCATACCGGGCCCAAACCCCCCCCACATACTATTCTATGATATTTAAGCATCCCAGAGCAAAAATGTATAACGGGTTTAAATTCATTACTTCCCTTTAAAAATATTTGTAGTCTTAAGTAGGGTCAGAGTAAGTAAATGAATAAAACGAATAAATGAGAGAGAGAAAGAATGATTTACATGAAGGGGACGGGGCACGGGTTATTTAAAAAAACCCAAGGCGAACGAAAAGTTTTGTAAACAAACGAAGTGTACAAAGTCCCGGTTTTGGGCCAAATTTCATTGTGTACAGGTTTTCTCTTTCATTGATACGGTAGAATTAATAAAAAGAACACTCCCCTTCTCATGTAAAAGTCATTTTGAGAAGAAATGAAGCTTGAGTGAAGGAATGGAAATAAGTTTAAAAAAAGACTTTTTAAAGGGTTTTTCCCCAGGTTTTTCCCAAAACGTATTTTTGTTAATTAAAGAAAAATTTTATGTTAAATGTATTTGGTATACCTTTAATAAACTTTCATACATACGAAAGGAATAATTTTTTTACAGTTACCCCCCAGTAACACATTTTCTCTTATGTTTTGATTAAAAGAAAATGTTATTCCCTTTCCATCACTTTTAAAAGTTATTGGCTCCCACACCCTTTTAAAATTTTTTTGTTTTTTATATTCTATTTTGGGGTGATTTAAACAAACTTTTTTTTGTTATTAATGTTTAAATTTTTATAATTTTTTAAAAAAAAAACATGGATGGGATTAAAAGAAAATGTGTATATTAAAGTAATATACGACATTTTAAAGGGGGCTCGTGAGTTTTTTGTTAAAAATTATTTTCATTTCTAATATGGCGCAATTTTCAAAATCGTCCCGCTACCCACTCCACATTTTTTGTTTATTATTTTTACTGGGGGGGGTTTTTTTTATCTTATTTTATGTTATCATCGTGTTTATTTTTATAATTTTTTTAAAAAAATATCATGGATGGATTAATGAAAAAGTGTATATTTTAAAGTTTAAAAAACGACATTTAAATTTACTCGATGAATTTTTATCCCTCATTACTAAAATGAAATTTTGGAGACATAAGAAAACTTAAAAACCAAAATTTTAAAAAAGTGTACCTGCTGCCAGGGACAGTATGTAATTTTTTTTTGGACAGGGATACATAAGTAAAAATTATCAGAGTATATATAAAATAAAGAAATTTAAATTTTTTAAAAAAAAATTTTAAATTTTTTGGGGTTTCCAGACAAAAAGGAGAGACCTAGTGCTTACTGAGCTCATGGAGAATGTAAACAAACAGGGTGGGGCACGGTGACCGTATTAGAAAGTCAGGTGGGGGGAGCTGTATAGTGAGTTTTGGTCATAATTTGAAATGTCCGTATTAGCGGAACGCCGTATAGTGAAACGCCGTAAAGCGGGGCCTTCCTGTACTAGTAAAATAGCTAAGAATTTGGTCGACTGGAATAATGTAATTGGCCTAAAATGGGAGTCAAATTCGGCAAAATCGCCGATGCGTAAATATCGCTGACACATCAAAATTTGCGAGAGCATAATTTTGTCAATTTTTCCATCAAATTTCGTACTTTTTTGTTTTATTACCTTCAGAAAAAGATTCTCTGCCATTTCATAAGAAAAAATAACAAAATTATTTTTTGAAAATTCTTGGACACTGGTGCACACTTCGAAATTTGGCCTCTGGACCCTGTAAGGGTTAATAAAATATGTAATTCGTGCAGTGGTATGGGTGGTGTCAGCGGTGAACAAGAGTTTTTCTGGACTCCGTACAAAATACTTCTTGAATAATTTCGCTAATATCATCTATACGGCTTATTTATCTATCACAGTTCATCTAATATGGCACAACAAACAATATAAATAACATTGAAACCTGGTATATACTACTGTAGAATGAATAAAATACATGTTATTATGTATGTGTGGCGGCAGCGGCGGGCGACGAGTTTGTCTGGAGACAGGACAAAATACTCCTTGAATATTTTGATGTCATCAACTCTACGGCTTATCCCCTTCAGGGTCCAAGGCCAAAATCTGAAGTGGTGCGCCAGTGTCCAAGAAATTTTGAAAAAAAAAATTATTTTTTCTTACAGAATTAAAGAGCATATTTTTGTGAAGGTAATAAGACAAAAAAAAAATTTCTGATCAGTACTTACCGAGATACAGTGCCAAGAAGTTTGTCCAAAATGATGTGGTGGCGGCAACATCGACGAATTCCACATACGCGCAGTACTTTATTTAGCGGTTTTTGTAGTTTTTTCTTTTCTTTTCCAATTTTTTTCTTTTCCTACTAACATTTGGGGCCTGAGAGACCAATACTGTATATAATGTATATACAATGGACCCCCGCATAGCGACCTTAATCCGTGCAAGAGGGCTGATTGTTATGCGAAATGTTCGGTATGCGAATGAATTTTCCCCATAAGAAATAATGGAAATCAAATTAATCCGTGCAAGACACCCAAAAGTACGAAAAAAAAATTTTACCACATGAAATATACATTTTCCTACACACAAAGAGAAGGATACATGCACAATAGTAGAGTAGTACATGCACAATATATATTGTGCATGTACTACTCTACTAAATGAAGAATAAATGACACTTACCTTTATTGAAGATGCAGCAATGACTGATGAGACACTGTGTCCTGGGAGTGCCTTTTCCTCCTGAGTACTGTAGGTCCTGTTTGGCATTTTCTTCCAGAACAGGCCTTATCACACTGTGTATGCCACTACGATTCTTAAATCTCTCAAACCAACCTTTGCTGGCTTTAAATTCACCAATATGAGCACTAGTTCCAGGCATTTTTCCCTGTTCACCTGGGTGTTAGTCGACTGGTGTGGGTTGGATCCTGGGAGACAAGATTAAGGATCCCAATGGAAATAAGTTAGACAGTCTTCGATGACACTTACTTTTTTGGGTTATCCTGGGTGGCAAATCCTCTGGGGTTAATTGTTTCTTGGTATTCTCAGTAAGCCACACCAACAACGGTGCTACACCAGCAGCAGCAGCTGACGGTGGTACAGCAGCAACAGACGATGCTACAGCAGCAACAGACGATGCTACAGCAGCAGCAGACGATGCTACAGCAGCAGCAGACGATGCTACAGCAGCAGCAGACGATGCTACAGCAGCAGCAGCAGACGATGCTACAGCAGCAGCAGACGATGCTACAGCAGCAGCAGATGATGCTACAGCAGAAGCAGACGATGCTACAGCAGCAGCAGACGATGCTACAGCAGCAGCAGACGATGCTACAGCAGCAGCAGACGATGCTACAGCAGCAGCAGACGATGCTACAGCAGCAGCAGCTGCAGCAGCAGCTGACGGTGGTACAACAGCAGCAGCAGCTGACAGTGCAGCAGCAGCTGACAGTGCAGCAGCAGCTGAGGGTGGTACAGCAGCAGCAGCAGCTGTACCACCAATAGTAGCGATGGTTGATTGGGGTTTATTATACAACCTGGCCAGCTCGGAGACACGCACTCCACTTTCATACTTATCAATAATCTTTTTCTTCATCTCTATAGTAATTCTCACCCTTATTGCTGTAGGGTTGGCACTAGAAGCTTTCTTGGGGCCCATGGTCACTTATTTTCCAGAAAAAATCACCAAAAACACTGTAATAATACGAAATGTTCCGATTGTATGCTTGGATGTTACCGCGGAGGCTGGCTGGTAAACAATGCCACCGGCGGAACATGTGAGCGTGGCTCAGGCCGCACATTGGACGCGTCTCGGACGAAGGGCGGTGAGCGGGTTTTTGGGCGGTATGCGAGGCAAAATTTTTGCGAAAAAAGCGAGCGGTATGTGGATTGTACGGTATGCGATGCGTCCGGAATGCGGGGGTCCACTGTATATAAACTCACTGTATTGAACACAATAACCGCACTAAAGTTATTATATTATTGTTTACCACTGTTGTTTATTACAATAAACATGCACAAATCTTGTATAATACTAATGTTCTATCATATATTTACATATTTACAATCACTGGACATGGTTTTAGAACTGCTGGAGCTTGTGGAACTCCTTGAAACAAGGCACCATACACAGAGGCACCTTACATTCCTCACACATAAACCGAGTGCCTTTGCGTCTTTGTTGCCGTCGTTTTGTTTGTGCATAGATGATGCATCTCTTCTGAGCAAATTTCTTCTGAGTTGAAGGAAGCTGTATTATGAAATGATCACTTTCCCTCCTCAAACACTTGGGTATATCCTGAGGAATTCGAGAACCTTGTTGTATAGCAGGTGTTCTTACCTGGTACTTCATTATGAGTTGTCTGACAACAGACAAACAAAATTCACCATACGGTGGTCTGTTGCCAATCTTTATTTGGTACATATTATATGCATTGAGCATTGAAATGTCCATGAGATGGAAAAAAAGTTTCACGTACCACTTGTAACTCTTACGAAAACAATCAACAAAACCAATCTGCATGTCACATTTGTCAACCAAGCGCATGTTTTGTGTATAATCAATCACTGTCACTGGTTTTCGAATACGTTCATTAGTCACTTGATCAACTTTGCCACTGTCTTGCATTTCATTACGGTGAATGGTTGTCAACAATGTGACATCTCGTTTGTCATGCCACCGTAATGCCATGATGTCATTGGCAGTAAACACCTGCACGTCATCACCACGAGCACCTGCGTTGAGCCTGGGCATATGTTTACGATTAGAACGCACTGTGCCACACACATCTGTCTTGTTCACTCGCAAGAAATCACTGAGTAATGGGCTTGTGTACCAGTTATCGGTATATAGTGTATGCCCCTTACCAAGAAAAGGTGCCATCATGTTTCTCACTACGTCACCTGAGATACCCAATAACATCTTGGTACTACCGTCCTGCCAGATGACTGTGAAACAAAAACCTGTAACTGTTTTGCATGATGGTAGGATTGCTGGTTTCTTTTTCTGTCTCATAAAAACGCTAAGATAACAGGGATATCTTGCTACTCCTACTTACACTTTGGTCACACTTCACAGACACGCACATGCATATATATATATACATACATCTAGGTTTTTCTCCTTTTTCTAAATAGCTCTTGTTCTTTTTTTTTTCTTCTATTGTCCATGGGGAAGTGGAAAAGAATCTTTCCTCCGTAAGCCATGCGTGTCGTATGAGGCGACTAAAATGCCGGGAGCAATGGGCTAGTAACCCCTTCTCCTGTATACAATTACTAAAAAAGAGAAGAAGAAAAACTTTATAAAACTGGGTTGCTTAAATGTGCGTGGATGTAGTGCGGATGACAAGAAACAGATGATTGCTGATGTTATGAATGAAAAGAGTTGGATGTCCTGCCCTAAGCGAAACAAAGCTGAAGGGGTAGGAGAGTTCAGTGGGGGGAAATAAATGGGATTAAATCTGGAGTATCTGAGAGAGTTAGAGCAAAGGAAGGGGTAGCAGTAATGTTAAATGATCAGTTATGGAAGGAGAAAAGAGAATATGAATGTGTAAATTCAAGAATTATGTGGATTAAAGTAAAGGTTGGATGCGAGAAGTGGGTCATAATAAGCGTGTATGCACCTGAGAAGAGAGGAATGCAGAGGAGAGAGAGAGATTTTGGGAGATGTTAAGTGAATGTATAGGACCTTTGAACCAAGTGAGAGAGTAATTGTGGGTAGGGGACTTGAATGCTAAAGTAGGAGAAACTTTTAGAGAGGGTGTGGTAGGTAAGTTTGGGGTGCCAGGTGTAAATGATAATGGGAGCCCTTTGATTGAACTTTGTATAGAAAGGGGTTTAGTTATAGGTAATACATATTTTAAGAAAAAGAGGATAAATAAGTATACACGATATGATGTAGGGCGAAATGACAGTAGTTTGTTGGATTATGTATTGGTAGATAAAAGACTGTTGAGTAGACTTCAGGATGTACATGTTTATAGAGGGGCCACAGATATATCAGATCACTTTCTAGTTGTAGCTACACTGAGAGTAAAAGGGTAAGGGGAAAACAAGGAGAATGAACATCAGGGAAGAAGGGGTAAAGGGTTAAAAACTAAAAGAGGAGGCTTTAGGGTAAAATATAAACAGCTATTGGAGTAGATGGGCTAATGAAGCAAGGAAATGGGGTCGAAGATATGGGGTAGGTTTAAAAATGTGTGTTAGAGTGTTCAAAAATTTGTGGTTACGGAAAGGGGGGTGCAGGGGGGAAGAGGATGATTGGGGGAAGTGATGAAAAAGAGAGTAGAAAAGGGGAAAAGTTAGCATAAAATTTTTTTTACAAAGTAGAAGTGATGAAAGGGAGGGAAGATATATGGAAAAAAGAGGAGGTTAAGAAGGGTGAAGCAATGTAAAAAGAGAGCAAATGAGAGAGGGGTGAATTTAAAACAAATTTGTTGAAAAAAAAAAATTTGGAGGGGAATTAACAAGTTAAGAAACCCAGAGAACAAATTGATTTGCATTAAAAATGGGAGGGGAAGTTTTAAATGAATTAGAGGTTTTGGGAAGAGGGAAAGGGAAATATTTTGGGGAATTGTTAAATGTTGAGAAGATAGGGAAGTTGGTTTCTGTATGGGGAAAGGGAAAAACTTTTGTAGGAGTGAGGAAGACCCAGTTGGATGGGGGGGAAGTTGTGAGGCAGTGGGAAAAAAAAAGGGGGGAAAGGGCGCTGGGTTTGATGGGATAAAGATAAAAATTTTAAAAGCGGTGGGGATAGTTTTGGGGTGGTTGGTGCAATTATTTAATAAAAATTTGGAAGAGGGTAAGGTACCTAGGGTTTTGGGAAGAGCATCAACCTTTGTATAAAAGGGAAAGGGGGATAAAAGAGATGCAAAAATTATAGGGGGATAAGTCTGTTGAGTGTACCTGGTAAAGTGTATGGTAGAGTTATAATTGAAAGAATTAAGAGTAAGACGGAGAATAGGATAGCAGATGAACAAGGAGGCTTTAGGAAAGGTAGGGGGTGTGTGGACCAGGTGTTTACAGTGAAACATATAAGTGAACAGTATTTAGATAAGGCTAAAGAGGTCTTTGTGGCATTTATGGATTTGGAAAAGGCGTATGACGGGGTGGATAGGGGGGCAATGTGGCAGATGTTGCAAGTGTATGGTGTAGGAGGTAGGTTACTGAAAGCAGTGAAGAGTTTTTTACGAGGATAGTGAGGCTCAAGTTAGAGTATGTAGGAAAGAGGGAAATTTTTTCCCAGTAAAAGTAGGCCTTAGACAAGGATGTGTGATGTCACCGTGGTTGTTTAATATATTTATAGATGGGGTTGTAAGAGAAGTAAATGCGAGGTCTTGGCAAGAGGCGTGGAGTTAAAAGATAAAGAATCACACACAAAGTGGGAGTTGTCACAGCTGCTCTTTGCTGATGACACTGTGCTCTTGGGAGATTCTGAAGAGAAGTTGCAGAGATTGGTGGATGAATTTGGTAGGGTGTGCAAAAGAAGAAAATTAAAGGTGAATACAGGAAAGAGTAAGGTTATGAGGATAACAAAAAGATTAGGTGATGAAAGATTGAATATCAGATTGGAGGGAGAGAGTATGGAGGAGGTGAACGTATTCAGATATTTGGGAGTGGACGTGTCAGCGGATGGGTCTATGAAAGATGAGGTGAATCATAGAATTGATGAGGGAAAAAGAGTGAGTGGTGCACTTAGGAGTCTGTGGAGACAAAGAACTTTGTCCTTGGGAGGCAAAGAGGGAATGTATGAGAGTATAGTTTTACCAACGCTCTATATGGGTGTGAAGCGTGGGTGATGAATGTTGCAGCGAGGAGAAGGCTGGAGGCAGTGGAGATGTCATGTCTGAGGGCAATGTGTGGTGTGAATATAATGCAGAGAATTAGTAGTTTGGAAGTTAGGAGGAGGTGCGGGATTACCAAAACTGTTGTCGAGAGGGCTGAGGAAGGGTTGTTGAGGTGGTTCGGACATGTAGAGAGAATGGAGCGAAACAGAATGACTTCAAGGGGTGTATCAGTCTGTAGTGGAAGGGAAAGGGGGGGTAGGGGTCGGCCTAGGAAGGGGTTTGGGGGGAGGGGTAAAGGAGGTTTTGTGTGCGAGGGGCTTGGACTTCCAGCAGGCATGCGTGAGCGTGTTTGATAGGAGTGAATGGAGACAAATGGTTTTTAATACTTGACGTGCTGTTGGAGTGTGAGCAAAGTAACATTTATGAAGGGATTCAGGGAAACCGGCAGGCCGGACTTGAGTTCTGGAGATGGGAAGTACAGTGCCTGCACTCTGAAGGAGGGGTGTTAATGTTGCAGTTTAAAAACTGTAGTGTAAAGCACCCTTCTGGCAAGACAGTGATGGAGTGAATGATGGTGAAAGTTTTTCTTTTTCGGGCCACCCTGCCTTGGTGGGAATCGGCCGGTGTGATAATAAAAAAATAAAAAATATACATCAATATCCAACACCAGGCCACTGTCACAGTCACAGAGTACAAAGTGTTTCCTCTTGCTCGGTATATACTGCTTGAATGACAGTCTACCTTTGAACAAAATCAAAGACGCATCAATTACAACATTCTTGAATGGATAAAAGTATATGCTGAACTTTTGTTTGAGATACATGAAAACATTTCTAATCTTGTATAACCTATCACTTCTGTCAGGCCTGGTTTTGTCAGAGAAGTGCAACATACGTAACAGTAAGATAAACCTGTTCACTGGGATGATTTCACTGAAGACCGGGTTAGAAATTAGCCGATCTGTGGACCAGTATGCTTTTATATTATGCTTATAGACATTAGGCATAAGCATTATTGTTGCAGAAAGCAAATACATTTCTGCAACAGTCGTCTCTTTCCACCGGTGTAGTCTTGACTGTGGTGATATGATCGTACAGTGGACCCCTGGTTAACGATTTTTTTTCATTCCAGAAGTATGTTCAGGTGCCAGTACTGACCCAATTTGTTCCCATAAGGAATATTGTGAAGTAGATTAGTCCATTTCAGACCCCCCAAACTTACACGTACAAACGCACTTACATAAATACACTTACATAATTGGTCGCATTGGGATGTGATCGTTAAGCGGGGGTCCACTGTATTTGCCATGGTGTACTCAAAATACTTATTACTTTCCCTGACAATAGTTTCCATCAATGGCTGGTCAAAGAATAATTCAAAGAATTCCAGTTCATTGGCCGTGGTGCCAAGGGGACAAGTAGGTAGAATTCCACTTTGAGAGTCATCAAAGTGGTGGGGCTTGGGAACAAAATTAGGATTTTGCTGCCAATCCCACATACCGTTTGCTGGTGGATACTGGACATCATAGGCTGGTTGTGCGGGTGGTTGTGGTTGTGGTGGGCTGGTGGCTGACGCTCTGCTTTGTCCTTGAACTGAGGAGTCAGCAGCGTGGGTCCCAGCCTGGGCTGGTGAGTCACGCATGGCGGTGCCACTACCATCACCACTACCACCATCTGCTGATGCCTGTGGTCTATCCATGCCAAGTGTAGCCAAATCATCCTCACTATCACTATCTAAACCTGGTGTAGGGCCACGGGATGTACTCCGGGATGTACTCCGTCCCCTGGGCACAGCATAGGGTACACTACCCGAGTGCATGCGGCGGCGTACATACCGACGCTTCACTGGTGAATATGATTCCTCACTATTACTACTCGAATGATTGTCAAGCGCAATAAAATCACAATCCACGTCACTATCATCATCATTACTGAAGTCAGAGGCCTGGCCATGCAAAAATATTACTTTTCTCTTGCGTTGAGGTACAACTGACCATGACTGACGAGTGCCCACACCAGAGGTAGAAGATTGAGTATCGTCAGGTTTTTCTGCACTATTATCGATATCCTGGTCATTCCTTTCGGTCACTAACTGATCAAAGCCATAGAATTCGTCTTCATTTCCACTTCCATCAGTGTCAGAACTATCAGATAGGAAGAGGAGAGTCCCAATTTTCCGTGGAGTGAGAGCTGACTTGCGACGAGGCATGGTGAAGAAGAGTAACTGAGCCGGCGTTCCCACAATGCTATGCGGGCGCCTAGATTTTTTGTTTATGGCGCACACCCACCACGCAGACCCATTCTCTCACATGTAGGCCTATGAGCGCTTTCGCACTAAATTTGACGGCGCTAGAATTTTGGCATAGATCTACGGTTTGGACACTCAACGTGAAGCCGTAGATCTACGGGATGGACCCTGAAAGGGTTATTTATCTATCACAGTTCATCTAATATGACAACAAACAATGTAAATAACATAGAAACTTGATCTATACAGTAGACCCCCGGCATACGATGGCATCGCCTTATGTTAAATCTGGCATACAATATATTTTAACGCAAAAATTTTGCCTCTCCTCACGCGATTCGTCCGGGACGCGTCCCACGTGTGGCCTCAGCTCCAGTGTTCACAAGCCAGCCAGTGCAGTCGCATCTATGCATATATTATCCCAGTGTTGTTAGTGCTTGTAACTACAAAATAAGTCACCATGGACCCCAAAAAAGCTTCTAGTGCCATCCCTGTGGTAAAAAGGGTGAGAATTGAAAAAAGAGATTAAGGAAATGTGTGCAAAGGGGGTTGAAGTGCAAACCATTATGGATGAAAATCACCCTCACACAGCTATTGCAAGCTGTGCTGTTGACTATTACAATGACAATGTTGTGAACCACTTTAAACAAATCATAAAGGAACGAGAGGTACAGAGTTCTATGGACAGACATGTTGTGCGACAGAGGTCCAGCGACTCTCAAGCTGGTCCTAGTGGCATTAAAAGAAGAAGGGAAGTAACCCCAGAAAAGGACTTGATACCTCAAGTCCTAATAGAAGGGTATTCCCCTTCTAAACAATAAGTTCGACACTCTCCTCTCCTCCCATCCCATCAGTCATCACCAGATCTTCATTAAAGGTAAGTGTCATGTATTCTATTGTTAGTAGAGTACAGTGGACCCCCCGGTTCGCGATGCTATCGGTATCCGATAAATCCGGTAACCGATGCATTATATCACAGAAAATTTGCCTCACTTCCCGATACAAAACCCGGTATGCGATGTGGTTCGTATGAGACGTGTCCATGTGTGGCCTGAACTGCCCCGTGTGTGCCAGTGTTTACAAGCCAGCCAGTGTGCGCGCATCTAAGGATACATTCGGTACATTCCATATTATCACTGTTTTTGGTGCCTGTTTTTGCAAAATAAGTCACCATGGGCCCCAAGAAAGCTCCTAGTGCCAACCCATCGAGACCAAGGGTGCTAATGACTGTTGAAATGAAGAAAGAGATAATTGCAAAGTACAAAAGTGGAGTGTGTGTGTTGGAGCTGGTCAGGTTGTATAGTAAACCCCAATCAACCATCTCTACTATAGTGAGCAAGAAAATGGCAATCAAGGAAGCTGTTCTTGCAAAAGGTGCAACTGTGATTACGAAACAGCGACCGCAAGTGTTAGAAAATGTTAAGAGACTGTTATTGGTGTGGATAAATGAAAAACAGATAGCAGGAGATAGCATCTCTCAAGCAATCATTTGTGAAAAGGCTAGGCAGTTGCATGATGATTTGGTAAAAAAATTGCCTGCAACTAGTGGTGATGTGAGTGAATTTAAGGCCAGCAAAGGTTGGTTTGAAAGATTTAAGAATCGTAGTGGTATACATAGTGTGATTAGGCATGGTGAGGCTGCCAGTTCAGACCACAAAGCGGCTGAAAAATATGTGCGTGAATTCAAGGAGTACATAGAGGCTGAAGGATTGAAACCTGAACAATTACTCAAGAGGAAAAGGCACTCTCAGGACATAAGCCTATGAAAGACAGGCTTACTCTGTTGATGTTTTCCAATGCTAGTGGTGATTGCAAAGTGAAGCCTTTATTGGTGTATCACTCAGAAACTCCCAGAGCATTCAGGCAAAAGAATGTCCTCAAGGCTAATTTGTGTGCTGTGGAGGGCAAACAGTAAGGCATGGGTCACTAGGAACTTTTTCTATGACTGGTTACACCATGCATTTGCCCCCAGTGTGAAAAATTACCTAATTGAAAAGGAATTAGACCTTAAGTGCCTCCTGGTATTAGACAATGCCCCTGGTCATCCTACAGACTTGTCAGAGCGACTTTGTGGGGACATGAGTTTCATTAAGGTCAAGTTTTTGCCTCCTAATACCACTCCTCTCCTGCAGCCCATGGACCAGCAGGTCATTTCCACAGAAACTCAATTGACTCTAAAGGAGTTTTGGAAGGATCACTTTACTATCCTCAGTTGTGTAAAACTTATAGGTAAGGCTTGGGAGGGAGTGACTAAGAGGACCTTGAACTCTGCCTGGAAAAGACTGTGGCCAGAATGTGTAGACAAAAGGGATTTCGAAGGGTTTGAGGCTAACCCTGAGAAGCCTATGCCAGTTGAGGAATCCATTGTGGCATTGGGGAAGTCCTTGGGGTTGGAGGTTAGTGGGGAGGATGTGGAAGAGTTGGTGGAGGAGGACAATGAAGAACTAACCACTGATGAGCTGCTAGATCAACTTCAACAGCAAGAGGCCACACCTGAGGAAATTGCTTTGGAGGAGGGGAGAGTGAAATTGAAGAAGTTGCCTACTTCAAAGATTAAGGAAATCTGTGCAAAGTGGCTTGAAGTGCAAACCTTCATGGATGAAAATCACCCTCAGACAGCTATTGCAAGCCGTGCTGGTGACTATTACACTGACAATGTTGTGAACCACTTTAGGAAAGTCATAAAGGAACGAGAGGTACAGGCCACTATGGACAGATATGTTGTGCGACAGAGGTCCAGTGACTCTCAACCTGGTCCTAGTGGCATTAAAAGAAGAAGGGAAGTAACCCCAGAAAAGGACTTGCTACCTCAAGTCCTAAGGGAAGGGGATTCCCCTTCTAAATGCTAACACCATCCACACTCTCCCCTCCTCCCATCCCATCAATCATCACCAGATCTTCATTAAAGGTAAGTGTCAATTATTCTTTTGTTATTTATTGTTATTGTTGTTATTGTAATTACTATTCTATTGCATTAAACTTAATATTTCATGTGGTAAAAGTATTTTTTTTTCATACTTTTGGGTGTCTTGCACGGATTAATTTAATTTCCATTATTTCTTATGGGGAAAATTAATTCGCTTTCCGATATTTTTGGTTTACGATGAGCTCTCAGGAACAGATTAGTATCGTGAACTGGGGGTCCACTGTACTACTAACTGTGCATGTCTTCTTCAGTTTGTGTGCATTAAACTTAATATTTCATGTGGTAAAACTTTTTTTTTTTTCATACTTTTGGGTGTCTTGCATGGATTAATTTGATTTCCATTATTTCTTATGGGGAAAATTAATTCGCCTTACGATAATTTCGGCATGCGATGAGCTCTCGGGAACGGATTAATATCGTATGCCGGGGGTCCACTGTATTCTGGAACGAATAAAATATGTCATTATGTAACAGGTGAAGGCGGCCACAACCGCTCCCTCCTCGTTGTGGTAAACACTGCCATCTAATGATGGCCTTTTAAAGCCGTCTATTATTATAATTATTATTATGTAGTACATTATTATTATACATGTATTATTATTATACGTATTATATTATTATTATACGTACATGTATTATTATTACATGTATATGTATTATATTATTATTATTATTGTATTATATTATTATACTATTCTTATTATACAGTGGACCCGCGACCAGCGATGGCATCGATTAACGATAAATCTGACTAGCAATTCATTTAAACGCAAAAATTTTGCCTCGACTAGTGCTTAAAAACCCGACCAGCACTTTTCATTCCGTACCATACGCGTCCACTTTGGCCTGAGCGCGCCTCACTTGTCCCTTTGGTGCCAGTGTTTACAAGCCAGCCAGCCACCGCGGTCGCTTCCAAACATACAACTGGAACATTTCATATTATCACAGCCTTTTTAGTGATTGCACCTGCAAAATAAGTCACCATGGGCCCCAAGAAAGCTTCTAGTGCCAAACCTACAGCAAAAAGGGTGAGAATTATACTATGGAGATGAAGAAAGAGATCATTGACAAATATGAAAGTGGAGTGCGTATCTCTGAGCTGGTAAGGTTGTATAATAAACCCCAATCAACCATGGCTACTATTGTAGGCAAGAAAACGGCAATCAAGGAAGCTGTTCTTGCCAAAGGTGCAACTATGTTTTCGAAACTGAGATCGCAAGTACTCGAAGATGTTGAGAGACTGTTATTGGTGTGGATAAACGAGAAACAGATAGCAGGAGACAGCATCTCTCAAGCGATCATATGTGAAAAGGCTAGGAAGTTGCATGACGATTTAATTAAAAAAATGCCAGCAACTAGTGATGTGAGTGAATTTAAGGCCAGCAAAGGTTGGTTTGAGAGATTTAAGAAGCGTAGTGGCATTCATAGTGTGATAAGGCATGGTGAGGCTGCCAGTTCGGACCACAAAGCAGCTGAAAAATATGTGCAGGACTTCAAGGAGTACATAGTGAAGGACTGAAACCTGAACAAGTGTTTAATTGTGACGAAACAGGCCTGTTTTGGAAGAAAATGCCAAGCAGGACGTACATTACTCAGGAGGAAAAGGCACTCCCAGGACATAAGCCTATGAAAGACAGGCTTACTTTGTTGATGTGTGCCAGTGCTAGTGGTGATTGCAAAGTGAAGCCTTTATTGGTGTATCACTCTGAAACCCCCAGAGTGTTCAGGAAAAACAATGTCCTCAAGGCTAATTTGTGTGTGCTGTGGAGGGCAAACAGTAAGGCATGGGTCACTAGGGACTTTTTCTATGACTGGTTACACCATGCATTTGCCCCCGATGTGAAAAATTTACCTAATTGAAAAGAAATTAGACCTTAAGTGCCTCCTGGTATTAGACAATGCCCCTGGTTATCCTACAGATGTGGCAGAGCGACTTTCTAGGGACATGAGCTTCATTAAGGTGAAGTTTTTGCCTCCTAATACCACTCCTCTCCTGCAGCCCATGGACCAGCAGGTTATTTCCAACTTCAAGAAACTGTACACAAAAGCTATGTTTGAAAGGTGCTTTGTAGTGACCTCAGAAACTCAACTGACTCTAAGAGAGTTTTGGAAAGATCATTTTACCATCCTCAATTGTGTAAACATTATAGGTAAGGCTTGGGAGGAAGTGACTAAGAGGACATTGAACTCTGCTTGGAAAAAACTGTGGCCAGAATTTGTAGACAAAAGGGATTTTGAAGGGTTTGAGGCTAACCCTGAGAATCCTATGCCAGATGAGGAATCCATTGTGGCATTGGGGAAGTCCATGGGGTTGGAGGTTAGTGGGGATGGATGTGGAAGAGTTGGTGGTGGAGGACAGTGAAGAACTAACCACTGATGAGCTGCTAGATCATCTTGAACAGCAAGAGGGCAGACCTGAGGAAACTGCTTCAGAGGAGGGGAGAGAGAAATTGAAGAAGTTGCCTACTTCTAAGATTAAGGAAATCTGTGCAATGTGGCTTAAAGTGCAAAGCTTTATGGATGATAATCACCCTGACACAGCTACTGCAAGCCGTGTTGGCAACCTGTACACTGACAATGTTGTGAACCACTTTAGGAAAGTCATAAAGGAACGAGAGGTACAGGCCTCTATGGACAGATATGTTGTGCGACAGAAGTCCAGTGACTCAAGCTGGTCCTAGTGGCATTAAAAGAACAAGGGAAGTAACCCCAGAAAAAGACTTGCTGCCTCAAGTGCTAATGGAAGGGGATTCCCCTTCTAAACAGTAAGAAGATAACGCTCTCCCCTCCTCCCATCCCATCAATCATCACCAGATCTTCAATAAAGGTAAGTGTCATGTAACTGTGCATGTAATCTTCAGTTTGTGTGTATTAAAGTTAACATTTCATGTGGTAAATTTTTTTTTTTTCAATACTTTTGGGTGTCTTGCCCGGATTATTTGATTTCCATTATTTCTTATGGGGAAAATTAACTTGACTAACGATTATTTTGACTAACGATGAGCTCTCAGGAATGGATTAATATCGCTGGTTGATGGTCCTCTGTATATATTATTATTATTTCAGTGGACCCCCTGTATTCGATGGCATCAGTATTCGATAAATCCGGTATTCGATGCATTATATCGCAAAAAATTTTCCTTGGTATTCGATTGAAAACCCGGTATTCGATACGATTCGTACGAGACCTGTCAACATGTGGCCTGAACTGCCCCATGTGTGCCAGTGTTTACAAGCCAGCCATTGTGCGCGCATCTAAGGATACATTCGGTACATTCCATATTATCACTGTGTTTGGTGCTTGTTTCTGCAAAATAAGTCACCATGGGCCCCAAGAAAGCTTCTAGTGCCAACCCTGTGGTAAAAAGTTTGAGAATTAGTATGGAAATTAAGAAAGATTTTGAAGGGTTTGGGGCTAACCCGAGAAGCCTATGCCAGTTGTCGAATCCATTATGCCTACTTCAAAAATTAAGGAAATGTGTGCACAGTGGGTTGAAGTGCAAACCTTTTTTGATGACAATCACCCTAACACAGCTATTGCAAGCCGTGCTGGTGACTATTACAATGACAATGTTGTGGCCCATTTTAGACAAATCGTAAAGGAACGGGAGGTACAGAGGTATATGGACAGATTTGTTGTGCGACAGAGGTCCAGTGAATCTCAAGCTGGTCCTAGTGGCATTAAAAGAAGAAGGGAAGTAACCCCAGAAAAGGACTTGCTACCTCAAGTCCTAATGGAAGGGGATTCCCCTTCTAAACACTAACACCTCTCCCCTCCTCCCATCCCATCAATCATCACCAGATCTTCATTAAAGATAAGTGTCAATTATTTTATTGTTATTGTAATTATTCTATTGCATTAAACTTAATATTTCATGTAGTAAATTTTTTTTTTTTCATACTTTTGGGTGTCTTGCACGGATTAATTTGATTTCCATTATTTCTTATGAGGAAAATTTATTCGGTTTTCGATATTATCGGTATTTGATGAGCTCTCAGGAATGGATTAATATCGAATACCGGGGGTCCACTGTATACATATTATTATTATTACATTGTAAATAATTTGTAATTTTTATTCCCACAAAAAATGTAGTATTTACTGTTATGCCTTATTGCAATAATTGTATAAATAATGTCAACCCATTCACTACTGCATATTGTTTACTCTTGAACATAGCCAAGCAATGGACCATCTCTCCTACATTGAGCTCAATTTCAAAGTACTTTTCATCATGAAAGCAATCAAAATCATATCTATTTCTGTAGTATATCTTCGATTCTATCAAATGAGACCAAAGAAAAAACGAGAATACAACCATAAAAACCATACAAAAATACCACTAAGGGGTGGCTAATTGCTGAGAAGTGAACTCCATTATTTATGCTCTGATTTCTTTCATTTTTGTGTAAGTTAACCCTTTGACTGTCGAAAGGCCCAATCTTGAAGTGTCTCCTGGTGTCGCAAAATATTCGAAAAAAAAAAAAATATTTTTCTTATGAAAATGTTAAGATTATTTTTCTGATTGTTTTAGTCCAAAAAAAAAAAAATTCCCATCAGTACTTACCCAGATATAGAGGCATGAAGTTTGCAGAAAATGAGCCGCATATGGCAACAGCGGCGACTGCCACTCACCCGGTAAACTTTGGTTTACTTGTACAGTGGACTCCCTCTTAACGATCACCTCCCAATGCGACCAATTATGTAAGTGTATTTATGTAAGTGTGTTTGTACGTGTATGTTTGGGGGTCTGAAATGGACTAATCTACTTCACAATATTCCTTATGGGAACAAATTCGGTCAGTACTGGCACCTGAACATACTTCTGGAATGAAAAAATATCGTTAAACGGGGGTCCACTGTATTTGAAGATTTGTTGTTTTTTTCACTATTTTATTTTTTAACATAACTTATGTGGCCTGTGAGACCAAAGTAAGGTGCAATGTACAGTGGACCCCCGGTTAACGAACTTTTTTCATTCCAGTAGTATGTTCAGGTGCCAGTACTGACCGAATTTTTTCCCATAAGGAATATTGTGATGTAATTAGTCCTTTTCAGACCCCCAAACATACACGTGACAAACGCACTTACATAAATACACTTACATAATTGGTCGCATTTGGAGGTGATCGTTAAGCGGGGGTCCACTGTACTTATATACACTCTTTGTGTACAACACAATAAGCACACAAACATAATTATCTATATTGTTTACAAAACTTGTTTACAAAAATAAACAATACAAAAATTTTTTTATTACTATTGTTCTATAATATATATACCAATATACAGTCACTGGACATAGTCCTAGAAGTTTCTGCAGCTTGTGTAACTCTTTGACACTTTTGTGTCATACGAAGAGTGTAGTTTTACACGTCATCACACATAAAACCATGTGTGTGCATTTTTGTGGAAGTTTTTTTTGTGTGCAAAGACAAAACACCACGTCTGAGCAGTTTTCTTCAAAGTATTAGCAGGCAGTTTTGTTTGTAGTTATCCTAGGTAAATGGTCGTGTGTCATCATTCCTTTCCTGTCATTCCTTTCTACATTTCTTTCCTACCTTCCTTCTTAACATTCACTTCATCTTTCCTTGCTTTTTCTTCCTTTGATCTCCTCTTCTTTCATTCCTGCTTCCATTCTTCCTCTGGTTTCTAAATATATAAACACACATATATAGTCACAGATACTTTCATAAACTGCTGTTATCACCCTTCAGCAAGCTTGTCTTGTGTGTGAGTGTTGTGGCTTATAATTGTTTTAGTTAGGAGTCGGCAGCTGTCAAAATGACATATGTCCCATTACTCACTTCCCTACCGCCTGTCAAAACAATGGGGTCTGATGCAGCTTCCTCTCTTCCATTCTATCTAATTATCATTCTCCCTCATTCTATCTCTTTCAACTGTCCTCTCACTTTCTCTCTGTCTGTCTATCTCGTGTCTCACAGGTAACACGATAAATACAAGTATACATAGTGTAAATTACTAGGATAACCCAAAAAATCCAGACAAAGTGCTGTACTTGCTTGAAGATGTGAGACAGAGAAGCTAGATTGATAGACAGGACTTGCAGAACAGACAAAATAGACATACAAAATGTTTGTGTACCAGCAAAAATGAAGAGAGGGGATGGTCCATCTAATCTTTTCTGATCACTGCACCCTCCCCCCACACCTCATTTATGCTCATCAAACGTCAGCTCTTAATCAGATGTTGTCCTCTCTTAAACTTGTCACTTCTTCTTCTTCTTCCTTCCTCCTCCCTCCTCTTTCCTTCTCCTCCTCCTTCCCCTCCTCCTTCCTCCTCCTCCTTCCTCCTCCTCCTCCCTCCTCCTCGCATCCTCCTCCCTGTCCTCCTCCTTCCCTCCTGCCTCTTCTCCTTCCTCCTCCTCCCTCCTCCTCCTCCCCCTCCTTCACTTACCTCCTCCGCTCCCTCCTCCTCCTCCTCCTCTCTCCTAATCCTCCTCCTCCTCCTTCCTCCTCCTCCTCCTTTCTCCTCCTCCTCCTTTCTCCTCCTTTCTCCTGCTTTCCTTCCCTCCTCCACCCTCCTCCTCCCTCCTCTCCCTCCTCCTCCCCTCCTCCTCGCCTCCTTCCTCCTTCCTCCTTCCTCCACCTCCTTCCTCCTCCTTCCTCCTCCCCTCCTTCCTCCTCCTCCTTCGCTCCTCCTCCCTCCTTCACCTCCTCCCTCCCTCCTCCTCCACCCTTCCTCCTCCTCCTCCTCCTCCTCCTTCCCCTCCTCCTCCTCCCTCCTCCTCCTCCCTCCTCCTCCTCTTCCTCCTCCACTTCCTCCTCCTCCTCCTCCTCCTCCTTTCTCCCTTCCTCCTTCCCTCCCTCCTCCCCTCCTCCTCCTTTCCTCCTCCCTCCTTTCTCCTCCTCCTTTTCCCTCCTCCTTCCTCCCCCTCCCTTCCGTCCTCCTTTCCTCCTTCCTCTTCTTCCTCCTCCTCCTTCGCTCCTCCTCCGTTCCTCTTCTCCTTCCTCTTCCTGCCTCCTCCTTCTTCCTCATCCATCCTCCTCCATCCTTCCTCCTCCTCCCTCCTTTCCTTCCTCCTCCTCCTTCCTCCTCCTCCCCGCCTTCCTCCTCGCTCCTTCCTCCTCCTCCTCCTTCCTCCTTCCCCTCCTCCTCCTCCTCCTCCTCCTCCTCCCTCCCTCCTCCTCCTTCCTCCTCCTCCTTCCTCCTCCTCACTTCCCCTTCCTCCTCCTTCCACTTCCTCCTCCTCCTCCCCTCCCCCCTCCCTCCTCCTGCCTCCTCCTTCTCCTTCCCTTTCTCCTTACCTCCCTCCACCTCCTCCTCCTCCTCCTCTCCTCCTCCTCCTCCTTCCTCCTCCGCCTCCTCCTCCTTCTCCTCCTCCGCTCCTCCTTCCTCCTCCCTCCTCCTCCTCCTTACCTCCTGCCTCCTCCTCCTCCTCCTCCTCCTCCCTCCCCTCCTCATCTTCCTCCTCCTCTCCTGCCTCCTCCTTTCCTCCTCCTCCTCCTTCCTCCTCCTCTCCTTTCCTCCTCCTTTCCTCCTACTTCCTCCCCCTCCTCCATCTCTCACACTTCCTCCTCCTTCCTCCTCCTTCCTCCTCCTTCCTCCTCCTCCCTGCACTCCTCCTCCTCCTCCACCTTCATCCTCCCCTCCTTCCTCCTCCTCCTTCCTCCTCCTCCTCTCCTCCTCCTCCTTCTCCTCCTCCTCCTCCTCCTCCTCCTCCTGCCTTCCTCCTCCTCCTCCTCCTCCTACTTCCTCCTCCTCCTTCCTCATCCCTCCTCTCCTTCCTCCTCCTCCTCCTCCCCCCCTCCCTTCCTCCTCCTCCTTCCTCCTCCTCCTCCTTCCTCCTCCCCCTCCCTCTCCTTTCCTCCACCTCCTCCACCCTTCTCTTTCTCCTCCTTTCTCCTTCTCCTCCTTCCTCCCCTACTCCCTCTCCTCCTCCTCCTCCTCCTCCTCCTCTCCTCCTCCTCCATTCCTCCTCCTCCTTCCTCCTCCTTCTTTCCTCTCCTCTTTCCTGCTCCTCTTTCCTCCTCCTCCTTCCACTTCTCCTCCTCCTTCCTCCTCCTCCCTTCCTGCCTCCTCCTTCCTCCACCTCCTTCCCCTCCTCCTCTCCTCCTCCTCCTCCTCCTCCTCCTCATCTTCCTCCTCCTCAACTTCCTCCTCCTCCGTTCCTCCTTTCTCCTCCTCCTTCCTCCTCCTCCTCCTCCGTCCTTCATCCTCCCTGCCTCCTTCCTCCTCCTCCTTTCTCCTCCTCCTTTCTCCTCCTCCCCTCCCCCTCCTTCCTCCTTCCTCTTCCTCCTCCTCCTTTCCTCCTCCTCCTTCCTCTTCCTCCTTTCCTCTTCCTCCTCCTCCTTCTACCACCTCCTTCCTCCTCCTCCTTCCTCCTCCTTCCTCCTCCTCCCCCTCCTGCCTCCCTCCTCCTCCTCCTCCTTCCTCCTCTTCCTTTCCTCCTCCTTCCTCCTCCACCCTTCCTTCCTCCTCCTTCCTCCTCCACCTCCTCCCTCCTCCTCCTTCCTCCTCCTCCTTTCCTCTTCCTCCTCCCCTTCCTCCTCCTGCCCTCCTCCCTCCTCCTCCTCCTCCTTTCTCCTTCTTCCTTTCTTTCTCCTTCTCCACCCTCCTCCTTCTCCTCCCTCCTCCTCCTCCTCCTCCTTCCTCTCCTCCTCCTCCTCCCTCTCATCTCCTCCTCCTCCTCCTCCTTCCTTTCCTCCTCCTCCTCCTCCTCTCCTCCTCCTCGCTCCTCCTCCTCCTCCTCCTCCTCCTCCTTCCCCTCCTCGCTCCTTCCTCCTCCTCCTCCTCCTTCCTCCTCCTCCTCCTCCTTCCTCCCCCTTCCCTCCTCCCTCCTTCCTTCTCCTCCTTCCTCCCCTTCCTCCTCCTCCCCACCTCCTCCTCCTCCTTCTCCTCCTGCCTCCTCCTTCTCCCTCCTCCTTCCTCCTTCCTCCTCCCCCCCCCTCCTCCTCCTCCTCCCTCCTTCCTCCTCCTCCTTCCTCCTCCCCTCCTTCCTCCTCCTCCTCCTCCTCCTCTCCTTCCCTCCTCCCTCCCTCCTTCTCCCTTTCTCCTTCCTCCTTTCTCCTTCTCCTCCTTCCTCCTCCTCCCCTCCTCCTCCCTCCTCCTCCTCCTCCTCCTTCCTCCTTCCTCCACCTTCCTCCTCCTCCTTCTCCTCCTCCTCCTCCTCCCCCTCCTCCATACCCCTATGCCTCCTCTTTCTTCCTCCTCCTCATTTCCTACTTCTCCACCTTCCCTTCCTCCTCCTCCTTCCTTCCTCCTCCTTCCTCCACCCTCCTTTCCTCCTCCTCCTTCCTCCTCCTACCTGCCTCTCCTCCTCCTCACTTCCTCCTCTCATCTTCCCTCCTCCTCTTCCTCCTCCTCTTCCTCCTCTTCCTCCACCTTCTCTCTCTGACTTTGTTTGTCTCAAACACTCCTAACTCCCTCGAAATCATGAAATTGATCTTCACTGACACCTTCCATCTGCGTTAGAGCATCTTGTTGGGAAGAGAAGAGTCCCCAGATTTTTCTGGGGAGTCACTATATTCTTACCGCTAGACATGCTGAAAAAGGACGACTGAAATGGCATTCCCACAATGCACCACTGGCTCCCCGATTTTTTTTTATATGGTGCACACTAACCATGGAGACCTATTCTCTCACATGTGGGCCTACCAGCTTTCTCCTGCTTGATTTGAAGCAGCTAGAATTTATGCGTATAGATACGTCAAACACGGTATCTCCTATGACGTATATATACGACCGCAACAGTCAAGGGGTTAAGAAACATCTTTCCATCATACAATGCCCAAGTTTCAATAAGATAGTCCAACAAACAAATGAGATACAATTCCCTAGATCAAGAGCAAGAGCCCCTCACCAGCATAAAGGAACCTGCCTTGAGGTCTGCTCACTTATGGAAATGTTGCTCGCATATGGAAGCAAAAAATCGACCCATCGACTGCTCGTATTTGGAAAAACTCGCACGTGGATGCGCTCGCATGTAGAGGTTCCACTGTACAGTGGACCTCCGCATAACGATGGCATCACATAGCGATTAATCCGCATACCGCTTGCTTTAATCGCAAAAATTTTGCCGCGCATACCGATTAAAAAACCCGCTCACCGATTTTCATCCGAGACGCGTCCAATGTGCGCCCTCAGCCAGCCTCACATGTGCCGCCCGTGCCATTGTTTACCAGCCAGCCTCCGCGGTAACATCCAAGCTTTACAATCGGATATTTGTATTATTACAGTGTTTTGGGTGCTGTTTCTGGAAAATAAGTGACCATGGGCCCCAAGAAAGCTTCTAGTGCCAACCGTACACCAAAAGGGGTGAAAATTTCCCAAATAGAATGAAGAAAGAGTCATTGATAAGTATGAAAGTGGAGTGCGTATCGCCGACCTGGTCAAGTTGTACAAGAAACCCCAATCAACCATCGCTACTATTGTGGGCACCAGAAAGACAATCAAGGAAGCTGTTCTTCCCAAAAGGTTTAACTGTGTTTTCGAAAACAAAGATCGCAAGTGATGGAAGATGTTGAGAGCTGTTATTGGTGTGGATAAATGAAAAAAAAGCTAGCAGGAGAAGCGTCTCTCAAGCGATCATATGTGAAAAGGCTAGGAAGTTGCATGAGGAAATTTTAAATTTAAAAAAAAAGCCTGCAACTAGTGATGATGTGAGTGAATTTAAGGCCAGCAAAGGTTGGTTTGAGAGATTTAAGAAGCGTAGTGGCATCCATAGTGTGATAAGGCATGGTGAGGCTGCCCTTTTGGACCACAAAGCGGCTGAAAAATATGTGCAGGAATTCAAGGAGTACTAGACATTGAAGGACTGAAACCTGAACAAGTGTTTAATTGTGATGAAACAGGCCTGTTCTGGAAGAAAATGCCAAGCAGGACCTACATTATCAGGAGGAAAAGGCACTCCCAGGAAAAGCCATGAAAGACAGGCTTACTTTGTTGATGTGTGCCAATGCTAGTGGTGATTGCAAAGTTAAGCCTTTATTAGTGTATCACTCTGAAACTCCCAGAGGGGTTCAGGCAAAAGAATGTCCTCAAGGAATTTGGGGTTTTGCTGTGGGGGGCCCAAACAGTAAGGCATGGGTCACTAGGGACTTTTTCTATAATGGTTACACCATGCATTTCCCCCCAATGTGAAAGATTACCTAACTGAAAAGAAATTAGAACTTAAGTGCCTCCGGGTGTTAGACAATGCCCCGGGTCATCCTACAGACGGGGCAGAGCGACTTTTGGGGACATGAGCTTCATTAAGGTGAAGTTTTTCCCTCCAATACCACTCCTCTCCTGCAGCCCATGGACCAGCGGGTTATTGCAAACTTCAAAAAATTTTGTACACAAAGCTCTGTTTGAAAGGTGTTTGTAGTGACCTCAGAAACTCAACTGACTCTAGAGAGTTTTGGAGAGATCACTTTAATATCCTCAATTGTGTAAACCTTATAGGTAAGGCTTGGGAGGGAGTGACTAAGAAGACCTTGAACTCTGCTTGGAAGAAACTGGGGCCCCGAATGTGTAGACAAAAGGGTTTTTTGAAGGGTTTTGAGGCTAACCCTGAGAGGATTTTTGCCACTTGAGGAATCCATTGTGGCATTGGGAAAGTCCTTGGGGTTGGAGTTGTGGGGAGGATGTGGAAGAGTTGGTGGAGGAGGACAATGAAGAACAAAACCATGATGAGCTGATAGATCAACTTAAAGAGCAAGGGGCCCAGCCCTGAGGAAACGGGTTCAGAGGAGGGGAGAGAGAAATTGAAGAAGTTGCCTACACAAAGATTAAAGAAATCTGTGAAAAGTGGCTTGAAGTGCAAACCTTCATGGATGAAAATCACCCTCACACAGCTATTGCAAGCCGTGTTGGCAACCTTACACTGACAATTTTGTAAAAACACTTTAGGGAAGTCATAAAGGAACAAGAGGTACAGGCCACTATGGACAGATATGTTGTGCGAAAGAAGTCCAGGACTTGAAGCTGGTCCTAGTGGCATTAAAAGAAGAAGGGAAGTAACCCCAGAAAAGGACTTGACACCTCAAGTTTTAAAATGGAAGGGATTCCCTTCTAAACACTAACACTCTCTCTCCCCTCCTCCCATCCCATCAATCATCACCAGATCTTCAATAAAAGTAAGTGTCATGTAAGTGTGCATGCCTTTTTCAGTTTGTGTGTATTAAAATTAACATTTCATGTGGTAAAAAAATTTTTTCATACTTTTGGGTGTCTTGCACGGATTAATTTTATTTCCATTATTTCTTATGGGGAAAATTCATTCACATACCGATTATTTCGCATAACAATTACCCCTCTTGCACTGATTAAAATCGTTATGCGGGGGTCCACTGTATTTTATATACATTAGGGCTCCACTTTACGGCGTTTCACCTTACGGCATTCCGCTAATGTGGCGATGTCAAATTATGACCAAAATTTGCTATACAGCAAGCGGTCTTTCAAATACTGTACGCCCCACCTGGTTTGTTGATATTCTCCGTGACTACATCTATTATGTCAGGAATCTTTCCAAAATTTCAAGTGTTTTACAGTTACTGCATATTTTATATGTACTCTGATAATTATACTTATATGTACCTATACCTAAATATACTTACAGACTGTGCTGGTGTGCAGGTGTACATTAAAATCGCTAAGAGTCTCTCTACTCATGACGCCAATACTGCATAATAATAATCACTCTTGGGCACACTAAATGTCTTATTTTACATTAATATAGGCATTTTCATTAATCCATCTGATATTTTCCTCAAAATTACATATGAAACCCGTTACATAGCATATAAACATGATACAGTACATACACTCACAGAATAAAAATTGACATAAATATGAGATTTGTTTACAAAGCAGCTGTGTAGGGAGTGTCGGAAGAATTACATCAAACTGGGGGATAACTGTAGAAAAATATTCTTTTCGTAAGCCTTCACTCTATATATAGCAATTCATGACCCTTGTGGGTTTAGTGCTTTTTATTATGATAATAATAATAATAATACTTCATTCACTCTAAACATGGTGTGTTGCTGTTTGTTTATTCTGTACTAACTTGTACAACTTGTACACAATGTAAGAGTATTTGTATTGTGAGGTAATTATTATTATAATAAAAAAATATTAAAGTAAATGTTTTACAAACTCTTACAAACATACGTGAATGAGCTAAAAGTAGACACATTAATACGCATTTATTTCGCCTGACCAAGTGATCGCCCACTACCTGTTCACTTTGTATTTTTACATTGTCTGAACTCTGTAACTCGTTCTCTCTCTTGTTTACTCTTTTGTTAACTAGTTGGCTCTCATTGATGATGGCATCTAAGCTTAGCTGTGATAAAAAGAGGAGTAAGTGCCAAGTTAGAGGATGATGGTGTGCCATTCTGATTTTATTCAATGAACACCCTGCCACTCACCTCTCACATATTAATATTTTAAGGAAAGTAATAAGTGTACTCTGTGTGCATCTTACCTTTTATTGTATTTTTAATGCTTATTTCTATTGCTAACTTAATATAAGTTAGTGTAAACTTGATGTCTGACGTTTATTGCATATTTTATATGTGCTCTGATAATAATACTTGTGGAGCCGGGTGGAGGGACAACATTACATTTTCTCTGCTCAGCCATCAGAGAAAACGTGTATGTATCTGCGTTTGGCCCAGCCACTCCCCCACTCCACTTTTGTTTACAATTTTCGGCATGAATTATTCATTATTTCTCCCTTTGTTTATGATGGCATCTAAAGGTAGTTGTTAGAAATGATTAAATTCAGTGAACAAGGTATGTCGATGCTAATTATATGGCTCTGGGCCACAGTGTAGGTAGCTGGTTGGTGTAGCCCAGGTGGGCTACACCTAATGGCTACCTACACTGACTTCCTACAAATAAATACTACTCACCTCTCTTCCTATATTAAGACTACACATATTTTAAGGTAAATAATGAGTGTTCTGTATGTGTATTTTAACTCTCTGGGATGTTTTAAATATCGTATATTAAGTATGAGATGAGGAGCCAGGGCTACCTACACCTGGGCTACCTGCACCTGACTTCCTACAAATAAGTACTACCCACCTTCCCTCCCTACATTAAGATTACAAATACTTTAAGATAAGTAATGAATGTACTGTGAATGTATTTTACTTTGTGTGTTTTTAATGCCTAGTTCTTTTACTAACTCAATATAATTTAGTGTAAACTTGTTGTCTGGCATTTATATGCATATATAAATGGAAAAAAATTGCGTTCTGCCTTCCGGCGATGTCTCCTTTCCGTCGACAGCCTGGAACCTAACCTGCTGTATAAGTGGGGCCCTACTGTATACAGTGGACCCTCCACTAATGATACACTAAGGCCCCGCTTTATGGCATTTCAGTTTACGGCGTTCCACTAATACGGTCATTTCAAATTATGACCAAAACTCTTGGTGAAGGCTTCCCCCACCTGACTTTCTAATATGATCACCACGCCCCACCCAGTTTGTTTACATTCTCCGTGAGCTCATAATCACCACGTCTCCAGTATGTCTGGAAACTCCAAAAACTTATTTTATATTTTATGTATACTCTGATAATTATACTTATGTATACCTGTACCTAAATAAACATACACACTGTGCTAGTGTGCAGGTACACATTAAAATCAGTAAGAGTGTCTTATGTCTTGAGACGCCATATTAGTAGGTTGGTAGACAGCAACCACCCAGGGAAGTACTACCGTCCTGCCAGATGACTGTGAAACAAAAACCTGTAACTGTTTTGCATGATGGTAGGATTGCTGGTTTCTTTTTCTGTCTCATAAACACGCTAGATAACAGGGATATCTTGCTACTCCTACTTACACTTTGGTCACACTTCACAGACACGCACATGCATATATATATATACATACATCTAGGTTTTCTCCTTTTTCTAAATAGCTCTTGTTCTTTTTTTATTTCTTCTATTGTCCATGGGGAAGTGGAAAAGAATCTTTCCCTCCGTAAGCCATGCGTGTCGTATGAGGCGGCTAAAATGCCGGGAGCAATGGGCTAGTAACCCCTTCTCCTGTATACATTTACAAAAAAAGAGAAGAAGAAAAACTTTATAAAACTGGGGTGCTTAAATGTGCGTGGATGTAGTGCGGATGACAAGAAACAGATGATTGCTGATGTTATGAATGAAAAGAATTTTGGATGTCCTGGCTCTAAGCGAAACAAAGCTGAAGGGGGTTAGGAGAGTTTCAGTGGGGGAAATAAAGGGGATTAAATCTGGAGTATCTGAGAGAGTTAGAGCAAAGGAAGGGGTAGCAGTAATGTTAAATGACAGTTATGGAAGGAGAAAAGAGAATATGAATGTGTAAATTCAAGAATTATGTGGATTAAAGTAAAGGTTGGATGCGAGAAGTGGGTCATAATAAGCGTGTATGCCCCGGGAGAAGAGAGGAATGCAGAGGAGAGAGAGAGATTTTGGGGGGATTTTAAAGTGAATGTATAGGAGCCTTTGAACCAAGTGAGAGAGTAATTGTAGTAGGGGACCTGAATGCTAAAGTAGGAGAAACTTTTAGAGAGGGTGTGGTAGGTAAGTTTGGGTGCCCGGTGTAAATGATAATGGGAGCCCTTTGATTGAACTTTGTATAGAAAGGGGTTTAGTTATAGGGAATACAATTTTTAAAAAAAGAGGATAAATAAGTATACACGATATGGGTGTAGGGCGAAATGACAGTATTTGTTGGATTATGTATTGGTAGATAAAAGACTGTTGAGTAGACTTCAGGATGTACATGTTTATAGGGGGCCACAGATATATCAGATCACTTTCTAGTTGTAGCTACACTGAGAGTAAAAGGTAGATGGGATACAAAGGAGAATAGAAGCATCAGGGAAGAGAGAGGTGAAGGTTTATAAACTAAAAGAGGAGGCAGTTTGGGTAAATATAAACAGCTATTGGAGATAGATGGGCTAATGAGAGCATAGGCAATGGGGTCGAAGAGGTATGGGGTAAGGTTTAAAAATGTAGTGTTAGAGTGTTTAGCAGAAGTTTGTGGTTACAGGAAAGTGGGGGCAGGAGGGAAGAGGCGATTGGTGGAATGATGATGTAAAGAGAGTAGTAAGGGAGAAAAAGTTAGCATATGAGAAGTTTTTACAAAGTAGAAGTGATGCAAGGAGGGAAGAGTATATGGAGAAAAAGAGAGAGGTTTAAAAGAGTGGTGAAGCAATGTAAAAAGAGAGCAAATGAGAGATGGGTGAATGTTTTTCAACAAATTTTGTTGAAAATAAGAAAAAGTTTTTGGAGTGAGATTAACAAGTTACGAAAGCCTAGAGAACAAATGGATTTGTCAGTTAAAATAGGAGAGGAGAGTTATTAAAAGGAGAGTTAGAGGTATTGGGAAGATGGAGGGAATATTTTGAGGGAATTGTTAAATGTTGATGAAGATAGGGAAGCTGTGATTTCGTGTATAGGGCAAGGAGGAATAACATCTTGTAGGAGTGAGGAAGAGCCAGTTGTGAGTGTGGGGGAAGTTCGTGAGGCAGTAGGTAAAATGAAAGGGGGTAAGGCAGCCGGGATTGATGGGATAAAGATGAAATGTTAAAAGGGAGGTGGGATATAGTTTTGGAGTGGTTGGTGCAATTATTTATAAATGTATGGAAGAGGGTAAGGTACCTAGGGATTGGGAGAGAGCATGCATAGTTCCTTTGTAAAAAAGGCAAAAGGGGGTAAAAGAGAGTGCAAAAATTTAGGGGGATAAGTCTGTTGAGTGTACCGGTAAAGGTGTATTTGGGAGAGTTTTTAAAATTTAAAGAATTAAGAGTAAGACGGGGAATAGGATAGCAGATGAACAAGGAGGCTTTAGGAAAGGTAGGGGGTGTGTGGACCAGGGGTTTTTCAGTGAAACATATAAGTGAACAGTATTTAGATAAGGCTAAAGAGGTCTTTGTGGCATTTATGGATTTGGAAAAGGCGTATGACAGGGTGGATAGGGGGCAATGTGGCAGATGTTGCAAGTGTATGGTGTAGGAGGGGGTTACTGAAGCAGTAAAGTTTTTTCCCCGGGGACATGGGGTCAAGTTAGAGTATGTGGGGAAAGAGGGAAATTTTTTCCCCGTAAAAGTACCCTTAGAAAGGATGTGGATGTCCCCCTGTTGTTAATATATTTATAGAGGGGGTTGAAAAGAGAAGTAAATGCAGGGTTTTTTGGCAAGAGGCGGGAGTTAAAAGATAAAGAATCACACACAAAGTGGGAGTTGTCACAGCTGCTTTTGTGTGCACGGGGCCCGGGGGTGTTCTGAAGAAAGCTGCGAGATTGGGGGATAAATTTGGTGGGTGTGAAAAAGAAAAAATTAAAGGTGAAAAAGGGAAAGAGTAAGGTTATAGGAAAACAAAAAGATTAGGTGATGAAAGATTGTATCAGTTTGGGGGGAGGAGTATGGAGGGGGTGAACGTATTCAGAATTTGGGATGGACGTGCCGGTTTTGGGTCATGAAAAAAGAGGTGAATCATAAATTTGTGGGGGGAAAAAGAGTGAGGGGTGCACTTGGGTCTGTGGAGACAAAGAATTGTCCTTGGAGGCAAAGAGGGGAATGTTGAGATATTTTTTAAACCAACCTTTTAGGGGTTGAAGCGTGGGTGATGAATTTTTCAGCGGGGGAGAAGGGGGGGAGGCGGGAAAGTCTGAGGGCAATGTGTGGTGTGAATATAAAGCAAAATTCGTAGTTTGGAAGTTAGGGGAGGGGGCGGGATTACCAAAATGTTGTCCAGAGGGTAGGAAGGGTTGTTTAGGGGGTTCGGACATGAAGGGGAATGGAGCGAAACAAATGACTTCAAGAATGTATCATGTAGTGGGAAGGAAGGCGGGGTAGGGGTCGGCTAGGAAGGGGTTTGGGGGGAGGGGGGGAAAGGGGGTTTTTTGTGCGAGGGGCTTGGACTTCCACAGGCACGTGACGTGTTTTTAGGGGTGAATGGAGACAAATGGTTTTTAAAAATTACGTCTGTTGGGGTTGAGCAAAGTAACATTTATGAAGGGATTCAGGGAAAACCCGGGAGGCCGGACTTGATCCGAGATGGGAATACAGTCCTGCCTCTGAAGGGGGGTGTTAATGTTGCATTTAAAAACTGTAGGTTTAAACACCTTTTGCAAGACAGTGATGGGGGGAATATGGTGAAAGTTTTTCTTTTTTGGGGCCCCCCTCCTTTGGGGGGAATCGGCCAGTGGATAAAAATAAAAAAAAATAATAATAATCAACGATCTCTTTTAAAGTCGTAACAGTAGCCCCCCCTTACGATTTTTTCATTCCCGAAGTATTTTAGGTGCCCTTTTCTGAACGAATGGCAATTTAATATTGTGAATTAATTAGTCCTTTAGACCCCCCAAACATACACGTAAAACGACTTACATAAAAACACTTACATAATTTGGGCGCATGGGGGTGATCGTAAACGGGGTCCACTGTATTACTTTATTAACATGTGGTGGCATTGTTTACAAGCCGCCTTGCGGGAACACCAAGCATCAATTGGAACATTTCGTTTATTACAGGTTTTTGGTGATTTCATCTCAAATAAGTAAAAAAGGGCCCAAGAAAAAGGGTGAGAATTACTATAGAGATGAAAGAGTTCTTTTGCTAAGATGAAGGGGAGTACTGTCCCGAGGGGGCCAGGTTGTATAGAAACTCCAATAAACCATCGTACATTGTGTCCAAGAAAAGGGCAATAAAGGGAACCTTTCTTGAAAAAGGTGCAACTGTTTTTTTCGAAACAGAGATCGAAGTGATAGAAGATTTTGAAGACTCTTTGGTGTGGATAAACAAAAAAAAAAGATAGAGGCGATAGCATCTCTAAACGTCATGAGTGAAAAGGTTTAAAGTTGCATCGGATTTAATTAGAAAAATGCCGCAACTAGTGAAAATTTGAGTAAATTTAAAGGGCCAGCGAAGGTTGGTTTGAAAAATTTAAAAACATAGTGGATAATGGTTAAAAGGCATGGGAGGCCCCCATTCGAACCAAAAAGCAGTGAAAAATTGTGCGAATTCAAGAGTGCATAGACAGTGAAGACTGAACCTGAATAAGTTTAATTGTGACGAAACAGGCCTGTTTTGGAAGAAAATGCCAAGCAGGACCTACATTACTGAGGAGGAAAAGGGCCCGCTCCCAGGACATAAGCCTATGAAAGACAGGCTTACTCTGTTAATGTGTGCCATGCTAGTGTGTGTTTTGCAAAGTGAAGCCTTTATTAGTGTATCACTCTGAAACTCCCAGAGCGTTCAGAAAAAGAATATCCTCAAGGCTAATTTGTGTGTGCTGTGGAGGGCAAACAGTAAGGCATGGGTCACTAGGGACTTTTTCTATGACTGGTTACACCAAGCATTTGCCCCCAATGTGAAAAATTACCTAACTGAAAAGAAATTAGACCTTAAGTGCCTCCTGGTGTTAGACAATGCCCCTGGTCATCCTACAGACTTGGCAGAGCGACTTTGTGGGGACAGGGAGCTTCATTAAGGTCAAGTTTTTGCCTCCTAATACCACCCCTCTCCTGCACCCCATGGACCAGCGGTTATTGCAAACTTCAAAAAACTGTACACAAAAGCTCTGTTTGAAAGGTGCTTTGTAGTGACCTCAGAAACTCAATTGACTCTAAGAGAGTTTTGGAGAGATCACTTTAATATCCTCAATTGTGTAAACCTTATAGGTAAGTCTTGGGAGGGAGTGACTAAGAGGACCTTGAACTCTGCTTGGAAGAAACTGTGGCCAGAATGTGTAGACCAAAGGGATTTTGAAGGATTTGAGGCTAACCCTGGGAATCCTATGCCAGCTGAGGAATCCATTGTGGCATTGGGGAAGTCCTTGGGGTTGGAGGTTAGTGGGAAGGATGTGGAAGAGTTGGTGGAGGAGGACAATGAAGAACTAACCACTGATGAGCTGCTAGATCAACTTCAACAGCAAGAGGCCACACTTGAGGAAACTGCTTCGGAGGAGGGGAGAGAGAAATTGAAGAAGTTGCCTATTTCAAAGATTAAGGAAATCTGTGCAATGTGGCTTAAAGTGCAAACCTTTATGGATGAAAATCACCCTCAGACAGCTGTTGCAAGCCGTGTTGGCAATCTGTACACTGACAGTGTTGTGAACCACTTTAGGAAAGTTATAAAGGAACGAGAGGTACAGACCTCTATGGACAGATATGTTGTGCGACAGAAGTCTAGTGACTCTGAAGCTCGTCCTAGTGGCAGCAGTGAACCCACTCAACCCAGCAGTGAACCCACTCAGTGACGTTATCTTAACAGTGGTGACCTATACTTAACTCAGTGGTGACCTGTACTTAACTCTGTGAAGAAGTGTCTTGTGTGCTCCCGTGGACCGAACCAAGATGCCCTCCATCGAGCAACTTTACCAGCAACTTAAGGAAGAATTGAGGGCAGCGAAGATGGAGATACGGCGATTGACCGAGGAAAACAAGAGGATTCGTAGTAGTCCTCCTGTTTCGAGTCCTCAGGTCAAGAAGGGATTCGTGGTCAGTGGCTGGACAGCAGGGGGCGACGAAGTTGACGATCAAGAAGACGAATGGAAAGCCAGAAACGATGAAGAAGGAAGAGACTGCTGTGGAAACTCCTGTGGAAACCTCCAACGCATTCTCGGTGCTACCCGACGAATGTGAGTCGACTACTGGGATCGTCACGACGAACGGCAACAAGGAAGGTAAGAATATTGTTGTTGTTGGGGATAGCCAGGTTAGATACATGGATAGGGCATTCTGCTTGAAGGACAGGAGTAGGAGACAAAGGGTATGCTTTCCTGGGGCTGGGATGGAGGACATTGTTAGCTGGCTTGACAACATCATGAACGGTAATGGGATCAATCCTATTATTTGCCTCAGTGCTGGAGGCAATGATGTAGGCAAGCTTAGAAGTGAGGATTTAGTTAGAAAGTTCAGGACAGCTATAGACATAATTAGGAATAAGGGGGGGGGCGCCCTGTTATATGTGGGATTTTGCCAAGAAGAGGTGTTGGTAATGAATGGTTGTCCAGAGCAATTGGTATTAATTGTTGGCTGGATAAACACTGTAAGGATAATGCAGTACCATTCATTGACAACTGGGACAACTTCTATGGCCGAAATGACATGTATGCCAGGGATGGGGTTCACCCTTATCCAGGGCAGGTGTGGGTTTTCTTGCTAACTCAGTTGAGGGGTTGTTAGGACTTTAAACTAGGATTAGTTAGAGGGATGGGTTTAGAAATGATAAATAAAAGAGTATGGATAATTGACTTATGCTCTGTATTAAGAATCTTAAATTCTGGGGATCCACTTTCAAGGACAAAACCAGTGCCACGATCGCAGGGTGAAAAAGAAAATGAAGGAGGATAATGAGAATTTTTTTTTAAAAAACGGGAAATCCAAGCCCATGTTGACCCTTTTTTCTTTTTCACTTGTTCTCTTAGGGGGGAATCCCTGCTTTTTCTTAAACTCTCCATACAAAGAAAGGTAAAAATCGCAGATCTAGAGATGTACAGGGATCCTTTACTGCACGTTTAATTTTCTGTAAAAGAAACTTAAAACTGGGAACCTTGGAAGCACTTGATTTGTATCTTTTTGGAAGCGGGAGGGAGAGTTTATATCATAATTACATTTTGGAAAATCTTGGAAGGAAGGGCCCCCAAATCGCACACGAAATCATTTCCCTACGAAAGAAAAAAGGGCTGGGCAGGGGGATCAAAATCCCGGGCCAAAAAAATGGGGGCCCGCCTTTGGGTTTACACTAAGAAAAAAACACCATAAGTGCCGGGGGGCCAAAACTGTTCAACCCTCCCCAAGCATTAGGGAATTGCCTTTTAAACCCCTGGCTGCCTTCAAGAAAAGAGCGGGAAACAATACCAAAATTCAGTCCCGGGATCACCCCCGAGCTGTGGCTTACGCGGACTGCGTGCGGCCAGCAGAAACAGCCTAGTTGGCCCGGCCCTGATCCATCGGGAGGCCTGGTCAGGGACCGGGCCGGGGGCGTTAAACCCCCGGGAATAACCCCGGGTTAACCCCCAGGTAAAAAAAGGTTCCTCATTAATATTTACATCTCTTTTTTAAACAAGACTGTAGATTTAAAAATTTACAAAAGGTAAAGTTTTAACAAAAACCTTTGAATCGGGGCCGTAAAGTTTATGGTTTACTGAACTGACCAAGAATAAAATATCAAAAGAGTCTTTCAAAGTAATGGGGGAACAAAGTGAGTCAGCCCCAGAGCCCAAAATTTTAAAAAAACCAAATTCAACTGTACCCGTAAGAGCCAATATACGATCGTTGGGACAGACTGACCCCTTGCCAGTCTGTTAAAGTGTCGTCGGGTTTGGAAAACAGCTGAGCCACCCCAGCCAGCCGGACATAAACAATGAACAATTCCCCGGGAGGGTTTTTCCGAGACTTAAACTCTAATACAAAAATATCCTACCTAACAGAAATACTAAATAATAGTGTTAATTACAAAATAGTGATAATAAGAATAGTGAAATAGCAAAAATAGGGGTTTAAATTACCGATAATAGTGATAAAAACCCAAAAAAGGTGTTTTAATACCGATAAAGTGAAAATACCATGGTTTTTTTTTTCATATATTAAAAAGAAAATAATAAAAACGCCGAAAGTCTCTATTTTAGCAAATAAACGGGGACTTTCGCTTTTTAAATTTTTAAAAGGTTTGAACAATGCTCTTAAAATTTTTAAAAAAAAAAACCCCAGGTGCCCCAATTTCGAAGATATAACCCCCCCCCCCCCCCCGTACGACAATAGGCCCCGCGTGGGGGTTTTTGCCCAGACCCTTTGGGTAATTCTCCTTTTTTATTTTAAGCGCCCTCTTGGTAAATAAGGCAAGTATTACGACGGAAGAATGGAAAAACAAGAACTCGAACAGCATGGTTATTTGCCAGGGGAAATGAGCTTTTGGAACAATGGCAGAAGAAAAATCTGGAGTGGTTTTCCATCAAAAAATTCGAGAAGGGGGTTTTCCCCGGACTGACTGTCAGGGTATCCAGTGTATTTAAAATACTTGGGTCCCATCAACAAAACGGCTTTCATAGCCCAAAACTGTAAAATTAAAAAAAAAAATTTTAAACCCCCAAAAATTAAAAATTATATAAAATTTAAAGGCTCTGAGAGTACTCAAAAATTTTACATTTTAAGGTTTTTAACCTTTTTTTTTTTTAAAAGGGCCCAAAAAGGGGTTATCGGGCCAATTATGAAAAAGGGGGATCCCTTAAGTGGTTGAATCTAATAAAAGAAAAAGGGTTAAATTCCTCAAGCCCCCCCTGAGGTTTTTGGGGGGGTTTTTTTTGTTTCATAGAATTAAAAATTTTTTAAAAGGGGTTTGTGATCAGAAAATCCCATAATTTTATGGGGGGGGGGCCCCAGTTTAAAGGGTCAAAATGTTCCAAGATTTTACTAGGGCAAGAGCTCTTTCTCTAAGTGGCGTAATTTTTTTTGGTGACGTTTAAACTTTGAAGAAAAAAAAAGATATAAAAATGCAAAAAATCGTAAGGGGGGTTTTCTGATAACACCGCCCCCAAAAGCAAAAACCGCGGGCATCGATGTGTAATAGGGGGGTTGATTAAAGTAGGACTTTTCAATAGGGGTGACGAAGAAAGAAACCCGTTAAACCCGATTAAAAGCTATCTCACAATTTTTCGTCCAGAAAAACCCTTCATCTTACTGGTTAACTCAGTAAGGGGAATGCAACTTGAAAAAAATTAGGACAGGAAACGTCGATAATAACCAGTCTTTCCAAAGGAAAACCCTCTGTAAAAGACTTTTTTATCTTGAGGGATAGGAAACTGGGCAATGGCCCAAATTTTTAAAATCAACAGGCGTACCTCCCCGGGACCTATACAAAAACCGAGGTTTTTAATCTTGGCTTGTCCAAACTGACACTTGGCTAAATTTAGGGTGGAAGTTGTACTTTTCAAACTTCTTAAAAAAGGGTTTTCCAGGCGAATTAAATGTTGCCCCCACCCCCATTGCTATAATAACAAGATCACTAGATATGCATCCATCCTTCAAAATCTTTGGGTCAGCGGGTTTTTCATCAGGCCTAAAAGGTAAAAAGGGGGCCGCGTTCCCAAAAAACCCAAAGGGAATAAAACGAAAAATTGAATAATCCCCTTTTGTAAGAAAATTGCTGATATTTTTGGGCTCGCGGGTAAGCGGCACTTGGAAACCCCCCCCTTAAAAAAATCCAGGCGGGGGGACTTAGGCGGCCCCTGATACTCTGTCTATTAGATCATCAAAAAGGGGGTAGTGGGAACCATCGGGTTTACCGTGAGAAAAAAATTAACCCTTTACGAAAATCAGTGAAACATTCAAAGAATTCCATCAGATTGGGGAAAACTAATATACAGGCGGGGCCCCACGGATTTTTTTTTTACTCCGTTCTTTGGTCCATGGGAAAACAAAATTCTATTTCCCTTTTTTTAAAACTTTTCCCTTGTTTGAGGGGGGACTTCCCCCTAAAAGGTGATGTTTGCAAGGTTTTCCCTCCTTGTACATCTATGTCGTAAATTTCCCCCAAATGTACAACACCTAGGGACTCATGAAAAAAACTTCATAACTTTAATATCAAGTCTTTGATATCTTTGGTTTCTTAAAATTAAAGGGGGTCCAAAAAAAAGGTTTATAAAAGAGATTGCAATGTCTCTGTTTTTTTTAAAACATACTTCTATCGTTTTAAGATGTGGGCAGACTTACATTTTCAGTTTAGCTAAAGGAAGAACGGGTTCGAAACTGGTACGAAAACTAGGGGGGTTTAAGCCTTGTTTTTGGGTTTTAAATTGTGAAAAGGGTACTTTTTGGCTTTTCTTTTTCCCTGGAGTTTGTAGTACAAAATTTTAAAACCTCATTGAGCCGCTCAATCACTTCCAAAGGACCTTGTATCTGGGTTTTCCCAGAGCGTTCCAGGTAAAAAATTTCTTTTTCCCCCATAAACCACTGTCACCGGGTTTAAAGGGAAACGAGAGCGGGGTTTTTGGGTCATAACAATGCTTCATCTGGTTTGGGGCCCTTGCAAATTTTTTTTTGAGGCTAATTCCCCTCAGTTGTGACAAATGCTTTTGAAATTGGGTTTTGGGAGTTGTTTTAAGCGGGGGGTTCTGATTTTCCTGTCCATAAAATTTTTTTATTTCGGCGGGGGGGCCCCGCGTACTTGGGGGCCCGTAAATTAATTCAAAGGACTAAACCCAGTGCTTTCTTTTTCCTTTCCCTTAGGCGAACAAGAGGAAGGTATTTTTTTCTTTCCCAATCTCGGGAAAAAACTGCCGCAGACGCCCCTATCATTTTTTTAATGTTTGATGAAACCTTTTCGGGGGTCCTTGTGACTGAGGGGGGATAAGCAACAGAAAAACGGACTTAATTCCGAGGGGGAAAGGGAAACACGAAACATTTTAAAAGAGGAAAATTTAAACCCTTTGATGGGATTGAATTTTTTCAGGGAATCCCCCCCTGGGGAGAAAAATTTATGCAAAGCCCCGAAAAAAATGATGCGAGAATTAATTTTTTCAAAGGGATACCTCTGGATATCGAGAAACCCGACACCCTTTAAATTGTAAACAGATTTGATTCCCTTGTTTGGGGTCTTGGGTAAGGGAACCCAACACAATCTATTTTTCAGGGTGAAAAGGGGCTAACCACTGAGGGGAAGGGAATTTAAGGGGAACTGGTGGAGGTGTGTGCAAGGGTTTTTCCCGGTCACTTGGCAGATTTGAAAACCCTTTTTTAGATAGTTTCCACAGTCCCCTTTCCTTTCCCGGGGCCCAAATTTAAAAATGTTTGGGGCTATTTTGCCCAGCGTTTTTTTTTTACCCCCCCAAATGCCCTTTCCCAGGGGGACATGGGGGGCAAAAACTAAACCCAAATTTCTCTAAAGGTGCTAGGAAAGCACTACTAATGTTTGCTGGGGGCCAGATGATCGTCGGAAGAAAAAAGAGTTTTTTTCCTTTTCATTAATATACCGTTAGCAAGGTATAACAATTTTCCGGGCCCTTGGGGCGTCGTCTTCTGAAAAGCTACTCTCTTTATTTCTCTGGGGAAGGATAAAGGGAAATTAAATTCCTTATTAAATCTTTTTTCGATAGCTTTTTTTTTTTCAAAATTTTTAAAAAGGGGCCCCGGATCTTTAGAATATTTCAGATTTAAAGGGATCCGGGTTTAAGGATCGACAAACCCAAAAAACGAGCCTAAATTTTCCCCCCCTTTTCACTTAGGCCCTTCGGTTGATAAAGGATTTTGAGGCGCTCTAGCCCATTGCTTTATTTAAAAAACATTGAGAGGAAATAAGGAAGCCTTTTTTCAAGCTTCTATGGCATAGTTAATGTCGTAAATTATCAATAACTAGAGGCTCCCCGGCTTATCCCCCGGATAGCCCTGTTCATTGCCTAGGGAGAAAAGTAAAACCCCCTGAATGGGAAAAAATTTTAAACTGGATATCCCTCCGCCCAAAAACCCAGAATGGGTTGGGGGTTTGGATGTATATTTGTGAAAAAGGCCCCTTTTATAATGGCCCCTCCATGGGGTTCAAAATAAGACATCTGCTTTGTGGGAGTCATATAAACTTACGGGAAGTATGCCCTGCTTCAACAATTTTAAAAATAATTTCCCAGTATCATGGAAGGAATTAATTTCAACAAATTGAGTCTCGCCCAAACCCAACTTTCCTTTAGCAAAGTAGGGGACTCATGGGCGGGAGTGAATTCTTTTTCTGAAACGCTCTAGTTTTAGTAAACGGGAAAAGACTACTGATTGGTTCTTGGGGGAAAACCTTTTTTGGGTACTAGGGTTCAGTTTCTTTTTAGTTGTCGATAAAAGATATTACCTGAGGGGGAAACGAAGTCGCTCTTTTCCGGGTACCCCTCTCTAGCCAAAAAACAGTTTTTCCCTTACATCCCCTTTTTATTACAAAAATTTCATTTTCAACTCACTGTTATGCCTTAGGGGTTTTTGAACTTTTCCTAGAGTTAATCTAAATTTTTTAGTGGGGGGCATCATAGGAGGTCTGGTAAGGATTCTGTATGCAAACGCATCTCTGTAAGTTTGGGAAATCGCCCCTTTTTTAAAGGGGCAAAATTTAGTCACGGGTTTCCTTACTTTTTGTTTCCCCCAATAAATTTGGTTGAGATATTTCTTTAATTATCGGCGAGCGGGGGGCGGGGGCGGGGATTTTATTTAGGGGGCAACTAACCCAAAAAAATATGCAAGTCTTCGGGTAAATTATTATAGAAATCCCATGAAGGATAAATTTGGGGAAAAGGGACTTTCCAAGTTTTACAGTTAGAAGCTTCACCATCTCCCAAAAGCGATTTTCTTTTCACGTGCAAAATCTACAAACGCCCTGAGTTGGCTGGCGTTTTTTTGGCTCAAAAGGGTTTTTTTGGAAAAAACTTACGGGGAGGAGATCAAAAGGCCTTTAGGTACCCTTTCCCTTAAGGGAAATCATAATCCACATATTTCTCAAAAGGAAACGTAGCCGTAAAAACTTGACTTTACCAGACAAGAAGTGTGTAAAAAGGTTCCCCAGTGTTGTCGGGGCCAGCTCATAGCACGTGTTTGATTCTAAAAGACTTAAAAAATAAGTATCTAAATCCCCTTTTCATTAAATCTTGGAACCCCCCATGATGCAGTTTTTTTGTATATTAAAAGGGAATCATTTAAAGGTTTCCCAGTACATCTTTCACTACATTACTTTGTTGTTGTTGTTTTTAATATAGCGGAGCGTTTCCTTTGAAAGTCTTCTTTATTTAATTTGCGCGGGCCCTAAATTTGAGCAGTCTGTAAAAAAATAGTCTCCAAATTTCCCCAAAAACTGACTTGAGAAAACCCCCCGGGGTTTCGAAAATGAGGGAATTGAACGGGGCGGTATGTGGATTTTTCCTTTGGGAAAACGTGCCCCTTTGGTGGGGGGCCAGGCTGCCCATTAATGGGAAATTCCTTCAGAAACGGGCGAATGCCGAACAGCGGCTGAAACCCCTGCAGAAACTTCATCTTTTTTCTAGGGGCCAAAAAGGGGGTTTAATCTTTTCAAAATTCATTTTCAAGATCAACTCTTTAAAATTGTTTTTTTAAATACTTTCAAAATCTCGACTGGTAGCTTATTTGAAAAACAAAATTTTCAGTCAAAATTTCCTGTTTACATGATGGTTAGAGGCCCCGGGAAAAACAATTTTTTTTAATTTATTCCCCCTTTAGGGTATTGGTGTTTTAATATCGGGTCGTATGGCACCCCCAAATTTTTAGGGGCTATCTGCCAGCACGTTTAAATTTTAAAAGGAGTCCAGCTTGACAATTTTTAAAATTTTCCCCAAATAACTTTTTTAATATATCTTCCAGGGATAAAATTTTTTGGAATTAACTAAAGAAAAAATTCCCAGTATATAACTTTAATATTGTTTTTTTTGATCAATGTCTTAGAACAAACAGAGATTCCCGGGGAGGGGCCCCATTTTTTTTCGAATAAAAAAATTTTTTTAAAAGAATTTCAAAATGTGGCCTTTTAAACCTTTTTTAATTCTTATGCAAAAAAAGTTTTTTTTGGATCCGAGTTTTTTAAAAGGGTATTTTAGTTAGGGGAAATAATTTAAAAGGGGAAAAACTCCATAGAATAATATTAAAATTTATTAAAGTTTTTAAAAAAACAATATTTTATCTTTCTTTGTAGTTAATTTAACTTAAACTTTGTACAAAAAAATTTTTACCATATACAATCAGTTCCAAATCGGGGAAATGTCATTTTTAATTGGGGAAGTTTAATTATTTTTCCCTTAAACTAAGCCCTCATTAATATTTTGCCCCTTTTTCCCTTTAACAAACTGAAAGATTTCCAAAATACAAAGGTAAAAGGGTTTTAACAAGACCTTGAATTGGCTGAAAAGTGTCTGGGGGATTACTAAACCCTGACCAAAATAAAATATCAAAAGAGTCTTTTCAAAGAAAATGGGGAAAAAACAAAGGGGAGTCAGCTCTAGGGGTCCAATTCTAAAAAACCATTCAACTGAACACCGTAAACCCAATAACGTTTTGTTGTCAGGGAGAGCTGGGAGGATGACTACAGTACTTGCCAGTCTTTTTGACGTGTCGTCAGGTTGGTCACTGAGCCACGCCAGCCACCCGGGACAAAAACCCAACTGAACAATTCACCAAGGGGTTTCCGAGATTAAACTCTAAAATACACAAATATCCTCCCTTTAACAATAATACTAAAAAAATATGAAAATTTAAAAAAAAGTGATAATATGATAACAGTTAAAACAATAATAGGGGATAATCCCGATAATATTGAAAATTAAAAAAAAAAAAATAATAGGATAATACCGATAATAGTGATAACAAAAATAGTGATTTTTCCATGGTATTTTTCTTATATTAACAGATAATAATATAATCCGAAAGTCTCTTTTTTAGTTTTAAAACGGGGGATTTTCGCGCTATAAATTAAGTGATGAACACATGCTCTTACAATTTTTTTAAAAAAACGCAGGATGACCCCCTTTCGAAGATATAAAAAAGGGTACTTAAGGAATGCAAGAGGGGAGTTTATCAGCCATTAACGAGTGTATTCAATGCGTCCATCCTTACCATTTTTGTGCCGATTTGTGGAAAAATGGCTAATGGGGCCCCCTTTTATTCAAACGGGGGAAATAAGTCCACCCCTTTAAAATTTTCCCCGTCCAAAAACCCCTGACATCTATAGTGGGGCAATTTTAATTAGAATAAATTTAAATAGCTGACATTATCAAAAGTCACCTTGAAGAGCAAAATTTGTTAAAAAAATCTCAGCTGGTTAAACAAAGGGGTCGTTCCTGCCTGAAAAAACTTGCTGACGTTTTTTCAATAGAACTTTTGGGCAGTTGCAGTGAAAAGGGAAATTATGATATTGTTTATTTAAATTTTTTAAGTAAAGCCTTCGACAGGTACCTCAAAAGGGGAAAACTCTTAAAAAAAGTGGCAGATCAGGGTTATGGGAAAGGTAAAGTTCTAGCTTTGGTTTGGGGGCATGGCTTACCAATAAAAACCCAGAGATTTTACCTTAATGGATGAAATCTGAAGGGGGGATTAGTCATATGGCTTTCCCCACAAGGTTTCGTTTTGGGCCCTTTTCCGTTCATAATTTCTTTAAAAATGCCCTTAAATGAAGGGTTTACTATTGCATGAGTAATTTTGCTGATGAAACAAAGATGGGCCTTAAAATTTCCCACTCTGAGGAGGATACAATAACTCCGGGACGATTTAACAAATTAATGTCTTGGCTGAAAAAATGGCAGATGAAGTTTAATGTGGAAAAAAGTGTAAGTACCCTTTTTTGGGCCCCCTTTGGGTAATGAAAATAACCCTCAAGGGCTATAATCGGGTGAAGTAGAGCTTGGTCTTTACGAATGTGAAAAAGACTTGGGATCATGGTAAGCAAAAAATTTTAAAGCCAAGCCCGCAGTGCCTTAGGGGCCCGGAAAACAAGGGGCCAACAGATTATTTGGGGATTTTTTCTCAAAAAAAGAAATAAGTAACAGAAGTCCAAAAGTTTTTTTGGGAGCTCTATAAATCACTATGAGGCCCCCATTTAGTTTTATGCTGCTCGGGGTTTTGGTCCCCTTACTACAGGATGGACATGGGACTCATTGGGAGAAAAATACAGGGGAAGAATGATTTAAAATGTTTTACTGTGAAAGGGAAAACCCCCCGTATAAAATAGACTTAAAGCCTTAAATCTCCCACTCTTGGAGAGGCGTAGAATGAGGGGAGATGTCATTGAAGTGTATAAGTGGATGACGGGCAAAAAACAAGGGAGACTTTAATAAATACTGAGGGTGTCGAACCAGGTAAAAACCAAATAAGGGTTTTAAGTTGGATAAATTTAGATTTAAAAAGGGGGCCCCATAGGAAAGTACTGGTTTTCTAACGGGGTTTTGTAGATGCGGGAAACAGTTTTTTCCCGGGTGGGGTGATAGAGGCAGGACCTTTTGGGTTGGTTTTAAGGAAGGAATTTTGGGGGAAATAATGGGGGGGGAAATTTTGGGTTTGATTTGGGGGTAGGGGACGGTTTTTTTGGGTCCCCCCTTTATAGTTTCCTTTGATAAAAACCCTTGGCCCCCGGGGAGGGGCCCGGGGTTAGGGCCTTTTTTCCCTCCCCCTGTTTCCTACATTTTAAAGTTCTTATGTTCTTATTAAAAAAAGGGAAGAAACCCCTGAAAAGGACAACACCTCAATTCCAAAGGGAAAGGGGGATTCCCTTCAAACACAAAAGCCATCAACACTCTCCCTCCCCCCCTCCCCCCCATTCAATCCCCAGATCTTCAAAAAAGGGTAAGTATCATGTAACTGGGGCATGTTTTTTTTTGGGTTTTGGGGTGTTTTAAAAATTTTTAAATTTCATGGGGGAAAAAAAAAATTTTTTGTTCATCTTTTGGGTGTCAAAAAACGGATTAATTTGATTTCCCTTATTTTTAGGGGGGAAAAATTTAATTTTCGCATAACGAAAATTTTTTTGCAAAAATTGACTTCAGGAAGGGATTAATAGCGTTTCGGGGGTTCCCCCTGTATAAGCGCCAGGCTCCTTGCTTCTGTTTTCAAAACCCTCCACGACTGCGGTGCTCTTCGAAAGCTACCCAAGGTGAGGGACTGATTACCTCTTTTTTCTTTTTATACCCCTACTGTCTTCAATTTAAAGTCCGGGAAATTTTTGTATTGAAAAACCCCCACTGGAGGGGCAAAACGTTTTACAATAAAGATACCCAGATGTTGCACATGTGTTTTAAAATTTTCTTTTTTTTTTTTTTTTCTTTCTAAAAAACCTTTTAGAAAAGGGCCCCCCTTTAACGGCATTCCACTAAAAGGGCCCCCCCCCCCCCCAATTTAAAATTATGGACCAAAAATTGCTAAAAGGCGAGGGGTTTCTTTCAATACGGCATCCCCCAATCGGGGTTTGTTTACTTTCTCCATGAGCACATACCCTTTTTAAAGTCGGGAAAATTTTCCAAATTTTTAAAGGGGTTTTAAAACGTTTTGGGGAAATATTTTGTATGTACCCCTGTTTAATTTACTTGTTTGTCCCTTTTTACCTACATATATTATTTGTGTTTTGGCTTGCAGGTACATTTTAAAAATTAAAAGAGTCTCTTACTCTTGAAGACGCGCTTTAAATATCATATATTCCCGCTAATGTAGAAAAATTTTTTTTAACCCATTTTTGATTTTTTTTTTTAAAAAATTATATAAAAAACATGCTTTTTAAACCATTTTAAAATGATACATATACCCACAGTAAAAAAATTTGACATAAAAATGAGATTTGTTTACAAAACAGTGGTGGGATTGCCCGGGAAAAAATTTACATTTTCCTAGTCAAACGCCAGTAACTTAACTAGAAATTTTTTCCCCTTTCATATCCCTTCATTTTTTAGCTATTCACGCCCTTTTTGTGGTTTTTAGCGCTTTTTTTTTTTTATAATTAAAAATAAAAACTTAAAAAAATAAATTATTTGTCAGAGCATAAATTCCTTCAAAAATTTTAACATGAGAAGGGAAAATGTTGGCCCTTTTTTTATTCTACTGTACCATTAGGGAGACAATGGAAACACATGTAAGGTGTTTGTATTATGATATAAGCTCTCAGATAGGGAAATGGACATGTATAAAAAAAACCAGCCGTGTTTGTCTGTTTTTTTTTACATACTTTGCGGTTATCCTTCATTTACCCCGTTTTTCTCTCATTTATTTTATTTTTATACGTTTACTCACTTTTCACCCTTCATTAAGACTACAAATTTTTAAGGTAAGAATGAGTGTACTGTATATGCATTTTTGGGGCACTCTAAGGGGGTTTAAATGTCATGTGGAAAAGGTGGCCAGGCGGGATGCCCTACCCCCCACAAACTTTCAAAAAATAAAAGGGCTCCCCCCAACATTTTACAGGGTTAGGGGGTTTAAGAGCCTCGCGAATGTTGAAAAAAAGTGAATGTTTGGTGCCCCAATATATTGTAAGGGGAAAAATAATACAATACCCGCTTCCTTAAATTGTTGAAAACCCTGAACAAAACATAAAAAACATGAAAACGTCGTAAATTGTAAATAAATACATACGTTATGGGGCCCTTAAAAACATGTATGTTAAATTTAAAAACCACGCCTCCACCCTGCAAATCCCTACTAAACCCCCCCTCCCACCCCCCACAAATGGCAGCCAGCCCCCCCACCCCTGTGTGGTGAGTGTTTTTTTTTTTATTCATTATTTTCTATTAAATACAGTTTTAAATAAAGTCAACCCATTTTTTTGACTGATATTGGAATGGCTATTTTTGGACAGGGATTGGAAAAGGGGAAAATCATGTGTTTTTTCTCTTGAACACAGCAAAGAATCAAACATTTTTGTACTGCTAAAAATAATAAAATAAAAAATAATAATATTATTTTTTAAAAATGGTAGTAATTAAAAATAATATAAAAAAAAAAAAAATAATTTAATTTAAAAAATTTAAAAAAATATATAAAAAAAAATAAAAATAATATAATAAAAATAATAATAATAATAATAATTTAAAAATAAAAAAAATACGATAGAATTGAAGAAGGAAATTGGGACAAAAATACGAAAGGGGGAAATGAAATTTACGCAGGTCAATTTGGCTTTTTTTTTTTGCAGGAGTGAAATATTTTTTTCCCGTTTCTTTCCCCAAAAAATTTCCCCCATAATTTATTGTATTTGGTGCTTGTAGATTGAGTGTGACCCGGGGTGGTTTTAGGCAGTGGTAGAGGCAGTGAAGAGGGGAGTGTAGAGGGGTTTGGGGGAGGCAGTTGATTTACTACATATAAGTTAAAATTTAAAAATAGTAAAAAGGTTTAAAATTAAAAAGCATTTTTAATAATAATAATAATAAATGTTTTTCATAATGACTATTATTTTTTTATTTAAAAATTGTTAGGGAAATATTTACTGCCTCTACCACTGTCTCCCCACTCCCTCTACCACTCCCCTACCCCTGCCCCCAACTGTGGGCCCCAACCCCCTTCCCTATACTGCCTCTACCACTGCCTTGCCCACTGCCTCCCCCCCTGCCCCACCCACTGCCCCCACCCACTCCTCACCCCACTGCCTCAAAACCCCCTGCCTCTACCCCCTTTCCTTACCCCCTGCCTCTACCATGCCTCTACCCTGCCTCACCCACTGCCTCTTTAAAAACCCCTACCATGCCTCAACCACTCCAGTAACACTCATCTACAAAACACCAAATACAATGAATTAAATTTTGGGAAAAGTTTGGAAGAGCACGGAGACTAATACTCCACATAAAAAAAGCCACCCCTGACGCTGCTTCCCAAACCCCTTTCCCCCACCACTGCTTAAACCCTCGTATTTTTGTACAATTTCCTTTTTTCAGTTCTAGTATTTATTATTATTAAATTTTTATTATTATTATTATTATTATTATTATTATTATTATTATTATTTTATTACAGTAGCAGAAAAGTTTGATTCCCTTTGGGTGTGTTCAAGAGTAAAAAAATTTATGGTCACCTTCCAAACCTGTCAAAAGCCATTCCAAAATGCAGTCATGGATTGGGGGTTTTCTTTTTTATACTGTAGTTTAATTTGCAAATAATGAACAAAAAAAACACCCCAACCCCACAGTGGTTGGGGGGGCTGGCGCCCCGTTGCAGGGGGCGGGGGGAGGGGAGGGAAGGATCGTGGCGGGAACTTAAATATGATTTGGGAACTGGGGAAATTTTGGGAGTTGGGGGAATTTTCCCCAATTTTGTGAAGGCCTGCGAAAGTTTAAAAAAGGGAATGTTTAGGGAGCCTGAAAAAACTTTTACCCCTTCACCCTATATTTAGACCCCTCAACCCTTTCAGGGGGCTATGCCGTAGATCAAAGGGTTTTCTTGAGGGTCAAAAATGTATATCTTTCGCCACCCTTTTAGCGGCCCTTTAAATTTTTGGCGAGAAGGGTGGGAGGCCTACCCTCTGAGGGGAATGGGTCCCGGGGGGTCAGTGTGCACACAAGAAAAAAAAAAAAGGACGGCCCCCCCGGCATTGTGGGAACACCAACCCAAAATAGCTTTGTTCATCGTGCCCGGGGGCCAAAAGGGAACTCTCACCCCCCCCCCACTCATTCTCCGGGCGAATTCTGACCCCCTCCTCTTCCAAAAACTTACAGTTCTGATGGAAAATGGAGTGAAGAGGAATTCTATGGTTTTTTAACCATAGGGGACATTTGGGGCCATGTCATTTCTTTGGGATCCCAAAGGTACAAGGACGTGTGATATGGTACATTGTAAACATAGGCACATTATAACCCTATGGTACCCTTATACCATTTGGTAATTGTACCATATAGTAAAAGGGTACAGGAACCCTAATGGGAAAAAAGTCCCCGTTTGGGCTTTTTTTGGGGTTTCCCTAAGGGTTTTTAAACATAAGGTGCTAAATTGATATTCTAGGTTTAAATATTTATGTTACCTAAATAAACTTACTTTTCGACCCCATGTGCTTTTAGTAATTTTTTTCAGGTGTCAGAAATACAATTTCATAGATTTTCATACTAGCGCATATATAAAAATCCTAGGAAAAAAACCCAAAAAAATTAGGGGGACTATTTCCATAGGGATCCTTGTAAACTGTACCTATTTTGTGTCCTGTGCTGTATGGGACCCCGTTCCATATGGAACCCCTTTTCCATTTGGGAACCCTGTAAACCCTATGGTAAACCTCACCCCTATGGTACCCCTTTCCATATGGTACCCCGTACCAAATTTGGTACCCCCGCACCATATGGTAACCCCGTACCAAAAATGGTACCCCCGTGCCCTATTACCCCGTTTCCATATGGTAAACCCCGTGCCTTAAAGTTTTCCCTGTTTTTTAACCCTATGGTACCCGTACCATATGGTACCATGTTACCATATGGGACCCTGCACCAATGTTATCCTGTCCCGCATGGTACCTTATTTCCAATAGTACAAAAGTACCATATGGTAACCCCGTAAAATTTGAACCGTGTAAACCCTTTGGCAATAGGGGTTTATGCCCCCAGGCACCAGCCAAGACTGAGTGAGTGGGGGGCACCCAAACTAGCTAATGACTCCACGTTTCCAAGACAAAGTGCTTTTTTCATCCACCTCAAGGAACGCGTCAAGATCTGTTTTCACTTGTAAAAAATAAACAAAAATTTTTCTTTAAAATACAACAAATTTTTTCATATTTTTTTTGTAAACAAATTTTTGTAAATAAAAAAATGATGAAAATATGTTTTTTTTTATTGGGGGTTTTAATTTCCCAAAAGTAAACCCTAATTTGTACCCTATGGTACAATTAAAACCCTATGGTATCATTTTTACTTTGTGGGGACAATGTTTCCCTTTGGGACCCTTTCACCTTTTGGGGACCATTGTATTTATATGGTTCCATTGTAAACCAAATGGTGCCCTTGTACCATATTCTGCCTTTTGGTACCAAATTTTTTATATGGTATCATTGTAAACTTGTGCCCTTTTTACCATATGGTAAACCCTTGTACTATATGAACAAAATTTTCCCATATGGTACCCCTTTCCCCTATTGGGGAAACCCTTGTACCATAAGGGGAAAAAAATATATATACCCCTTGTATTTTTCCCCAATAACTGCCTAATTTTTCATCATTTTGTTTAAAAATAAAACTTGTAAAAAAGTTTTTTAAAGGGAAAATAATGATAAACAAAAAAAATGAAATTATTGTGTTGAATAAAAATGAGTGTACACTTTTTAAAAATAATTATACTGGTTCACAGGCCCCAAATGTTACTAGAAAAAGAAAAAAAATTTGGAAAAAAAAAGGAAAAAAATATAAAAAACCCTAAAATAAAAAAATGGGATTTTGAGGAAGTCATGATTCTGCCGGGCCCCCCGGTCATTTTGGGTCAACCCTTCCCCCCGCTGTTTCTCCCGGGAATACTGATAAAAAAAAAAAAATTGTTTTTTTTACCTTTACAAAAATATCGTTAATTCTTTAAGTTCTTTTTTTTTTTTTTTTTTTTTTTTTTTTCAAAATTTCTTGGGCCCCGGGGGGACCCCCTTTAAATTTTTGGGCCCTTGAACCCCGAAAAAGGGTTTTGAAAACCAAAATTTTTTTAATTTATTTTTTCCAGGTTTCCCCCAGTTGCCCCCCACCTTTCCTTATTCCCAAAATTTTAAAAAAAAAAAAAACAAAGAAAAATTGGTTTTTCGATGTAATGCAACCAAAAAAAAAAATTTAGGGCAACTTTTCCCCCTTGGGCTTGGGTTTTTTCCCCAAACCCCCCAATTGGGTTTTCCCCCCTTTATTTGGGGGGGAAATTTTAAAAAAAAAATAAAATACCTAAGTGGATAAAAATTTTTAAAATTTAATACCCCAAAAAAATTTAAAAGGGTTTAAAATAAGATTTTGTTAAGTTTAGGGATTTGGGGAAAGGGTCCCCAACCCGACCTTCTCTTACATGGCCCCCACCGTTTCTCCGTTATTTGAAGGCGCTAATTTTTTTTTGAGTTTTTACCAATTTTCCGGGCCTCGTAAAACCTTTAATGGCCCCCAACCCCGCAAAAAATTAAGCATTCCCTTATTTAGTTGGGGGGGTTCCAGGAGGCACCAACCTGCCTTTTTAAAAACTTTTTAAAAAAACCCGTTTTTCCCTTGTTTTTTTTTTTGACTCCGATTGGGCCCCGAAAATTTTAGTTTTCCCGCCCCTTTTTTAAAAATTGGGGTTCCAAAAATTTTGTCGAATGGGGGTTGAATTTAGTGGAAAGACAAAAAAGGTAAGGATTTAGAGGGGGGTAGATTGGGGGGTTTTTTTTCCCGTGGTGGGGAAATTTGGGTATCGGAAGGGGGTTTTCATTTTTCCCAATTTGTTTTTCCAATTTTTTTATTTTGGGCTCCAAAAAAGCCCCCCTGGGCCCAAAAAAGGCTTTGTCCAAAGGGCCCCTTTTAAAAAAAAAAATTTTTGAAAATAAGATTTTTTATTTAAGAAAAATTTTTTGTTTTTTAAAAATTTTGAAAGTTTGGGGGGAGGAGGGGGAAGGGGGTAAGTACGAATTTTGGGGTGGGTGGGAGGGATGGGGGTTTTGAAAAAGGGTGGTTTGTGATTTGGGGAAAAGGGGGAGTGGTGGTTGGATTGGGGGTAAAAAATTTGTTTGGAGGCAAAAAGGGGTGGTTTTAAATATTAGTTTTAACCCCTCCTTAATGGGGGTTGGTTTGGGTTATAAAAGGGCTAAGGGGAAAAAAAAGGCCCCGTGGAGGGTTCCCCAAATTTGAGGGCCCCAATGGTTATAAAAAAAACCAAAGAAACCCCCTTTGTTTTAATTTAAAATGGGGTTAAAAATTTTTTTTTTCTAGGAAGGGGTTTTTGTTAATTTTTCAATGACAAAAAGGAAAATGTATATTTGATTTGGAAAAAAAGGAGGGTATGGAGGAAAAGGTTTTAATGTAAAGGGGGTTTTTGGGAGGGGCTTTTTCCCGCCAGGGCAAAGGTGAGGTGTTATAGGGAAAGTTTAAGGGGAAAAAAGGGGTTTTTAAATTAGGTGTTGGGGGGAACAAAAAAAACTTTTTTGGGGGCAAAGGAGGGGAATTTAAGGGGAGGGGGAAATTTTCCCTGCTGAATTTTTAAGGAGGGGGGTTAATGTTTTCAGCGAGGAAAACCCCGGAAAACCCGTGGGGGATGAAAGTGGGGGAAAATTTTTTTTTTCAGGGAATTTGGTTGGGGGAATTGGGGAAGGGGCATTAAAAAATTTGTTAAGGGGAAAAAAGGGTTTTGATTTGGACATCCCCAAAAATAAAAACCGGGTTTATCCCCCGATTTTGATAAAAAGGGGGGGGTTTTCCAAAAAGGTTAAAGGAGGGGGGAAAGGGTTTTTTTTATTTTATTAGGGTGCTTTTTTTTTATTTGATTTTTTTAGAAAAATTTTTTAATAAGGAAGTGCCCCTTTTTTTATGGGGAACCAAATCCTTTAAAGGGGGGGAAACCCCCAAACACTAATCCTTTTTACTTCCCCCCTGCCTTTTTAAAAAAATTTTTAGTTTAAAAATGTAGTGTAAAAATTTCAAACAGTGATGGAAAAAAATTTAAAGTTTTCTTTTTAACCCTTTTCCTTTGGTTTTAAACCCATTTAAATTTAAATTAAAAAAATAATTTTTTTTTTTTAAATTTGAAAAAATTTAAAAAAAAAGCCTTTTTTTGGGTTATATTTGAAAAAATTTAAAAAAAAACTGTCTCCTTTCCCCCCCACCCACATGGAATTTAACCAACCCGGTTTTAAAAAAAAAGGTTTTTTAAGGGGGTTGGAAGGTTAAAATTTCCTTTTAAATTTTTTTAGGGGTTTATTATTTTAAATTTGTTTTCTTTTCTGGAAAGGTTTAAAAACAAAACCAGGGGTTACCCATTTTTAATTTAAAAAACTTTTTTGGGAAATTGAGTTTATGGGGGGTTTTCCCCTTTTTTTTAATTTTAAAAACCTATTTCCCCCTTTTTTGTTTAAAATAAAACCAAAAACATTTTTAAAAAATTTTAAATGGAGGAAAAAATTTTTCTTTTGTGATGGTTTTTCTTTAGGGGTAACCCGGCCAATCTATAATTTATGTTTTTTCAACCCTTTTGGATGTTAAAAAAATAGACTTTTTTTTTTTTTTCCCGAAAATTGGTAAAAAAAATTAAAAAATAAACCCTTTGATCTACTTTTTTGGGGAATTTTAAAATAAGGAAAAAAAAAAAAAAGTCACCTTTGTGCCAAATAACATGGAATTTGATCGCCTTTTGGCCCTTTTCTTAAAAAAAAATTTTTTTGTTTAACCTTTCCCGGGTTCTGGTAACGAATTTAATTCCAAAAAAAAAATTAAAAATTTTTTAGGGGAAAAAAATGGTTTAAAATTTTGGGCCAATTTGGGTTTTGGCTTTTTTGGGCCCTTGGAATGGAATTAAAAAGGAAAGGGGCTGACTTATACTTCCCCTTTTTTCCCATTTGGAAAAAAATTTTTGGGGAAAGATTGAGGTTTTTCCCTTGGGGTTTTTTTTATTTTTTTTAATTTTGTTTTTTATGCCTAGTTTCTATTTTAAAAAATTTAATAATTATTTATTTTAAACTGTTTTCCGGCTTTTACAAAATTTTTTGTTAAAAATATTTTTCCCTTTTTTAATTCTCTTTTTTTTTCCCATACCCCAACCAAACCCCAAAACCTCTAATTTTTAAAATTTCCCCGGCCCTGTTACAAAGTGGGGCAAAGTTTAGCTTTTTTTTTTCCCCCCAATTTAAATTAATTATTTAACATAAAATATTTTAAAGCATAAATTTTTAAAAAGGGCCCTTTTTAATAAAAAACTCCCCCCCTTCCAAAATTAATTAAAAATACCCCGGGGGGAAAAAAAATTACGTTTAAACCACCCCCTTTTCCTAAAGGGGAAAATTGAAGGATCCCCCGAAATTTTTTTCCATGCCCCAAAAACCCCAATTAAAAGTTCCCCAAATTTTTTTGAAAAAAAAATTTTCCCAATAATTTTTAAACCCCTTTTTTCGGGGGGGAAAAATTTCCGGAAAAAAATCCCCAAAAAAGGTTTAATCATTCCTAATTGGGTTTTTAAATTCCCAAAAATAATAAAAGATTTTTTTAAAGGAATTCCCGCAAACAAAAAAACTGAATTTTCTTTAATTTTGGGGGGTTAACTTTTTGGTGCAGTAAGGGATTTTTAAAATTTCCTCCATTAAATGGAAATTTTTAACCCAACGTGGTTTTTTAAAAGGAATTTTTGGAAAAACTTTCCCCCGGTTTGTGAATTTTAGGGCGACCCAAACCTTCCCTTTTTGCTTCATGGGCGGTTTTTGGTCTTAGGGGGGGTGGTGAGGGGGGGGAAATTTCCCTAAGGAAAACTTCTTTATTGTTTCCTATTAAATTTTAAAAGATTAATCAAACCCTTCCTTTGACCTCGTTCCTGTTTACTTTAAAAAAAAAAAAAGAATTTTCATTTTATCCGGCCAAAAAACTTTCCCCCCAATCTGATTTTTAAATTCTTTTGGGGTTAAATTTTTTTGGGGTTTTCCTTCCCCCCCCCCCCCCCCCCCCCCCTAATGATTTTTTTATATTTTTTTAATTTTTTTTTTATTTTTTAAAACTTTTCCCCCCCTCCTTGAACCTTTAAAAATCCACCAAAAACAGTTGGGACCTTAAAAATACAAATCCCCACTTTTTTTGGGTTAAGGTTCTTTATTTTTTAACCCCCCCCCCGGGTCAAAAACTTCAATAAAACCCCCCACTTAAAAATTAAATAAACAACATCCCCCCACATCCCTCCCAAACCCTGTTTTTGGGAAAATTTTTCCCTTTCCCCTTTTCTAACCTTGGGGCCCCAAAAAACCTCGAAAAAAATTTCCCCGTTTAATTTAACCCTTTTTCCCCCTTTTTCCATAAAATTTAAAAATCTTCCCCCATTGTTTCCAAATTCTTAAAGCCTTTTCCCAATTTCCCCTTAAATCCACAAAAACCCCTTTTAACCCCTTAATAAAAACTGTTTCCCCTTGTTTTTTTAAAAAAAATTTTCCCGGCCACCAAAAAAAAACCCCCTTTTTTTTAAAAAACTCCCTTGGGGGTTATTTTTTTTGGGGGAATTTTTTGGTTTTAAAACCCCGTTTTAAAACCCTTTTAAATTTTAAGGGGGAAACATAATGACGAAAAAATTATTTTGGTTTTTTTCATGAAAAAAAGGACCTTGAAATTGACCAAAAGTAGCAGAAATGTTCGATTTGCCATGTTCAGATTTAAACAAATACCCCAGCATCCAATAACATAATGGTGGTTGATGTTTTTTTACAAGTGCATTGATATTATTTATACCTTTTTTAAAATAATGCAGTAGTCGGGAAATGTAACTTTTTTTTTGTGTGAAAAAAAAATTCAAAATAAAAGGCAAGGTAATAAAAGAGGGGTGGAGACGTGACTAATGAACAGAAAAAATGTTTTTTAGGCCAGAAATGTCAAAATTGTTTTTCTGGCCCTATTTTAAATTTTGGATTTTTTTTAAATTTGGTAAAAATTGGAAAAATTGCAATTTCTGCCCCACTTTTTTGGGTAGTTAAAATTTGGTAAATGGGCAGTTTTTGTACCCCAATCGTTAGAACAAATGGAGTTCTAAAAAAATAGCTATAAAATTTGGTCGACTGGATCAATGGAATGCCAAAATAGGGCTCAAAGGGGGTAAAATTTGCCAATGGTATATCCGACATCCTAATTTGCGAGAGGTAATTCCATAAGTTTTCCATCAAATTTTGATTTTGGGTCATTACCTCAGGAAAAGATTTCATTTTATAAAAAAATTTTTTTTTTTTTTTTTAATATTTTGTCCAGGAGACAGTTTCAGAATTGGGGTTGCTACATGAAAGGGTTAAAGCTGTAGTAAATAAAAAAAGAGAAAATTGCTTTTGTTTCAGTGTTTTCTTATGAAACTAGGATCTAGGCCTCACAAACACCCCGTTTTCTCTTATAATAAAACCTCGAAGGGAAAGAATGGGAAGATAGGGTCGAGAAAAAAAATTTTTTCCCTCGGGGTGGCTGCCCATCGTCACATAAGACAATGTGTGTATTTTATTCTTTCTAGAGTATATTCTGTTTCTGTGTTATTTTATGTTTATGAAAATTTTTGTCAGTTGGATATGTAAATAAGCCTTTTAAAGAGTAGTTTTTTTTTTTTTTTTTTTCACAAGTCGGCTTTTTCTCCCCCCGAGGCAGGGACCAAAAAAAAAAGAAAACCCCCCAAAAAAGAAAATCTTTCTCTTTTCTTTAAAACTTTCACCACACTCAACTTATCAGTTTTTGGAGGTCCCTCAAAATAAAAACTTTTTTGAAGCATATACGTAAAAGATACACAACTATCCTCCAAACTCCAATATTGCATTATTTTGAAGTTTTTCTCCTCCCTCCGGAGAGCCGGGAAAAATTCCCGATGGAAGGTTTAAGGGCATTTTCAGTTTTTTAAATGGGGAAAATTGATTTGATATATAGCAAATTGAGTTACGAGCTCAGTCATGAAACGAATTAAATTGTAAGTCAAGGACCACTGTATTTTTAAATTTAAAGAAAAATGTATTCTAAAAAAGGCTTTTTTTCATTGATCTTCTGTAGCATGTTATTTAAATCTTAATGTGATGCTGGTGAAGGGTTTTGATTTAAGGTTTCTGGTCAAACCTGTAGTCCCCTTAATCAGGAATGATTAACCCCCAGTGGTTTAACACTTCCTATGAAAATTTTCAATATTGTGGGTATTAAAGTGACCCTTCATTGTTTTTCCCCCACCCCTCTCTAAAAATTTTTTTTTCTGTTTGTTAGTTTTTTTTCAGTCTTTGGGATGCAGAATGGGGTGTGATCACAACCTTCCAAGAATATTTGGTTTTAGCAAGTTGAATTGTTTTAACAAATACGCCACTCTTTAAACCCCGGAATGTTTATATTGGAATAAACAATTATGGTTCTAGATGAACAAAAAAAAGTGGAGGGGTTTTGAATTCTAATGCAGTTAGCCTTTTCATCTTTTATAATTTAAAAAAAGTACCTGTAGCCTCTGTAAGAGCCCATCTCTCTGTAGGGTTTTTTATGATCAAGTAGAGTTTAGGCAAGGTTACATAATCTGGCCGTGGGTCACTTTTCACTTTTTCACTGTTTTTTCACACACATGAGTCCCTTTTAAAGGGTTTGTGTATCTTTGACTTCTAATAATTAAATTTTTATCATCTGATTTTTCCCTTCATTGATTATAAAAAAAAAATTCTTTCCCCCCCGTAAGGGTAAATTTATTCCCCCTGTAAGGTAAATTTAAGGGAAATTTGGAATCATCCTGGTCTTTTTTTGTCCCCTTTTTGGTTAAATGTTCCAAATTTGATTTCTTTAAAAGCCAGTAAGGGTGTTGGGAAATTGGGGGGTGCCCCAGGGGGGGCTTTCCCCAATTTTTTTCATTGGGTGCTGTATGTGGGGGGGTTTCGCACCTGGGAAAAGGGAGGTAAACAAAAGGGGAGGCTCTGTAGTTTATCACCAGCTCAAGACACCCTTTCCCCATGAAGGAAAAGGTGCCCGTCTTTGGAGACCATAAATTGTGTTCTGGCTTTATACCCTTTGCCCCCTTGGTGATAAACGGTCTTGTAATTAATTTGTTGTTTGCTGCTGGGTAATAATGATTCTCCAAAAATTTATTTCCTTTTAAATTGGTTTGCTTGTTTTTGGGCCTGCCTCCCTTTAAACAGGAAAAGTCAATTGAGACGAATCTCTGTCCTTGAGGGTCAGGCACACCTCTCATCCTAGCCCCCTGTACACAATGTTCTTTGGCCACTTTTGATGTGCTCTGACTATTTATTTATTTTTTATTTAATAATTTGAAAATCAGAGGGACAAAAAAATCGGTAAGAGCAGTATGCCAAAGCCCTTGTAGCATAGCATTCGGGCGGGTTAAATTAATTAAGTTAACAAGCATGATGTAATCGTGTAAAAATTATTGAACAGATAACAATAAAGGCAAATGAGTATTTTCAAAGGGCAGTCATTGGTTGCATGCGTTGCTGTACATTTTGTAGAATGGAGTACACGTATTCTGTTAGGTAGTGTATTAAAAAATAACAAAGTTTAGATTGGGTCTTAGGTTTAACATTTATGTGACATAATTATGAGAAACATTTTAAGATATACAATTTATATGGTTCAGTTATTCAGTATTTATTTGGTTTTGGGTGAGTAAGTGATCTTTGAGAAGAGACTTGAATTTATAAACAGGTAGTGTTTCTTTTATATTTACAGGTAATGAATTCCAGATTTTAGGGCCTTTTATGTGCATTGACTTTTTGCATAGCGTGAGATGGACATGAGGAACATCAAAGAGTGATCTGTGCCTTGTGTTATGGTCATGTGTTCTGTTGAGGTTGGCAAGGAGATGTTTGAGGGGAGGGTTAATATCAGAGTTAAGTGTTCTGTGTATGTAACAGTTTGCCCATGGTTTAAGACTTTCCACCATCATCACAGCTTTTATAATTAAAAAGGTACCTGTAAGACCTCAGCAAGCTTTTAGGAGAGTATTGATATTAATAATTCAATTTTTTTTTTAATTGATGCTGGTTATTCTAAACTGTTTTGATAATATTTATTTCTGTTGAGTATTTTTGCTTGTTGCTTTTATTGTTCAACTTTATCCTTGTTTTTATTGTTTGTATATTTTTTAATGGAGGTAGTAGGTTGGTAGACAGCAACCACTCAGGGAGGTACTACCGTCCTCCCAAGTGAGTGTGAAATTGGAAACCTGTAATTGTATTTACATAATGGAAGGATTGTGGTGTCCTTTTTTCTGTCTCATAAAATATGCAAGATTTCGGGTTTATGCCTTGCTACTTCTACTTACACGTAGGTCACACTACACATCATATACAAGCATTATATATAACACCCCTCTGGGCTTTTTCTATTTTCTTTCTAGTTCTTGTTCTTGTTTATTTTTTCTTATCTCCATGGGGAAGTGGAACAGAATTCTTCCCCCCATAAGCCATGCGTGTTGTAAGAGGTGACTAAAATGCCGGGAACTAAGGGGCTAGTAACCCCCTTCTTCTGTACAAATTACAAAATTTTAAAAAGAAAAATTTTCGTTTTTTTTTTGGGCCCACGCTGCCTTGGTGGCATACGTCTGTTTTGTTGAAAAAAAAAATACAAAACACACGCATTGGAGTTTTCGTCTAAGTGGCCCCCGACCAGCGATATTAATCCGTCCTGGGGGGGTTCGTTAATCGAAATTACCCTTAGCGAGTTAATTTTTCCCATAAGAAAAAATGGAAATCAAATTAAACCCTGCAAGACACCCAAAAGTATTGAAAAAAAAAAATTTACCACATGAAATATTAATTTTAATACACACAAACTGAAGAAGACATGCACAGTTACATGACACTTACCTTTATTGAAGATCTGGTGATGATTGATGGGATGGGAGGAGGGAGAGGGTTGATGGTGTTAGTGTTTAGAAGGAGAATCCCTTCCATTAGGACTTGAGTGGCAAGTCCTTTTTCGGGGTTACTTCTCTTCTTCTTTTAATGCCACTAGGACCACCTTGAGAGTCACTGGACCTCTGTCGCACAACATATCTGTCCATAGAGGCCTGTACCTCCCGTTCCTTTATGACATTCCTAAAGTGTTTAACAATATTGTCAGTGTCACAATTAAACATTTGTTCAGGTTTCAATTCTTCACTGTCTATGTACTCCTTGAATTCCTACACATATTTTTCAGCTGCTTTTTGGTCCAAACTGGCAGCCTCACCATGCCTTATCACACTATGTATGCCACTACGATTCTTAAATCTCTCAAACCAACCTTTGCTGGCCTTAAATTCACTCACATCACCACTAGTTGCTGGCATTTTTCTAATTAAATCCTCATGCAACTTCCTAGCCTTTTCACATATGATCGCTTGAGAGATGCTATCTCCTGCTATCTGTTTTTTGTTTATCCACACCAATAACAGTCTCTCAACATCTTCTATCACTTGCAATCTCTTATTCGAAAAAAAAGTTGCACCTTTGGCAAGAACAGCTTCCTTGAATGTCGTTTTCTTGGCCACAATAGTAGCGATGGTTGATTGGGGTTTGGTATACAACCTGGCAAGCTCCGAGACACGCACTCCAATTTCGTACTTAGCAATTATCTCTTTCTTCATATCCATAGTAATTCTCACCCTTTTTGCTGTAGGGTTGGCACTAGAAGCTTTCTTGGGGCCCATGGTGACTTATTTTGCAGGTGCAATCACTAAAAAGGCTGTGATAATACGAAATGTTCCGATTGTATGCTTGGAAGCGACCGCGGTGGCTGGCTGGCTTGTAAACACTGGCCAGAAGTGGACGTGTCTCAGATGGAACGAATAGTGTTGGTCGAGTTTTTTAGCGCTAGTCGAGGCAGAATTTTTGCGTTAAAATGTATCGCTGGTCAGATTTATCGTTAATCGATGCCATCGTTGGTTGAGGGTCCACTGTACATTGGACCCTCGCATACCGTTGGCATCACATAATGTTAAATCCGCATACCGATACATTTTATCACTAAAATTTTGCCTCGCATACTGCTAAAAAACTCGCTCAACGCTATTCGTCCGAGACGCTTCTAATGTGCGGCCTGAGCCAGCTTCACATGTTCCGCCGGTGGCATTGTTTACAAGCCAGCCTCCGCGGTAACATCCAAGCATACAATCGGAACATTTCGTATTATTACAGCGTTTTTGGTGATTTCATCTGCAAAATAAGTGACCATGGGCCCCAAGAAAGCCTCTAGTGCTAACCCAGTGGTAAAAAGGGTGAGAAATGCTATCATACCCCAGTCAGCTGCTGCTGCACCAACGGTCAGCTGTTGCTGGACCAGTCAGCTGTTGCTGGATCAGTCAGCTGGGCAGTAGTTGCACCAGTCAGCTGTTGCTGGACCAGTCAGCTGTTGCTGGACAGTCAGCTGCTTCTGCACCATCAGCTGTTGCTGGACCAGTCAGCTGTTTTATGGATCAGCTCAGCTTTTGCTGGATGCAGAGCTGTTGCTGGATCAATCAGCTGCTGCTGGCCCGCACTGTGCGCAGTCAGCTGTTGCTGGCACCCAGGTCAGCTGCTGTTGCACCATCAGCTGTTTGCTGATCAGACTGCGTTCTGGATCAGTCGTGTTCGGCCGCCTGTTGCTGGATCAGTTACTGTTGTGGACCGTCAGTGTTGCTGGATCAGTCTGTATTTTCTTAGTCAGCTGTTGCTGGTAGTCAGCTGTTGCTGGCCCTCAGTTTGTGGACCATCGCCTGTGGTCAGTAGTGTTGCTGGATCGTCCAGTGCGGGGACCGTCAGCTGTTGCTGGACCAGTCAGCTGTTGCTGGTCAGTCAGCTTTGCTGTCAGTCAGCTGTTGTGGATCAGTCAGCTGTTGCTGGACCAGTCAGCTGTTGCTGGATCAGTCAGCTGTTGCTGCACCACGGTCTGTGCTATTGCACCATCAGCTGTTTCTGACTGACTCGTCGAACCTGTCTGTCCAGCCTGAGCGCTGATTGCCATCATGTTTCAAGCAGGGTTGCCGGTGTTGCCAACATCGATACTTTTGTATTATTCTTATATAGGCTTGTAACTTATAAATAAGTCCTAACTTGTTCCCAGGATCAACGAACTTAGACAACCCGGTAAACAGGGAAAAACTGAACAGTCAATGCTGTTTGCCACAGGTAGGTGAAATTGGAACATGTGTTGCTCACACAGTGCTGCTGACCTCTGCGAGCTGACACCTGGTACAGACAGTGAAGCACACAGGCTGCTGCATCATGGTCAGCTGCATCCACAGCTGTGTTGTTGTGACATATCAGCTGTATTTCGAAGATGTGAAGAAGTGTTGTTGGTGTGGCTTACGTGAAACCAAATTTCCGGAGAAACGATTAACCCGGAGGTTAGCCACCAGGATAACCCAAGAAAGTCAGTGCATCATCAGGACTCTTAATTATTTCCATTGGTGTCTTAATTTGTTCCAGGATGAACCCCACCAGTCGATAACCCAGGTGACAGGGAAAAAACGCTGGATAGTGCTCATATTGGTGAATTTAAAGCCAGCAAAAGGGTTTGGGTTTTTAAGATTTAAGAAACGTAGTGGCATACACAGTGTGTAAAACCTGTTCTGAAGAAAATGCCAAAAGGCCTACCCGTACTCAGGAGGAAAAGGCATCCCAGGACAACTGTCTCATCAGTTTATTGCGCATCTTAATAAAGGTTCATTTATTCTTCATTTAGTAGAGCAGTACATGCACAATATATACTGTGCATGTACTACTCTACTATTGTGCATGTATCCTTCTCTTTGTGTGTAGGAAAATGTATATTTCATGTGGTAAAATTTTTTTTTTCATACTTTTGGGTGTCTTGCACGGATTAATTTGATTTCCATTGTTTCTTATGGGGAAAATTCATTCGCATAACAATAATTTCGCATAACAATGAGCTCTCATGAACGGATTAATATCGTTATTCGGGGGTCCACTGTATTTTCTCACCAGTTCTTATTCTTGTTTATTTCTGCTTATCTCCATGGAGAAGTGGAACAAAATTCTTCCTTTGTAAGCCATGTGTGTCATCAAGAGGCGACTAAAATGCCGGAAGCATGGGGCTAGTAACCCCTTCTCCTGTACAGTGGACCCCCGCCTTACGATATTAATCCGTTCATGAGAGCTCATCGTAAGACGAAATTATTATGGCGAATTAATTTTCCCCAAATCTGTCCATAGAGGTCTGTATCTCCCGTTAATTTAAGACTTTCCTAAAATAAGCCATAACATTGTCATTGTACAGGTTGCCAACATGGCTTGCAGTAGCTGTGTCAGGGTGATTTTCATCCACAAAGGTTTGCAGTTCAACCCACTTTGCACACATTTCCTTACTCTTTGAAGTAGGCAACTTCCTCAATTTCTCTCTCCCCTCCTCTGAAGCAGTTTCCTCAGGTCTGTCCTCTTGCTGTTAAAGATGATCTTGTAGCTCTTCAGTGGTTCTTCATTGTCCTCCTCCACCAACTTTTCCACATCCTCCCCACTAATTTCCAACCCCAAGGACTTCCCCAATGCCACAATGGATTCCACAACTTGCATAGGCTTCTCAGGGTTAGTCCCAAACCCTTCAAAATCCCCTTCTACACATTGTGGCCACAGTTTCTTCCAAGCCGAGTTCAAGGTCCTCTTAGTCACTCCCTCCCAAGCCCTACCTATAAGGTTTACACAACTGAGGATGCTAAAGTGATCTTTCCAAAACTCTCTTAGAGTCAATCGAGTGTCTGAGGTCACTTCAAAGCACTTTTGAAACATAGCTTTTGTGTAGAGTTTTTTGAAGTTTGAAATGACCTGCTGGTCCATGGGCTGCAGGAGAGGAGTGGTATTAGGAGGCAAAAGCTTGACCTTAATGAAGCTCATATCCCCAGAAAGTTGCTCTCCCAAGTCTGAAGGATGACCAGGAGCATTGTCTAATACCAGGAGGCACTTAAGGTCCAATTTCTTTTCCATTAGGTAATTTTTCACATTGGGGGCAAATGCATGGTGTAACCAGTCATAGAAAAAGTCCTTAGTGTCCTGTGCCTTACTGTTTGCCCCCCACAGCACACACAAATTAACCTTGAGGACATTGTTTTGCCTGAACGCTCTGGGAGTTTCAGAGTGATACACCAATAAAGGCTTCACTTTGCAATCACTACTAGCATTAGCACACATCAGAGAGTAAGCCTGTCTTTCATAGGCTTATGTCCTGGGAGTGCCTTTTCCTCCTGAGTAATGTAGGTCCTGCTTGGCAATTTCTTCCAAAACAGGCCTGTTTCCTCGCAATTAAACACTTGTTCAGGTTTCAATTCTTCACTGTTTATGTACTCCTTGAATTCCTTCACATATTTTTCAGCCACTTTTTCATCCGAACTGGCAGCCTCACCATGCCTTATCACACTATGTATGCCATTATGATTCTTAAATCTCTCAAACCAACCTTTGCTGGCCTTAAATTCACTCACATCACCACTAGTTACAGGCATTTTTCTAATTAAATCGTCATGCAACTTCCTAGCCTTGAAAGATGCTATCTCCTGATATCTGTTTTTCGTTTATCCACACCAATAACAGTCTCTCAACATCTTCGAGTACTTGTGATCTCTGTTTCGAAAACATACTTGAACCTTTTGCAAGAACAGCTTCCTTGATTGCCCTTTTGCTGGCCAAGATAGGGTGGCCCGAAAAAGAAAAACTTTCACCATCATTCACTCCATCACTGTCTTGCCAGAAGGGTGCTTTACACTACAGTTTAAAAACTGTAGTTGGGAATCGGCCAGTGTGATAATAAAAAAAAAAAAAAAAGATAGTAACGATGGTTGATTGGGGTTTGTTGTACAACCAGGCCAGCTCGGAGACACACACTCCACTTTCATACTTACTAATTACCTCCTTCTTCATTTCCATAGCAATTTTCACCCTTTTTACCACACGGTTGGCACTAGAAGCTTTCTTGGGACCCATGGTGACTTATTTTGCAGCTACAAGCACTAAAATCACTGTGATAATATGAAATGTACCAAATGTATGCTTAGATGCGACTGCACTGGCTGGCTTGTAACCACTGGCACACACGGGGCAGCTGAGGCCACGCGGGACGCATCCCGGACGAATCATGTGAGGCAAGTTTTTTATCGTGAGGTGAGGCAAAATTTCTGCATTCAAATGCTTTGTATGACAGATTTAACGTAACGCGATGCGTTCGTAAGGCGGGGGTCCACTGTATATATTACAGTCTCTCCTCACTTAACAAAGGAGTTCCATTCCTGTAACCTTGTTGGTAAATGAATTTGTCATTAACCCATTCAGGGTCCAAGGCCAAAATCTGAAGTGGTGCTCCAGTGTCCAAGAAATTTTGAAAAAAAAAAAAATATTTTTTCTTACAGAATTAAAGAGTATATTTTTGTGAAGGTAATAAGACAAAAAAAAAAATTCTAATCAGTACTTACTGAGATACAGTGCCAAGAAGTTTGTCAAAAATGATGTGGTGGCGGCAACATCGACGAATTCCACATACGCGCATTACATTATTTTGCGGTTTTTATTGTTTTTTCTTTTCTTTTCCAATTTTTTTCTATTCCTACTAACATTTGGGGCCTGAGAGACCAATACTGTATATAATGTATATATATAAACTCACTGTATTGAACACAATAACTGCACTAAAGTTATCATATTATTGTTTACCACTGTTGTTTATTACAATAAACATGCACAAATCTTGTATAATATACTAATGTTCTATCATATATTTACATATTTACAATCACTGGACATGGTTTTAGAACTGCTGGAGCTTGTGGAACTCCTTGAAACAAGGCACCATGCACAGAGGCACCTTACATTCCTCACACATAAACCGAGTGTCTTTGCGTCTTTGTTGCCGTCATTTTCTTTGTGCACAGACGATGCATCTCTTCTGAGCAAATTTCTTCTGAGTTGAAGGAAGTTGTATTATGAAATGATCACCTTCCCTCCTCAAACGCTTGGGTATATCCTGAGGAATTCGAGGACCGTGTTGTATAGCAGGTGTTCTTACCTGGTACTGTACTTCATTATGAGTTGTCTGACAACAGACAAACAAAATTCACCATACGGTGGTCTGTTGCCAGTCTTTATTTGGTACATATTATATGCATTGAGCATTGAAATGTCCATGAGATGGAAGAAAAGTTTCACGTACCACTTGTAACTCTTACGAACACAGTCAACAAAACCAATCTGCATGTCACATTTGTCAACCAAGCGCATGTTTTGTGTATAATCAATCACTGTCACTGGTTTACAAATACGTTCATTAGTCACTCGATCAACTTTGCCACTGTCTTGCATTTCATTACGGTGAATGGTTGTCAACAATGTGACATCTCGTTTGTCATGCCACCGTAATGCCATGATGTCATTGGCAGTAAACACCTGCACGTCATCACCACGAGCACCTGTGTTGAGCCTGGGCATATGTTTACGATTAGAACGCACTGTGCCACACACATCTGTCTTGTTCACTCGCATGAAATCACTGAGTAATGGGCTTGTGTACCGGTTATCGGTATATAATGTATGCCCCTTACCAAGATAAGATGCCATCATGTTTCTCACTACGTCACCCGAGATACCCAATAACATCTTGGTATCTTTCAATGTTTTACTACCCGTGTATACAACAATATCCAACACCAGGCCACTGTCACAATCACAGAGTACAAACAGTTTTATACCAAAGCGTTTCCTCTTGCTCGGTATATACTGCTTGAATGACAGTCTACCTTTGAACAAAATCAAAGACTCGTCAATTACAAGATTCTTGAATGGATAAAAGTATATGCTGAACTTTTGTTTGAGATACATGAAAACATTTCTAATCTTGTATAACCTGTCACTTCTGTCAGGCCTGGTTTTGTCAGAGAAGTGCAACATACGTAAGAGTAAGATAAACCTGTTCACTGGTATGATTTCACTGAAGACTGGGGTAGAAATTAGCCGATCTGTGGACCAGTATGCTTTTATATTATGCTTATAGACGTGAGACATAAGCATTATTGTTGCAAAAAGCAAATACATTTATGCAACAGTCGTCTCTTTCCACCTGTGTAGTCTTGACTGTGGTGATAAGATCGTATTTGCCATGGGTGTACTCAAAATACTTATTACTTTCCCTGACAATAATTTCCATCAATGGCTGGTCAAAGAAAAATTCAAAGAATTCCAGTTCATTGGCCGTGGTTCCAAGGGGAGAAATAGGTAGAATTCCACTTTGAGAGTCATCAAAGTGGTGACGCTTGGGAACAAAATTGGGATTTTGCTGCCAATCCCACATACGGTTTGCTGGTGGATACTGGACATCATAGGCTGGTTGTGCGGGTGGTTGTGGTTGTGGTGGGCTGGTGGGTGACGCTCCGCTTTGTCCTTGAACTGACGAGTCAGCAGCGTGGGTCCCAGCGTGGCCTGGTGAGTCACGCATGGCGGTGCCACTACCATCACCACTAACACCATACACTGATGCCTGTGGTCTATCCATGCCAAGTGTAGCCACATCATCCTCACTATCACTACCTAAAACTGGTGTAGGGCCACGGGATGTACTCCGGGATGTACTCCGTCCCCTGGGCACAGCATAGGGTACACTACCCGAGCGCATGCAGCGGCGAACATACCGATGCTTCACTGGTGAATATGATTCCTCACTGTCACTACTCGAATGAGCGCAATAAAATCACAGTCCACGTCACTATCATCATCATTACTGAAGTCAGAGGCCTGGCCACGCGAAAATATTAGTTTTCTCTTGCGTTGAGGAACAACCGACCGTGAGTCACGAGTGCCCACACCAGAGGTAGAAGGTTGAGGATCGTCAGGGTTTTCTGCACTATTATCGATATCCTGGTCATTCTTTTCGGTCACTAACTGATCAAAGCCGTAGAATTTGTCTTCATTTCCACTTCCATCAGTGTCAGAACTATCAGATAGGAAGAGGAGAGTCCCAATTTTCCGGGGAGTGAGAGCTGACTTGCGACGAGGCATGGTGAACAAGGGTGACTGAGCCTGCGTTCCCACAATGCTATGCAGGCGCCTAGATTTTTTGTTTATGGCGCACACCCACCATGCAGACCCATTCTCCCACATGTAGGCCTATGAGCGCTTTCGCGCTAAATTTGACGGCGCTAGAATTTTGGCATAGATCTATGGTTTGGACACTCAACGTAAAGCCGTAGATCTACGGGACGGACCCTGAAAGGGTTAAGTGAGGAGAATACTATAATGGTAGTGGGTTTGTGTCAACCACCTTTGATATTGTTTCAATGTCACCTTTGCACAATTTGTAACATTTCTGGTATATTTTTAAATATACAGTAGTGTACTGTATATTGTAGTAAAAAGAATAGAGAAAATGAGCTCTAATATACAGTGGACCCCCGCATAACATTGGCATCACATAGCGTTAAATCCGCATAGCGATACATTTTATCGCTAAAATTTTGCCTCGCATAGCGCTAAAAAATTCGCTCGACGCGATTCGTCTGAGACACGTCCATGCAGCCTGAGCCAGCCTCACTTGTTCTGCCAGTGGCATTGTTTACAAGCCAGCCTCCGTTGTAACATTCAAGCATACAATCGGAACATTTCGTATTATTGCAGCCTTTTTATAGTGATTTCACCTGAAAAATAAGTGACCATGGGCCCCAAGAAACCTTCTAGTGTCAACCCTACAGGAATAAGGGTGAGAATTACTATGGAGATGAAGAAAGAGATCATTGCTAAGTATGAAAGTGGAGTGCGTGTCTCCGAGCTGGCCAGGTTGTATAGTAAACCCCAATCAACCATCGCTACTATTGTGTCCAAGAGAATGGCAATCAAGGAAGCTGTTCTTGCCAAAGGCTTAACTGTGCTTTCGAAACAGAGATCGCAAGTGATAGAAGTTGTTGAGAAACTGTTATTGGTGTGGATAAACGAAAAACAGATAGCAGGCGATAGCATCTCTCAAGCGATCATAAGTGAAAAGGCTAGGAAGTTGCACGAGGATTTAATTAGAAAAATGCCTGCAACTAGTTGTGATGCGAGTGAATTTAAGGCCAGCAAAGGACGTTAGGAAGTATTTCTTCAGTCATAGAGTTGTCAGGAAGTGGAATAGCCTAGCAAGTGAAGTAGTGGAGGCAGGAACCATACATAGTTTTAAGAAGAGGTATGATACAGCTCAGGAAGCAGAGAGAGAGAGGACCTAGTAGCGATCAGTGAAGAGGCAGGGCCAGGAGCTGAGTCTCGACCCCTGCAACCACAATTAGGTACATAGACATTGAAGGACTGAAACCTGAACAAGTGTTTAATTGTGACGAGACAGGCCTGTTTTGGAAGAAAATGCCAAGCAAGACCTACATTACTCAGGAGGGAAAGGCACTCCCAGGACATAAGCCTATGAAAGACAGGCTTACTCTTCTCATGTGTGCCAATGCTAGTGGTGATTGCAAAGTGAAGCCTTTATTAGTGTATCACTCTGAAATTCCCAGAGCGTTCAGGCAAAAGAATATCCTCAAGGCTAATTTGTGTGTGCTGTGGAGGGCAAACAATAAGGCATGGGTCACTAGGGACTTTTTCTATGACTGGTTACACCATGCATTTGCCCCCACTGTGAAAAATTACCTAACTGAAAAGAAATTAGACCTTAAGTGCCTCCTGGTGTTAGACAATGCCCCTGGTCATCCTACAGACTTGGCAGAGCGACTTTGTGGGGACATGAGCTTCATTAAGGTGAAGTTTTTGCCTCCTAATACCACTCCTCTCTTGCAGCCCATGGACCAGCAGGTTATTGCAAACTTCAAAAAACTGTACACAAAAGCTCTGTTTGAAAGGTGCTTTGTAGTGACCTCAGAAACTCAATTGACTCTAAGAGAGTTTTGGAGAGAGCACTTTAATATCCTCAATTGTGTAAATTTTATAGGTAAGGCTTGGGAGGGAGTGACTAAGAGGACCTTGAACTCTGCTTGGAAGAAACTGGCCAGAATGTGTAGACAACAGGGATTTTGAAGGATTTGAGGCTAACCCTAAGAATCCTATGCCAGTTGAGGAATCATTTGTGGCATTGGGGAAGTCCTTGGGGTTGAAGGTTAGTGGGGAGGATGTGGAAGAGTTGGTGGAGGAGGACAATGAAGAACTAACCACTGATGAGCTGCTAGATCAACTTCAACAGCAAGAGGCCACACCTGAGGAAATTGCTTTGGAGGAGGGGAGAGAGAAATTGAAGAAGTTGCCTACTTCAAAGATTAAGGTAATCTGTGCAAAGTGGCTTGAAGTGCAAACCTTCATGGATGAAAATCACCCTCAGACAGCTATTGCAAGCCATGCTGGTGACTATTACACTGACACTGTTGTGAAACACATTAGGAAAGTCATAAAGGAACGAGAGGTACAGGCCACTATGGACAGATATGTTGTGCGACAGAAGTTCAGTGACTCTGAAGCTGGTCCTAGTGGCATTAAAAGAAGAAGGGAAGCAACCCCGGAAAAGGACTTGACACCTCAAGTCCTAATGGAAGGGGATTCCCCTTCTAAACACTAAAACCATCCAGTCTCCCCTCCTCCCATCCCATCAATCATCACCACATCTTCAATAAAGGTAAGTGTCATGTAACTATGCATGTTTTCTTAAGTTTGTGTGTATTAAAATTAATATTTCATGTGGTAAAAAAAAAATTTTTTCGTACTTTTGGGTGTCTTGCACAGATTAATTTGATTTCCATTATTTCTTATGGGGAAAATTAATTCGCATAACGATAATTTCGCATAACATTGAGCTCTCAGGAATGGATTAATAGCGTTATGCGGGGGTCCACTGTATATTATTTGGGTATGCATACTGGTCAGAGAGCCTGTTGTAAGTCCAAGTCGTCGGTAAACAAGTACATCACTAAGTGAGGAGAGGCTGTACAGTGGTACCTCGAGTTTCGAACAGCTCCCAACTTGAACAATTATGTAAATGTATTTTTAAAGTGCTTTTGTAAGTGTATTTTTCGGGGTCTGAATCGGACTAATCTAATTTACATTACTCCTTATGGGAACAAATTCGCTCGGCATCGGCACTCGAACAGCCTTCTGGAATGAATTAAGTTCGTAACCTGAGGTACCACTGTACTAAATTTAAAGAGAAACTTTCATTTTGGATCCCCCCTTCCTTGGTGGGATACAGCCGGTCTAAAGCAATCAAAAAACAACAAAATTCATTACATCAAGAGACTGCTCTCGGAGTCCAATGCAGTGTTTGCAGCATTCACAGAGACCCACATAAAGAATCATTATGACAACGAAATATGGATCACAGGTTATAACCTATTCTGATGCGACAGACTAACAGGCAACAAGGGAGGGTTCGCCTGTATGTCGCAGAGTCGCTCATTTGCACAGAACTACTAAACACTTCAAATGATGTAGTTGAAGTTTTGGTGGTAAAGATCGAAAACCAAAGCCTTGTCATTGTGATAGTATACAAGCCTCCAGATGCAACTTCCCAGCAATTCCAGGAGCAGCTTGAGAAAATTGACCACTGTCTGGAAAATCTCCCAACCCCTGCCCAAAGCATCTTACTACTAGGAGATTTCAACCTGAGACACCTAAAATGGAGGAATATAGCAAACAGTGTTTTAGCAGAGATCACTCCGGGAGGCAGCTCAGATGAAAATTCACACACACACGAACTATTAAATCTCTGCAACAAATTCACTTTAAACCAGCAAATAGTAGAGCTTACAAGACTAGAAAATATGCTGGACCTCATCTTCACTAACAATGATGATCTGATACGTAATATAACTGTATCACGGACAATTCACTCAGATCACAACATAATAGAGGTACAGACATGTATGCACAGGGCTCTGGACCAGCAAAATATAAGCAGTCATGAAGGTCTCTTCACAAAATTCAATTTCAATAACAAAAACATACAATGGGATTAAGTAAACCATGTCCTAAATGAAACAAGCTGGGAAGATATCTTAAACAACATGGACCTGAACATCTGCCTTGAAAAAATGAATTCTGTGGTTCTTGAGATCTGCTCAATACATTCCATTAAGAAAAAGAAAGAGAAGATGTAAACTAGAAAGAGAGAGACGTTCCCTATACAGACGAAGTCGAAGAGTCACAGAGCTGCTGAGTAGGGTCAGTATATCTGAAATACGAAGGGAAGCACTAATCAATGAAATTGCAAATATCGAACTCAAGCCGAAGGAATCTTATAGAAAACAAGAATCACAGGAAGAACTAAAAGTCATAAAGGAAATTGAAAAAAAACCAAAATACTTCTTCTCTTATGCCAAATCTAAGGGAAAAACAACATCCAGTATTGGGCCCCTGCTTAGGCGGAATGGGACATACACAGATGATAGCCAAGAAATGAGTGAGATACTGAAGTCCCAATATGACTCACTGTTCAGTGATCCACTGCCCACTCTAAGGGTCGACAATCCAAATGAATTCTTTATGAATGAAACCCAAAATTTGGTCATCTCAAAACTCTAGAATATTATTATAACTCAACAAGATTTTGAGGAGGCAATTAATGATATGCCCATGCACTCTGCCCCAGGACCAGACTCGTGGAACTCCGTGTTCATCAAGAACTGCAAGAAGTCCCTATCACGTGCCTTCAGCATTTTATGGAGAGGGAGCATGGACACAGGGGTCATCCCACACACACTAAAAACAACAGACATAGCCCCACTCCACAGAGGTGGCAGTAAAGCAATTGCAAAGAACTACAGACCGATAGCACTAACATCCCATATCATAAAAATCTTTGAGAGGGTTCTAAGAAGCAAGATAGCCAATCACCTAGATACCCATCAGTTACACAACCCAGGGCAACACAAGTTTAGAGCCGGTCACTCCTGCTTCTCCCAGCTACTGGACCACTATGACAAGGTCCTGGATGCTGTAGAGGTTAAACAAAATACAGATGTAGTATACACAGACGTTGCGAAAGCTTTCGACAAGTGTGACCATGGTGTAATAGCACACAAAATGCGGGATAAAGGAATAACGGGAAAAGTTGGTAGTTGGATTTACAACTTCCTGACAAATAGAACACAAAGAGTAATAGTAAACAGAGTAAAGTCCCAGGCAGCCATGGTAAAAAGCTGTTCCACCACAAGGCACAGTACTCGCTCACATTCTATTCCTCATCCTCATTTCTGACATAGACAGAGATGTAAGCCATAGCTCTGTGTCTTCCTTTGTGGATGACACCCGGATCACCATGGCAGTGACCTCCATCGAAGACACTGCAAGACTCCAAGCGGACATTAACTAAATCTTCAAATGGGCCACCCAAGAAATATGAAGTTCAATGAAGAAAAATTTTAACTACTCAGATATGGAAAACTTGAAGAAATTAAAAATGTGTCAAGGTATACACAAATTCTAACCATACAATAGAGTGGAAAAGTAATGTGAAGGACCTGGGAGTCATAATGTCAGAGAATCTCACCTTCAAAGACCACAACAATGTATCTACCTCATCCGCTAGGAAAATGATAGGATGGATAATAAGAACCTTCAAAACTAGGGATGCCAATCCCATGATGATTCTCTTCAAATCACTTGTGCTGTCTAGGCTGGAATACTGCTGTACACTAACGGCCCCTTTCAAGGCTGGCGACATTGCAGACCTGGAGCATGTACAAAGAACTTTCACAGCACACATAAGTGCGATAAGGCACCTAAACTACTGGGAACGGTTGAAGGTACTTGATCTGTATTCCCTTGAATGCAGGCGAGAGAGATACATGATAATATACACTTGGAAGGTCTTGGAGGGATTGGTACCAAACTTGCACACGAAAATCACTCCATATGAAAGCAAAAGACTCAGCAGGAGATGCAACATTCCCCCGATGAAAAGCACCTAAAGTCAGTACCTGACCAACCGGGCTGTGGTTCATATGTTAGCTTGTGTGTGGCCAGCAGTAACAGCCTGTTTGATCAGACCCTGATCCACCATGAGGCCTGGTCTTAGACCGGGCCACGGGGGCATTGACCCCCGACACCCTCTCCAGGTAAACCCTTAAACTGTCCAAATGTAGATCTAAGTTCACATACGTAGCGCTCTGACCTTTATTATCCCCATTTGAGAGCATGTAAAAAAAATGTAGATCTACGTTCGGAGCCCCCCACATGTGGACGTAGATCTACGTTTGGACAGTTTAAAGGTTAAAAGAAAGAAAATATTTTTTAATGGCTATCAATGTTAATTAAATGCCACGCTTAATCAGAGTGCGCTGCAAATGTCTCAATTACTGCTACCCAAATTGGTCAGACTTCATTTACATAATAAACTTTAGCATTTTTCCTAATAAGTTTAACTGAAACCATCCTGCACTTTTCCTTGTCTAGGGAGATGCGTGACTCCACTTGCTATTTCTCGGTCCATTTCGAGGGGCTGATCTCCTAGCTCTGCTGTTCCTCTATCTAGCTATTTGAGAAGGCGGAGTTCCAGGTTTTGGTCGTGTTGCTTAGATGTTTCGGGATACAGCTCCAGCTTCTGGGCCTGTTTTCTATTTAGGGTCAAAGCTCCTGCTTCTGGGTCTATTATTTAATTGTTTTTGGGTGACACTTCAGCTTTTGGGCCTGTTTGCTATTTAGGGGCAAAGCTCCAGCTTCTGGGCCTGTTATTTGACGGTTTAGGGGTGATGTTCCAGTTTCTGGCCCTATTTGCTGTTTAGGGGGTGGAACTCCAGCTACTGGGCCTGGGACTGCTACTAAAGGTTGACTTGTATTAAAAGAGCCATTATGATACAGTACACTATATTTACACAAAATCAATTTGAGGTGAAGAATGGTAGTAATTTTAAGTTTTTATTTCAGGATTTTTAATAAACCTAAGTGGAGATGGGGAGGGATCAGTAATAGATGGTTTGGAAGTGCTTGAGAGATCCCATGTATAGATAAGTCATCAGCACTAAACTACAGACCAGTGTCACTGACTTGTAAAGTATGCAAAGTCATAGAGAAGATTATCAGGAGGAGAGTGGTGGAGCACCTGGAGCGGGACAACATAAACAGCAACCAGCACGGATTCAAGGAAGGCAAATCCTGTGCCACCAACCTTCTGGAGTTTTATGACAAAGTAACAGAAGTAAGACAGGAGAGAGAGGGGTGGGTGGATTGCATTTTCCTGGACTGCAGGAAGGCCTTCGACACAGTTCCTCACAAGAGATTAGTGCAGAAGCTGGAGGATCAGGTGCATATAACAGGAAGGGCACTGCAATGGATCAGAGAATACCTGACAGGGAGGCAACAATGAGTCATGGTACGTGATGAGGTATCACAGTAGGTGCCTGTGACGAGCGGGGTCCCAGAGGGGTCAGTCCTAGGACCAGTGCTAATTTTGGTATATGTGTGAATGACATGATGGAAGGGATAGATTCTGAAGTGTCCCTGTTCACAGATGATGTGAAGTTAGTGAGGAGAATTAAATCAGATGAGGATCAGGCAGGACTACAAAGAGACCTGGACAGGCTGGACACGTGGTCCAGCAACTGGCTTCTCGAATTCAACCCAGGCAAATGCAAAGTCATGAAGATTGGGGAAGGGCAAAGAAGACCGCAGACAGAGTATAGGCTGGGTGAATAAAGACTGCAAACCTCACTCAAGGAGAAAGATCTTGGGGTGACCATAACACCGAGCATGCCTCTGGAGGCACACATCAACCAGATAACTGCTGCAGCATATGGGTGCCTGGCAAACCTGAGAATAGCATTCTGATACCTTAGTATGGAATCGTTCAAGACACTGTACACTGTGTACGTCAGGCCCATACTGGAGTATGCAGCACCAGTTTGGAACCCATGCCTGGTCAAGCACATCAAGAAATTAGAGAAAGTACTAAGGTTTGCAACAAGGCTAGTTCCGGAGCTCAGGGGAATGTCCTACGAAGAAAGGTTGAGGGAAATCGGCCTGATGACACTGGAGGACATCAGGGTCAGGGGAGACATGATAATAACATACTAAATACTGTGTGGAATAGATAAGGTGGACAGAGACAGGATGTTCCTGAGAGGGGACACAGAAACAAGGGGTCACAATTGGAAGCTGAAGACTCAGATGAGTCACAGGGATGTTAGGAAGTATTTCTTCAGTCATAGAGTCGTCAGGAAGTGGAATAGCCTAGCAAGTGATGTAGTGGAGGCAGGAACCATATATAGCTTTAAGATGAGGTATGACAAAGCTCAGGGAGCAAAGAGAGAGAGAGGACCTGGTAGCGATCAGTGAAGAGGCGGTACCAGGAGCTGAGTCTCGACCCCTGCAATCACAATTAGGTGAGTACACAATATTTTCATGATTAGGAAAACTGAATAAATTTTTTTTTTACCCAGAGGGGATAACCATTTTTAATACATTTATGTATATTTTAGGTGTGTGCTGTGCTGTTACATGCTGTTTGTACAACGTACATCCTGCATAGCCACTGGTTGGAAGGTAGGATGAGCCCCCTCTTTCTGCGCATTCCTCTCTGTAATTTGGGAGAAACTGTATATTTACTTGGCCTCATTCCATTATTCTTTTATCAACAATTAGGCCATGATATGTTAGATCGTGAGAGAAAGATGCCGTTTTTGCCTCTGATGCTCATATCTGTATATTGTAGTGTTGGAGTGATGTATTCCTGGTTGAAATATTATAATTTTGTATTAAATCCAAGAAAGGGGAAGAAAAAATCTCATTGAGATACTTACTGCTATATTTAATGTGAAATCTGTAAGGTAGCTAAGAAGCTATCACTGCAGTTTTTTTTTTTTTTTGCATGATTATGTTTAGATTGTTATCTGTTTACTGTACCAATTTTTCATTAAAAGTGGTATAACAAAAACATGCTCTCATTTCACCTCGGACAAATGCAGTAATTGCATCTTCTCATTTACTTGGTAACAAATGTATTCAAAGTAGTTCATATTATACACTACTGTATATGAATATGGGCCAAACCCAAACCCATGTGGAAGATACCAATATACATTTTATGGTCAATCAGATATAGTACTGTAGTGAGAATAAATTTAGCATATCAGTCATGTATTTTTAAATTCTTGAAATGTCAGTTTCTAGGTATTTTCATGAAAAGTGTTGTTAGTTCCTACACTTTGCAGTTATTTTTATTTGTTTTAATAAAGAGGGAAGTGCTAAACCCATAGGGGTCATATTGTACCTTTTGAGGGGACTACTCAGCCTTGTATTAAGTGGATTTGATTTGGATTATTATTATTACATTAAAAAGAAGTAATAAACCAGCAAATCATATAACTTAATTTGGAATTAAGAGATGCTTTATCTTTCATGTGTTTTAAGCATTGTGAACACTTCATTACCATACTGACACCTTCATTAAACTATGAAACTGGCAATTCTGAAATTATATCCCCACCTGCTTTTAACATTTTTGTATTGATCCCATCAATCCCAGTTGCTTTACTGCTTTTGATTCAACCTACTGCCTCACTCACCTTTCACCTCTGGCTCTTCTTCACTCCTAAAAGGTGTACCTCTCTTTCCAAGCATGAAATCACTGCCTCCCTTTCTTCTTCAACATTAAACAGCTCAAAATATTTCCTCCATCTTCCCAATACATTTACCTTCCTATCTAATAATTTCCCTCTATATAGTTTTTAACCCTTAACCCTTTCAGGGTCCAAGGCCCAAATCTGGAGTCACGCACCAGTGTCCAAGAATTTTAAAAAAAAAAATTTGTTATTTTTTCTTATGAAATCATAGAGAATCTTTTTGTGAAGGTAATAAAACAAAAAGTACGAAATTTGGTGGAAAATTGACGAAATTATGCTCTCGCGAATTTTGATGTGTCAGCGATGTTTACGAATCGGCGATTTTGCCGACTTTGACTCCCATTTTAGGCCAATTACATTATTCCAATCAACCAAATTCTTAGCTATTTCACTAGTATTACTTCTATTCTATCGATTGAGCACAAGAAATCGCCAAGTCAACTGTTTCAACTACAAAATAAAGTGATCGGAAATTGTTAATTTGGCCAATTTAACACAAAGTTCAAAATATTCCAATTTCAAAATAGGGTCCAGAATAAACAATGTAGGCATTCCTGGCACTAAACTAACATTTCCTCTGTTCATTAGTTATGTTTTGAGGCTTTACAAATAAATTCCATTTTGATTTTTTATTCACATAATGAATTTTTATTCACACCAAAAAATAGAAGATTTACTGTTATGCAATACTGTGATAATTGTATAAATATCATCACCATATTTGTGAATGTATATTAGACCCACCAGCTGACGTGTATTAGACATGTGAGGTCGTTTGTTTACTCTTGAATATCGGCAAAAATTTAACATTTCCGCTACTTTGTGCTCAGTTTCAAGCCATTTCCAGTGCTAAAACCAATGAAAATCATCTCTATTTCTGTAATATGTCTTCCATTCTATCAAATGAGACCAAGAAATCGCAAATACAACTATAAAAAACATACGAAAAAACACTGCAAAGTTGCTGTTTTAATCGAAAAATCATGATTTCAGTTTTTTTCTCTCATTATACACAGTGTGCTGCAGGATCTGTTTTATGTGGTGCACACATACCACATAGATGTATTCTCTCATATCTAGGCCCAAATGTACCACTCACAGTTTATCAGAGTGAGCTGAGCTCATGGCGTAGATCTACGGTTTGGACACTCACCGTAAAGCCGTAGATCTACGGGACGGACCCTGAAAGGGTTAAACTGTCCAAACAGATCTACGTTCACATGTGTAGTGCTCCAAAAGTAGATCTATGTTTTCTACATATTTTCAAATATAACAAAAAAAAATGTAGATCTAAGTTTTTTTTTTATACGTTTTCAAAAGTAAAAAAAAAAAAAGGTCTATATTTTTTTACATACTTTCAAATGTTGAAAAAACATAGATCTGCGTTTGGACAGTTTAAGCGTTAACAGTTGAATTGGTTTTTTATGCTCGACAAAATTTCTTGACAAAACCTTACTCTCTCTCTCATTTGCTTTCATTTTACACTCCTTCATCACTCTTTTACTCTCCATATACTCCACCCTCTTTATATTATTTCTGCTCTGAAAAAAATTCTCATATGCTGACTATCTCTCCATTATCAATCCTCTCGGCTCCCACATCCACAAACTTCTGCTGCCCACTACCAATGCATTCTTAACCCTTTGACTGTTTCGGTCATATATATACGTCTTAGGAGCCAATGTGTTTGACTTATTAATACGCCAAAATTCTAGTGCCTTCAAATCAAGCAGGAGAAAGCTGGCAGGCCCACATCTAAGAGAATGGGCCTCCATGGTCAGTGTGTGCACTATAAAAAAAAATCGAGGAGCCAGTGGTGCATTGTGGGAATACCATTTCAGTAGTCCTTGTTCAGCATGCCTAGCAGTAAGAAATATGTGACTCCCTGGTGAATCTGGGCCTCTTCTCTTCCCAAGTGATGCTCTAACACAGGTGAAAGTATCAGTGAAGATGAATTTCATGTTTTTGAGGAGTTTGTGACTGAAAGCAATGACCAGGATACCAGAAGAAAGAAAGAAAGAAAAAGAAAGAAAGAAAAAGAAAGAAAGAAAAAGAAAGAGAGAAAGAGAAAAAAGGAAAGAGAAAGAAGGAAAGAGAAAGAGAAGGGAAGAAGAAAGAAAAAGAAAGAAAGAATGGTAGGTGGTTAGAAGGAGGTGGGTAGGAAGACATGTGACCCCATAGGTGTTGACAGCCAGTAATATGTCATTTTGATAGCTGCCGGACCCTGACTCAGCACATTTAGGAGTACACACGCACACACACACACTCCATTTAAGAAAGGAGACAGAAACGAGGCACTAAACTACAGACCAGTGTCTCTGACGTGTATAGTATGCAAAGTCATGGAGAAGATTATCAGGAGGAGAGTGGTGGAGCACCTGGAACAGAACAAGATTATAAATGACAGCCAGCATGGATTCATGGAAGGCAAATCCTGTGCCACAAACCTTCTGGAGTTTTATGACAAGGTAACAGAAGTAAGACACGAGAGAGAGGGGTGGGTGGATTGCATTTTCCTGGACTGCAGGAAGGCCTTCGACACAGTTCCTCACAAGAGATTAGTGCAGAAGCTGGAGGATCAGGTGCATATAACAGGGAGGGAGGGCACTGCAGTGGATCAGAGAATACCTGACAGGGAGGCAACAATGAGTCATGGTACGTGAAGAGGTATCACAGTGGGCACCTGTGACGAGCGGGGTCCCACAGGGGTCAGTTCTAGGACCAATGCTATTTTTGATATATGTGAATGACATGATGGAAGGGATAGACTCTGAAGTGTCCCTATTTGCAGATGATGTGAAGTTGATGAGAAGAATTAAATCAAATGAAGATGAGGCAGGACTACAAAGAGACCTGGACAGACTGGACACGTGGTCCAGAAACTGGCTTCTCGAATTCAACCCCGCCAAATGCAAAGTCATGAAGATTGGGGAGGGCAAAGAAGACTGCAGACAGAGTATAGGCTAGGTGGACAAAGACTACAGACCTCACTCAGGGAGAAAGATCTTGGGGTGACCATAACACCGAGCACATCTCCGGAGGCACACATCAACCAGATAACTGCTGCAGCATATGGGCACCTGGCAAACCTGAGAATAGCGTTCCGATACCTTAATAAGGAATCGTTCAAGACACTGTACACTGTGTACGTTAGGCCCATACTGGAGAATGCAGCACCAGTCTGGAACCCACTAGTTCCAGAGATCAGGGGAATGTCGTGCGATGAAAGGTTGAGGGAAATCAGACTGATGACACTGGAGGACAGAAGGGTCAGGGGAGACATGATAACGACATACAAGATACTGCGGGGAATAGATAAGGTGGACAGAGAGAGGATGTTCCAGAGAGGGGACACAGAAACAAGGGGTCACAACTGGAAGCTGAAGACTCAGATGAGTCACAGGGATGTTAGGAAGTATTTCTTCAGTCATAGAGTCATCAGGAAGTGGAATAGCCTAGCAATTGATGTAGTGGAGGCAGGAACCATACATAGTTTTAAGACGAGGTATGACAAAGCTCAGGAAGCAGAGAGAGAGAGAGGACCTAGTAGCGATCAGTGAAGAGGCGGGCCCAGGAGCTGAGTCTTGACCCCTGCAACCACAATTAGGTGAATACACACACACACACACACACACAAACTTCCAGAAGATAATAATAGCAGTTCTATATAAGTGTCCAGTGACTACAGGTCCTCCATCACAAATCCGTCATCATTGGGACCTGTAGTGTACCGGATTACTGAGTTTGCTGGATTACAGAGTGGTTAGGTTAGAATACACTTAATAAAATTAACCAACTTGACTTACACAGTTCATTGAACATCGGCAAAAATCGAACATTTCTGCTACTTTGAGCTCAATTTCAAGGTACTTTTCATCATGAAAGCAATCAAAATCATGTCTATTTCTGTAATATATCTTCCATTCTATCAAATGAGTCCAAAAAAATGAGAATACAACCATAAAAACCATACGAAAATATACTGCAAAGAGGCAGCTAATGGCTGAGAAGTTAACTCCCTTATTTATCGTCCGTCTTTTTTATTTTTGTTGTACGTTAAGAAGCATCTTTCCATCATACATTGCCCAAGTTTCAATGAGATAGCCCAACAAACAACCGAGAAAAAAAAATATTTACCAAAAATCATATATGGCAAGCCCAAGCCAGGTACTGGAAATAAGTCACTTTGACTTTTCTGGGTTATCCTTGGTTCTCTATACATACACTGCTATGTATGATAATCTATGTAACTGTATTTGTGTATACCTGAATAAACTTATTTACTTCTAGTCTGTCAACTGAGTACAAGAAACCGCCCATTCACTTATTTCAACTACCCAAAAAAGTGGTCAGAAATTGGCAATTTGGCCGATTTCACACAAATTTCAACAGATGCCAATTTCAAAATAGGGTCCAGAATAAACAATGCAGACATTCTTGGCACTAAAATAACATTTTCTCTGTTCATTAGTCACGGCTACAAGCCCCTCTTATATTACTCTTGCTTACCATTTGGAATTTTTATTCACAAAAAAAATAGAAGATTTACTGTTATGCAGACTACTGCATTATTTTAATAATTGTATAAATAATGTCAATCCATTCTTGACTCCGTACTGGAATTTGGACTGGCAGGCGGACAGGCATTGGACGGTGACGTCATTTGTTTACTCTTGAGCTTCGCTAAAGAATAGAACATTTTCACTACTGTGAGCGCAATTTCAAGGTAGTTTTCATCATGAAAGCAATCAAAATCATATCTATTTCTGTAATATATCTTTCATTCTATCAAATGAGACCGAAAAAATGAGAATATGACCATAACAACCATACAAAAATATACTGCTAAGCTGCCGCTAATGGCTGAGAAGTGAACTCCGCTATTTATGGTCTGATTTCTTTCATTTTTAGTGTACGTGAAGAAGTATCTTTCCATCATACATTGCCCAAGTTTGAATAAGATAATCCAACAAACAACTGAGAAAATAATAATATAATAATAATAATAATAATAATACATATGTAATATCTTTATTTACTACACGTACATGTACAAGGTATACAGGCCTAGCTGACATCAGTGACATACTACTGTATAGAAAGGCACTTGTTATGCTGAGTATTTCAAGAAAATTAGGTCAGTGTCCCAGGATAACACCTACACTAGTCGACTAACACCCAGGTACACATTTACTGATGGGTAAACATAGACAACAGGTGTAAAGAAACACGCCTAATGTTTCTACCCTGGCTGGGAATCGAATATTTACCAAAAATCATATATGGCTAACCCAAGCCAGGTACTAAAAATAAGCCATGTTGACTTTTTTGGGGTTATCCTAGGTTCTCTGCACATATGCTGCTATGTGTGATAATCTATAGAGAGAAAATAACTTTTTTGTTTCATGTTTATGGTGGAGTACGAGTGTATATCATAGCCCTGTGCTATACTCCATTTTATCTAATATAATCCACCAAGACAAGGATAGGAGAATGGTATTTGTTTACCATATCCTCTTCATAACTCTGTCGAACTGCTCGGTGTTATGCCAAATATTATTCATTCTGGAGCATTTAACATGTTTTATGTTATTTATATTGTTTCTTATGTCATATTAGATCAATTGTGATAGGCAAATAAGCTGTAGTGTTGATATTAGCGTAATAATAAAGCATATTCTCCTGCTTCATGAGACTGAGCTCATGGCAACCGACAGTGGCTTCAAAGCCACCTTATCTTTAATGGATAATGTACTGTGTAGGTGCTTTACATAATGAGAAGCATTTCTTTTATTCATTGGAACCATGGCTAGGGCTAAAAGTAAGCAGGTTAAAACAATAAATGGAGAAAAAGAAATTGGAATGACTTATTCAGCAAGTAACGCCACCAAACAGTACCAGCAGGTTGGTGTGGCGACCCTGGAAATTTGAAATTATGCTAGCCAAAATTAGTGCCGAATAACTGAAGGAACCGAATAACTGATTGCCGGATTTGTGATGGCAGACCTGTAATAATAATTATATTAGTAGTATTATATTATTATTATTGTTACATTATTAATTTAGGGAACTGAAGCTCTATCATTATAATAATACAGTAGACTGCCATTGAAGAATTGCTGCACAATTTTATGTAATACATCATATAATTAATTTAACATGGTTCAGTTTGTGGGAAGGAAAACAAATTCTCTTTTGCTCAAGTGGCTGCCTTGTTGTGGAGCAGCCGGGGAGCCATCCCCTGCCACTCCTCGACACCACCCCCACCATCCATAATTCATATGTGTCCAGTCTTTTTTAATTGTGTTATGATATTTTAATTACTATATCTTGTATCTGCCAAACAGTCATGACACCCAGCAGCCATACTAGTGTTGCTGAAAGTGGCAGGAAGAGGTATAAGCACTTAAGTCTTAGAATTAACAAAGATATTAGACAAGAATTAACAAAGATATTAGACAAGAAATAACCTGTAGCTGTAACTGAAGTGTTACTTTGTACACAGAAGAAGAGGTTAACATGAGTTTGTGTGACTGACTGATTGACTTACTGAATGACTGATTGACTGAACTGGCTGACTGACTGAACTGACTGACTGACTTACTGAGTGACTAGACTGACTTATGAATGACTTGACTTAGTGAATGACTTGACTGATTTATTGAGTGACTTGAATGACTTACTGAGTGACTTGAATGACTTACTGAGTGACTTGACTCATTGACTGAGTGACTTGACTGACTGACTAGACCGACTTACTGAATGACTTGACTGACTTACTGAATGACTTGACTGACTTGCTAAATGACTTGAGTGACTTGAATGACTTACTGAGTGCCTTAACTGACTTACTGAGTGACTTGACTGACTGAATGAATGACTTGACTGACTTACTGAGTGACTTGACTGAATGACTTGACTGACTTACTGAGTGACCTGACTGACTTACTGAATGACTTGACTGACTTATTGAGTGACTTGAATGTCTTACTGAGTGACTTGACTGACTTACTGAGTGACTTGACTGTAATATTATTATTATTGCTGAGAAGAAAAAGAGAATGATTTCCATGGAATTAAAGCATGAAATCATAGATAAACAAGCGAGGTGTCCAGGTTTTGGGTGAGGGGGAAGAGGGAGGGGGTAGCTGGCTTGTAACTCAAATGTTGGCTTGTAACTCAGAGCAAAAAATCGACTCGGGGTGGCTCCTATCTCAAAAAGCTCGTAAGTTGGGACACTCGTGAGTCAGGGTTCCACTGTATTTACATTATTTCTCATGGGAAATATTACTTCGGTTTCGGATTTAGACCGACCTTCTGGAATGGATTAAGTACAAAATCCAGGGCTCCACTGTATTGTAAATTGTGCTTATTATAATATTTTCTGCTACTTCTCTACTATAAATTTTATTAAAAAAAAATTTTGTAATAAAAATTTACCACTCCATAATCTATGTCTGTAAGCATTAGGATTAGTCTGCCTGAAATGCTCATGCATGCTAGTGGCTTTCTTTGTGTTCACAATATTTTATTACATGTAAACTACACACTGCTACATCTTCACTGCCAGTGGGCTCGAGGCCTCAAATGAGGAGAGGAGCTTTCGACCCCATCATACCTCCTAGCCACTATCCCTCCACTGTCTCATTTTTTTCTTTCCTTTCTTTTTTTCTTAAAATAACAAGAAAGAAGATATATTATGGAAGATGCACCTATTATTATGGAATCTTCGCCCTGTGAAGCCCTTCCTCCTCCCAGGCCCCATTCTGATCCTACACCCTGTTCTGACCTGGCTATGTAATCGGACCATTCCCTCGATTCTTCTCATACCCCTGTACCTTCTGCCGGTGACACCTTGTCACCTGCTTCAGGTGCTGTGGCATCACCCGTTTCTGTTCATGTCACTGCTTCTAGCACGCCTTTCACAATGCGTCTGGCTTCCCCAAATATGGTGCAGCGGTTCTTGGATTGCCCACCTCCCTCGGGTCAGACCGCCAGCAGTTCTACTCCTAAGCGTCCAAGACAGCCTGCTGATGACAGTTCGTCGATGACCACTCAAAAATGATCTACACAGCACTCACTGCCTTTGCTTACCAGACTAACGAGTATGTGATGGACAAAATTTGTTTCTTTACAGACAACATCTCAAACTGATTATCTTTCTGATCACAGAATTGGTAAAACTCTTTTATGGCATGTTGGCCAAAATATATCCTTCCATGCTCTTCAAAGCCTGCACGTGTGGTAACAATGCAGAATTCAGAGCAAGCTCATGCTCTCTCCCGCATCACTTCCATAGATAATATACCAGTTACTGTTCGTAAGCACGCTACTCTTAATTCTTACAGTGGTCTTACCACGTACCATTGTACAGAGTGATTTTTTGTCTTGCAGTGAAAATACTTGAGAACAATTAGCCCTTTAGAACCTCCCTATTCTCAAGGTAGATACGTACAGTACATCCTGCCTGCTCGTGGGTGGAGGCGTTTTCCTAGTAACATCGCTCGTTTAACCTTCGACTGCTGTGAACTTCTGTCCTCTGTCTGTATTGAGGGACATCGCCTAGAGGTCAGTCAAGTAGTTCCCACTCCCCAACAGTGTAGTAATTGCTGGCATTTTGGACACCCCGCTAAACACTGCAGATCTGTGGCAGAATGCCCGGTCTGTGGTGCAGCAGATCATTCCAATATGTCTTGTAGTCTTCCTCACTCTTGTCTCAATTGCAAGGAACCTCATCCTTCCTTTTCACACCATTGCCAGGTTTATGTAATGAATGAGAGATCCTTTATCTTAAGGAGCGTGAGGGCCTCACTTACACTATGGCTGTCTCTCAGCTCCGCCTTCAAGGTAAACTCCCTTGTGTCCCATATGCTCGGGTAGCCTGAAGACCTCCAACCTTAATGGTCCTCCTGCCTCCCAGTCCATCTGCATCTGTGTCTTCCAGGGTTGCCCTAGTTTCTAATTCTTTTGCAGTTTTATCCTCTAACACTCCTACCTCTGCACCACTTCCTACTTGTACTTCATCTCACTCACTTGCTTCTCAGTCTACAAGACCTTGCAGACCCACATTTTCTTCGCATCCATCACCTGCACAGAATATATCTCCTACCTCGGAGCCTCCTTCTCATCCCCTTTCCAGCTCTCACACGAAGGTAGAGGTTCACCCCCCTCATGTAGTCCCCTCTTCCCCTGTCCCCCCCCCCATCTTCATAGTTACCCTCCAACCTCCTTCCTCTCCTGTTACACTGCAGGCCTCTTCTATCCCAGCCGATGCATCTCTCCAGGTTCGTACTCCCTGCCCCTCCCTCAGATTTCTTTAGTTGCCTCCGTAGTTACTCCGGCTTATCCTTGCAACACCTCTCCTGTCTCTGACATCATGGCATCCTTGGCTTCCTTAACAACAGAAACGTTAGACGCTATCTCCAGCTATATTGTGGAGACGGCACCCCTGATGGACACCAATGTGACTCCTTCTACCCCTTCTATTTTGCGACCCTCGCAGCACTCTATTCCTCTACAACATTCACATTCTTCCTTGCTTACACGCGTACCGTTACCCCCACACGTTGACTTTACAGATCCTAAAAGCCTATAGGTTTTATCTTTTCTTATTGTTACCAGTTTTATTTCTGTACATAATGTCATTTTTTACAGTGGAATATTCGTGGCCTTAGGGGCAATCGAGGAGAACTCCAAGTGTTGCTCTCCCAGTTGTCCCCAGTATGTGTTGTGTTGCAAGAGCTCAAAATTCGTTCTGCTGTCATTCGCCCCGTTTCAGGCTACGTGCTATTACATTCTTCAGATCCTTTACCTGATGAATCATTTAATGAAAGCGCGCTTCTTGTGTGCGTTGATATACTTTTATTCGTTCCCCGCTGCATTATACTGCAGCTCAGATTTATTTACACAGATGGTTGACAGTTTGCTCTCTTTATCTTTCTTCCTCCTGTGCATTCTGTATCTCTGATATCACGTTTTTAATTTGGGTGATTTTAAAGCTCACCATCACCTGTGGGGAGGGTCCCACTGGTGATCAGTTGGAGACTCTTCTCGCTTCTCATCCTCTTCATGTTTTAAATACAAATACTCCTACCCATTTTGACTCTCGCAGTCAGTCTCCTGCAGTGATCTTTCTATCTGTTCCTTGCCCATTGCACTTGATTTCATGTGGTCTGTTCTTCCAGATTTACATGATAGTGATCACTTTCCTATCCTCCTTACTTCTTCTACATATACCCGACCGTTTCATAACCCTAACTGCAGCGATTCGTTCTATCCCCCAAGCCTCAGTTAGGCATGACATGCGTACCTTGGTGGTCTCCTACATGGGCCGGCGTGCGTTTAAAACGTGCTGTGTGGGACCATTATCGATATAACCATACCGCAGAGTATCTGTTGGACTTCAAGCGTGCAAGTTGATGCTAAACACGCTTGTTGGCAAGATTACGTGTCCACCATTACCTCGTCTTCCCCTATGTGAGCGATTTGGAAAAAGGTGCAGAAATTGTGTGGTAAGTACACTCTGGACCCATCTCCCATTTTGCCAGTTGCTGGAGTTGATGTCGCAGAACCTATAGAAGTTGCCACAGAAATCATAAGAACACAGAACATAAAAAAGAAGGAACACTGCAACAGGCCTACTGACCCATGCGGAGCAGGTCCATGTCCCCCCCCAGATTAGCCCAATGACCCACCCAGTCTGGTCACCTCCACTCAAGGATGGAGCACAGCACCAGAACCAGCAGCACAAGTTAGTCAGGTCCAACTCACACCTACCCACACCCACTCATGTATTTATCTAACCTATTTTTAAAACCACACAACATTTTAGCCTCAATAACTGTACTTGGGAGTTTGTTCCACTCATCCACGACTCTATTACCAAACCGGTGCTTTCCTATATCCTTCCTGAATCTGAATTTTTCCAACTTGAAACCATTGCTGTGAGTCCTGTCTTGGCTGGAAATTTTCAGCACGCTATTTACATCCCCTTTATTTATTCCTGTTTTCCACTTATACACCTCGATCATATTCCCCCTAATTCCATGCCTTTCGAGAGAGTGCAGATTCAGGGCCCTCAGTCTATCCTTATAGGGAAGATTTCTGATACATGGGATCATCTTTGTCATCCTCCTCTGTATGTTTTCCAGAGCATTTATATCCATTCTGTAATACGGTGACCAGAACTGAGCAGCGTAGTCTAAATGAGGTCTAACCAAGGATGTATAGAGTTGAACAGCCTGAGGACTTATATTATTTATACTTCTAGATATGAAGCCAAGAATTCTGTTAGCTTTATTGCGAACGCTAATGCACTGTTGTCTTGGTTTTAGATTACTGCTAACCAGAACTCCTAAATCATTTTTGCAATCAGTAGTATTAAGATCTACATTATTTAGTTTATATGTGGCATGGTTATTTAACTGTCCAACATTTAGAACTTAGCATTTGTCAATATTAAACTGCATCTGCCACTTCTCCGACCATTGCATCAGTCTATTCAAATCATCCTGGAGTGCTCGTGTCCTCATTAGAATGAATTGGACGGCCTATTTTGGTGTCATCAGCAAATTTGCTTATGTCGCTATTTATTCCCTCATCTATGTCGTTTATGTAAATTGTGAACAACAATGGGCCCAACACTGACCCCTGAGGAACACCACTTGTGAGTGCCCCCATTCTGATTTCTCCCCATTTATGCAAACTCTCTGCTGTCTATTTGTCAGCCATGCCTCTACCCAGGAAAAAATTTCTCCTCTTATTCCGTGTGCCTTAAGTTTCCTCAATAGCCTCTGGTGTGGAACTCTATCGAAAGCTTTACTGAAATCCATATACACAATATCATATTCATTACCATGATCTACCTCCTCAAACACCTTAGTGAAAAAAGTTAGTAAATTCGTAAGACAGGAATGCCCCTTTGTAAAACTTTGTAAAACCAATAATTGACGAATTGCTTCGTCAATTATTGATTCCATAAATTTTCCCACTATGGAGGTAAGGCTTATTGGTCTATAGTTCAAAGCAAGGATCTGTCACCTGCCTTGTAAATAGGTATTACATTTGCCATTTTCCACTTATCAGGCACTATGCCAGTTTGTAGTGATATGTTAAAAAGATTAGCCAAAGGTATGCTAAGTTCCTCTTTACATTCCTTTAACCCTTTGAGGGTCGACAGGCCCTCTCCGAAACTCGTTCTCAGGGTCGGCCAAATTAAAAAAAAAAAAAATTATTTTCTCGTATGAAAAGATAGAGAATCTTTTCCCGATCATAACGACACCAAAAGTTTGAAATTTGATAGAAAACTTATGGAATTATGCTCTCGCAAAGTTAGCAGTCTCGGCGATGTTTACGGATCGGCGATTTTGCCCACTTTGTGCCCCATTTTCGGCAATTTCACTGTACTAGTCGACAAAAAACATGAATATTTCGCTAGAACTCCATTTTTTCTATCGAATGGGTGCAAGAAACCACCCATTTATAAATTCAACTATCCAGTACAGTGGTCAGAATTTAGCAATTTTGCAATTTCACACAAATTTCAAAAGATGCCAATTCGGAATAGGGTCCAGAATAAACAAGAAAGACATTCCTGGCACTAAAATGACATTTCCTCTAGTCATTAGTCACGTCTCAAGGCCCCTCTTATATTCTTTTGCTTTCCACTTTGAATTTTTATTCTCACAAAAAATATAAGATTTACTGTTATGCAGACTACTGCATTAGTGTAAAAAATGGTATAAATATTATTGGTGCACTTGTGAAAGAATATTAGACTCACCAGTTGACGTGTATTGCACGCTTGGCACGATTTGTTTACTTTTGAAGTTTGGTAAAAATCGAACATTTCTGCTACTTTGAGCTCAATTTCAAGGCACCTTTCATTGTAAAACCAGTCAAAATCATCTCAATTTCAGTAATATGTCTTCCATTCTATAAAATGAGACCAAGAAAACTAGAATACAACAATAAAACCCTAACGAAAA
>NC_069445.1:28312209-28338789 GCF_026875155.1 Cherax quadricarinatus | reverse complement strand
CAAATTTTAAAGAATCTTGTAATTGACGATTTTTTAAATTTTGTTCAAAGGTAGACTGTCATTCAAGCAGTATATACCGAGCAAGAGGAAACGCTTGGTATAAAACTGTTTGTACTCTGTGATTGTGACAGTGGCCTGGTGTTGGATATTGTTGTATACACGGGTAGTAAATCATTGAAAGATACCAAGATGTTATTGGGTATCTCAGGTGACGTAGTGAGAAACATGATGGCATCTTATCTTGTAAGGGGCATACATTATATACCGATAACTGGTACACAAGCCCATTACTCAGTGATTTCATGCGAGTGAACAAGACAGATGTGTGTGGCACAGTGCGTTCTAATCGTAAACATATGCCCAGGCTCAACGCAGGTGCTCGTGGTGATGACGTGCAGGTGTTACTGCCAATGACATCATGGCATTACGGTGGCATGACAAACGAGATGTCACATTGTTGACAACCATTCACCGTAATGAAATGCAAGACAGTGGCAAAGTTGATCGAGTGACTAATGAACGTATTCGTAAACCAGTGACAGTGATTGATTATACACAAAACATGCGCTTGGTTGACAAATGTGACATGCAGATTGGTTTTGTTGACTGTGTTCATAAGAGTTACAAGTGGTACGTGAAACTTTTCTTCCACCTCATGGACATTTCAATGCTCGATGCATATAATATGTACCAAATAAAGACTGGCAACAGACCACCGTATGGTGAATTTTGTTTGTCTGTTGTCAGACAACTCATAATGAAGTACAGTACCAGGTAAGAACACCTGCTATACAACACAGTCCTCGAATTCCTCAGGATATACCCAAGCGTTTGAGGAGGGAAGGTGATCATTTCATAATACAACTTCCTTCAACTCAGAAGAAATTTGCTCAGAAGAGATGCATCGTCTGTGCACAAACAAAACGACGGCAACAAAGACGCAAAGACACTCGGTTTATGTGCGAGGAATGTAAGGTGCCTCTGTGCATGGTGCCTTGTTTCAAGGAGTTCCACAAGCTCCAGCAGTTCTAAAACCATGTCCAGTAATTGTAAATATGTAAATATATGATAGAACATTAGTACGTATTATACAAGATTTGTGCATGTTTATTGTAATAAACAACAGTGGTAAACAATAATATGACAATAACTTTAGTGCAGTTATTGTGTTCAATACAGTGAGTTTATATATATATACATTATATACAGTATTGGTCTCTCAGGCCCCAAATGTTAGTAGGAATAGAAAAAATTGGAAAAGAAAAGAAAAAACAATAAAAACCGCAAAATAATGTAATGCGCGTATGTGGAATTCGTCGATGTTGCCGCCACCACATCATTTTTGACAAACTTCTTGGCACTGTATCTCGTAAGTACTGAATTAGAAATTTTTTTTTTTGTCTTATTACCTTCACAAAAATATACTCTTTAATTCTGTAAGAAAAAACAATTTTTTTTTTTTTCAAAATTTCTTGGACACTGGAGCACCACTTCAGATTTTGGCCTTGGACTCTGAATGGTTAATGACAAATTATTTCCCCAACAAGTTACAGGAAGGAACTCCTTTTTTAAGTGAGGAAGACTGTAATATAACATGGCCCCCCCCTTTACGAACGCATCGGTTACTTAAATCTGCATACAAAGCATTTGAATGAAAAAATTTTTTGCCTCACCTCACGAAAAAAAACTCCCACAGATTCTCCGGGATGCGTCCCGCGGGGCCCTCAGCCCCCGGGTCCAGGGGTTCAAGCCACCAGTCAGTCGCATCTAAGCATACTTTGGTACTTTCATATTTCACAGTGTTTTTAGTGCTGTAGCTCAAAATAAGTCACCAGGGTCCCAAGAAAGTTTTCATCCCAAACCGTGTGGTAAAAAGGGTAAAAATTTTGCTATGGAAATGAAAAGGGGTAATTATAATATGAAATGGAGTGTGGGTCTCCGGGCGGGGCCGGGTTTGTACAACAAACCCAATCAACCATCGTTACTATTTTTTTTTTTTTTTTTTTTAATACAGGCCGTTCCCCACTACAGTTTTTAAACTGATGAAACACCCTTCTGGCAAGACAGTGAGGGATGAATGAGGGGAAAGTTTTTTTTTTTTGGGGCCACCCTATTGCCAGAAAAAGGGGCAATCGGGAAGCGTTCTTGCAAAAGGTTAAATATTTTTCGAAACAGAGATCACAATACTCGAAGATTTGGAGACTGTTATTGGTGTGGATAAACAAAAACAATATCGGGGAGATAGCACTTTAAAAGGCTGGAAGTTGCTGACTTTTAATTTAAAAAAAATGCCAACTAGTGGTGATGGAGTGAATTTAAGGCCAGCAAAGGTTGTTTGAGAGATTAAAAATCATAATGGCAACATATTGAAAGGGCAGGTAGCTGCCAGTTGGGATAAAAAGTGGCTGAAAAATTATTTATTTTAATTTACACCCCCGCCTTTCCCCACCAAGGCAGGGGGCCCCAAAAAGAAAAACTTTCACCATCATTCACTCCATCCTGTCTTGCCAAAGGGTGCTTTACACTACAGTTTTTAAACTGCAACTTTAACCCCCCTCCTTCAGAGGGGAGCACTGTTTTCCCCATCCCCGGGAAACCAAGTCCCCCTCCCGGTTTTCCCTAAATCCCTTCAAAAAATTTACGCCACACCCAACAGCACGTCAATTTTAAAAAACCTTTTGTCCCCCTTCACCCATCAAACACCTAAACGCTGCCTGCTGGGGAACCCAAGCCCCTCGCACACAAAACCCCTTTAAACCCCCTCCCCCAAACCCCTTTTCCGGCCGACCCTACCCCGCCTTCCTCCACTACAGACGTACACCTTGAAGTCATTCTGTTTCGCCCTTTTCTCTACATGTCCAACCACCTCAAAACCCTTCCTCACTGAAAAATATGTGAAAGGGAAATTTAAGGGGTACTAAACAGTGAAAATTTAAACCTAACAAGTTTTAATTGCGAGGAAACAGGCCCCCGTTTTGGAAAAAATTGGGGGCCCAAGCAGGGCCTCATTCTCAGAGGGAAAAGGGGACTCCCAGACATAAGCCCATAAAGACAGGGTTTCTCTCTGTGTGTGTAATGCTAGTAGTATTGCAAAGTGAAGCCTTTATTGGTTAAACACTCTGAACTCCCCCGAGCGTTCAGGCAAAACAAAGTCCCAAGGGTTTAAATTTTTGTGGCTGGGGGGGGGCAAACTAACATAGGGCACTAGGGACTTTTTCTATACTGGTTACCCAGCATTTGCCCCCCAAAGGAAAAATTACCTAATGGGAAAAAAAATTGGACCTTTAAATGCCTCCCGGTAATAACAAAGCTCCTTCATCCTTCAAATTGGGGGAGCAACTTTTTGGGGGCATGACTTCATTAAGGCAAGCTTTTGCCTCCAATACCATCCTCTCCTGCCCCAGGACCCCCAGGGCATTTCAAACTTCAAAAAACCCACACAAAAATATGTTTTAAAAGTGCTTTGAAGGACCTCAGCACTCGATTTACTCTAAAAGATTTTGGGAAAAATCACTTTTTGCATCCTCAGTTTTTGTAAACCTTATAGGAGGGCTTGGGAGGGGTGACTAAGGGGACCTTGAACTCGGGTGGAAGAAACTGTGGCCACAAGGTAGAAGGGGGTTTTGAAGGGTTTGGGACTAACCCTGAAACCTTGCAAGTTTGAATCCCTTGTGGCATTGGGGGGGTCCTTGGGGTTGGAAAATTTGTGGGGGGGATGTGGAAAAGTTGGGGGAGGAGGACAATGAAAAACCCCTGAAGAGCAAAGATCATCTTTTTAAAAGCAAAACAGACCGAGGAAACTGCTTCGAGGGGGGGAAAAAAATTTAGGAAGTTGCCTACTTCAAAAAAATAAGGAAATGTGTGCAAAGTGGGTTGAACTGCAAACCTTTGTGGATGAAAATCACCCTGACACAGCTACTGCAAGCCATGTTGGCAACCTGTACAATGACAATGTTATGGCTTATTTTAGGAAAGTTTTAAATTAACGGGAGATACAGACCTCTAGCAGATTTGTTTGGAAAAAGGTCCAGTGACTCTCAGCTGGTTCTAGTGCATAAAAGTAAAGCTTAACCTCACTCCTGTCAGGGAAGGGTTCCCCTTCTAACAATAACCAAGCTTCTAGCACTCCCTCCTCCTATCCTCATCACACAAGAACTTCAATAACAGGTAATGGAGTAATGATATAATAGAGTAATATTTGTGATGTAATTAAGTCTTGTGTGTATAAAATTAATCTTCATGGGTAAAATTTTTTTTTTCATAATTTGTGTTGTCTTGAAAAGATTTAACTTGAAATCCATGGAATTCATTATGGGAAAATTAATTCGCCATAATAATTCGTAATACGAGATTCTCATGAACATTAATTCGTAGGCGGGGGTCACTGAAAGGAGAAGGTTACTACCCCATGTATTCCGCATTTTAGTGCTCTGATGACAAACAGTTAAAAAGAAGAATTTTTACATGCCACATGAATAGCAAAATAACCCAGAATAAGAACTGGTGAGAAAATACAGTGGAACCCCCGAATAACAATTATATCCTCATGAGAGCCATTGTTATGTGAAATTTTGTTAAAGCGAATGATTTTTCCCAAAACAAACAATGGAAATCAAATTAATCTGTGCAAGACACCCAAAAGTATGAAAAAAAAAATTTTACCACATGAAATATACATTTTCCTACACACAAAGAGAAGGATACATGCACAATGTAGAGTAGTACATGCACAGTATAATATTGTGCATGTACTACTCTACTAAATGAAGAATAAAAGACACTTACCTTTTTTGAAGATGCAGCAATGACTGATGAGACAGTGTGTCCTGGGAGTGCCTTTTCCTCCTGATACTGTAGGTCCTGTTTGGCATTTTCTTCCAGAACAGGTCTTTCACACTGTGATGCCACTACGAATTTTTAAATCTCTCAAACCAACCTTTGCTGGCTTTAAATTCACCAATATGAGCACTAGTTTCCAGGCGTTTTTCCTGTTCACCTGGGTTGTTAGTCGACTGGTGTGGGTTGCATCCTGGGGGACAAGATTAAGGACCCCAATGGAAATAAGTTAGAGAGTCCTCGATGTGCACTGACTTTTTGGGTTTTTCCTGGGTGGCTAACCCCCGGGTTTAAACGTTTCTCGTAATTGTTTCACATTAAGCCACACCAACAACACTCTTTTCCACATCTTTGAGAATACAGCTGATGGGGGTGCAGCAACAACAACAGCTGTGGTCAGCTGACCATATGTAGCACAGCTGTGGTGCAAACAACAGCTGACCATGGGGCAGCTGCAGCTGTGGTGCAGCAGCAGCTGTGGTGCAGCAACAGCTGACTGGTCCAATTTAAACAGCTGACCGTGGTGCAGCACAGCTGACTGTGGTACGATAGTATTTATCACCCTTTTACCACAGGGTTTTGGGACTAGAAAACTTTCTTTGGGCCCATGGTGGCTTATTTAACAGTCACAAGCACTATAAATAATGGAATAATACAAAATGTAAACGAATGTATGCATGCAACCGGCCACCCTGGCTTGTAAACAATGATGGGAAGGCAGGCGCTCAGGCTGGACAGACAGGTTCGGACGATCATGTTCAGAAACAGCTGATGGTGCAACAGCAGCTGACCGTGGTGCAGCAAACGCTGACTGATCCAGCAACAGCTGACTGGTCCAGCAACAGCTGATTGATCCAGCAACAGCTGACTGATCCAGCAAAAGCTGACTGATCCAGCAACAGCTGACTGGTCCAGCAACAGCTGACTGGTCCAGCAACAGCTGACGGGTCCAGCAACAGCTGACTGATCCAGCAACAGCTGACTGGTCCAGCAACGCTGACTGGTCCCAGCAACAGCTGACTGATCCAGCAACAGCTGACTGGCCCCAGCAACAGCTGACCGTGGTGCAGCAGCAGCTGACTGGGTATGATAGCATTTCTCCCCCTTTTTACCACTGGGTTAGCACTAGAGGCTTTCTTGGGTCCCATGGTCACTTATTTTGCAGATGAAATCACCAAAAAAAGTGTAATAAAAACGAAATGTTCCGATTGTATGCTTGGATGTTTCGCGGAGGCTGGGTTGTAAACAATGCCACCGGCGGAACATGTGAAGCGGGGTCAGGCCGCACATTAGAAGCGTCTCGGACGAATAGCGTTGACGAGTTTTTTAGCATAGCGAGGCAAAATTTTAGTGATAAAATGTATCGGTAAAGCGGGTTTAACGTTATGTGATGCCAACGGTATGTGAGGGTCCACTGTACAGTGGACCCTCAACCAACGATGGCATCGATTAACGATAAATCTGACCAGCGATACATTTTTTACGCAAAAATTCTGCCTCGACTAGCGCTAAAAAACTCGACCAACACTATTCGTTCCATCTGAGACACGTCCACTTCTGGCCAGTGTTTACAAGCCAGCCAGCCACCGCGGTCGCTTCCAAGCATACAATCGGAACATTTCGTATTATCACAGCCTTTTTAGTGATTGCACCTGCAAAATAAGTCACCATGGGCCCCAAGAAAGCTTCTAGTGCCAACCCTACAGCAAAAAGGGTGAGAATTACTATGGATATGAAGAAAGAGATAATTGCTAAGTACGAAATTGGAGTGCATGTCTCGGAGCTTGCCAGGTTGTATACCAAACCCCAATCAACCATCGCTACTATTGTGGCCAAGAAAACGACATTCAAGGAAGCTGTTCTTGCCAAAGGTGCAACTTTTTTTTCGAATAAGAGATTGCAAGTGATAGAAGATGTTGAGAGACTGTTATTGGTGTGGATAAACAAAAAACAGATAGCAGGAGATAGCATCTCTCAAGCGATCATATGTGAAAAGGCTAGGAAGTTGCATGAGGATTTAATTAGAAAAATGCCAGCAACTAGTGGTAATGTGAGTGAATTTAAGGCCAGCAAAGGTTGGTTTGAGAGATTTAAGAATCGTAGTGGCATACATAGTGTGATAAGGCATGGTGAGGCTGCCAGTTTGGACCAAAAAGCAGCTGAAAAATATGTGTAGGAATTCAAGGAGTACATAGACAGTGAAGAATTGAAACCTGAACAAATGTTTAATTGTGACACTGACAATGTTGTTAAACACTTCAGGAATGTCATAAAGGAACGGGAGGTACAGGCCTCTATGGAGAGATATGTTGTGCGACAGAGGTCCAGTGACTCTCAAGGTGGTCCTAGTGGCATTAAAAGAAGAAGAGAAGTAACCCCGAAAAAGGGCTTGCCACCTCAAGTCCTAATGGAAGGGGATTCTCCTTCTAAACACTAACACCATCAACCCTCTTCCCTCCTCCCATCCCATCAATCATCACCAGATCTTCAATAAAGGTAAGTGTCATGTAACTGTGCATGTCTTCTTCAGTTTGTGTGTATTAAAATTAATATTTCATGTGGTAATTTTTTTTTTTAATACTTTTGGGTGTCTTGCACGGATTAATTTGATTTCCATTATTTCTTATGGGGAAAATTAACTCGACTAACGGTAATTTCCGATTAACGATGAGCTCTCAGGACCGGATTAATATCGCTGGTCGAGGGTCCACTGTAGACGAAAACTCCAAGGCGTGTGTGTGTATTTTTTTTTTTTCAACAAACCAGACGTATGCCACCAAGGCAGCGTGGCCCAAAAAGAAAAACGAAAGTTTTTCTTTTTAAATTTAGTAATTTGTACGGAAGAAGGGATTACTAGCCCCTTAGTTCCCGGCATTTTAGTCGCCTCTTACAACACGCATGGCTTATGGAGGAAGAATTCTGTTCCACTTCCCCATGGAGATAAGAAAAAATAAACAAGAACAAGAACTAGAAAGAAAATAGAAGAAAGCCCAGAGGAGTGTGTATATATATATGCTTGTATATGTATGTGTAGTGTGACCTACGTGTAAGTAGAAGTAGCAAGGCATACCTGAAATCTTGCATATTTATGAGACAGAAAAAAAGGACACCAGCAATCCTTCCATTATGTAATACAATTACAGGTTTCCATTGCACACTCACTTGGCAGGACGGTAGTACCTCCCTGAGTGGTTGCTGTCTACCAACCTACTACCTCCATTAAAAAATATACAAACAATAAAAACAAGGATAAAGTTGAACAATAAAAGCAACAAGCAAAAATACTCAACAGAAATAAATATTATCAAAACAGTTTAGAATAACCAGCATCGATTAAAAAAAAAATTGAATTATTAACGTCAATACTCTCCTAAAAGCTTGCTGAGGTCTTACAGGTACCTTTTTAATTATAAAAGCTGTGATGATGGTGGAAAGTCTTAACCCTTTGACTGTTTCAGGCCCCTCTCTGAAACTGTCATTCTATGTCGCCAAATATTCAAAAAAAAAAAAATTTATTTTTTCTTATGAAAATATTAAGATTATTTTTCTGAGTGTTTTAGTCCAAAAAAAAAATTTTTGCCATCGGTACTTACCGAGATATAGAGCCGTGAAGTTTGCAGAAAATGAGCCGCGTATGGCAACAGCGGCGACTGCCGCTCACCCGGTAAACTTTAGTTTACCTGTAATTGAAGGTTTTTTGTTTTTTCACTATTTTTTTTTTCACATAACTTATGTGGCCTATGAGACCAAAGTAAGGTGCAATGTATAAATATACACTCGTTGAAATACAACACAAATAAGCACACAAACATAAATATCAATATATTGTTTAAAAAACTTGTTACAAAAACAAAAACAAACATCCTCCTCCTTCTCCTCCTTCTCCTCCTCCTCCTTCTCCTCCTCCTTCTTCTCCTCCTCCTCCTTCTCCTCCTCCTCCTTCTCCTTCTCCTCCTTCTCCTTCTCCTCCTCATTCTCCTCCTTCCCTCCTCCTCCTCCTCCTCCTTCTCCTCCTCCTTGTCTTGTGTGCGAGTGTGTGGCTTATAATTGTTTTGAGTCAGAAGTCGCAGCTGTCAAAGTGACATATTGTCTCATTAGTCACTCCCCCTACCGCCTGTCCCAAAAAAAATGGGGTCCCGGGTGCTGCTTCCCCCCCTCCATTCTATCTAATTATCTTTCTCCCTCATTCTATATCTTTCAATCTGTCTCTCTTTCTATCTGCTGCCTATCTCTGTCTCACAGGTACACATAAATACAAGTATACATAGTGTAAATTACCTAGGATAACCCAAGAAATCCAGACAAAGTGCTATACTCTGGCTTGAAGAAGTGAGTAAACGGATACACAGTCTTGTGGCTCTCCTGAGACAGAGAGCTAGATGGGCAGACAGGGGGCTTTTACAGACAGACAAAATAGACAGACAGAAAGTTTGTGTACCAGCAAAACAAAGGGGGCGATGGCATGTAATATTACCCTCCTTTACGCTCATCAAAGTCAGCTCTTATCAGATGTTATCTCCCCTTATCTTGTCACTGTCATGGGGTGGACTTTTTTTTTTCTTGCTTCAAGGGAACAATATTATTACATCTTCTTCTTCCTCCTCCTCCTCCTCCTCTTCTCCTCCTCCTCCTCCTCCTCCTCCTCCTCCTCTTCCTTCCCTCCTCCTCCTCCTCCTCTTCCTCCCCTCCTCCTCCTCCATTGCTTTTGGTCTCAAACTCCTCCAAATCATGAAATTGATCTTCATGACACTTCCATCTGTGTTAGAGCATCACTTGGGAAGAGAAGAGTCCCAGATTTGCTGGGGAATCACATATTTCTTACCGCTAGACATGCTGAAAAAGGACAACTGAAATGGCATTCCCACAATGCACCACTGGCTCCCCGATTTTTTTTATATGGTGCACACTGACCATGGAGACCCATTCTCTCACATGTGGCCTACCAGCTTTCTCCTGCTTATTTGAAGCTGCTAGAATTTATGCTATAAATACTCAGAAACATTGGCTCGTAAGACGTATTTATGTCAGAAACCGTCAAAGGTTAAACCATGGCAAACTGTTACATACACAGAACACTTTAAAACCCGATATTAACCCTCCCCTCAACATCTCCTTGCCAACCTCAACAGAACACATGACCATAACACAAGGCACAGACACTCTTTGATGTTCCTCGTGTCCATCTCACGCTATGCAAAAAGTCAAATGCACATAAAAGGCCCAAAATCTGGAATTCATTACCTGTAAATATAAAAAAACACTACCTGTTTAAAATTCAAGTCTCTTCTCAAAGATCACTTTCCCCCAAAACCAAATAAATACGAAAACTGAACTTTATAAATTGTATATCTTAAATGTTTCTCATAATTATGTCACATAAATGTTAAACCTAAGACCCAATCTAACTTTGTTATTTTTTAAATACACTACCTAACAGAATACGTGTACTCCATTCTACTGAATGTACAGCAACGCATGCAACCATATGACCTGTCTTTGTAATACTCATTTGCGCTTTATTGTTATCTGTTTACAATAATGTTTTATCACTGATTACATCATTGCTTAGTTAATCTTAAGTTAATTTTAAGCCAGCCCGTAATGCTATGCATACAAGTGGCTTTGGCATACTGCTCTTACCTGTATTTTTTTTGTACCTCTGTATGTTCAAATTATTAAATAAATAAATAAATAAATAGTCAGCAGCACATCACAAGTGGGACAAGAACAGTTGTGTACAGGTGGCTATGGATGAGATGTGTGTGCCTGATCATCAATGGACAGAGATTCGTCTCAATTGACTATTCCTGCTTAAGGAGGCAGGCCAAACAAGCAAACCAATTTAAAGTGAAATAAATTTTGTGGAGAATCAATATTACCCAGCAGCAAATCAACAAATGTATAGTTACAAGACCTGTTTATCACCAAGAGGTCTAGAGGTATAAAGCAGATGACACTAATTATGGTCTCCAAAGACTGGGCAGCCTTTTCCTTCATGGGGTAGGGTGTCTTGATGCTGGTGATAAACTACAGAAGCCTCCCCTTCTTGATTACCTCCCATTTCCCAGGTGCTGTAAACCCCTACATACTTAGCACTCTCAATGAGTAATATAATTGGGAAGCCTCCTGTGGCACCTACCCAATTCCCAACACCCTTACTGGCTGTTAAAGAATCAAATTTGGAACATTTAACCAGAAAGGACATATCAAATGACCAGGATGATTCTCTAATTCCTTAAAGTTACCCTTACAGGTGGAATGAATTACCCTTACTGGGTGGAATGAATTATTTTTTATAATCAATGAATGGAAAAATTCAGATGAGTCAAAATTAATTATTAGAACGTCAAAGATACTACTAACCTTAATAGGAGTCTCATGGTGTGTGAAGAACAGTGGAAAAAGTGAAAAGTGACCCACGATGCTCATGATTATGTAGACCTGTGCCTCAACTCTACGTTGCATGCATAACAACCTACAGAGAGATAGGCTCTTACAGAGGCTACAGGTACATTTTTAAATTATATATGATGATAAGGCTAACTGCATTAGAATTCAGCCAACCTCCACGATTTTTTGCTCATACTAGATACCATAATTGATTATTCCAATATAAACATTCCAGGGTTTAAAGAGTGGCAGTAGTTTGTTAAAACGGAAGTTCAACTTGCTACACCAATATGTCTTGGAAGGATTGTGAATCTACACCCCATTCTGCATGCTACAGACTGAAAAAGAACATAACAAACAGCAAGGAATATTAGAGATGGGTGAGGGAAAGTAACAATGATATGAGTCACTTTATATATCCTCACAATATTGTAATATTCATAGGGAAGTGTTAAACCACTAGGGTTAATCATTGCCTGATTAATGGACTATCAGGTTTGATCCAAGAAACCTTGAATCAAAAACCCTTCACCAGCATCAACATTAAGTAGTTTGAAATAACATAGCTACATGAAGATCAATGAAAAAAAAGCCTTATTAGAATACATTTTTTTCTTTAAATTTAAAAATACAGTGGTACCTTGACTTACAAGTTTAATTCGTTTCATGACTGAGCTCGTAACTCAATTTGCTCATATATCAAATCAATTTTCCTCATTGAAATTAACTGAAATGCCATTAATCCGTTCCATCGGAATTCCTGGCTCTCCGGAGGCAGGAGAAAATACTTCAATATAATGCTAATATTGGCAGTTTGGAGGGATATGTTGTGTATCTTTATACGTATATGCTTCTAAACTGTTGTATTCTGAGCACCTCTGCAAAAACAGTGATAATGTGTGAGTGTGGTGAAAGTGTTGAATGATGATGAAAGTATTTTCTTTTTGGGGATTTTCTTTCTTTTTTGGGTTACCCTGCCTCGGTGGGAGACGGCCGACTTGTTGAAAAAAAAAAAAAAAATCTACTCTACGGCTTATTTACATATCACAACTGATCTAATATGACATAAACAATATAAATAACACAGAAACATGATATATACTCTAGAATGAATAAAATACACACACTATGTCATTATGTGACGAGTGGTGGCAGCCACTCCCGAGGTAAAAATAGTTATTGCTCTGACCATATCTTCCCATTCTTGCCCTTCTGAGGTTTTATTATAAGAGAAAACGGTGTGTTTGTGAGGCACTAGATCACTAGTTTCATAAGGAAAACACTGAAACAAAAGCAATTTTCTCTTGTTTTTATATGACTACATGCTTTAACCCTTTCATTGTAGCAACCCCAATTCTGAAACTGTCTCCCTGTGTCACAAAATATTAAAAAAAAAAAAAAAAATTTCTTATGAAAATGATAATCTTTTCCTGATGGTAATGACACCAAAAGTACAAAATTTGATGGAAAACTTATGGAATTACACTCTCGCAAAGTTAGCGATGTCGGCGATATACGCATTGGCGATTTCACCCACTTTGAGCCCTATTTTTGGCCAGTTCCATTGATCCAGTCGACCAAATTCATAGCTATTTCTTTAGAACTCCATTTGTTCTATCGATTGAGTACAAGAAACTGCCCATTTACCAATTTCAACTACCCAATAAAGTGGTCAGAAATTGGCAATTTGGCCAATTTCACGCAAATTTAAAAAGATGCCAATTTCAAAATAGGGTCCAGAATAAACAATGTAGACATTTCTGGCACTAAAATAACATTTTCTCTGTTCATTAGTCACGTCTCCAGGCCCCTCTTATATTACTCTTGCCTTCTATTTTGAATTTTTATTCACACAAAAAATAAAGATTTACTATTATGCAGACTACTGCATTATTGTAAAAATGGTATAAATAATATCAATGCACTTGTAAAAGAACATCAGACTCACCAGTTGATGTGTATTGGATGCGTGGCGTGATTTGTTTACTCTTGAACAGTGGCAAATCGAACATTTCTGCTACTTTGAGTTCAATTTCAAGGTCCTTTTCATCATGAAACTAACCAAAATCATCTCTATTTCTGTCATATGTCTTCCATTCTATCAAATGAGACCAATAAAACGAGAATACAACCATAAATACTACACAAAAATACACCTCAAAGTCAGCATTTTAATCCAAAAACATGGTGGGAGTTTTTTTTCTCATTATGCACTGTGTGCTGCAGGATTATTTTTTATACTGTACACACTGACCACACAGACCCATTCTCTCACATGTGGGTATACCAGCTTTCTCCCGCTCGATTTGAAGGAACTAGAATTTAGGCATATTGATACGTCTGAAACACTGGCTCGTAAGACGTGTATATATGGCCAAAACAGTGAAAGGGTTAATTCAACAGACATCATCCTCTTCTTCTTCTCAGCACTGTCCTTTGCACTTACTTTCTTAGGACCCATGGTTAGAAAAAAGAAATTTGGCAAAATAACTGCACAAAAATCACAGAATGCTGGGATGTGGGATGCTGGGTGGATGTTGTGGCGTTCACTGTGCCAATTAGTGGTGGCGTATCTGAAGCTCGTTTGTAACTCGGATTTTGGCTCACAACTCAAAGCAAAATATCGACCGAGCAACGGCTCATAACTCAGAAAACTTGTAAGTTGGGGCATTTGTAAGTCAAGGTACCACTGTAAAAGAGGATTCTTCAAGGTTACTAAGGCAGGAAAGTGACCAACACAGCATTAATTAAATAATCAATAATAAAATAGGAGTAAAATCTTTTTCTATTTAACTGAGTAACAAAACATTTACTTAGCAGCTTGATGGGTCACGATTAGCTGAGAGCATATTGTACACCACCAATCCTTGCACTAAATAACCCACAAGGGTTTAGAACTTCATGAAATACAGTATACCATAGGAAAGTTATTTGTTTGTAATATTTTCCAAGACCTGAAATAGCTGAAATTTTACTTTTTTTTTTTTTTTTAGCTGAACAGGAATGAGGACTAACTTTTATGAAGATTGAATATATGCATGTATACATTAATAGAGCACTCACATATGAAGAAGACTACTTACCCTAGAGGTAAAATTACCAAGAGAATGGCCTTCTCATGCACATGCCAACCAAACATATATGAGCCAAATCCGCACAACACTAGTCCACGCACAAACTGCCAAGGATTGTGCGGGGTCCTCCAAAGGTTCACCAAACATGGCTGAAAGATTAATTTCATTTCACAAATATGGCAACATTTAGGTAAGAGACCACATGAATTAGATGGTTGAGAAATGGCATTAAAAATAGGATGGAATGTGTCAAAAATGCATTTGCTCAACTACTGTCAGGGCCAAAAGCAATATAGAAAAGATAGAAGCAATACAGTGATTGTCATTAAAGTATGCCGACACTCCTTCAAACTACAACCACAAAATAACTCGTCACTTATGCTTTGGGACATCCTTCAACCATCTAGGAAGTGATTAACACATTCTCTAGGATTTCATGGGGTAAATTCCCCCAGATGAACAAGGAGGCTTTAGGAAAGGTAGGGGGTGTGTGGACCAAGTATTACAGTGAAACATATAGGTGAACAGTATTTAATAAGAGTAAAGAGGTTTTTGTGGCACTTATAGATTAGGAAAAGGCATATGACAGGGTGGATAGGGGGCAATGTGGCAGATGTTGCAAATGTATGGAATAGGAGGTAGGTTACTGAAAGCAGTGAAAATTTTTTTACGAGGAGAGTGAGGCTAAGGTTAGATTATGTAGGAGAGAGGGAGATTATTTCCCAGTAAAAGCAGGCCTTAGAGAAGGATGTGTGATGTCACCATGGTTATTCAATATATTTATAGATGGGGAAAGTGAATGTGAGAGTGTTGGCAAGAGGTGTGGGGTTAAAAAATAAAGAATCTAACACAAAGTGGGAATTGTCACGGTTACTCTTTGCTGATGACACTGTACTTTTGGGAGATTCTGAAGAGAAGTTGCAGAGGTTGGTGGATGAGTTTGGTAGGGTATGTAAAAGAAGAAAATTAAAAGAGAATATAAGAAAGAGCAAGGTGATGAGGATAACAAAAAAATTATGTGACAAAAGACTGGATATCAGATTGGAGGGAGAGAGTATGGAGGAGGTGAATGTATTCAGATATTTAAGAGTGGACATGTCAGCAGATGGGTCTATGAAGGATGAGATGAATCATATAATAGATGAGGAGGAACAAGGTGAGCAGTGCTCTTAGGAGTCTGTGGAGACCAAAACTTTGTCCATGGAAGCAAAAAGGGGAATGTATGAGAGTACAGCCTCTCATCACTTACCGATGGAGTTCCATTCCTAAGACCACGTTGGTAAACGAATTCATCGCTAATCGAGGAATCATCCCTTACTGACACTTCAAAAGTGTCACCACCCAAAATTAAGACATTCAGTTTTATGTTTGCTGGGAAATTCCTTTCAATCTGTTTATTATTAATGGTAATACAACATATAATAGGTCAATGACTTACTTCTGAGATATTCCAGGAAATGCGTGTATAGCTGATTACTTGGGAAAATTTCTTTTTTCAAGAAAATCGCACTTTTTTCAGTCTTTGCATGCGAAAAGAGTGATCTTCTATAGTTACCCTTTAGGCACACAGTGTGTAACGTCACTTTTTTTTTTTTCCTCCCCGCCCTCCATCTTTCAATACCTCTCTATGTAATGTCAGTTTTTATTAATTTGGGCATCTTTATTATGCTTCTACATTATTTATGTTATACCTAATATTATTCTGGAATAAATATGCTAAAGCTCTGCCCACTTTGTAACGATGCCAAATGGTGAATTAAATACACTAGAGCCCCACTTATATGGCAGGTTAGGTTCCAGGCTACTGCCGGAAAGCAGACATCACTAGAAAGCAAAACTCCATTTTCTCCACTTATAAATGCATATAAATGCCAGATAACAAGGTTACACTAACATATATTAAATTAACAATAGAACTAGGCATTAAAAACAATAAAAAGTAAAATACACACACAGTACACTCATCATTTACCTCAAAATATTTGTAGTCTTAATGTAGGGCAAAAGGTGAGTAGTACAGCAGACCCTCGGTTTTCGTTTTTAATCCATTCCAGAGCCAAAAGCCAAAACCGAAATTGGCCAAAACTGAAACCATTTTCCCCATAAGAAATAATGTAAATGGAATTAATCCGTTCCAGACACCCAGAAGTATAAACAAAAAATCTTTTTTCCTTAACCCGTAAACGGTCCAAGCAGATCTACATTCACAAAAGTAGATCTACGTTTTTTTTACATATTTTCAAATATAACAAAAAAAAGTAGATCAAAGTTTTTTTTACACATTTTCAAATGTAAAAAAACAAAAAGATCTACTTTTTTTACATACTTTCAAATGTTGAAAAAACATATATATACGTTTGAACCGTTTACGGGTTAAAGATAGATTTACATGCACAAAAGAATGAATATTACACATGACACTTACCTTTACTGAAGGTTGTTGTTGATGGATGGAAGACAGGGAGGAAGGGAGAGGGAAGAGAGGTTAGTGTTTGGAAGGGAAATCCCCCTCCATAAGGACTCAAGGTACCTAGTCCTTATCAGGGGTCACTTCCCTAGCTTAAATATAGATTTACATGCAGAAAAGAATGACAAATAAATATAAAGCACTAATAAAATATATAAATGAACATTTAACATCACACTTACCTTTATTGAAAAGCCTTGGTGGTGTATGGCAGATCGGGTGGAGGGGAGAGAGAGGCGAGTTTATTTTTGGAGATGTCACTAATATCAACTCTACGGCTTATTTATCTATCACAATTCAACTAATTATTATTTATTTATTATCACACTGGCCGATTCCCACCAAGGCAGGGTGGCCGAAAAAGAAAAACTTTCACCATCATTCACTCCATCACTGTCTTGCCAGAAGGGTGATTTACACTACAGTTTTTAAACTGCAACATTAACACCCCTCCTTCAGAGTGCAGGCACTGTACTTCCCATCTCCAGGACTCAAGTCCGGCCTGCCGGTTTCCCTGAACCCCTTCATAAATGTTACTTTGCTCACACTCCAACAGCACGTCAAGTATTAAAAACCATTTGTCTCCATTCACTCCTATCAAACACGCTCACGCATGCCTGCTGGAAGTCCAAGCCCCTCACACACAAAACCTCCTTTACCCCCTCCCTCCAACCTTTCCTAGGCCGACCCCTACCCCTCCTTCCTTCCACTACAGACTGATACACTCTGTTTCGCTCCATTCTCTCTGCATGTCCGAACCACCTCAACAACCCTTCCTCAGCCCTCTGGACAACAGTTTTGGTAATCCCGCACCTCCTCCTAACTTCCAAACTACGAATTCTCTGCATTATATTCACACCACACATTGCCCTCAGACATGACATCTCCACTGCCTCCAGCCTTCTCCTCGCTGCAACATTCATCACCCATGCTTCACACCCATATAAGAGCATTGGTAAAACTATACTCTCATACATTCCCCTCTTTGCCTCCAAGGACAAAGTTCTTTGTCTCCACAGACTCCTAAGTGCACCACTCACCCTTTTCCCCTCATCAATTCTATGATTCACCTCATCTTTCATAGACCCATCCGCTGACACGTCCACTCCCAAATATCTGAATACATTCACCTCCTCCATACTCTCTCCCTCCAATCTAATATGACATAATAAACAATATTAATAACATAGAAAAATTACATATACTCTAGAATGAATAAAATAAGTCATTATGTATGTCACAACAGGTGTTCTGTTGTTGTTGTTGGGTGTATAAGGGCCAGTGTGAGCATAAACCGTACATAATGTTGGTGAAGGCTGCAGCTGAGGCGGCGGTGTTTTCTGTAGCCCTATATAACTCCAACAACATTGGAGGAGTTAGCAGAATTGCTGAATCACTGAAGAAGCCACCCTCTACCAGCATCACAACCACTACCACTCTCTACCACCATCACAACCACTACTACCTTCTACCACCATCACTACCACCCTCTACCACCATCACTACCACCCTTTTCCACCATCGCTACTACCCTCTACCACCATCACTACCACCACCACTTTCGTATTTTTCTACAAAATTTTCTTGAATTATATCGTGTTTCTCACATTCTTTACCAAAGGGCTGGCACTAGAAGCTTTCTATGGGCCCAGGGTGGCTTATTTAGGAGTCACACACAATAAACAAGTGGCAAAAACAATGGATTATTATGAAATGCTTCGTATGACCCGGCAGGATATGTTCACTCACTGAGAAACAATGCTACACTGGCTGGGAATGCGTGTGGGAGGCTGTTTTGTCTGTGTGCTGGGCACTAGACAGGTTCTATACGATCGACGAAAATGGAACAAAAAATCAATAAAAAAAGTCTGCCAAAACTGAAATCAGCGATAACGGAGATCAACGAAAACGGAGGGTCCACTGTATTTAGTGTAAGAAGTCAGGTGTGGTAGCCCTCCTGGCCACCCCACCCACACATAATATACTATGATGCTTAACCCTTTGACTGTTGCGGCCGTATATATACGTCTTACGAGGTACCGTGTTTGACGTATATATACTCATAAATTCTAGCGCCTTCAAATCAAGCAGGAGAAAGCTGGTAGGCCCACATGTGAGAGAATGGGTCAGTGTGCACCATAAATATCGCCAAGGTCGCTAACTTCGCGAGAGCGTAATTCTGTCAGTTTTCCATCAAATTTCGTTTTTTTTTTTTTGGTGTCATTACAATCGTTAAAAGATTCTCTATCATTTCATTAGAATTTTTTTTTTTTTTTGAAATTTTGCGACATCAGGAGACACCTCAGGATTGGGGGTTGCAACAGTCAAGGGGTTAAAGTGCCCTAGAAGTGATAAAATGCATATACATACAGTACAATCATTTGTATTCTTAACCCTTTCAGGGTCCAAGGCCAAAATCTGAAGGGGTGCCCCAGTGTCCAAGAAATTTTGAGAAAAAAAAAAAAAAAAAAAAAAAGAACTTACAGAATTAACGATATTTTTGTGAAGGTAATAAAACAATTTTTTTTTTCTTATCAGTACTTACCGAGATACAGCGGTGGGAAGTTGACCCAAAATGACCGGGTGGCGGCAGCATCAGTGACTTCCTCAAAATCCCATTTTTTTATTTTACGTTTTTTATACTTTTTCCTTTTCTTTTCTAATTTTTTCTTTTTCTAGTAACATTTGTGGCCTGTGAGACCAGTATAATATATATTGTATAAGTGTACACTCATTGTATTCAACACAATAACTGCACTAATTTGTTTATCATTATATTGGTTACAAAACTTGTTTACAAGTTTATTGTAAACAAAATGATGAAAATATTAGTGCAGTTATTGTGCTGAATACAATGGTATCATATAGTACCATATGGTACAATGGTGCCATAGGGTGCAATGGTACCATATAGTACAATTGTATCATATAGTACAATGGTACCATATGGTACAAAGGCACAAGATACAATGATACCATATAATACAATGGTACCATATGGCAGAATATGGTACAATGGCACCATTTGGTACAATGGTACCATATGATACAATGGTACCATATGGTGCAATGGTACCAAATGGTACATTGTACCACACAGTACAATGATACCATATGGTTCATTGTACCATATGGTACTATATGGTACTGTTGTATTCAACACAATAAACAAACTTATTTTCATCATTATTTTATTTACAATAATTGTTTACAACAAAAATATGCAAAAATGTTGTATATTAGTAATATTCTGTTATATATTTACAAGTGTACATGATCTTGACGCGTTCCTTGAGGTGGATGACAAAGCACTTTGTCTTGGAAACTGTGGAGTCAGTAGCTAGCTTGTGTCCCCACTCACTCAGTCTTGGCTGGTGCCTGGTGGCATCAACACCTATTGACCATATGGTACACGGTATCATATGTTACAGGGTACCATATGGTACATTGTACTATATGGTATAAGGTACCATGCAGTACAGGATAACATATGGTGCAGGGTACCATATGGTACATGGTACCATATGGTACAGGGTACCATATGGTACAGGGTAACATATGGCACAGGGTACCATATGAAAGGGGTACCTATGGCACGGGTACCATATGTACAGGGTACCATATGGTCAGGGTACCAAATGGTACAGGGTACATATGGTACAGGGTACCATATGGTGCAGGGTACCATATGGTACAGGGTACCATATGGTACAGGGTACCATATGGTACAGGGTTACCATACAGCACGGGAAACACTATAGGGTACAGATACAAGGATCCCTATGGAAATAAGTCACCTGACTTTTTTTGGGTTATCCTAGGATTTTATATATTTTGCTGCTATTTGATAATTATGTAATTGTATTTCTGTACACCTGAATAAACTTACTCAAGCACATGTGGCATCGTAAGTAAGTTTATTTAGGTATACATAAATAGTTACATAGAATATCATACTTAGCAGCATATGTTTGGAGAACCTAGGGTAACCCAAAAAAGTCAAACAGACTTATTTCCATTAGGGTTCCTGTACCCTGTACTATATGGTACAATGTACCAAATGGTATAATGTACCATATGGTATAATGTGCCATATGATACATGTACCATATGGCACACTGTACCATTGTACCATATGATACCATTGTATGACATGGCACCAATGTACCATATGGTTCAAAACCATAGAATTCCTCTTCAGCTCCACTTCCATCAGAACTGTAAGTTGTGAAGAGGAGAGTCAGAATTCGCCCGGAGAATGAGTGGGGAGTGAGAGCTTCCTTGCCGCCAGGCACGATGAACAAAGCTACTTTGGTGGTGTTCCCACAATGCCATGTGGGCGTCCAGATTTTTTCTATAGTGTGCACACTGACCACCCAGACCCATTCTCTCAGATGTAGGCCTACCAGCCTTCTCGCGCTAAATTTGACGCCGCTAGAATGTTGGCGTAGATATACAGTTTGAACCCTCAATGTAAAGCCGTAGATCTACGGCATAGACCCTGAAAGGGTTGATGGTCTCAATATAGGGTGAGAGGTGAAAAGTATTTACAGGTCTCCCTCAACATTCCCGTTTTCAACTTTCGCAGGCTTCACACATTCGGGAATTCCCAACTCGCCAAATTCCCAGCTGCCAAATCATATTTAAGTTTACCGCCACGAGTCCTTACTACCCTCCCTCCGACCCCTGCAACTGGCAGCCAGCCCTCCCACCACTGTGTGGTGAGTGTTTTGTTTGTTCATTATTTGCTATTAAACTACAGTATAAATAATGTAAACCCATCCATGACTGCATATTGGAATGGCTATTCAGACAGGTATTGGAAGGTGACATCATGTGTTTACTCTTGAACACAGCAAAGAATCAAACATTTCTGCTACTGCTAATAAATAATAATAATAATAATAATAATAATAATAATAAATAATAATAATAATAATAAATACGATAAAAATGAAGAAGGAAATTGTACAAAATACGAGGGCTGAAGCAGTGGTGGGGGAAAAGTGGTTGAAGCAGCTCAGTGTGGCTTTGTTTATGCTGGAGTATTAGTCTCCGTGCTCTTCCAAACATTTCACAATAATTCATTGTATTTGGTGCTTGTAGACTGATGTACTGGAGTGGTTGAGGCAGTGGTAGAGGCAGTTTAGAGGCAGTGGGTGAGGCAGTGGTAGAGGAAAGTGGTAGAGGCAGTGGTAGAGGCAGGGGGTAAGGCAGTGGGGGTGAGGCAGTGGGTGAGGCAGTGGGTGAGGCAGTGGGTGAGGCAGTGGGTGAGGCAGTGGGCAAGGCAGTGGTAGAGGCAGTGATAGAGGCAGTGGGTGAGGCAGCAGTTGAGGCAGTGGTAGAGGGAGTGGTAGAGGGAGTGGGTGAGACAGTGGTAGAGGCAGTGATATTTACTAACATATATGTTATAAATAATAATAGTACATTATGAATAACATTTATTATTATTATTATTATAAATGCTATTAATATTAACATGTACTATTATTATTTATAACATATATGTTAGTAAATACAACTGCCTCACCCACTGCCTCTACCACTACCTCTATCACTGCCTCTACCACTGCCTCAACCACTCCAGTCACACTCAATCTACAAGCACCAAATACAATGAATTATTGTGAAATGTTTGGAAGAACACAGAGACTAATACTCACTCCTGCATAAACAAAGCCACATTGACGCTGCGTCAATCACTTCCTCCTTCGTATTTTTGTACAATTTCCTTCTTCAAATCTATGTATTTATTATTATTATTATTTTTTTATATTTTTATTATATTTTTATTATTTTTTATATTATTATTATTATTTTATTATTTTTTTATATTATTATTATTATTATTATTACTTATCATTATTAATTTAAAAATATTATTATTATATTATTATTATATTAGCAGTACACAATTTTTTGATTCTTTGCTGTGTTCAAGAGTAAACACATGATGTCACCTTCCAATACCTGTCCGAATGCCATTCCAATATGCAGTCATAAATGGGTTGACATTATTTTACTGTAGTTTAATAGCAAATAATGAATAAACAAAAAACTCACCACACAGTGGTGGGAGGGCTGGCTGCCAGTTGTGGGGGGTCGGAGGGAGGGTAGTAGGGACTTGCAGTGGTGGAGGCAGTGGTATTTAATAACATACATGTTGTTAAGGCATAACGTATGTATTTAGTACAATTTACGACGTTTTCATGTATTTTATGATTGTTCATGGTTCAACAAGTTAAGGAAGCAGTATTGTATTATATTTCCCTACAATATATTGGGGCACCAAACATTCACGGTTTTTCAACATTCGCGAGGCTCTTGATCCCCTAACCCTCGTGAATGTTGAGGGAGACCTGTATTTGTAGAAAGTCGTGTGGGAGGTATGGCATCCCGCCTGGCCACCTGTTCCACTATGACATTTAAAGCTCCCTAGAGTGACAAAATGCATATACAGTACACTCATTACTTACCTTAAAATATTTGTAGTCTTAATGTAGGGTTAGATGTGGTAAAATATAAAATTAATTTAATGAGAAGAAGAGTTAAATGAGAGGATAGAGCCGCAAGTTTGTAACAAACAGAAACCGGCTGGTAGGTTGATACATGTCATTTCCATATCTGTAGAGCTTTTTATCTAATTTCAACCTTAATGTGTACCAGTTGTCTCCATAATGGTACGTAGATAAATAAAGACAACATTTCCATTTCATGTTAAATTTTTTTGGAATTTGCTCTGACAAATAATTTTTATTATTTTCAATTGTTTTTATATTTTAAAAAAAGAAGCGCTAATTCCCCAAATCGGAATAGCTATAGATGAAGGCATTGAATGGGAAAAAATTTCTAGTTAAGTATGGCGTTTGACTGAAAATGTAATTCTTTCGACAATCCCACACTGTTTCGTAAACAATCTAAAATTTATGTCAATTTTTTTACTGTGGGTATAATGATCAAGTTTATATGTTAATAGCATGTTATTATATAATTTTGAAAAAAAATATCAAGTTGGATTAATAAAAATGTCTACATTAGCTAATATTGATATTTAATGGCGTGTTCCAAAATAAGAGACTTAGTAATTTTAATATGTACCTGCAAGCCAGCACAGTAAGTAATGTAGGTACTACAAACAATATAATTATCAAGAATACAATACAAAAAAATGCAAACTGTAAAACACTTTAAATTTTGGAAAATTTCCAGGGAAAAATAGAGATATTGGGTCTGGAGAATGTAAACAAACCAGATGGGGCTGCGTTTGAAAAGACGCTCAGCGTATAGCAATTTTTGGTCATAATTAATTGCCATTGTGGAATGCCGTAAAGCGGGCCCTATATCGATAATTAGAAAGAAAAAAAAAATACAAATGAATTTAAGACACATGTGCAACATCTGGGTATCTTTATTGTAGAGTTTTGCATCCAGTGGCTTTATCAATACAATTCCAGGACATAACTTGAAGACAGTAGGCTTATACAGAAAATGAGGTAAATCGTCCTCAACCTTGGAGTAAACTGGAAGACACCGATCGTGGAGATTCTTTAAGCAGAGCAGGAGCCTGGGCTTAATACAGTGAACCCTTGCATAACGCTATTAATCCGTTCCTGAAGCTCAAAGTTTTGCAAAATTATGTTATTGGCAATTAATTTCCATAAGAAATAATGGAAAACAAATTAATCCGTTTTGACACCAAAGTATGAACAAAAATTTTTTACCACATGAAAAAATAATTTTAATACACACAAACCCAAGAAAACATGCACAGTTACAGAAAAACCTACATTATTGAAGATCTGGTGATGATTGATGGGAAAGGGAGGAGGGGAGAGTGTTGATGGCTTTGTGTTTAGAAGGGGAATCCCCTTCCATTAGGACTTGAGGTGTCCAAGTCCTTTTCCCGGGTTACTTCCCTTTTTTAATAAGAACATAAGAACATAAGAATGTAGAACACTGCAGAAGCTATGGCCCATACGGGAGGTCTTATCAAAATCTCTACCTAAGCTACCAAGAAATAACTTCTGTACCCGACACCAAATCAAACCAGCCCCTCCCACTATTATTTTTCAAATCTCTTCTTAAAGTACCCAAGGTCTAGCCTCTATCCCACTGGGAAGACTGTTCCACGATCTACACTCTTTTAAAAACCAGTACTTTCCTATGTCCTTTCTAAATCTAAATTTATCCAACTTAAATCCCATTATTCCCGGTTCTTACCTGGTTCCCACACCCTCGTACTTTATTAATGTCTCCCTTGTTTATGCCGTCATCCACTTATAACTTTCAATCGCATCTCCCCTCTTTACGGCCTCTCCAGAGAGTGGAGTTTAAGGCTTTAATCACTTCATACGGAGGTTCCCTTACACAGTAAATTTTTTTTAGTCATTCTTCTCTGTATGTCTCTAATGAGCTATGTCCATTTCCTGTAGTAAGGGGACCAAAACTGAGCAGCTAATCTAAATGAGGCCTCACTAGTGATGTTAGAGCTGCAAAATAACTTTTGGACTTCGTTACTTATACTTCTTGAGATAAATCCAAGTAATCTGTTGGCCTTGTTGCGCACACCCAAGGCACTGCTGTTTGGCTTTAGATTTTCTGCTTACCAAAGACTCCCAAGTCTTTTTCACATTCTGTATGACCAAGCTCTACTTCACCTAGATTATAGCTTCGAGGGTTATTTTCATTACCAAGGGCAAGTACCTTACACTTATCCACTTTAAAATTCATCTGCCATTTTTCAGACCAAGACATTAATTTGTTCAAATCGTCCTGGAGTTCATTGATATCCTCCTCAGAGTGAATTATACGGCCTATCTTTGTATCATCAGCAAACTTACTCATGTCACTAGTAATCCCTTCATCAAGGTCATTAATGTAAATTATGAACAGGAGAGGGCCTAAAACTGATCCTTGTGGAATGCCACTAGTGACTAATCCCCATTCAGATTTCACTCCATTAATGGTAACTCTCTGCTTTCTATTGGTAAGCCATGCCTCAATCCATGCTAGAACTTTACCTCCTATACCATGAGCTGCCACTTTTCTTAAGAGTCTCTTGTGAGGTACTCTGTCGAAGGCTTTACTAAAATTCCCAAATAAACAATATCATATTCCTTATCACTGTCAACTGCCTCAAATGTTCTATTGAAGAACGTCAGCAAGTTTGTCAGGCAGGAACGACCTCTCGTGAATCCATGCTGAGATTCATTTATCAAGTTATGCTCTTCAAGGTGACTTCTGATAATGTCAGCTATAATTGATTCTAATAACTTGCCCACTATAGATGTCAGGCTTATTGGACGGTAATTTGAAGGAGTGGACTTATCCCCTGATTTGAATATAGGAACCACATTAGCCATCTTCCACAACTCTGGCACAACACTGGTAAGGATGGACGCATTGAATACACTCGTTAATGGCTGACTAAGCTCCATCTTGCATTCCTTAAGTACCCTTTGTTATATCTTCGAAAGTGGTCATCCTGCGTTATTTAAATATTGTAAGAGCATGTGTTCATCACTTAATATTATAGCGCGAAAATCCCCGTTTATAGCTAAAATAGAGACTTTCGGCATTATATTATTATCTGTTAATATATGAAAAATACCATGGTATTATCACTATTATTGTTATCACTATTATCGGTATTATCACTATTATTGTTATTATCACTATTATCGGTATTATCACTATTATTGTTATTATCACTATTATCATTATTATCACTATTTTGTAATTATCACTATTATTTTAGTATTATTGTTAGGTAGGATATCTTGTGTATAAAGAGTTTAAGTCTCGGAACCATCA
>NC_069445.1:28287313-28311709 GCF_026875155.1 Cherax quadricarinatus | reverse complement strand
ACACTTCCAAAGGCCCTCGTATCGGGTTGCAGAGCGTGTCCAGGTAAGAATTTCTGTGCCATCACACTGTCACCTGGTTTGAAGAAACGAGAGCGTGTGTGTTTGTCATAACAATGCTTCATCCTTGGATTGGGCCTTAGCTAAGTTTTTTGAGGCTAATTCCCTCAGTTGTGACAAACGCTTTTGCATTAGAGTTGGAGTTGTTTTAAGCGAGGGTTCTGATTTTCCGGTCTATGAATCTTTTAGTACGGCGAGGGGGCCGTGTACTTGGTGTCCGTAAATTAATTCAAATGGACTGAACCCAGTGCTTTCTTGTTCGCTTTCCCTTAAGGCGAACAAGAGGAATGGTATTCCTTCGTCCCAGTCTCTGGAAAACTGCTCGCAGTACACTCTCATCATTGATTTTAATGTTTGATGAAATCGTTCGAGGGCTCCTTGCGACTGAGGGTGATAAGCAACAGAAAATACGGACTTAATTCCGAGGCGAGATAAGGCATCGCGAAACATCTTAGAGGTAAAATTTGAACCTTGATCGGATTGAATTATTCGGGGAATCCCCACCTGTGAGAAAATTTTTTGCAAAGCTCGAACAATGATGCGAGAATTAATTTTTCTCAAAGGGATAGCCTCTGGATATCGAGTAACGACATCCACAATTGTAAACAGATATTGATTCCTTTGTTTAGTCTTGGGTAACGTTGATTCCTTTGTTTAGTCTTGGGTAACGGACCAACACAATCTATTATCAGGGGAGAGAAGGGCTCACCACTGACGGGAATCGGAATGAGGGGAACTGGTGGAGGTGTGTGCGCGATGGTTTGCCGGTCACTTGGCAGACTTGACAACCTTTTAGATAGCTTTCCACAGTCTCCTTCATTCTGGGCCAATGAAAATGCTTGGCTATTTTGCCCAGCGTTTTCTTTACTCCCAAATGTCCTCCCATGGGACTATGGTGGGCGAAACTAATAGCCAATTCTCTAAAGGTGCTAGGTAGCACTACTAGATGTTTGCTGGTAGACAGATGATCGTCGGAAGACAAAAGAGACTTTTCCTTTCTCATTAATATACCATTAGCAAGATAGTAACAATTGTCCAGGTCTTGGGCGTCGTCTTCTGTAATAGCTATCTCTCGTAATTTCTCTAGGGATGGATGAAGGAACTGATCCCTTATTAAATCTTCTTTCGATAGCATTTTAATATCAGAATCTTGAAAAGGGCCGATCATAGAATATTTCAGATTTGAAGATCCGGGTTGTAAGGATCGGCTGAACAATAAATCGAGACCTAAATCTTCGCCTTCACTTAGGACTTGAGTTGACAAAGGATTTTGAGGCGCTCTAGACATTGCTCTAGTTATAACATTGAGAGGAAATAAGGTAGGAGCCTCTTTTCGAGCTTCTATGGCATAGTTAATGTCAGTAGAATTATCAATAACTAGAGGCTCTCGGCTTATACCCGGATAGTCTAGATCATTGCCTATGAGTAAGTCAACGCCCTGAATAGGAAAAGTTTCACTGGATATTCCTACCGACACAAAGCCAGTATAGGTTGGTGTTTGGATGTATATCCTGTGAAGAAGCACTCTTATAATGGCGCCTCCATAGGCTTCTAATAAGACATCTAGCTTTGTGCGAGTCATATCACTTACGGGAAGTATGTCCTGCTTCAACAATGTTAAATAACTTCCAGTATCACGGAAGGAATTAATTTCAACTAATTGAGTCTCGTCTATTCCAACTTTCACTTTGAAATTAAGACACATGTGCAACATCTGGGTATCTTTATGGTAGACGTTTCGCCAACCAGTGGCTTTATCAATACAAATTCTAGGACTGTCTTCAAGTTATGTCCTAGAATTTGTATTGATAAAGCCACTGGTTGGCGAAACGTCTATAATAAAGATACCCAGATGTTGCACATGTGTCTTAATTTCATCTTGTCGGTATTATATACCATTCTTACACAACTTTCACTTTAGCAAAGTAGGGACTCACAGCTGAGTGAATATCTTTTTCTGAAACAGCTCTAGTATTGAGTCATCTAGAATGACTACTGATTCGTTCTTGTGAACCTTGTTCGGTACTAGGGTTCAGTTTCTTTTGAGTTGTCGATGAAGATATTACCTGAGTTGGGAAACGAAGTCGCTCGTTCCTGGTATTCCTCTCTAGCCAATAACAGTGTTTCCTTAAATGCCCTTTCTTATTACAATAAGTGCAGTTCAACTCACTGTTATGCCTTAGTGGTTTTGAACTTTTCCTAGAGTTAGATCTAAATTTATTATTAATGGGCGTGGAGGCATCATAGGAGGTCGGGTAAGGATTCTGTATGCGACGCATCTCTAAGATTGGATCGTCCTTTCTTAGGGGGATATTTAGTCACTGTTTCCTTACTTTTTGTTTCGCCAATCAATTGTTGAGATATTTCATAATTATCGGCGAGCGAGGCTGTTTCTAGTATATTTACTATGGGGCAACTAATCAAATACCTATGCAAGTCTTCTGGTAAATTATAGAAATCCTCATGCAGGATCAACTGGGAAAGACTTTCCATAGATTTACAGTTAGAAGTTCTACACCATCTCTCAAAAGCGATTTTCTTTTCACGTGCAAAATCTACATACGACTGAGTTGGCTGGCGTTTTAATGCTCTAAAGGTTTGATAACTTACTGGGAGGAGATCATAAGCCTTTAGGATAGTCTTCTTAACGGAATCATAATCCACATATTTCTCAAAAGGTAACGTAGCCGTACAACTTTGAGCTTTAACAGACAACGAAGTATGTAATAAGGTTGCCCAGTGTTGTCGGGGCCAGCTCATAGCACGTGCTTGATTCTCAAAGACTTCAAAATAAGTATCTAAATCTGTCATTAAATCTTGGAACCATAGATGCAGCTTTTTGTATATTGAAAGAATCATTTGAGGATTTAGTACATCTTTCACTCACATTTCCTTGTTGTTGCCTTATATAGCGGAGCGTTTCCCTTTGAAAGTCTTCATTTAATTTACGCTGAGCCTCAATTTGAGCAGTCTGTAAAATAAATAGTCTCTCTAATTTCTCAAACTGACTGAGAAATATGCCCCGATGGTATCGAAAATGAAGGAATTGAACTGGCGGTATGTGGATATTCCTTTGGACGTGCACCTTGGTGAGGGCCAGGCTGACCATTAATAGGAATTCCTTCAGTAATAGGCGAATGCCGAACAGCGGCTGCACCCTGCAATACTTCATCTACTTTACTAGAGGCCAAAGCGGGACCTTATCTATCTGATTCAATTTCAAGATCAACTCTTTGAAATTGTTCTCCTAATACTTCGATTCTCGACTGGTAGCTTACTTGAGAAACTAAACTTTCAGAGTCAGAATCTCCTGCTACATGATGGTTAGAGGCCCCTGGAAACAGTTTTCTAATTATTGCCCTTACGGTATTGGCTGTGTAATATCTATCGTATGGTACTCCCAATTTACGGGCTATCTGCCAGCACGTTTGAAGTTTCAAGGAGTCCAGCTTTGATAGTGTTAAATCTTCAAATAACTCGAATGTGATCTTCCATGATAAATATTTTGAAATTAACTAAAGATAAATTCCCAGTATAACTTTAATATTGTTCTTTTGATCAATGTCTTAGAACAACAGAGCTCCCGGACGGGTACCCCATTTGTTGCGAATAAGAAATTTTTTAAAGAACTTCGGAATGTGGCCTGTTACCATTTATTTCTTATGCAACAAGATTTTTGGATCCGAGTTATAGGTATTTTAGAGTCTAGGGGAAATAATTTCAACTGGGAAACTCCATAGAATAATATTCAAATTTATTAAAGTATTTAAATACAATACTTTATCTTCTCTTTGTAGTTAATGTAACTTAATACTTTGTACAATAAATTTACCATATACATTTAGTTCAAAATCATGGAAATGTCACATTAATAAGGAAGTTTAATTATTCTTCCTGTAATTCAGTCTTCAATGACATTTACGTCATTGTCTTAACAAGACTGTAAACTCAAAATACAAAAGGTACAAGATTTAACAAGACCTTTGAATCTGGCCGTAAAGTATCTATGGATTACTGAACTGACCAAGAATATAAATATCAAAAGAGTCTTTCAAAGCAATGAGGAACAAAGTGAGTCAGCTCTTGAGTCCAATTCTCAAAACCATTCAACTGTACACCGTAAGAGCCAATATACGATCAGTTGTCAGGGCTAGAGCAGGGAGCAGACTGGCTACTTGCCAGTCTGTTGACGCGTCGTCAGGTTGGATCACCTGACCTAACGTCAGTCAGCCAGACATAAACAATTGAACAATTCACCGGATGGTTCCGAGACTTAAACTCTACTCTATATACACAAGAAATCCTACCTAACAATAATAATAAAATAATAGTGATAATAACAAAATAGTGATAATAACAATAATAGTGATAATAGTGATAATAGTGATAATAACGATAATAACGATAATAACGATAATACCATGGTATTTTTCATATATTAACAGATAATAATATAACGCCGAAAGTCTCTATTTTAGCTATAAACGGGGATTTTCGCGCTATAATATTAAGTGATGAACATATTCTCTTACAATAGTTAAATAACACAGGATGACCAATTTCGAAGATATAACACTTAGCTGTAGCTGCTGCAATCAACAGTCATAGTTATGAAGTGTTTTGGTGGCTCCAATATGATGCCAGTGACGATATCTTAAAGTTAATCTCGTTAATGCAAAAAGAAAACACTGAATAAGTAAGATAAGGCACCTAAACTACTGGGAACGATTGAAGGCCCTTGATTTGTATTCCCTGGAACGCAGGCGAGAGAGATACATGATAATATACACATGGAAACTCCTAGAGGAATTAGTACCAAACTTGCACACGAAAATCACTCGCAACGAAAGCAAAAGACTCGGCAGGAGATGCAACATTCCCCCAATGAAAAGCAAGAGCGCCACGAGTACAATGAGAGACAACTCGGTAAGTTTCAGGGGTCCAAGACTGTTCAACTGCCTCCCAGCATACACAAGAGGGATTACCAATAGACCCCTGGCTGTCTTTAAGAAGGCACTGGACAGGCACCTAAAGTCAGTACCTGGCCATCCGGGCTGTGGTTTGTACGTTAGCCTGCGTGCGGCCAGCAGTAGCAGTCTGACTGATCAGACCCTGATCCACCACAAGGCCTGGTATCAGACCGAGCCGCAGGGGGGTTAACCCCCGAAACCCTCTCCGGGTAAACTCCTGGAGTGTTTTGTGCGACTTACACAAATAAACAAACACACACACAAAAAGTAAGACAGGAGAGACAGGGATGGGTAGACTGCATCTTCTTGGACTGTAAGAAGGCTTCCGACACAGTACCACGCAAGAGACTGGTTGAAAAGCTAGAGCAGCAGGCAGGAATAGCAGGGAAAGTATTGCAGTGTATCATGGAACACCTGACAGGAAGGAAACAAAGGGAGCTGGTACGTGGCGAAGTGTCAGAGTGGGTGCACGTGTCGAGTGAGCTTCCACAAGGGTCAGTCCTAGATCCGGTGCTGTTTCTAGTATATGTGAATGACGTGACAGAAGGGATAGATTCAGAGGCTACCTTGTTTGCACACGATGTGAAGCTAATGAGGAGAATACAAGTGGGCGAGGATCAGGTAGGCCTACAAGGAGATCTGGACAGGCTGCAAGCCTGGTCTGAGAAATGACTCCTGGAGTTTAACCCAGCAAATACAAAATCATGAAGTTTGGGGAAGAACAAAGATGATCACAGATGGAGTACAGCCTGGGAGATCTAAGGCTGCAAAACTTACCAAAGGAAAAGGATCTTGGGGAGAGCATCATACCAAGTACATCTCCTGAGGCGTACATCAACTAAATAACGGTTGCACCATATGGGCTCCTGTCAAACCTGGAGTATACCTGGAGGGAGTTTCGGGGGGCTCAATGCCCCAACGGACCAGTCCTTGACCAGACCTTGCGGTGGATCAAGGCCTAATTAACTAGGTTGTTACTGCTGGCCGCACGTAAACCGACGTACGAACCACAGCCCGGTTGGTCAGGTACTGACTCGAGGTGCCTCTCGAGCTATTTTTTAAAGACAGCCAGTGAATCTATTGGTAATCCCCCTTATGTATGCTGGGAGGCAGTTGAACAGTTTTGAGACCCTGATTCTTATTGTGTTATCTCTTATGACTTTTTAACTGAAACTGATTTATTATCAGTCTTTGTTTTTTTTTAATAGGATGTTATGGGAATATCCTACGTTCATTCGCTGCCTGACAACGGTCGAGTGAGGTTGTGCGCTGCACCCCTCTGCTGTTCAGGCGAGCTACCTCAGTTCGTCACAACCATTGAGAAGTGAGGACGTGCGCTGCTCATTTACCAACATGGCGCTGCAGAGCTACAGACGCATCAACACTGTTTGCGTTGAGTTGACCCGTGGGGCTGTCACTGGAGCCACGATGGACTTGTTACTACCGGCGATTATCCGTGATACCTACGGTATCGCAAATGAAGAGATATGTGGTGTAGCACTTAATGGGACGACACGGATCTTCGTTAAAATGACGTCAGCAAATGTTTATGAAGCGGTGGTGGATAAGTATCAAGAGACCATTATAGCCGTCAATTCAGCTGTATCAGTACGTCTACATGATGTATCACGACACTACACATGGTTAAAATAAGGAATGTGCCTTTTGAGGCGAATGAATTTGTTATAAAAGATGAACTACGTAATTATGGTACGTTCATATGGCCTCTGCAGGTCGGTGGGCCGCTGGACCTTATGCTGGAAGTTTGGAGGGAACATATTCAGTCAAAATGACCTTACGCCATCCCATACCGTCCTATATTATGTTGCAAGCATTTCGAACTCAAGTATATGTAACATATGCGGGGCAACGTCGTACGTGTCGGCTGTGTGGATCGTATGACCACATAGCGGCACAGTGTGATAAGCGTCGTAGGAATCTCCAAATATCGCAACAGCAACAACCGGAAGAAGTCGAGGAAGTGGAGGGACGAGAACAGTCTTATGCTCACCCCGTCTCGACAACGGACATCTTGGAGTGAAGAGGTAGAAAAAGCGCAGGAGAAGGCTTTGGAGGATGCAAAACAGCGAGAAGAATCACCATCACTGATATAAATAAAGTATTTGAAGAGACTCTGCACCACTATGGGGGACGAGGATGTAGCGGCGTCTTTAGTGAAGGCACTGGATGTATTGTTAGACGAGTCGATCGTCAACCGTGTGGAGGAACCAGGTGCAAATTTGGGATCGGTTGAGCATCATGGTGAGGCGACGGATGAAAGCATTGAGTCTGGGGTGTCGCATGGCATGATGGTAAATATAGCAGAAGTGGAGGTGCATCATGATAGTACTAAAGAAATCCCAATGCAGGTGGAGGGTAGGACGCGAAAGCGAACTGCGACCCCACCAGACTCAGACGACGTGCTTACTCCTGCCCAAAGGCCAGGGAAAAAGTCTTGGGCGGATGTACAGAGGAAAGGGAACAGTGAATCCACGAAACAAGAGTTTATCAAGGTGATTCCCAAAAAAGGGAGAGGGATAGAGGTGTAAAATGTATAAGTGAAAAGTCTATCCTAGAACCAAAGGAAAATCCCATTAATTGACTTTAAGGTTTTGACAATAAATATTAACGGTTTGAGATCTGAGCGGAAGCGAAAGTGGTTTAATGAATTTTTGGTGCGTCTAGATGTGATGTGGTATTTATCCAAGAACACAATTACAGAATTGGATATGAGTTGGAATTAGATGGTACGATGTGTATATGGAATAGTCGACGAGGTTAAAAGGAGGCGTCGCCATTCTGGTAAAGGAAAATAGCCCGTTTGTAGTACGCCATAGTGAAAGGGGGGAGGGGAGAGTGATTAGGGTGGATGGTTTATGGGGTAGAGTACATATAAGTTTTGTAGGTGTATATGGGCCGGCCGAGGGAGATGCACGACTTAAAACTCATTTTGTACAAGATGTATTAGTATACATCTACGTAGTTTACCAAATGTAGCGATAATAGGGGGAGACTGGAATTGTGTAATACGACGAAAAGATGTGGAGCCTCGAGGAGCGGGTTGTTTGCTTGGGGTTCCTGGGAGATTTATTGACGAGTGTGGGTTAATGGATGTGTGTGGGGGGGGTGGCAATGTGGAGCATACTTTCATTAGAAGAGATTATGCGGCGAGATAGATAGAATGTACGTGTCATAGTGCGGTTACAGTGCGGAGAGTGAGTGTGATAAATGTGGTTTTTTCGGATCATAGAGGAGTTGTAATGGATGTGATATTGAGGGTGTGCCTAGAAGGGGTCCGTCATTTTGGAAATTAAATGTAAAGTTATTGAAGAGAGAGGAAAGTCGTTGTTTTTGGGCATATGTGGGAACGCCTTGTGTTGAAGCACCTGGAGATGTGGCTTGGTTAATTGTGGGAAATGATAGCCAAAAAGCGAATTAAGGAATTTTATATTAGTCAGGGAGTGAGATATAATCAGTTACAGTATGGTTTCCAACGATATTTAGAGGGGCAGTTGCGCGACTGCTATGTACAAGCGAATGCTAATTATCCAGTTACAGAAATTGAACGAATTAAGGGCAATTACGTAATTTACAAAACGAAAGGTTTGATGGGGAAAGGCTTAAGGTGGAATCGAAGAGGTTTTGTGGGGAGATCGGCCGTCGGCGTGTGTGTTGAGGAATCAACACAGACGTCGCAAAGCAATGGAGTTAATGGGGTTGAATGTCCAGGTAGGTATGCAGGGGTATAGAGTGAATCAGGTGTTGACGACGACCGGAGGGTATGAGTGGTGTATATTGATGCTTGGGTTAAATTGAAAACGCAAGTGTTGGAATAAGTGAAATTGCATTGCAGTCAATCGTAGGTTTGTGCGTTGTGAGCTGGAGGAGCATGATCGTTTGATGTTGGGAGGGCCGATAACGGAGTGTGAGACTTGGGAGGCTTTATCTGGGGCGCAATTGGGTAAGGCGCCAGGAATAGATGGGTTGCCCAGCGACTTTTATATTCAAAATTGGAACGTTTTAAAGGGGTTTTTGGTACGTTTATTCAATATCATGAAGCGGGATGGGGTTTTAGGGAACAACAAAGGTTGGCTGTGGTCGTCCTAGTTCCTAAAGGCGAGCCATTAACGGTTAAAGATTATCGTGCAATCTCGTTATTATGTGGGGACTATAAATTTTTTGGAAGGATCTTGGCCAACAGAATAAAAAAAGTCCTGGGCAAAGTGATTGACAAGGGACAATATGGGGTGCCGGGCAGGTCTATGTATGAAGGTCACGGTATGATTAGAAGTTTATTGAAGAAAGAGTAAGATTGGGAGATGGGGGGGTATTGGCTATAGATTGGGAGGCGCATATGATAGTGTGGAACGGGAGACGTTATGGAAGATAATGAGATGGCAGGGGTTTGGGGCGGAAATTATATCATGGGCCAAATTAATGTATCAAGAGGCATCTTTGCGTGTGCAGGTGAATGGGAGGTTGGGAGATCGGATTCAGATGGGAAGGGTTTGCGTCAAGGTTGTCCCCTTTCACAATTTTTTTTGCTTGTTTTCAAGATCCCTTTTATAGAGGATAAGGGTTTTATTGGAAGCAAATGGGATGAGTAAATGTAAGGGGTGGGGGAGCGGGCATTGTTGGATATGTCGACGACACGACGATTTTGGTGAGAGAAAACATGGATTTGATTCGGGTAGAAAAGTTAGTGAAAGTTTTTGAAAAGGCTACTGGCATGACGATCAACATGAGGAAAACAAAGTATATGAATCTTGGAAAAGGGTCGCGTGAGGAAGGAATGGTAGCTGAAAGGTGGGAAAGGGTGGACCAAATAAAGATATGTGGGATCGTTTATGTAAAGGAATCAAGTCAGCACAACAAATAAATTCCGTGCGTATCGTTGATAGTGTTCTGAAGCGTCTTAGTGGGTTGAGAGCTGCTAATTTAAGTTTGCAACAAAGGGTGATAACAACGAATGTGCTATTATATAGTAAACTATGGCATGTTTACGGTAATATTTCCGATACTTCGTTGTGAATTAAAAAGGTTACAAAAAAGTGTTTTTTAGATTCATTTGGGGAACAGGGAGCGAATGGTTAAGTAGACGGTCGTCACACTCCCGGTTGGCCGTGGAGGGCTGGGTCTTATAGATGTCGAAAAGAGGATAATAAGTATGTATTTAAAACATAGTTATAAGCGGGAGGGAGGGGCGAAAGAAGACGGTCTTCATAGGATACATCAGGATATGCGACGGTGGTGGGGGGGTCGGGAGTTCATGATAGGTGAGGCAATGTTACGGGTCTTCATAAACGTGAGGGATCACTCACAAATTAAATTGAGAAATCTTGATAGGGCAGATGGTAAGGCTCTGGTAGCGGCGGTAGAAGGAGTTTATCCGATGTATGATTGGCATATATTTGGGGGCGTTTAAATAAATTGCGTTTAAAAACCTAAAGTCAGAGAAGTTATGTAATAGATTTTTACATGGAATCTTGCCGTCAGGAATGGTTTTATTCTATAAGAGAATACGAGAGGATGGGGAATGCAGGGATTGTGGAGGTTGGCGACTATTTATCATACGGTGTATTTTTGCGATTGTATTGAACTTATAAGGGTTTGGATGGGTAGGTTTTAAGGTTAGTGGGGGGAGGGGTTTGCAGGTTTTGAGGGTTTTAAGTTTAGATATAACTGGGGTGAATAAAAGGGTTGAGAATGCGATTGGGTATAGATTACGGATTATATATACATGATGTGGGCTATGAGGGAGGCGGACGTGCGTGCAAGAATTAATGCATTGGCAGCAACTTTTTATAGGACACAGTGTAGAAATAAAGGGGTGTATGGAGGGAGATGGGAGAGAGATTTTAGTAGTGGTTATCGAAATTTCACATTAAGGGATTTATGGGATTTGCAAAATGGGTAAAGGATACGATGGGCTATTTTCCTAGACTTGGGTGTGAGCATGGAGAGCCGTTTATATGGATGTATAAATGAGTTTTGATATCTAGAGGCAGTAGGGTTTTACCCCGAGGTTTTCAAGAACTACACAATTATCATTGAGGAAGGTGTAGCACTACGATTGCATATTTTTTATCATGTATAAATCATTTCAAGGACTTTATGATGAAAATTTTCTATGAGACTCAAATATGTGCATAGGAGTCTTTACTGTTTTTGATTCAATTGTAAGTGGTAAAAAAGTGTTTCCTAGCGTATAGCAATTGGTTTTTATTTTGTTATATTTTATGCTGTGTTACAGTGTGCTTTTCAGTAATATTATATTACATGTAACTAGTTTGCATTATTTTTCTTTGTTTTGCTGAGATGTAAAAATCATATCGTAGTTTTGTTTTGTTATATTGGATGTTTTTATTGTGACTTTTAGTATTATCCCGTTTCCTTCTTTGAATAGTAAATACCTATGTTATGTTAAGATCTCGTGATAATCGCCAATATTAATGTTTTGAGTATCGTGGTGCTCTGTTAAGCACCTAAGATCTTAGAATTAGTCTTGCATACGTGTGTTGACAGGCAGAAACCTCACCTAGTATGTGCCTGATGTAGTCTCATGTAGTGTAATGTGTGTGCTTGTGTGTGTCATTGTGCGTGTTTGTTTGTTTTTATCTCTGTTTTATTGTACCAATCTTCATAATTTCCAGTGTTTGATGTTTGGTAATATGTAACCTTGTTAGAGATGTTCTTTAACAAATAAAGCAATACCACTGTAATGTATAGTGTTGTGTGAGTGTATTATCACTGTAATATACGGTGTGTTGTGTGTGAGTGTAATAATACCAATGTAACATACGGTGTGGTGTGTGTGAGTGTGTATTACCACTGTACTGTATGGTGTCGTTATTAGGTCTCGGGTTAAGTGCGAGTCTAGTGCAGTAATCTTTTGTCGTGTATCTTTTTAATATATTTCTGTCATTTGTATCGCACTGTTTTAAATAAAATATAAAAAAAAATATGATGCCAGTGACGATATCTTAAAGTTAATCTCGTTAATGCAAAAAGAAAACACTGAATAAGTAAGATAAGGCACCTAAACTACTGGGAACGATTGAAGGCCCTTGATTTGTATTCCCTGGAACGCAGGCGAGAGAGATACATGATAATATACACATGGAAACTCCTAGAGGAATTAGTACCAAACTTGCACACGAAAATCACTCGCAACGAAAGCAAAAGACTCGGCAGAGATGCAACATTCCCCAATGAAAAGCAAGAGCGCCACGAGTACAATGAGAGACAACTCGGTAAGTTTCAGGGGTCCAAGACTGTTCAACTGCCTCCCAGCATACACAAGAGGGATTACCAATAGACCCCTGGCTGTCTTTAAGAAGGCACTGGACAGGCACCTAAAGTCAGTACCTGGCCATCCGGGCTGTGGTTTGTACGTTAGCCTGCGTGCGGCCAGCAGTAGCAGTCTGACTGATCAGACCCTGATCCACCACAAGGCCTGGTATCAGACCGAGCCGCAGGGGGTTAACCCCGAAACCCTCTCCGGGTAAACTCCTGGAGTGTTTTGTGCGACTTACACAAATAAACAAACACACACACAAAAAGTAAGACAGGAGAGACAGGGATGGGTAGACTGCATCTTCTTGGACTGTAAGAAGGCTTCCGACACAGTACCACGCAAGAGACTGGTTGAAAAAACTAGAGCAGCAGGCAGGAATAGCAGGGAAAGTATTGCAGTGTATCATGGAACACCTGACAGGAAGGAAACAAAGGGAGCTGGTACGTGGCGAAGTGTCAGAGTGGGTGCACGTGTCGAGTGAGCTTCCACAAGGGTCAGTCCTAGATCCGGTGCTGTTTCTAGTATATGTGAATGACGTGACAGAAGGGATAGATTCAGAGGCTACCTTGTTTGCACACGATGTGAAGCTAATGAGGAGAAATACAAGTGGGCGAGGATCAGGTAGGCCTACAAGGAGATCTGACAGGCTGCAAGCCTGGTCTGAGAAATGACTCCTGGAGTTTAACCCCAGCAAATACAAAATCATGAAGTTTGGGGAAGAACAAAGATGATCACAGATGGAGTACAGCCTGGGAGATCTAAGGCTGCAAAACTTACCAAAGGAAAAGGATCTTGGGGAGAGCATCATACCAAGTACATCTCCTGAGGCGTACATCAACTAAATAACGGTTGCACCATATGGGCTCCTGTCAAACCTGGAGTATACCTGGAGGGAGTTTCGGGGGGCTCAATGCCCCAACGGACCAGTCCTTGACCAGACCTTGCGGTGGATCAAGGCCTAATTAACTAGGTTGTTACTGCTGGCCGCACGTAAACCGACGTACGAACCACAGCCCGGTTGGTCAGGTACTGACTCGAGGTGCCTCTCGAGCTATTTTTTAAAGACAGCCAGTGAATCTATTGGTAATCCCCCTTATGTATGCTGGGAGGCAGTTGAACAGTTTTGAGACCCTGATTCTTATTGTGTTATCTCTTAGCGCCCCGGAGGATAGGCGCATAGGGGAGCATGATAGCATGTAAAATACTGAAAGGATTTGACAAGGTGGATAACGACAGAATGTTTCAGAGATGGGACACAGTGTACGTTGAAAACTTAGATAAGTCACAGGAATATTAGGAAGTATTTCTTCAGCCAAAGAGCTGTCAGGCAGTGGAACAATCTGGAGAGTAATGTAGTAGAGGCAGGATCCATACGTGGCTTTAAGAAGAGATACGACAAAGCTCATGGAGCAGAAAGAGAGAGTGGACCTAGTAGCGACCAGCGAAGAGGCGGGGGCCAGGAGCTGTGAATCGACCCACTGCAGCCACTACTAGGTAGTACAACTAGCACACACACACACACACACACACACACACACACACACAACACACACACACACACACACACACACAAACACACACACACCACACACACACACACACACACACACACACACAACACACACACACACACACACACACACACACACACACACACACACCACAACATTTGTTACTGACGTATCACAGAGTGATAACAATTACCCACAACAATACGGGGCAGAGTTCCATTATCTTGGTCACTGACTGACAATGTTGAGTTCCTCTCCTCTCTCCTCCCCCCTCCCTCTTCCTTCATGGGGAGTACCTGCTGGCCCATGAAGGGATCTTGATCCAAGGAACTGGAATTACCTTGCATAGGCCAGTAGGCCAGCTGTAGTGTTCGTGCATTCTTACGTTGGGTTAAAAACATAAGAATGGGGCAACACTGCAGCAGGCCTACTGGCCCATACTAGGGAGGTCCTTCTTAAAACCACACATCCATCTGCTCAACCTTTTTCCAAAGCTACGCGAGTTTTTGTTTCAGTACCTCAGGTGATGATCAAACACCATCCTTCTCACTCACATATTTGTTCTATCTTTTCTTAAAGCTGATGACCATACATTCCTCAGGCACTCTATGACCCCCCTATAGGTTTAGCTCTTTCCCATTAATATATAATGATGTCCTGAGGCCCGTCTCTCTCTCTCTCTCTCTCTCTCTCTCTCTCTCTCTCTTCTTTCCCTGTTCTTGTATTTATATAGTTATCTTAGCTCTCACCTTGAGTTTCAGACAGTATAAACAGTCACTCTGGCGCTGCTCTTTAAACTAGAAGATCCGCATTTGTAATAATAAACGAATTTAATATTAATAGAGTGAGATTTTTTGTCTACAACAGACACTGTATGTGTGTGTACTCACCTAGTTGTACTCACCTAGTTGTACTCACCTAGTTGTACTCAACTAGTTGTACTCACCTAGTTGTACTCACCTAGTTGTACTCACCTAGTTGTGGTTGCAGGGGTCGATTCATAGCTCCTGGCCCCGCCTCTTCGCTGATTTCTACTAGGTCCTCTCTCTCCCTGCCCCATGAGCTTTATCATACCTCGCTTTACAACTATGTATGGTTCCCGCCTCCACTACGTCACTTTCTAGGCTATTCCACGGCCTGACTACTCTATGACTGAAGAAATACTTCCTAACATCCCTTTGATTCATCTGAGTCTTCAACTTCCAATTGTGACCTCTTGTGTCTGTGTCCCATCTCTGGAACATCCCGTCTTTGTCCACCTTGTCTATTCCGCGCAGTATTTTATATGTCGTTATCATGTCTTCCCTGACCCTCCTGTCCTCCAGTGTCGTCAGGCCGATTGCCCTCAACCTTTCTTCGTAGGACAATCCCCTTGGCTCTGGGGACTAGTCTTGTTACAAACCTTTGCACTTTCTCTAATTTCTTGACGTGCTTGACTAGGTGTGGATTCCAAACTGGTGCTGCATACTCCAGTATGGGCCTGACGTAAATGGTATACAGAGTCTTGAACGAATCCTTACTGAGGTATCGGAACGCTATCCGTAGGTTTGCCAGGAGCCCGTATGCTGCAGCAATTATCTGACTGGTGTGCGCCTCAGGAGATATGCTCGGTGTTATACTCACCCCCAGATCTTTTTCCTTGAGTGAGGTTTGCGGTCTTTGGCCATCTAAACTATATTGTGTCTGCGGTCTTCTTTGCCCTTCCCCAATCTTCATGACTTTGCATTTGGCAGGGTTAAACTCAAGGAGCCTGAGGTGCGCCTCAGGAAATGTGCTCTGTATTATACTCGCCCCAAGACCTTTTTCCTTGAGTGAAGTTTGTAGTTTTTGGCCACCTAGACTTCACCTAGACAGGCTTCTTTGCCCTTCCCCGATCTTCATGATTTTGCATTTGGCGGGGTTAAATTCAAGGAGCCAGGTGCTGGACCAGGCTTGTAGCCTGGCCAGGCCTCTTTGTAGTCCTGCCTGATCCTCGACCGATTTAATTCTCCTCATTAACTTCACATCATCTGCAAACAAGGACAATTCTGAGTCTGTCCCTTCCGTTATGTCATTTACATATACCAAAAACAGCACAGGTCTTAGGACTGACCCCTGTGGAGCCCCTCTCGTCACAGGCGCCCACTCTGACACCACGTCACGTACCATGACTTGTTGTTGCCTCCCTGTCAGGTATTCTCTGATCCATTGCAGTGCCTTTCCTGTTGTGCGTGCCTGATCTTCTAGCTTTTGCATTACCCTCTTTTGAGGAACTGTGTCAAATGCCTTCTTGCAGTCCAAGAAAATGCAGTCTATCCACCCTGTTCTCTCTCTTTGTCTTATTTCTATTACCTTGTCATAAAACTTAAGTAGGTTTGTGACACAGGTTTTTCCTTCCTTGAAACTGTGCTGGTTGGCGTTTATAAGCTTGTGTCTTTCTAGGTGCTCTACCACTCTCCTCCTGATGATCTCTATGACTTTGCATACTATACACATCAGTGACACAGGTTTGTAGTTTAATGCCTCGTGTCTGTCTCCTTTCTTAAAAATTGGATCACATTTGCCATCTTCCATACCTCAGGTAGTTGCCCAGATTCAATGGATGAGCTGAAAATTATTATTAGTGGCACACACAGCATCTCTGCTCTTTCTCTAAGGGCCCACAGAGAGATGTTGTCTGGTCCCACCGCCTTTGAGGTATCAAGTTCACATAGCAGCTTCTTCACCTCCTTCTCGGTTGTGTGTATTTCATCCAGCACTTGTTGATGTATTCTGAATACCTGGAGTCCTTCCTGTCTCCACTGTAAATACTTGTTAAATCTCATGTTGAGCTTCTCACATACCTCTTGGTCGTTTCTTGTGAACTCCTCACCTTCCTTCCTCAGCCTGATTACCTGGTCCTTGACTGCTGTTTTCTTCCTTGAGGTATGCAAGTCACTGGCAGACTTGACTTTCGGTAGTGTGTATTTCTCCGATTGTTGATGTATGCCGGAGTCCTTCTGTTACTGTAAGATATTCGTTTTCTGTGCTTTCAGCTAATCTGCGCTTTATTTTCATGGTTCGCTGTTCTGGTCTGACGCTTTTCCGATGTGGCTATGCAACAGCTTCTAGGGTCAGACTGCTTGTCGTGCTGCATTATTCCGTATTGTTGATTAACCTCCCTCTATATCTGTGCTATATTCCGTTTCTGGCTCTTCAGCTAATCTCTTATTTTATGGGTCCTTTGTCTTCTGTACCTTTTCCTTCTCTAGCTCACTGAAGGTTTTGCCTCTCTACACTTTAGGGTGAACCAAGGACTCGTTCTGTGTCTTCTCAATATTCCTGGTTTTCCTCTGACAAATCTCTCCTCTCCTCCTTGTATTTGTTGTCCATATCATCATCGTGTAATAGTTTTTCCACTGCCATTTCTCTCTCTCCATGAATATTTGGGAAGTTCCTCATGCCTGTGTGAGTCCCTTTTGTAGTATTGGTTTTTCGCTTTTCCCTGCACCCTCTCTCTGTAGCTCAACTATGTATCAAAGCGCAAACCACTGATCCTAGCTCCAGGTTCATTGTACATGATATCTCGATGTCCGAGCTGTAAGGTGAATACAGGTTCTGCTGGATTGTCCTCACCATCTCCTTGTAGTGTCTCTAACATGTTGATGCAGAGGTTTTCTGTACCACATACCATCATCTTGCTCCCATGTTTGGACCCCCATGGGGCTCCAGGTTTTCCCAATCTCCTTGTGACTGAAATAACCAATGACTAGTAACTTTGCTTTCCCCATGTGAGCTCTTCTGGCCACCTCGGCTAGTGTGTCTACCATTGCTTTGTTGCTCTCATCGCATTCTTCTCTTGGTCTCCTCCAGTTCTGTGGTGGGTTGTACGTTACTGCAATTATCACCTTATGGCCCTCAGACTGGACTGTTCCTACAATGTAGTCCCTTTCGCCCATTCCATCCATTTCCTCGAATCTCCCACCGGTTTTTAATGAGCAGTGCGACTCCTCCTTCCCCTCTGCTCCATTTATCTTTCCTGAGGGTTTGATAGCCAAGTGCATCTGTTATCATTCTGGTGAGTTTCGCTTCTGTGAGTGCTATTATGTCTTGGGATGTCTCCTTGATTCTTTCATGCCACTCCTCACACTTATTTGTTATTCTGTCCGCGTTTGTATACCAAACCTTCAACTTCTTTTCTAAAACTGTGGTCTGGGTTGTTGCTGTGAAGGTGGAGTTTGTAATGAGGTGGGTGGGGGCATTGGGTATGGCATGTGTGTTTTGGGTTTGAATGTTTAGTTGCATTGGGGTGCTCTTGGTTGAGGGGCTTCTGTACGTGGTTGTGAGAGAGGTTGTATTTGATCCTACTCCTGAGTTTAGGTTCTGTCCATTTCCATCTTCACCTCTCTTTCCTTCTTTCGTCTTTGTACCCTCTCTTTCAATTTCTGCCTTTCTTCTTGTGTTCTGTCACAATTGAGATGCACCTTCTGGTATGCTGGCATGTCTCTTAGTCTTGCTTTCTTCTGCAGAATCCTGTTCGAGCCAATTCTGCTTTGAAAATCACTTTGACTGGCTGGATTCTTCCTCTTGCAAACCCCTCTCTTCTCAGGAAATTTGCCAGCTGGGTTATGTAATCTTCTCCTATTGCTTTCATGATGTTTTCAATTGCTTTTTTCTCCTCTTGTCTTCTTGCTTCATAAGTTTTCCCTTTAACTTCCTATAGCCCATAAACAAAGACTGATCTCTCCCCTTCATTTTCCTACTGCATATCCCTATGTATCCCCTGATTCGATTTAGTTGCCTCCATTGCAGCTTTCCTTTCATCAATCTCTTCACTATCTGCTGTTCCTGGGCCCAGTGGTCTGTCATTTTCCCTTCTCAGCTTTCCTTGGGCACTATTGTGGTCTGTTAGGGCCTCTATGTATAGCTTAGCTGTTTCATTTTTTACTGTCCCCTCGAGTGTTCCTGATGTGATCCTCTTTTTTTCTCGGGCTTCACGATGGTCTGATAGGGCCTCTGCATACAGTTTCACTCCTTCGTTCCCTATGGTCCCCTTGTTTGTTACTGAGGTAGCAGTTTCTGATGTCATGCCCAAATTGCTCTTTAGTTCTTTAGGCTGTTTCAGATTTTTCAGTTCCTCTTCTAATCTCTGCATCTTAGCCTCTGCTGCTGTGACTTGCATCTCCACTTCCTGCTCTCTGCAACTATCCTCTCCTCCATTTTCATGCTAAACTCATCTAGCTTCCCACCCCACACATGTTCCCTTTTCATGAGCTCTGCATGTTAGTTACCATTTTGTCCTAGGCACATGTCGATTAGACACTAGGCCTGTTGTATATGAGTATGTGTGTGTGTGTGTGTGTGTGTGGTGTGTGTGTGTGTGTGTGTGTGTGTGTGTGTGTGTGTGTGTGTGTGCATGTATGTGTGTGTTTGTGTGTATGTGTTGTGTGTACTCACCTAATTAACGTAATTGTGGTTGCATGGGTCGAGTCATAGCTCCTGACCCCTCCTCTTCACTGATCTTTACTAGGTCAACTCTCTCCCTGCTCCATGAGCTGTATCCCACTTCTTAAAGCTATTTATAGATCCTGCCTCCATTACATCACTTTCCAGACTGTTCCTCTTCCTGAAGTAGACAGCCTGTACTGTCTGCACAGACAGCCCATGCTGTCTGCCAGCTTAGTTCATATTTTGCGCCACTCAAGTGCTGCCACCTATAGGCCTTGCCACTTCAGTATGCCCAGACTTGCCTCGCTCTCACTCACACAGCGGCCTAGCAGGAAGACACAAGTACACCCAGCTCTCTCTCGTGGGCATGGCCCTCCCGGGCCATGGGCACAACACAAGCCTGTGTACCCACTACGACTTAACAATAAAACAAAGAAGCCTCCGAAGACGTATCATTCACACCCGCTTGCTACAGCTTACCAAATAAACCCGTTATAAATGGTGGAAAGCGGTGGGATCAGCAGTTGTTTGCCCGTGAGAGAGGAAGGAGAGGTATGAAGTCATCTTCACTTCATCATCCCATACAAGAAGCATCCGTCTCTCAACGAGTTATCCAGATGTCGTGTCTGCACTTTTGAGCATCCAGACACAGGTACTAGTAGGATCCAGCCGAAATTTGTCGAAAGTCTTCGAGAATTGTGAGTGGCGTCACAGTGACCCCAAGCTACAGCGTCCCACGCTACAGTGTCCCACGCTGTTTCTCAAGTCACGTGTTCAGCGTCACTTGTATGTTGCTGTTGTTGTTCAGCTCAGCACAGCTGTTTCAGCAAGCCAGAGGTGAGTTTTGTGGTGATTTCTGCGTCCAGTGTGAGCTTCTCCACGTGTTTGTGGGTGGAGGAGGAGGAGGAGGAGGAATGGCTAGATGCTCGCCCTGCCATACACTCACCCACGCTCCTCGCCACCACACTACCATACACTCACCACTGGCCCACTATCCCTCTGCTGTGTTTTCTGCTGTTTTTCGTGTGAATTCTTTGCCAGTGCTGTGTATCCGAGTGCCCAAGGCCACTCGAAGCTGCGTGGATCAGCATACCACGTAGATCACGACACCACGTGGATCGACACCACGTTGGGTGTGGCCGATGTCACGTAGACCTACAAAGCCACGTGAGTTACCAGATGTCCCAGGCCACATGCTGTGGTCTGCTGCCCGCATCACATTGACGTCACCTCACGATGTCTGCCTGACATCACCTCATGATGTCTCCCTGACGTCACCTCGAGATGTCTGCTGACGTCACAGCCCTGCTGACGTCACCTCGCGACATCACGCCTGACATCACATGATGTCACCATCGAGTGTTCAGTAATTATATCAGTATTGTCGAGAAGATTGAGAGAAAATATATGTCGTGTGTTTAATTAATTCCTCTTAGTCAGTGTTCTCACATTTTAGTATATGTCTTAGTGTCAGTTTTGTGCACAGAAAAGCATCATTTGCTAGTTAAGCCATGTTGTACCGTATGTACAGCGGTGTGTTTTTAAAGTTTCCGTGTGTCCTGAGGTCTGGGCCAGCCAGACCTGAGTAGCACCACTGTGTTAAGTCACCCGTGTGACCAGTGTGTTTGACAGCTGATTACTCAGCCCTGAGCATACAGCCCTCTTGTACAGAAAGCTTTTATGCTCGTCGCTCGTGATGTTCTGCAGAATCGTCCCTGCTACGATTCCCATCGAGATTTGTTTCACTTCACCTCCAAAACCGTCAGAGTGCAGTTATATGTAGAGAAACAAGTCTGGGGATGCTTAGGCTAACCTCTGCTATACTCCAACTGTCGAGAGATGATACTCGTTAAGCCGCAGCCAGGCCTGTCGGCGGGCGCTGTGTCACCCTCGTGTCACAAGCTTCAGTGAGCAGCCTGCACAAAGATGATGTCACTTTGACTGCTAGCTCACTCACGCAGTCTGGTGTATGTGTTACGACTCCCAATTTTTTTGCCCAGTCGTCTTGCCACGACTCACTCCAAAACTCGCTCCACGCTCGCCGGCAGTGACAGCCCAGCGACATACCAGTCGAGAAGTGTCCCCCCTGATCGCTTGCCAGAAGTCCTGCCCATTTGCCGAGTTTTGTCGACGCCTCACTCGAGGGCACCAGCATGTCGTGCCCAGTTTGAGTGAAAACCTTGCAGCGACTCCTACGATGACTGCTTCACCAGAGGAGACCGTACCCTGTTACGTCACAGCTCAGCCGCAGCAATGTCCCCCATGTTGCAGTACCTGTCCAGACGCAGGAAGGCGTGCAGTGATGCCCTTCGACGCTCATTCCCTTTGACCACGATGTTTAGCACACCCCATTTTTTTCTTCCCTCCCTGTAGGAATTTTTTTTCCATGTCCATATGTATATATATGTTTTTATTTTGTGTTCTGTGCCCTGTTCCTATGAGAGAGAACAGAGTTTCTTTACTACCAGTATTGCGCGTCGGGACGACGCACGGTAGGTGGCCGAGCATATGTAGACAGCCGTACTGTCTGCACAGACAGTCCATGCTGTCTGCCAGCTTAGTTCATATTTCGCGCCACTCAAGTGCTGCCACCTATAGGCCTTGCCACTTCAGTATGCCCAGACTTGCCTCGCTCTCACTCACACAGTGGCCTAGCAGGAAGACACAAGTACACCCAGCTCTCTCTCGTGGGCATGGCCCTCCCGGGCCATGGGCACAACACAAGCCTGTGTACCCACTACGACTTAACAATAAAACAAAGAAGCCTCCGAAGACGTATCATTCACACCCGCTTGCTACAGCCTACCAAATAAACCCGTTATACTGACAACTCTATGACTGAAGAAGTACTTCCTAACATCCGTGTGACTCATCTGAGTTTTCAACTTCCAGTTATGACTCCTTGTTGTTGTGTCCAATCTCTGGAACATTCTGCCCCTGTCCACCTTGTGAATTCCTCTTGGTATTTTATAAGTTATCAGTCCTCCCTATCCCTCCTCTCTTCCAGTGTTGTCAGACTGCGTTCCCTTAACCTCTCCTCGTAGAACAAACTTCTCAGCTCCGAAAACTAGCTTGTTGAAAACATTTGCACTCTCTCTAATGTCTTGATATGGGCCTGACATATTCGGTGTACAGCGTCGTGAATGACTCCTTACTTAGATATCGAAATGCTATTCTCAGGTTTGCCAGGTGCCCATATGCTGCAGCAATTATTTGATTGATGTGCGTCTCAGGAAATGTGCTCGGTATGATGTTCACCCCAAAATTCTTTTCCTTGAGTGAGTTTTGCAGCCTCTTTGTCCTTCCCCAAGCTTCATAACTTTGTACTTTCTGGGGTTAAACTCCAGGAGCCATTTGTCGGACAAGGCTAGCAGCCTGTCTAGACCCCCTTGTAGGCTTACCTGATCCTCGTCCGCTTGTATTCTCCTCATTCATTTCATATCGTCTGTGAACAGGAACACCTCTGACTCTATCTCTTCTCTCATGTCATTCACATATACAAGAAACAACACTGGACCTGGGACTGACCCTTGTGGGTCAGTCCTAGGTCAGTCTCGTACCGACACACATTGCTTCCTTTCTGTCAGCTATTCCCTGATCCATTGCAGTACTTTCCCTGCTATTCCTGCCTGCTCCTCTAGCTTTTCAACCAGTATCTTGTGTGGTACTATGTCAAAAACCTTCTTACAGTCCAAGAAGATGCAGTCTACCCATCCCTCTTTCTCTTGCCTTATTTCTGTTACCTTGTTTCAAAAGCCTTCTTGCATCCAGAAAATGCAGTCTACCAACCCCCTTTTTCCTCTTGTCTTACTGCTGTCACCTGTCATAGAACTCCAGTAGGTTGTGACACAGGTTTTCCCATCCTGAACCTGGCTGGTTGCGTTGATAAGTCATTCTTTTAGGTGCTCACACTTTCTTTGTAATCTTCTCCATGACTTTGCATCCCTATACATATCAGTGACAGGTCTGTAGTTTAATGCTTCCTTCTGTCTCCTTTTTTTTAAAATTGGGGACAAACATTTGTTTCTCTTTCCATACCTCAGGTAGTGCCCTGTTTCGTAAAGTGTTGACGATTGTTGTAGAGTACCTAGGGGCCGGCTTTCCTCTCTCAGGGCCCATGGAGAGATGTTACCCGGGCCTCATCACCTTGAGGTATCTAGCTTGCTTAGTAGCCTCTTCATGTCCTCCTTCGTTGTATGTATTGTGTCCAACACTTGACGGTGTACAATACCTCTCTGTCTTTCTGGAGTCCCTTCTACCTCTGAGAATACTTCTTTGAATCTCATGTTGAGCTCTTCACATAGTTCTCCCGGTTGTTTCTTGTGATCACCATCTCCCCTTCCATCCTCAGCCTGATTACCTGGTCCTTGACCCGTTGTTTTCCCCCCTGATGTGGCTGTACAACAGCTTTGGGTCAGATTTGGCTTTTACTGCTATGTCCTTTCGTATTGTCGTTGGGGCCTCCCTTCTTACCCAAGCATATTTATTTGTGGGTCTATGGGCCCGCTCTCCTTATTTCCTGGGTCCTTTGCCTTCTTTACTTCTTCCATTCTCTAGCAAAACTTGGTTTTGGCCTCTCTACATCTCTGGGTGAACCAAGGGCTCATCCTGTCCTCGTTTTTCTATTAAACCCTTGGGTACAAACCTCTCCTCAGCTTCCTTGATATTGTTGTCACATATTCCATCATCTTGTTTTTTGATCTCCCTGCATTTCTCTGTCCCACTGAACCTCGTGCAAGAAATTCATCATGCCGTGAAGTCCCTCTCTTGCAGTTTGGCTTCTTTCATCCTGCCCTTCCTGCTTCCCTCTCCACTTGTAGGTCTACTACATATTCGAAACTCAGAATCTGTGGTCACTGGCCCCCAAAAGTCTTTCATATGTGATGTCCTCAATATCTGCACTATTCAAGGTGAATACTAGTCCAGTCTTGCCGGTTCGTCCTCTCCTCTCTCTCTGGTATGTCCCTTACGTGTTGGTACTGAGGTTTTCCAGACCACCTCCATCACCTAGGCCTCCAGTTTGGCCCCCCATGGGCTTCGGTTTATCCCCGTCATTTTCCTTTCGATTAAAAACACCCATAATCAGTAGCTTTGCCCCCGCCCGAACCCTTCTGGCCCCTTTAGCCAGTGTGTCAACCCTGCTCTGTTACCTCTC
>NC_069445.1:28227052-28286813 GCF_026875155.1 Cherax quadricarinatus | reverse complement strand
CCCATGTATAATAATGTAACACAGCATGGAGTTTCACAGAAACTGTTGGTTAACAGGAAGATTGACATCCTGATCCCTGTGCCACCACATTCTCATAAACCCCAAGCGGTGCAGAACTTCACAAAAATTCTTGAAGCACCATTCAAAGCCACACCATATAAATCATCTTTGGTGATGGAAATAGGTTGCACGAATGATAGTCGGCAATAACAAGCTGTAGTTGGCCAAGGCACAGCCCCATGGCCCAAATTCAATACACACAGAAATTTGACACGGGGGCCTACCAGCCAGCACCATATTGTGAAAGCAAACTGCCACCATTTGACGACAGGGGGTAGTTGCAGCTCACTTTCCGCTCGCCCCCAAGGTTTAGCGACGAATGCAACTGGCAATTATGGGTTATGCAAATAGCCGTATAAACTAGTTAGGAACGTGCGACTTCTTTATGTGATATTCCCGTTGCATTCCTCTAGATGTCGACGCCGTAGTGATAAGTCAATGTTTTCATGCAGTACCACTGACCAAGATCTCTAACATCTGCCTTTTTTTAAGTTATTCAAAATGTGTACGAAATGGGAAAGGGGTACTACAGATGAAAATAGACAGGGGGGGGGAGAAGCCACAAATGTACTCAGGAAAGTGCTTTTCCCATTTTTCCTTCTTAGCTACATCACGAGACGAATGTATGCCCTTAGGGAGAGAGTGGGGACACAACTCGGGACAATGAACAGTAGTTCAATACAGTAATAAGGAAAGACACTCAACTGATTTTCACTGACTTGAGACTGATTGAAAATAAAGACCAGTTAGTCCATCTATGATCATTATATCAAGCAGAGAATTATAGGCCTATGGCTCATCCAACAAGATCAGCGGATTCATGTCACTGGTGCCCTGCTCTGGCTGGGCTTCAGGTACTGCTGACAAAACTAAATGTAACTTTGCCAAGGAACTATCATCGTATCCTTCGTCGTTACTTGCGGAATAAAGAAAATATTATGACTTCAGAAACAACTCAATCACAAATGATCAAGACATGACAGTGTTTTATTCTCAGTGATATCTTACCAATCATTTGGGTAAAATAACTTTGTCTCTTGTAAATGAATATAAGTACTTTAACTTGTATAAATCATCTATAATTTGCCTAAATATTGGATACTGTAAAGGGATGGGCTGTGGGTTTGTAATAACAAAAAACCACAGTACCGTGACTGGAATAAATACCCGCACATAGGAGAAAGAAGCTAATGACAACATTTAAATCCCACGTGGACCATTTACAAATCACACACTAGTATTTATAGAAGAGAGAGGCAGGGACGGAGAAAAGAGAGGAAGCAAGAAGGAAGAGAATATGGTAAGGTAATGATAGTAATAGAAGTAGTAGTAACAGTGGTAGTAGTAAGTAGGGGAAGAAGTGGTAGTGAAATCTGAGAGAAGAAAATAGAGGACATTCAAGTGCCTTCTTTAAGTAAAGAAGGCACTTGAAACTTAGTAGAAAGAAACTTAGTAGAAAGAATGAGCTGTTGAAGAGTCGGACATGATCAGCAAAGGGAGTGCCCAAGGAGTTGAATTTGAGGAACTGGTGATTTGTACATTGAACTACGTGTGGCCAGCTATTACAACTCAGGAACAAAAAGGGCTCTTATCCTGGGTGTAAAGGGAGCAAAATAAACACAGCCAAAAACTTTGACTTATATTATCCTTCACCAAGTATAAACATCAGTATGTACACTATATACACTATGTACAGCAATAAGTATTAGTGCATGCCCAGGTAATCAAGGCAGAATTGATGCCACTAGAAATCAGACTGTGCTTCAACCAGCTCTCAAATGGAAATGACAAGGGTGAAAACGTGAGGGGTAACCACGTCACCCCCAAAATTGCCAGATCCACCTTCCCTTTGGGCTAAACCCTAGATAAATGATCGACGATGGGCTCCATCGTCCTACCCCTTGCTCTGGGTTGCTGGTTGGGGAGGTAGCCTTTTTTTGGGTGTGTACATCCCAAAAAAAGGTTTTTTACTCTTTTTTTTGCCATGCCAACATAAAAAGCCTGGGTTTTTCAGGCCCCGATCCACGAGAGGGCTGGCTCGGGACGGTTTTTACCCCCAGAATACCCTCCAGGGAGACACATAAACTAAAATCAAATGTGTTTTAAGCCCGTCAACAAATCTTTTCATTTTCGCCAGTTAATAAATGTGTAAATATTTTTTTTTTTAACCGCTAAGTTGCTTAAACTGCTAAAAATATTGGGAAACCCAGTCCCCCGACCCCCAAAAAAATGTTTTTTTTAAAGTTCTTATTTTCACCCAAAAGGGTGGTAATTTGGGGGAATAACAACTTACTCTTTCCCCTGACACCTCTCCTGTTCTGGGCGTAACACTGGGGTACTGAGCCACACCAGCCACCACAACCACTACAGCAGCCAGCAGCCCACTACCCAGCAAACAGCACCACAAGGCCATCACAGCCACTACAGCACCGCCAGCCACCACAAAACCCCTACAGCAGCACCACCATCAAAACCCCTACCCCCACCAGCCATCACAACCACTACAACAGCCGCCCCGCCACCATAACCACCCACAGCAGCAGCAACACTACAGCACCCCCAGCCACCAAAAAAACTACACAGCCGCCAGCCACAAACACTACAGCGCCCCCCCAGCCTACAAAAAACTACACACCACCGCCAGCCCCAAACCCTACACAGGCCGGCAGCCACCACTACCACTACAGCAGCCACCAGCCACCACAACCTTTAAACAACAGCAGCAGAAAGCAACCACGACAGCAGCAGCAGTAGCAGCAAACACTACAGCAGCAGCCTCCAGCCACCACAACGACTACAGCAGCAGCCACCAGCCACCACACCACTACAACAGCAGCAGCAGCAACAACCACTACAGCAGCAGCAACAACCACTACAGCAGCAGCAGCAGCATCCACTACAGCAGCCACCAGCCACCAGCCACCACAACCACTACAGCAGCAGCAACCACTACAACGCCACCAGCCCCCCACAACCACTACAATAGCACAGCAGCAGCAGCAGTAACCACTACAGTAGCAGTTTTTACAAATAACTCGATATCTAATAAGCATAGAGATCTCCAGTGAATACTAAAAAGGACTGGGTTTTTGTAACAAGTAGTCAGTATCCTGGTCCAATTATCTATTAGAATTTAGTAAGATTTCAATAGTGCTTCAGGATTTCAACTGGAGCTCCTAAAAAAATTAAAATTTAATAAGTTATTAATAACAATTAAGTTGTCTAGCGTAAAATTATCAAAAAAATTTAAATAGTAATCAATTGAATACAATATGGGAAATACAAGTTGCTACACTTCTCTCGTGTACAGTATATTGTGCTGAAGGTACATATCACATCTTTAATGGCTTAAGTACCGTCGGTACATTGTTACATTTAATAACATAATACAAATAAAACAAGTTTGTGTGTAAGTGTGAAGTGCTCTAAGTAGTTCGCTATGTCCTCAAGACTCGACTAGACTTAACCAGTGCCCTGACTAAAAGTCCTCAATAAACTAACTTCTTGACCAACCTGGCAATCAAAACAGCTTGCTTGAACAATAAACGACTGATAAGCCGAACAACAATATAACAAGCAACAGTAACACAGAATCAGGAACAAGGAGATAATATAACGACACAAAGAAGGGACCATCTACAGATCCTCCACAAAAGTCACAAAACTCCCAATACTACTGAATCTAAGTTGAGCAAAGAAAATCCCCAACGTGACAGTACACATATACCAGTAAAAATTAGGTCAGAAGCTACAGCCCGGGACCTGAGTTTCTCAGAGTGTCTATGCAACACACAACCTCATACAACGTCGAAAATCACCAAGTCTAGACTTTTGTTCTGTGAACAAGGGTTTTAAACAGAAACAACAACAAAAAAGCGACAGAGACGATCTTCCAACAAAGGCCAGCAAGGGAGAGCTAGAGGCACGTCTTGTTAGAAGAACGTCAAACAGACAATAATCACACAGCCCAGGCAGACTCCCCACTCCTGGTGAGGTGTGATCACCCCCCCCCTGATCACGTGACTCTCTGTGGACTGCTGCTGCTCAGCAACAGAGAGAAGCTGGCAGGGAAACAAGCAGGTCGATTTAACAATGCTTTTCAGCTACTTAACAACCCCGAACTAAGAGCACTGAATAATATATAAATGTTAAAATCCTACCAAATAATATAACTAAGTCAAATAATAATATAAAACAAAAATATTTACGATTTAGCTAATATCGCAAATATAAGCAATATAAAATTATATAAAACGGGTAATATACATTATATACATTGTGACCCGTTCAGGGGTCGCAATAAGCAGCACAGTAAACCACTAAAGCAGCAGAAACAGCCACTAAAACCACAGCAGCAGCCCACTACACCAGCAGCAGCAGCAGCAACCACTACAGCAGCCCCCCACCCACCACAACCACTACAGCCACCAGCCACCAGAACCACTACAGAAGCCGCCAGGCATCACAAACCACTACAGCAGCCGCCAATCCACCACAACCACAAACAGAACCGCCAGCCTCACAACCACTACAGAAGCCGCCACCATCACAACCACTAAAAGAAGCCGCCAGCCATCACAACCACTACAGAAGCCGCCAGCCACTACAACCACTACAGAAGCCGCCAGCCATCACAACCACTGCAGAAGCCGCCAGCCACCAAAAACCACTACAGAAGCCCCAGCCCATCACAACCACTACAGCAGCCGCCAGCTATCACAACCACTACAGAAGCCGCCAGCCATCACAACCACTACAGCAGCCGCCAGCCATCACAACCACTACAGAAGCCGTCAGCCACCACAACAGAAGCCGCCAGCCATCACAACCACTACAGAAGCCGCCAGCCATCACAACCACTGAAAGAAGCCGTCAGCCCACACAACCACTACAGCAGCCGCCAGCCATCACAACCTCTCAGAAAGCCGCCAGCCATCAAAAACCACTACAGAAGCCGCCAGCCATCACAACCACTACAAAAAGCCGCCAGCCATCACAACCACTGCAGAAGCCGCCCGCCATCACAACCACTACAGCAGCCGCCAGCCATCACAACCACTACAGAAGCCGCCAGCCATCACAACCACTATAACAGCCGCCAGCCGTCAAAAACCACTACAGAAGCCGCCAGCCATCACAACCACTACAGAAGCCGCCAGCCATCACAACCACTACAGCAGCCGCCAGCCATCACAACCACTACAGAAGCCGCCAGCCACCACAACCACAAACAGAAGCCGCCAGCCACACAACCACTACAGAAGCCCCCAGCCATAAACCAACCACTGCAGAAGCCGCCAGCCATCACAACCACTACAGCAGCCGCCAGCCATCACAACCACTACAGAAGCCGCCAGCCATAAACAACCACTACAAAAAGCCGCCAGCCACCACAACACTACAGAAGCCGCCAGCCATCACAACCACTACAGAAGCCGCCAGCCATCACAACCACTACAGATGCCGCCAGCCATTACAACCACTACAGAAGCCGCCAGGCATCACAACCACTACAGCAGCCGCCATCCACCACAACCACTACAGAAGCCGCCAGCCATCACAACCACTACAGAAGCCGCCAGCCATCACAACCACTACAGCAGCCGCCAGCCATCACAACCACTACAGAAGCCGCCAGCCATCACAACCACTACAGAAGCCGCCAACCACTACAACCACTACAGAAGCCGCCAGCCATCACAACCACTGCAGAAACCGCCAGCCACCTCAACCACTACAGAAGCCGCCAGCCATCACAACCACTACAGCAGCCGCCAGCTATCACAACCACTACAGAAGCCGCCAGCCATCACAACCACTACAGCAGCCACCAGCCATCACAACCACTACAGCAGCCGCCAGCCATCACAACCACTACAGAAGCCGTCAGCCACCACAACAGAAGCCGCCAGCCATCACAACCCACTACAGAAGCCGCCACCATCAAAAACCACTACAGAAGCCGCCAGCCATCACAACCACTACAGAAGCCGCCAGCCACCACAACCACTACAGAAGCCGCCAGCCATCACAACCACTACAGAAGCCGCCAGCCACCACAACCACTACAGAAGCCGCCAGCCATCACAACCACTACAGAAGCCGCCAGCCACTACAACCACTACAAAAGGGCCGCCAGCCATCACAACCACTGCAGAAGCCGCCAGCCACCACAACCACTACAGAAGCCGCCAGCCATCACAACCACTACAGCAGCCGCCAGCTATCACAACCACTACAGAAGCCGCCAGCCATCACAACCACTACAGCAGCCACCACCATCACAACCACTACAGCACCGCCAGCCATCCAACAACCCCCTACATAAACCGTCAGCCACCACAACAGAAGCCGCCAGCCATCACAACCACTACAGAAGTCGCCAGCCATCACAACCACTACAGAAGCCGCCAGCCATCACAAACCCACTACAGAAGCCGCCAGCCACCACAACCACTACAGAAGCCGCCAGCCTTTCACAACCACTACAGAAGCCCCAAGATCACAACCACTACAGATGCCGCCAGCCATTACAACCACTACAGAAGCCGCCAGCCATCACAACCACTACAGCAGCCGCCAGCCATCACAACCACTACAGAAGCCGCCAGCCATCACAACCACTACAGAAACCGCCAGCCATCACAACCACTAACAGATGCCGCCAGCCATTCAACCACTACAAAAGCCGCCGGGAAATCACAACCACTACAGCAGGCCGCCATCCACCACAAACCACTACGGGAAGCCGCCAGCCATCACAACCACTACAGAAGCCGCCAGCCACCCTTTAACCACTACAGAAGCCGCCAGCCATCAAACCACTACAGAAGCCGCCAGCCACTACAACCACTACAGAAGCCGCCAGCCATCACAACCACTGCAGAAGCCGCCAGCCACCACAACCACTACAGAAGCCGCCAGCCATCACAACCACTACAGCAGCCGCCAGCCATCACAACCACTACAGAAGCCGCCAGCCACTACAACCACTACAGAAGCCGCCAGCCATCACAACCACTGCAGAACCCCGCCACCCAAACCACAACCACTACAGAAGCCGCCAGCCATCACAACCACTACAGCAGCCGCCAGCCATCACAACCACAAACAGCAGCCGCCAGCTATCACAACCACTACGAAGCCGCCAGCCATCACAACCACTACAGCAGCCGCCAGCCATCACAACCACTACAGAAGCCGTCAGCCACCACAACAGAAGCCGCCAGCCATCACAACCACTACAGATGCCGCCAGCCATTACAACCACTACAGAAGCCGCCAGGCATCACAACCACTACAGCAGCCGCCATCCACCACAACCACTACAGAAGCCGCCAGCCATCACAAACCTCTACAGAAGCCGCCACCATCACAACCACTACAGAAGCCGCCAGCCACCCACAACCACTAAGAAGCCGCCAGCCACTACAACCACTACAAAAGGGCCGCCAGCCATCACAACCACTGCAGAAGCCGCCAGCCACCACAACCACTACAGAAGCCCCACCCCATCACAAACCACTACAGCAGCCGCCAGCTATCACAACCACTACAGAAGCCCGCCAGCCTTTCCAACCACTACAGAGCCACCAGCCATCACAACCACTACAGCAGCCACCACCATCACAACCACTACAGAAGCCGTCCCCACCACAACAGAAGCCGCCACCCATCAAAACCACTACAGAAGCCCCCCAGCCATAAACAACCATAAACAGGCCGCCAGCCATCACAACCACTACAGAAGCGCCAGCCACCACAACCACTACAGAAGCCGCCAGCCATCACAACCACTACAGAAGCCGCCAGCCATCACAACCACTACAGATGCCGCCAGCCATTACAACCACAAACAGAAGCCGCCGGGCATCACAACCACTAACAGCAGCCGCCATCCACCACAACCACTACAGAAGCCGCCGGGCTATCACAACCACTACAGAAGCCGCCAGCCATCACAACCACTACAGCACCGCCAGCCATCACAACCACTACAAAAGCCGCCAGCCACCCACAACCACTACAGAAGCCGCCAGCCACTACAACCACTACAGAAGCCGCCAGCCATCACAACCACTACAGAAGCCGCCAGCCACCCACAACCATTTACAGATCCGCCAGCCTTTACAACCACTACAAAGCCCCCAGGCATCACAAACCACTACAGCACCGCCATCCACCACAACCACTACAGAAGCCGCCAGCCATCACAACCACTACAGAAGCCGCCAGCCATCACAACCACTACGAAGCCGCCAGCCATCACAACCACTAACAGAAGGCCGCCACCACTACAACCACTACAGAAGCCGCCAGCCATCACAACCACTGCAGAAGCCGCCACCACCACAACCACTACAGAACCGCCAGGCCATCCAACCACTACAGCAGCCCGCCAGCTATCACAACCACTACAGAAGCCGCCAGCCACCCACAACCACTACAGCAGCCGCCAGCCATCACAACCACTAAAAAGCCGCACCACCACAACAGAAGCCGCCAGCCATCACAACCACTACAGAAGCCGCCACCATCACAACCACTGCAGAACCCCGTCAGCCATCACAACCACTACAGCAGCCGCCCCAGCCATCACAACCTCTTCAAAGCCCCCCAGCCATAAACAACCACTACAGAAGCCGCCAGCCATCACAACCACAACAGAAGCCGCCAGCCATCACAACCACTGCAGAAGCCGCCCGCCATCAAAACCCACTACACACCGCCACCATCACAACCACTACAGAACCGCCAGCCATCACAACCACTATAACAGCCGCCAGCCGTCACAAACCACTACAGAAGCCGCCAGCCATCACAACACTACAGAAGCCGCCAGCCATCACAACCACTACAGCAGCCGCCAGCCATCACAACCACTACAGAAGCCGCCAGCCACCACAACCACTACAGAACCGCCAGCCATAAACAACCACTACAGAAGCCGCCAGCCATCACAACCACTGCAGAAGCCGCCAGCCATCACAAACCACTACAGCAGCCGCCAGCCATCACAACCACTACAGAAGCCGCCAGCCATCACAACCACTACAGAACCGCCACCACCACAACCACTACAGAAGCCGCCAGCCATCACAACCCCCAAAACTACAGAACCCGGGGCCCACCATCACAACCACTACAGATCCGCCACCCCATTACAACCACTACAGAAGCCGCCAGGCATCACAACCACTACAGCAGCCGCCATCCACCACAACCACTACAGAAGCCGCCAGCCATCACAACCACTACAGAAGCCGCCAGCCATCACAACCACACAGCACCGCCAGCCATCACAACCACTACAGAAGCCGCCAGCCATCACAAAACCACTACAGAAGCCGCCAACCACTACAACCACTACAGAAGCCGCCAGCCATCACAACCACTGCAAAAACCGCCAGCCACCTCAACCACTACAGAAGCCGCCAGCCATCACAACCACACCAGCCGCCAGCTATCACAACCACTACAGAAGCCGCCAGCCACACAACCACTACAGCAGCCACCAGCCATCACAACCACTACAGCAGCCGCCAGCCATCACAACCACTACAGAAGCCGTCAGCCACCACAACAAACCGCCAGCCATCAAAACCCACTACAGAAGCCCCAGCCCATCACAACCACTACAGAACCGCCAGCCATCACAACCACTACAGAAGCCGCCAGCCACCACAACCACACAGAAGCCGCCAGCCATCACAACCACTACAGAAGCCCCAGCCATCACAACCACTACAGAAGCCGCCAGCCATCACAACCACTACAAAGCCCGCCAGCCACTACAACCACTACAGAACCGCCAGCCATCACAACCACTGCAAAGCCGCCAGCCACCACAACCACTACAGAAGCCGCCAGCCATCACAACCACTACAGCAGCCGCCAGCTATCACAACCACTACAGAAGCCGCCAGCCATCACAACCACTACAGCAGCCACCAGCCATCACAACCACTACAGCAGCCGCCAGCCATCACAACCACTACATAAGCCGTCAGCCACCACAACAGAAGCCGCCAGCCATCACAACCACTACAGAAGTCGCCAGCCATCACAACCACTACAGAAGCCCCACCCAAATCACAACCACTACAAAAGGGCGCCAGCCACCCAACCACTACAGAAGCCGCCAGCCATCACAACCACTACAGAAGCCGCCAGAGATCACAACCACTACAGATGCCGCCAGCCATTACAACCACTACAGAAGCCGCCAGCCATCACAACCACTACAGCAGCCGCCAGCCATCACAACCACTACAGAAGCCGCCACCATCACAACCACAAACAGAAGCCGCCAGCCATCACAACCACTACAGATGCCGCCAGCCATTACAACCACTACAGAAGCCGCCAGGCATCACAACCACTACAGCAGCCGCCATCCACCACAACCACTACAGAAGCCGCCAGCCATCACAACCACTACAGAAGCCGCCAGCCATCATAACCACTACAGAAGCCGCCAGCCATCACAACCACTACAGAAGCCGCCAGCCACTACAACCACTACAGAAGCCGCCAGCCATCCAACCACGCAGAAGCCGCCACCACCACAACCACTACAGAACCGCCAGCCATCAAAAACCACTACAGCAGCCGCCACCATCACAACCACTACAGAAGCCGCCACCACTACAACCACTACAGAAGCCGCCAGCCATCACAACCACTGCAGAAGCCGCCAGCCACCAAAACCACTACAAGAAGCCGCCAGCCATCACAACCACTACACAGCCCCCAAGCCATCACAACCACTACAGCAGCCCGCCAGCTATCACAACCACTACAGAAGCCGCCAGCCATCACAACCACTACAGCACCGCCACCATCAAAACCACTACAGAAGCCGTCACCACCACAACAGAAGCCGCCCAGCCATCCAACACCACTACAGATGCCGCCAGCCTTTACAACCACTACAGAAGCCGCCAGGCATCACAACCACTACAGCAGCCGCCATCCACCACAACCACTACAGAAGCCGCCAGCCATCACAACCACTACAGAAGCCGCCAGCCATCACAACCACTACAGAAGCCGCCAGCCATCACAACCACTACAGAAGCCGCCAGCCACTACAACCACTACAGAAGCCGCCAGCCATCACAACCACTGCAGAAGCCGCCAGCCACCACAACCACTACAGAAGCCGCCAGCCATCAAAACCCACTACAGCACCGCCAGCTATCACAACCACTACAGAAGCCGCCAGCCTCAAACCACTACAGCACCGCCAGCCATCACAACCACTACAGAAGCCGTCAGCCACCACAGCAGAAGCCGCCAGCCATCACAACCACTACAGAAGCCGCCAGCCATCACAACCACTGCAGAAGCCGTCAGCCATCACAACCACTACAGCAGCCGCCAGCCATCACAACCTCTACAGAAGCCGCCAGCCATCACAACCACTACAGAAGCCGCCAGCCATCACAACCACTACAGAAGCCGCCAGCCATCACAACCACTGCAGAAGCCGCCCGCCATCACAACCACTAACAGCACCGCCACCCAAATCACAACCACTACAGAACCCCGCCACCACCACAACCACTACAGCAGCCGCCAGCCATCACAACCACTACAGCAGCCGCCAGCAATCACAACCACTACAGAAGCCGCCAGCCATCACAACCACTACAGCAGCAGCAACCACTACAGCAGCAACCACTACAGCAGCAGCGGCAACCACTACAGCAGCCTCCAGCCGCTTCAACTTCACATTGTTTCAGACTATGGAGCAATATTCTTCTCCAGGCTGAGGGACTGACCACCTCTAAACTAATTCTTCGAGTGCCATGGACTGATTACAGTCTTCACATCTTTTCTGCTTCTACCAACTTTTCTGTACTCGACTGAAGAAGCCTACTGTGCAGGCGAAACGTTTGGGAATAAAGATACCTAACTGTCTCACATGCGTCTTACTCCCAGCCACAGCTGCCACTGACGTCTCCAGAGTATTTAGCTTGGATCAGATTCTGAACATGGTTTGAACTGCTACCAATTTTTTTTTTATTTTGTGGTTCTAGTCTCTGTAATGTGTGAGTTGCTTAGTGATGCGAACAAGAAATTTTTTTAAAGAACTTCTGAATGTGGCCTGTTACCATTTATTTCTTATGCAACAAGATTTTTGGATCCGAGTTATAGGTATTTTAGAGTCTAGGGGAAATAATTTCAACTGGGAAACTCCATAGAATAATATTCAAATTTATTAAAGTATTTAAATACAATACTTTATCTTCTCTTTGTAGTTAATGTAACTTAATACTTTGTACAATAGATTTACCATATACATTTAGTTCAAAATCATGGAAATGTCACATTAATAAGGAAGTTTAATTATTCTTCCTGTAATTCAGTCTTCATAACATTTACGTCTTTGTCCCTTTAAAAACTGTAAACTCAAAAACAAAAGGACAAGATTTAAAAAAGACCTTTGAATCTGGGCCCTAAAGTATCTATGGATTACTGAACTGACCAAGAATATAAATATCAAAAGAGTCTTTCAAAGCAATGAGGAACAAAGTGAGTCAGCTCTTGAGTCCAGTTCTCAAAACCATTCAACTGTACACCGTAAGAGCAATATACATCAGTTGTCAGGGCTAGAGCAGGGAGCAGACTGACTACTTGCCAGTCTGTTGACGCGTCGTCAGGTTTTGGGTCACCTGACCCAACGTCAGTCAGCCAGACATAAACAATTGAACAATTCACCGGATGGTTCCGAGACTTAAACTCTACTCTATATACACAAGAAATCCTACCTAACAATAATAAAATAATAGTGATAACAAAATAGTGATAATAATAATAGTGATAATAACGATAATAACGATAATAACGATAATACCATGGTATTTTTCATATATTAACAGATAATAATATAACGCCGAAAGTCTCTATTTTAGCTATAAATGGGGACTTTCGCGCTATAATATTAAGTGATGAACATATTCTCTTACAATAGTTAAATAACACAGGATGACCATTTTCGAAGATATAACCCCCCTCCCCCCCGTACGACAATAGGTCGCAGTAGGGAGTTTGCAAGCGTCCTTGGTAATATCTCCTTTATAATAAGCGTCCTCTTGGTAAATAAGACATGTAGTATGACGGAAGAAAAGGAGAAGAAAAGCTCGATCAGCATGGTTATTTGCCAAAAGGATAGCTTTTGGAACAATGGCCGGAAGAACTATTTGGAGTGCTTCCATCATAATTCGAGAATAGGAGCTCGGACATGACTGTCAGGTCATCCATGTGGACTTAATGCTTCGTCCCATCAATGAAAAAGGCTTTCATAGTCATACTGTCAATATAAAAAAAAAATCATTAACAAAAATATATAATATATATATAAATTAGGCTCTAAGATACTCATTTCTTAACTTTACATTTTAAGGTATACATTTTTTTTTTTTAGGGGCGAGAAAGGGCATCAGCAATTATGTTAAGGGATCCACTTAAGTGTTGAATACTAATCAGATAAGGTTGGATCCTCAGAGCCCACCTGAGGATTTGGGTGTTCTTTGATTCATGAATTAATATAAAATTAAAGGGTTGTGATCAGAAAATACCAAATTTTTTGGGGGAGGTTCCCAGATAAATGTCAAAATGTTCCAAAGATATTACTAGGGCAAGAGCTTCTTTCTCTACAGTGGCGTAATTCTTTTGGTGACGTTTTAACTTTGAAGAAAAATAAGATAGGATGCAAAATATCAGTAGAGGGGATTTCTGAAGTAACACCGCCCCCACAGCAAAAACCGCTGGCATTCGAAGTTAAATAGAAGGGTTGATTAAAGTCAGGACTTTTCAATACGGGTTTACGAAGAAAGCAACCGCTTCACCGATTAAAAGCTATCTCACATCTTTCGTCCAGCAAAACTTCCCTCTTAAATACTGTTAACTCAGTAAGAGGAGATGCAACCTGAGAAAAATTAGGACAGAAACGTCGATAATAACCAGTCATTCAAGGAACCTCTGTATAGACTTTCTATCTTTAGGGATAGGAAACTCGGCAATGGCTCAACTTTACATCAACAGGACATACCTCGCCCTGACCTATACAAAAACCGAGGTATTTAATCTTGGCTTGTCCAAACTGACACTTGGGTAAATTTATGGTGAAGTTGTAAATTTTCTAACTTCTTAAATAAGGTTTCCAGGCGAATTAAATGTTGCTTTCCCCCTCATTGCTATATATAACAAATCTAGATATGCATCCACTCCTTCTAAATCTTGGTCAGCAGGTCATCAGCGCTGAAAGGTAGAGGCCCGCGTTACACAACCCAAGGCATAAACGAATAATTGAATAATTCCTCCTTGTATATTTAAAAGCGGATATTTCTTGGGCTCGCTGGGTAAGCGGCACTTGGTAATAGCCCCTTAATAAATCCCGGCGGGGACATAGGCGGGTCCTGATACTCTGTCTATTTGATCAATAAAGGGTATGGGATACCATCCGATACCGGAGAGCATTAAGCTTACGATAAAACAGTGCACATTCTAGAAGTTCCATCAGGCTTGGGAACTAAAAACAGGGCGAGGCCCCACGGGCTTTTACTCCGTTCTATGAGTCCAATGGGGCAACAAAAATTTACTTCTTTGTTTAATGTTTCTTGTTTGAGTGGACTTTTCCCTATAAGGTGACTGTTTGCAAGGCTTTGCCCCCTTGGGAACATCATGTCGTGAATTTCCCCAAAGTACAACACCTAGGACGTCATCGAATAAAACCTCATAACGTAATATCAAGTTTTTATCATCTTTGGGTTTCTTCAAATTTAAGGGCCATAAGAAAGGTATCAAGAGATTGCAATGTCTCTGAAATTTTTAAACGTAACTTCTATCACTCTAGAGATGCTGGGCAGACTTCCATTTTCAGTTTCAGCTAAAGGGAAGAACTGTCGAAAATGGGACGATACTAGGGTGGTAACCCCTTTAAATTGGTTTATTGATAAGTACGTTTTGCTTTTCTCTTTCCTGGAGTTTGTAGAAAATAATTTACCTCATTGAGCCGCTCCCAAACATTCCAAAGGACCTTCGTATCTAGGTTGCAGAGCGTGTCCAGGTAAGAAATTTCTGTGCCATCAAACTGTCACCTGGTTTGAAGAAACAGAAGCGTGTGTGTTTGTCATAACAATGCTTCATCTTGGATTGGGCCTTAGCTAAGTTTTTTGAGGCTAATTCCCTCAGTTGTGACAAAACGCTTTTGCCCTTAGAGTTGTAGTTGTTTTTAAGCGAGGGTTCTGATTTTCCGGTCCATGAATCTTTTAGTATGGCGAGGGGGCCGCGACTTGGTTCCGAAATTAATTCAAATGGACGAACCCAGGCTTTCTTTTTCGCTTCCCTTAAGGCGACAAGAGGGAAAGGTAAATTTCCCTTTTCCAATCCTGGAAAACTGCTCGCAACACTCTCACATGATTTTAAAAGTTGATGAAATCGTTTGAGGGCTCCTTGCGACTGAGGTGATAAACAAAGAAAATAAAGGACTTAATTCCGAGGCGAGATAAAGGCATCGCGAAACAACTAGAGGTAAAATTTGAACCTTGACGGAATGAATTATTCGGAATCCCCACCTGTGAGGGAAAAATTTTGCAAAGCTCGAAAAAATGAGCGAGAATTTAAATTTTCTCAAAGGAAGCCCTGGATATCGAGTAACGACATCCACAATGTAAACAGATATTGATCCTTTGTTTAGTCTTGGGTAACGTTGATTCCTTTGTTTAGTCCTGGGTAAAGGGCCAAAAACAATCTAATATCAGGGGAGAGAAGGGCTCACCACTGAGGGGAACGGAAAAGAGGGGAACTGGTGGAGGTGTTCGATGGTTTGCCGGTCACTGGAGACTGACAAAACCTTTTAGATAGCTTTCCACAGCTCCTTCATTCTGGCCAATAAAAAGCTGGCATTTGCCCAGCGTTTCTTACTCCCAAATGTCCTCCCAGGGACTAGGTGGGGCGAAACAAATAGCAATTCTCTAAAGGTGCTAGGTAGCACTACAAAATGGGTTTTCTGGGAGACAGATGATCGTCGAAGACAAAAGAGACTTTTCCTTTCTCATTAATAACCAAAAGCAAGAAGTAACAATGCCAGTCTTGGGGTCGTCTTCGTAATAGCTAACTCTCGAATTCCAAGGGATGGATCAAGGAAACTGACCCTTATTAAATCTTCTTTGATAGCTTTAAATCAGAATCTTGAAAAGGGGCCGATCATAGAATATTTCAGATTTGAAGATCCGGTTTAAGGATCCCGCTAACAATAAATCGAGGACCTAAATCTTCGCCTTCACTTAGGACTTCAGTTGACAAAGGATTTTTGAGGCGCTCTAACTGCTCCAGTTTATAACATTGAGAGAAATAGTAGGAGCCTCCTTTTCGAGAGCTTCTATGGCATAGTTAAAAGTCAGTAAATTATCAAAACTAAGGCACTCGGGTTATAACCCGATATCTAGATCATTGCCTATGAGTAAGTCAACGCCCTGAATAGGAAAAGTTTTTTCTGATATACCTACCGACACAAAGCCAGTAATAGTTTGGGTTTGATGTATATCCTGTGAAGAGGCCTCGATAATGGCGCCTCCATAGCTTCTAAAAGAAAATCTAGCTTTTGCGATCATATCACTTACGGAAGTATGTCCTGCTCAACAATGTTAAATAACTTCATTATCACGGAAGGAATTAATTCAACTAATTGAGTCTCGTTATTCCAACTTTCACTTTGAAATTAACCACATGTCACAATCTGGGATCTATTTTTGACGTTTTCCCAACCATGCTTTACAATACAAATTCCCAGGACATAAACTTGAAACAGTCCTAGAATTGTATGATAAAGCCACTGGTTGGCGAAACGTCTACAATAAAAGATACCCAGTGTTGCACATGTCTTAATTTCATCTTGTCGGTTATATACCCTTCTTACACAACTTTCCACTTTAGCAAAGTAGGGACTCACAGCTGAGTTGAATATCTTTCTGAAACAGCTCTAGTATTGGTCATCTGAAAGACTACTAATTCGTTCTTGTGAACCTTGTTTGGTACTAGGTTCATTTTCTTTGAGTTGCATGAAGATATTTCCTGAGTTGGAAAAAAGAATCGCTCGTTCCTGGTATCCCTCCTAGCCAAATAAAATGTTTCCTTTAATGCCCTTCCTTTTTACAATAAGTGCAGTTCAACTCACTGTTAGGGTTAGTGGTTTGAACTTTCCTAGAGTTAGACTTAAATTTAATTATTAATGGCGTGAGGCATCATAGGAGGTTTGGCAAAGGGTTTCCCGTAGCGACCATCTCTAAATTGGATCGTCCTTTCTAGGGGGATATTTAGTCACAGTTCCTACTTTTCCGTTTCGCCAACAATTGTTGAGATATTTCATAATAACGGCGAGCGAAAGGCTGTTCCTAGTATAATTTACTATGGGGCAACTAATCAAATACCTTGCAATCTTCTGGTAAATTATTTTAGAAATCCTCAGCAGGATCAAATTGGAAAGACTTTCCAAAAGATTTACATTAGAAGCTCTACACCATCCTTTAAAGCGATTTTTCTTCACGTGCAAAATCTACATACGACTGAGTTGGCTGGCGTTTTAATGCTCTAAAGGTTTTTTGATAACTTACTTGGGAGGAGATCATAAGCCTCTAGGAAAAGCCTTCTTAACGGGTCATAATCCACATATTTCTCAAAGGAACCTAGCCGTACAACTTTGAGCTTTACCAGACAAAGAATATGGTTAAAAGGTTGCCCCATTTTCGGGCCACGCATAGCACGTGCTTGATTCTCAAAGCTTAAAATAAGTATCTAAATCTCCGTCATTAAATCTTTTGGGAAACCCTAGATGCAGCTTTTGTATATTGAAAGAATCATTTGAGGATTAGTACATCTTCACTCACATTTCCTTGTTGTTGTTGTCTTATATACCGAGCGTTTCCCTTTGAAATTTTTCTTCAATTTTAATTTTACGCTGAGCCTCAATTTGAGCAGTCTTAAAATTCCCATATATAACTTTAATATTGTTCTTTTGATCAATGTCTTAGAACAGACTCCCGGAACGGTTTTCCCCATTGTTGCAAATAAGAAAATTTTTAAAGAACTTCTGAATGTGGCCTGTTTACCTTTAATTTCTTTTCCCAAAAAATTTTTTGATCCGAGTTATAGGTATTTTAGAGTCTAGGGAAATAACTTCAACTGGAAACTCCATAAATAATATTCAAATTTATTAAAGTATTTAATACAATACTTATCCTTTCTTGTAGTTAATGTAACTTAATACTTTGTACAATAGATTTACCCTTACATTTTGTTCAAAATCATGAAATGTCAACATAAAAGGAAGTTAATATTCCTTCTGTAATCCCGTCTTCAATGACATTTACGTTTTGTCTTTAACAAGACGTAAACTCAAAATACAAAAAGTACAAAATTTAACAAAAGACCTTTGAATCTGGCCATAAAGTAATCCCATGGATTACTGAACTGACCAAGAAAATAAATATCAAAGAGTCTTTCAAAGCATGAGGAACAAGTGGGGTCACTCTTGAGTTTCCCGTTCCAAAACCATTCACTGTACAAACCCAAGCCAATATACGATCCCTTGTCAGGGCTAAGCAGGAGAGGGCTGGTACTTCAGTCTGTTTGACGCATCGTCAGGTTGGAAACACCTGACCTAAAAGTCCCTCAGCCAGACAAACAAAATTTTAACAATTCACCGATTTTTCCGAGACTTAAACTCTAACTCTATATACACAAGAAATCCTACCTAACAATAATAAATAAAATAATAGTGATAATTAACAAAAAGTGATAATAACAATAATAGTGATAAATAGTGATAATATGATTTAATAACGAAAATAACGATAATAACGATAATACCATGGTATTTTCATATTTAACAAATATAAATAACGCCGAAAGTCTCTATTAGCTATAACGGGATTTTCGCCATAAAAATTAAGTGATGAACATATTCTCTTTCAATAGTTAAATAACACAGGGGTGACCAATTCGAAAGATATAACACTTAGCTGTAGCTGCTGCAATCAACAGTCATAGTTATGAAGTGTTTTGGTGGCTCCAATGCTGTATAGCCCTTGTGGCTTAGCGCTTCTTTTTGATTATAATAATAATAATGGTGGCCCAATATGAGCATGAGAACTTAAAGTTAATCTCGTTAATGCAAAAAGAAAACACTGAATAAGTAAGATAAGGCACCTAAACTACTGGGAACGATTGAAGGCCCTTGATTTGTATTCCCTGGAACGCAGGCGAGAGAGATACATGATAATATACACATGGAAACTCCTAGAGGAATTAGTACCAAACTTGCACACGAAAATCACTCGCAACGAAAGCAAAAGACTCGGCAGGAGATGCAACATTCCCCCAATGAAAAGCAAGAGCGCCACGAGTACAATGAGAGACAACTCGGTAAGTTTCAGGGGTCCAAGACTGTTCAACTGCCTCCCAGCATACACAAGAGGGATTACCAATAGACCCCTGGCTGTCTTTAAGAAGGCACTGGACAGGCACCTAAAGTCAGTACCTGGCCATCCGGGCTGTGGTTTGTACGTTAGCCTGCGTGCGGCCAGCAGTAGCAGTCTGACTGATCAGACCCTGATCCACCACAAGGCCTGGTATCAGACCGAGCCGCAGGGGGTTAACCCCCAAAACCCTCTCCGGGTAAAAATTCTGGAGTGTTTTGTGCGACTTACACAAATAAACAAACACACACACAAGAAGTAAGACAGGAGAGACAGGGATGGGTAGACTGCATCTTCTTGGACTGTAAGAAGGCTTCCGACACAGTACCACACAAGAGACTGGTTGAAAAGCTAGAGCAGCAGGCAGGAATAGCAGGGAAAGTATTGCAGTGTATCATGGAACACCTGACAGGAAGGAAACAAAGGGAGCTGGTACGTGGCGAAGTGTCAGAGTGGGTGCACGTGTCGAGTGAGCTTCCACAAGGGTCAGTCCTAGATCCGGTGCTGTTTCTAGTATATGTGAATGACGTGACAGAAGGGATAGATTCAGAGGCTACCTTGTTTGCACACGATGTGAAGCTAATGAGGAGAATACAAGTGGGCGAGGATCAGGTAGGCCTACAAGGAGATCTGGACAGGCTGCAAGCCTGGTCTGAGAAATGACTCCTGGAGTTTAACCCCAGCAAATACAAAATCATGAAGTTTGGGGAAGAACAAAGATGATCACAGATAGAGTACAGCCTGGGAGATCTAAGGCTGCAAAACTTACCTAAGGAAAAGGATCTTGGGGAGAGCATCATACCAAGTACATCTCCTGAGGCGTACATCAACTAAATAACGGTTGCACCATATGGGCTCCTGTCAAACCTGGAGGGAGTTTCGGGGGGCTCAATGCCCCAACGGACCAGTCCTTGACCAGACCTTGCGGTGGATCAAGGCCTAATTAACTAGGTTGTTACTGCTGGCCGCACGTAAACCGACCTACGAACCACAGCCCGGTTGGTCAGGTACTGACTCGAGGTGCCTCTCGAGCTATTTTTTAAAGACAGCCAGTGAATCTATTGGTAATCCCCCTTATGTATGCTGGGAGGCAGTTGAACAGTCTTGAGACCCTGATTCTTATTGTGTTATCTCTTAGCGCCCCGGAGGATAGGCGGCATAGGGGAGCATGATAGCATGTAAAATACTGAAAGGATTTGACAAGGTGGATAACGACAGAATGTTTCAGAGATGGGACACAGTGTACGTTGAAAACTTAGATAAGTCACAGGAATATTAGGAAGTATTTCTTCAGCCAAAGAGCTGTCAGGCAGTGGAACAATCTGGAGAGTAATGTATTAGAGGCAGGATCCATACGTGGCTTTAAGAAGAGATACGACAAAGCTCATGGAGCAGAGAGAGAGAGTGGACCTAGTAGCGACCAGCGAAGAGGCGGGGACCAGGAGCTGTGAATCGACCCCTGCAGCCACTACTAGGTGAGTACAACTAGCACACACACACACACAACACACACACACACACACACACACACACAACACACACACACACACACAACACACACACACACACACACACACACACACACACACACACACACACATTTGTTACTGACGTATCACAGAGTGATAGCAATTACCCACAACAATACGGGGCAGAGTTCCATTATCTTGGTCACTGACTGACAATGTTGAGTTCCTCTCCTCTCTCTCTCTCTCCCTCCCTCTTCCTTCATGGGGAGTACCTGCTGGCCCATGAAGGGATCTTGATCCAAGGAACTGGAATTACCTTGCATAGGCCAGTAGGCCAGCTGTAGTGTTCGTGCATTCTTACGTTGGGTTAAAAACATAAGAATGGGGCAACACTGCAGCAGGCCTACTGGCCCATACTAGGGAGATCCTTCTTAAAACCACACATCCATCTGCTCAACCTTTTTCCAAAGCTACGCGAGTTTTTGTTTCAGTACCTCAGGTGATAATCAAACACCATCCTTCTCACTCACATATTTGTTCTATCTTTTCTTAAAGCTGATGACCATACATTCCTCAGGCACTCTATGACCCCCCTACAGGTTTAGCTCTTTCCCATTAATATATAATGATGTCCTGAGGCTCGTCTCTCTCTCTCTCTCTCTCTTTCCCTGTTCTTTTATTTATATAGTTATCTTAGCTCTCACCTTGAGTTTCAGACAGTATAAACAGTCACTCTGGCGCTGCTCTTTAAACTAGAAGATCCGCATTTGTAATAATAAACGAATTTAATATTAATAGATTGAGATTTTTTGTCTACAACAGACAATGTATGTGTGTGTACTCACCTAGTTGTACTCACCTAGTTGTACTCACCTAGTTGTACTCACCTAGTTGTACTCACCTAGTTGTACTCATCTAGTTGTACTCACCTAGTTGTGGTTACAGGGCTCGATTCATAGCTCCTGGCCCCACCTCTTCGCTGATTGCTACTAGGTCCTCTCTCTCCCTGCTCCATGAGCTTTATCATACCTCGCCTTAAAACTATGTATGGTTCCCGCCTCCACTACGTCACTTTCTAGGCCATTCCACGGCCTGACTACTCTATGACTGAAGAAATACTTCCTAACATCCCTTTGATTCATCTGAGTCTTCAGCTTCCAATTGTGACCTCTTGTGTCTGTGTCCCTTCTCTGGAACATCCCGTCTTTGTCCACCTTGTCTATTCCGCGCAGTATTTTATATGTCGTTATCATGTCTTCCCTGACCCTCCTGTCCTCCAGTGCCGTCAGGCCGATTTCCCTCAACCTTTCTTCGTAGGACAATCCCCTTGGCTCTGGGACTAGTCTTGATGCAAACCTTTGTACTTTCTCTAATTTCTTGACGTGCTTGACTAGGTGTGGATTCCAAACTGGTGCTGCATACTCCAGTATGGGCCTGACGTAAATGGTATACAGAGTCTTGAACGAATCCTTACTGAGGTATCGGAACGCTATCCGTAGGTTTGCCAGGAGCCCGTATGCTGCAGCAATTATCTGACTGATGTGCGCCTCAGGAGATATGCTCGGTGTTATACTCACCCCCAGATCTTTTTCCTTGAGTGAGGTTTGCGGTCTTTGGCCATCTAAACTATATTGTGTCTGCGGTCTTCTTTGCCCTTCCCCAATCTTCATGACTTTGCATTTGGCAGGGTTAAACTCAAGGAGCCTGAGGTGCGCTTAAGGAGATGTGCTCTGTATTATACTCTCCCCAAGACCTTTTTCCTTGAGTGAAGTTTGCAGTTTTTGGCCACCTAGACTTCACCTAGAAAGGCTTCTTTGCCCTTCCCCGATCTTCATGATTTTGCATTTGGCGGGGTTAAATTTAAGGAGCCAGGTGCTGGACCAGGCTTGTAGCCTGTCCAGGCCTCTTTGTAGTCCTGCCTGATCCTCGACCGATTTAATTCTCCTCATTAACTTCACATCATCTTCAAACAAGGACAATTCTGAGTCTGTCCCTTCCGTTATGTCATTTACATATACCAAAAACAGCACAGGTCTTAGGACTGACCCCTGTGGAGCCCCTCTCGTCACAGGCGCCCACTCTGACACCACGTCACGTACCATGACTTGTTGTTGCCTCCCTGTCAGGTATTCTCTGATCCATTGCAGTGCCTTTCCTGTTGTGCGTGCCTGATCTAGCTTTTGCATTACCCTCTTTTGAGGAACTGTGTCAAATGCCTTCTTGCAGTCAAAGAAAATGCAGTCTATCCACCCTGTTCTCTCTCGTGTCTTACTTCTATTACCTTGTCATAAAACTTAAGTAGGTTTGTGACACAGGATTTTCCTTCCTTGAAACTGTGCTGGTTGGCGTTTATAAGCTTGTGTCTTTCTAGGTGCTCTACCACTCTCCTCCTGATGATCTCTATGACTTTGCATACTATACACATCAGTGACACAGGTTTGTAGTTTAATGCCTCGTGTCTGTCTCCTTTCTTAAAAATTGGATCACATTTGCCATCTTCCATACCTCAGGTAGTTGCCCAGATTCAATGGATGAGCTGAAAATTATTATTAGTGGCACACACAGCATCTCTGCTCTTTCTCTAAGGGCCCACAGAGAGATGTTGTCTGGTCCCACCGCCTTTGAGGTATCAAGTTCACATAGCAGCTTCTTCACCTCCTTCTCGGTTGTGTGTATTTCATCCAGCACTTGTTGATGTATTCTGAATACCTGGAGTCCTTCCTGTCTCCACTGTAAATACTTCTTTAAATCTCATGTTGAGCTTCTCACATACCTCTTGGTCGTTTCTTGTGAACTCCTCACCTTCCTTCCTCAGCCTGATTACCTGGTCCTTGACTGCTGTTTTCTTCCTGATGTGGCTATGCAACAGCTTCGGGTCAGACTTGACTTTCGATGCTGTCATTTTCGTATTGTTGATTAGCCTCCCTTCTTATCTGTGCATATTCGTTTCTGGCTCTTCAGCTAATCTCTTTATTTTCATGGGTCCTTTGTCTTCTGTACCTTTTCCATTCTCTAGCTCACTAAGGTTTTGCCTCTCTACACTTTTGGGTGAACCAAGGACTCGTTCTGGTCTTCTCAATATTCCTGTTTCCTCTGGGAACAAATCTCTCCTCTTCCTCCTTGCATTTTGTTGTCACATAATCCATCATTTCTGTTAATAGTTTTCCTGCCATTTCTCTCTCCCACTGAATATCTTGCAGGAAGTTCCTCATGCCTGTGTAGAGTCCCCTTTTGTAGTTTGGTTTTTCCCGTCTTTTTCCTGCTACCCTCTCCACTTGTAGCTCAACTATGTAATCAAAGCGCAAAACCACATGATCACTAGCTCCCAAGGGTCTTTTGTACATGATATCCTCGATGTCCGAGCTGATCAAGGTGAATACTAGGTTCTGGCTGGATTGTCCTCACCTCTCTCTCCGGTAGTGTCTCTAACATGTTGATGCATGAGGTTTTCTAGTACCACATCCATCATCTTGGCTCTCCATGTTTTGGGACCCCCATGGGGCTCCAGGTTTTCCCAATCTCCTTGTGACTGAAATAACCAATGACTAGTATCTTTGCTTTCCCCATGTGAGCTCTTCTGGCCACCTCGGCTAGTGTGTCTACCATTGCTTTGTTGCTCTCATCGCATTCTTCTCTTGGTCTCCTCCAGTTCTGTGGTGGGTTGTACGTTACTGCAATTATCACCTCATCGACACCATGCCTAACCCTTTTAGGGTAGGGTAGGTGCCTGAGCCCGAGCCTTTAGCTCATAAGACTGTCATTCCCATTTGCCCCCTTGGGGCGGGGATGGCAGACCAGAGAGGCCTAGCTTGTGGCTAGGCCTGGGGACAGTTGGTCCCAAAGATGAGGAGGTACTTGTGCCTCCTCCCATGGGAGACTTAGGTCTCAGACACTCCCTAAAGAGGGAGCCAAGGCCGGGCCACCACTTGGACAAGGCCCGGGCCGGGAGAATACCGGCTAATCTTTAACTAACTAACTAATTATCACCTTATGGCCCTCAGACTGGACTGTTCCTACAATGTAGTCCCTTTCGCCCATTCCATCCATTTCCTCGAATCTCCCACCGGTTTTTAATGAGCAGTGCGACTCCTCCTTCCCCTCTGCTCCATTTATCTTTCCTGAGGGTTTGATAGCCAAGTGCATCTGTTATCATTCTGGTGAGTTTCGCTTCTGTGAGTGCTATTATGTCTTGGGATGTCTCCTTGATTCTTTCATGCCACTCCTCACACTTATTTGTTATTCTGTCCGCGTTTGTATACCAAACCTTCAACTTCTTTTCTAAAACTGTGGTCTGGGTTGTTGCTGTGAAGGTGGAGTTTGTAATGAGGTGGGTGGGGGCATTGGGTATGGCATGTGTGTTTTGGGTTTGAATGTTTAGTTGCATTGGGGTGCTCTTGGTTGAGGGGCTTCTGTACGTGGTTGTGAGAGAGGTTGTATTTGATCCTACTCCTGAGTTTAGGTTCTGTCCATTTCCATCTTCACCTCTCTTTCCTTCTTTCGTCTTTGTACCCTCTCTTTCAATTTCTGCCTTTCTTCTTGTGTTCTGTCACGATTGAGATGCACCTTCTGGTATGCTGGCATGTCTCTTAGTCTTGCTTTCTTCTGCAGAATCCTGTTCGAGCCAATTCTGCTTTGAAAATCACTTTGACTGGCTGGATTCTTCCTCTTGCAAACCCCTCTCTTCTCAGGAAATTTGCCAGCTGGGTTATGTTATCTTCTCCTATTGCTTTCATGATGTTTTCAATTGCTTTTTTCTCCTCTTGTCTTCTTGCTTCATAAGTTTTCCCTTTAACTTCCTATAGCCCATAAACAAAGACTGATCTCTCCCCTTCATTTTCCTACTGCATATCCCTATGTATCCCCTGATTCGATTTAGTTGCCTCCATTGCAGCTTTCCTTTCATCAATCTCTTCACTATCTGCTGTTCCTGGGCCCAGTGGTCTGTCATTTTCCCTTCTCAGCTTTCCTTGGGCACTATTGTGGTCTGTTAGGGCCTCTATGTATAGCTTAGCTGTTTCATTTTCTACTGTCCCCTCGAGTGTTCCTGATGCGATCCTCTTTTTTTTCTCGGGCTTCACGATGGTCTGATAGGGCCTCTACATACAGTTTCACTCCTTCGTTCCCTATGGTCCCCTTGTTTTTTACTGAGGTAGCAGTTTTCTATGTCATCCCCAATTGCTCTTTGTTCTTTAGCTGTTTCAGTTTTTATTTCCCTCTTCTAACTCTATTTAGCCTTGCTGCTGTGACTTGCATCTCCACTTCCTGCTCTTGCAATACCCTTTCTCCTCCATTTTCATGAAAACTCATTCGTTTCCCCCACCCCACACTTTTCCCCTTTTTCATGACCCTTGCTTGTGCGGTATGTGTGTGTGTTTGTGTGTATGTTTGTGTTATCCCCAAATTAAACATATTGTGGTTGCATGGGTCGATCATAGCCCCTGACCCTCCTCTTCATGGTCTTTATAGGTCAACTCTCTCCCTGCTCCATGAGTGTATCCCACTTCTTAAAGTTTTTGATCCTGCCCTCCATTAATCACTTTCCAGAGTTCCCCCTTTTTCCCGACAACTCTATGACTGAAGAAGTATTCAACACCCGTGACTCATCGAGTTTTCAACTCCAGTTTGTCCTTGTTGTCGTGTCCAATCTCTGGAACATTCTGCCCCCTTTCCCCCTTGTGAATTTCTTGGGGGTTTTTTATGTTTTTTTATCCTCCCCATCCCCCTCTCTTCCAGTGTTGTCAACTGCGTTCCCCTTTAACCCTCCTGTAAAAAACTTCTCGCTCCGAAACTGTTTGTTGCAAACATTTGCACTCTCCTAATTTCTTGATATACCTGACTATTGGTGTAAAGCGTGTGAAAAGACTCCTTACTTAGATACGAAATGCTATTTCAGGTTTGCCCGGGGCCCATTGCTGCAGCAATTATTTTATTTTTGGGGCGTCTCAGGAAATGTGCTCGGTTGATGTTCACCCCAAAAAATTTTTTCCTTGAGTGAGTTTTGCACCTTTTTGTCCTTCCCCAAGCTTATAACTTTTTACTTTCTGGGGGGTTTTTAAAATCCAAGCCCCTTTGTCGGACAAAGGGTACCCGTCTAACCCCCTTTTTGGCTTACCTGTCCTGTCCGTTGGGGATTCTCCTCATTCATTTCATACGTTGTGACAGGAAAAACCTCTGACTCTATCTTTTTCATGTCATTCACATATACAAGAAACAACACCGGACCTAGGACTGACCCTTGTGGAACCCCACTCGACACATTCACCCACTCTGACGCTTCGACTCGTACCGACACACATTGCTTCCTTTCTGTCAGCTATTCCCTGATCCATTGCAGTACTTTCCCTGCTATTCCTGCCTGCTCCTCTAGCTTTTCAACCAGTATCTTGTGTGGTACTATGTCAAAAACCTTCTTACAGTCCAAGAAGATGCAGTCTACCCATCCCTCTTTCTCTTGCCTTATTTCTGTTACCTTGTGTCAAAAGCCTTCTTGCATTCCAAGAAAATGCAGTCTACCAACCCCTCTCTCTCTCTCTTGTCTTACTGCTGTCACCCTGTCATAGAACTCCAGTAGGTTTGTGACACAGGATTTCCCATCCCTGAAACCTTGCTGGTTGTCGTTGATAAACTCATTCCTTTCTAGGTGCTTCATCACTCTTCTCTTGATAATCTTCTCCATGACTTTGCATACTATACATATCAGTGACACTGGTCTGTAGTTTAATGCTTCCTGTCTGTCTCATTTTTTTTAAAAATTGGGACTACATTTGCTCTCTTCCATACCTCAGGTAGTCGCCCTGTTTCGATAAATGTGTTGAAGATTGTTGTTAGAGGTACACATAGTGCCCCTGCTTCCTCTCTCAGGGCCCATGGAGAGATGTTATCCGGCCTCATCACCTTTGAGGTATCTAGCTTGCTTAGTAGCCTCTTCACGTCCTCCTTCGTTGTATGTATTGTGTCCAACACTTGACGGTGTACAATACCTCTCTGTCTTTCTGGAGTCCCTTCTACCTCTGAGAATACTTCTTTGAATCTCATGTTGAGCTCTTCACATAGTTCTCGGTTGTTTCTTGTGATCACTATCTCCCCCTTCCATCCTCAGCCTGATTACCTGGTCCTTGACAGTTGTTTTCCACCTGATGTGGCTGTACAACAGCTTTGGGTCAGATTTGGCTTTCACTGCTATGTCTTTCTCGTATTGTCGTTGGGCCTCCCTTCTTACCTAAGCATATTTATTTGTGGGTCTATGCCTGCTCTCCTTATTCTCCTGGGTCCTTTGCCTTCTTTACTTCTTCCATTCTCTAGCACACTTGGTTTTGGCCTCTACATCTCTGGGTGAACCAAGGGCTCATCCTGTCCTTCTCGTTATTTCTATTACCCTTGGGTACAAACCTCTCCTCAGCTTCCTTGCATATTGTTGTCACATATTCCATCATCTTGTTTACTGATCTCCCTGCCAGTTCTCTGTCCCACTGAACCTCGTGCAAGAAATTCATCATGCCTGTGAAGTCCCCTCTCTTGCAGTTTGGCTTCTTTCATCCTGCCCTTCCTGCTTCCCTCTCCACTTGTAGGTCTACTATATATTCGAAACTCAGAATCATGTGGTCACTGGCCCCGAAAAGTCTTTCATATGTGATGTCCTCAATATCTGCACTATTCAAGGTGAATACTAGGTCCAGTCTTGCTGGTTCGTCCTCTCCTCTCTCTCTGGTAGTGTCCCTTACGTGTTGGTACATGAGGTTTTCCAGTACCACCTCCATCATCCTAGGCCTCCACGTTTCTGGACCCCCCATGTGGCTTCAGGTTATCCCAGTCAGTTTCCTTGCGATTAAAATCACCCATAATCAGTAGCTTTGCCCTGCTCACATGAGCCCTTCTGGCCACTTCAGCCAGTGTGTCAACCATCGCTCTGTTACTCTCATCATATTCTTGCCTTGGCCTGCTCTTCTGTGGTGGGTCATACATCACTGCAATTACCACCTTGGAACCTCCAGACTGAAGTATTCCTATTATGTAGTCTATTGCTTCTCCTCCGTCTTCTCTCTCCAGCTCCCCAAAATTCCATTGGTTTTTGATGAGCAGTGCTACTCCTTTACCCCCTCTGTTCCCTCTGTCTTTCCTCAGGATCTAATATCCCATTGGTAAGATAGCATCTGTTATCATTCCTGTGAGCTTGGTTTCTGTGATATCTATGATGTCCAGTGATGCCTCTTTGATACTTTCGTGCTACTCCTCCCACTTACTCGTTATTCCATCAGCGTTGGTGTACTATACCTTCAGTTTACTCTCCAGCACTGTGTTCTCGGGGGGGGGGGGTCTGTGGTGGTTGGAGGAGTGGGGGACTTGGCAGTGTGCTGTGGGATTCCACTGCATGGTGTGGCGTGGGGGCTGTGAGAGTGGATTGTGATTTGTATTGGAATAACGTGTTTGGCTGTAGTGTTCTGAGGGTGGTTCTGTGTGTGCTTGCGCTTGTAGCTGTGTGTGTGTGTGTGTATGTGTGTGTGTTAGTTACCATTTTTCCTAGGCACATGTCGATTAGACACTAGGCCTGTTTAATTTGCGAGAGAGTGTGTGTGTGTACTCACCTAATTGTACTCACCTAATTGTGGTTGCAGGGGTCGATACTCAGCTCCTGGCCCCGCCTCTTCACTGATCGCTACTGGGTCCTCTCTCTCTCTCTCTCTTTGCTTCCTGAGCTTTGTCATACCTCTTCTTAAAACTATGTATGGTTCCTGCCTCCACTACTTCACTTGCTAGGTTATTCCACTTGCTGACAACTCTATGACTGAAGAAATACTTCCTAACGTCCCTGTGACTCGTCTGAGTCTTCAGCTTCCAGTTGTGACCCCTTGCCCCTGTGTCCCCTCTCTGGAACATCCTATCTCTGTCCACCTTGTCTATTCCCCGCAGTATCTTGTATGTCGTTATCATGTCTCCCTGACCTTCTGTCCTCCAGTGTCGTCAGTCCGATTTCCCTTACCTTACCTCGTACGACATTCCCTTGAGCTCTGGGACTAGCTTTATTGCAAACCTTTGTACTTTTCTCTAACTTCTTGACGTGCTTGACCAGGTGTGGGTTCCAGACTGGTGCTGCATACTCCAGTATGGGCCTAACATACACAGTGTACAGTGTCTTGAACGATTCCTTATTAAGGTATCGGAACGCTATTCTCAGGTTTGCCAGGCACCCGTATGCTGCAGCAGTTATTTGGTTGATGTGTGCCTTGGTGATGTGCTCGTGTGTTATGGTCACCCCAAGGTCTTTCTTCTGAGTGAGGTCTGTAGTCTTTGTCCACCTAGCCTATACTCTGTCTGCGGTCTTCTTTGCCCCTCCCCAATCTTCATGACTTTGCATTTGGTTGGATTGAATTCGAGAAGCCAGTTTACTGGACCACATGTCCAGCTGTCCAGGTCTCTTTGCAGTCCTGCCTCATCCTCGTCCGATTTAATTCTTCTCATCAACTTCACATCATCTGCGAACAGGGACACTTCAGAGTCTATTCCTTCCATCATGTCGTTCAATATATCAAAAATAGCACTGGTCCTAGAACTGACCCCTGTGGGACCCGCTCGTAACAGGCGCCCACTGTGATACTCTTCACGTACCATGACTCGTTGCTGCCTCCCTGTCAGGTATTCCCTTATCCATTGCAGTGCCCTCCCTTTTACAAGCGCCTGATCCTCCAGCTTCTGCACTGATCTCTTGTGGGGAACTGTGTCAAAGGCCTTCCTGCAGTCTAGGAAAACGCAATCTACCAACCCCTCTCTCTCGTGTCTTACTTCTGTTACCTTGTCATAAAACTCCAGGAGGTTTGTGATACAAGATTTGCCTTCCATGAACCCATGCTGGTTTTCATTTATAATCTTGTTCCTTTCCAGGTGTTCGACCACTCTCCTCCTGATAATCTTCTCCATGACTTTGCACACAATACATGTCAGAGACACAGGTCTGTAGTTTAGTGCCTCGTTTCTGTTTCCTTTCTTAAATATGGGGACTACATTAGCTGTCTTCCATTTCTCAGGTAGTTGCCCAGTTTCAAGGGATGTGTTGAAGATTGTGGTTAGAAGCACGCACAGCATCTCTGCTCCTTCTCTAAGGACCCATGGGGAGATGTCCGGTCCCATCGCCTTTGAGGTGTCAAGGTCACTTAAGAGCTTCTTCACCTTCTCCTCAGTTGTTCGTATGTCATCCAACACTTGTTGGTATATTCCCTCTTGATGTTCCCTTCTGTGCTGTCTTCCCACAGCCCTTCCTGTCTCTACTGTAAAAACTTCCTTAAATCTCCTGTTTAGCTCCTCACATACCTCCTGATCATTTCTTGTGAGTTCTCCACCTTCTGTCCTTAATCTGATCACCTGTGTGTGTGTGTGTGTGTGTGTGTGTGTGTGTGTGTGTGTGTGTGTGTGTGTGTATGTGTGTGAACTTCTGGCCCTGCCTCTCAACTTACTACTTGCCAGATTCACTTTGTCCTAGCCTCGTGGGTCATGTAGTATCTGTTCTTAAAACTATGTATGGTGTCTGCCTTCACCACTTCTTCATCGAGGTCATTCCACTTGCCAGCCACTCTCAGACTGAAGACAAACTTCCTGACATCTCTGTGGCTTAGTTTTGTCTTTAACTTCCACATGTTCTGTTGAGTACCTATTTCTCGCCTCTCAAACAGCCTCTCAAACAGTTTCTTTAGCCTTTCCTCATAGTTCATACTCCTTAACTCTGGAAGTAGTCTCCTTGCATACTTCTGCAATTTCTCCAGTTTCTTAATATGCTTCCTCAGTTGTGGATTACATACTGGTGCTGCGTACTCCAAGATGGGGCTGATATATGTTTTATTAAGTATCCAGAATGATTCAGTGTTGAGACTCCTGAAGGCCTCTCTCGGATTTACCTGGCGAGCATTGGTTGCAGAGGTTATTCAGTTGATGTGAGCTTTTGGCGATATAATAGGCACTGTTTGCTCCCTGGTTATTTTCTTGAATGAGGTCCGCAGCCTCTATCCTCCGAGTCTGTACTCTGTGTCCAATTTCCTGACCCTTTTTCCAATATTCATAGCCTTACATTTGTTGGAGTTGAATTCAAGCAACCACTTATCAGGCCAACCCTGCAGTTTTTCCCCTTCCTCGTCTGTTTGTATTATCCTCACTATCATTACATCATCAGTGAACAGAGGTATATCTGACTCACTTCCACCTGGTATATCGTTGACTTAAACCAGAAACAGCGCAGGTGGTCCTAATACTGATTTTTATGGCACACTGCTTGTTATTCTTTCCCATTCTGACGTCTCTTCCCGGATAATCACTCTTTACTTCCTTCCCTGAGGTACTCCTTGATCCACCGGATTATGTATACACGGATGGTCTTCCGAGGGCCAACGCCTCCGCGGCCCTGTCCATGACCAGGCCTCGTTCCTAGTTATTCCTGCTTGCTCTTCAAGTTTTTGCCCCAGTCTCAAGTGGGGCACAGTATCAAATGCCTTCTTGCAGTCTAAGGAAATATAATCCACCCAACCCTCTTTCTCCTGTCTCACTTTCGTTACTCTGTCATATAACTGAAAAGGTTAGTAAGTTAAGACTTGCCATTTCTGAACCCGTTCTGGTCTTTGTTTATGGAACTCACTTCTCTCCAAGTGCTCTAACACTCTCCTTCTGCCTATCTTCTCCATTACCTTGCATGGTATACATGTCAGTGAAACTGGCCTGTAGTTTAATGCCTCCTGCCTGTCTCCTGTCTTCAACATAGGCACTACGTTCTCTGTCTTCGATGTCTGGCAGTTGTCTTGTGGACATTGACTTGCACTCGCTGAGCATAGCTAGAGGTTCAGACAGTGCTTCTGCTCCCTATTCCAGAATTCATGGTGACACCCTCCGAGTGTGGTTGCAGGGATCGAACACAGCTCGACCCCTGCTGGTCACTGTTAGGTCCACATCTTCCCCTGCTCCAAGAGCCTTATCGTGTGTGTGTGTGTGTGTGTGTGTGTGTGTGTGTGTGTGTGTGTGTGTGTGTGTGTGTGTGTGTGTGTGTGTGTGTGTGTGTGTGTGTGTGTGTGTGTGTGGAAGTGTGTGCTCACCTATTTGTACTCACCTGCTTGTGGTTGCAGGGGTCGAGTTGTTGCTCCTGGCCCCGCCACTTCACTGACCGCTACTAGGTCCTCTCTCTCCCTGCTCCGTGAACTTTATCAAACCTTGTCTTAAAACTATGTATGGTTCCTGCCTCCATTACGTCACTTGCCAGACTATTCCACTTCCTGACAACTCTTCCTAACATCCCTTTGACTCATGTGAGTCTTCAGTTTCCAATTGTAACCCCTTGTTTCTGTGTCCCATCTCTAGAACATCCTGTCTCTGTCCTCCTTGTCAATACCTCGCAGTATTTTGTATGTCGTTATTATGCCTCCCCTAACCCTCCTGTCCTCCAGTGTCGTCAGGCCAATTTCCCTTAACCTTTCTTCGTAGGACATTCCCTTTAACTCTGGAACTAGTCTTGTTGCAAACCTTTTCACTTTCTCTAATTTCTTATCGTGTTTGACCAGGTGTGAGTTCCAAACTGGTGCTGGATACTCCAGTATGGGCCTGACGTACACGATTCCTTACTGAGGTATCGGAATGCTATGCTCTGGTTTGCCAGGCACCCATATGCTGCAGTAGTTACCTGGTTGATGTGTGTCTCAGGAGATGTGCTCGGTGTTATACTCACCGCCATGAGTACATTGAGAGACAACTCAATAAGTGTCCGGGCCCCAAGACTGTTCAACTGCCTCCCAGCATACATAAGGGGGATTACCAATAGACCCCTGGACAGGCACATAAAGTCAGCACCTGACCAACTGGGCTGTGGTTCGTACGTCAGTTTGCGTGCGGCCAGCAGTAACAGCCTGGTTGATCAGACCCTAATACACCATGAGGCATGGTCTCAGACCGAGCCGCGGGGTCGTTGATCCCCGAAACCCTCTCCAGGTAAACTCCAGGTAACCCAAGATCCTTTTCCTTGAATGAAGTTTACAGTCTTTGGCCACCCAGCGTATACTCTGTCTGCGGTCTTCTTTGCCCTTCCCCGATCTTCATTACTTTGCATTTGGCGTTGTTAAATTCGAGGAGGCAGTTGCTGGACCAGGTGTCTAGCGTGTCCAAGTCTCTTCGTAGTCCTGCCTGAGCCTCATCCGATTTAGTTCTCCTCATTAACTTCACATCATCTGCAAACAGGGACACTTCTGAGTCTATCCCTTCCGCCGTGTCATTCACATATACTCTGATACCTCGTCACGTAGCATGACTCATTGCCTCCCAGTCAGGTATTCTCTGATCCATTGCAGTGCCCTTCCTGTTATGTGTGCCTGATCCTCTAGCTTTTGCACTAATCTCTTGTGAGGAAACTATGTCGAAGGTCTTCTTGCAGTCCAAGAAAATGCAATCTACCCACCCATCTTTCTCGTGTTTTACCTCCATTACTTCCATTACCTTGTCATAAAACTCCAGTAGGTTTGTGACACAGGATTTTCCTTCCCTGAATCCGTGCTGATTGTCGTTTATGAGCTTGTTTCATTCTAGGTGCTCCACCATTCTCCTCCAGATAATCTTCTCCATGACTTTGCATACTATACATGTCAGTGACACTGGTCTGTAGTTTAATGCCTTGTGTCTGTCTCCTGTCATAAAATTGGGGACTACATTTGCTGTCTTCCATACCTCAGGCAGTTGCTCATTTTCAATGGATGCATTGAAAATTGTTGTTAGTGGCACATGCAGCATCTCTGCTCCCTCTCTAAGGACCAAAGGAGAGATATTGTCCAATTCCACTGTCTTTGAGGTATCAAGTTCACTTAGCAGCTTTTGCACCTCCTCGGTTGTGTGTATTTCATCCAGCACGTGTTGGCATGGCCCTTGTTAGTGTACCCTCTTATTCTGACTTCCCAGAGTTCTTTCTGTCTCCATTGTAAATACTTCTTTAAATCTCATGTTGAGCTCCTGACATAGTTCTTGGTGTTTCTTGTGAGCTCCCCACCTTCTTTCCTCAGCCTGATTACCTGGTCCTTGACTGCTGTCTTCCTCCTGATGTGGTTATACAACAGCTTCAAGTCTGTCTTGACTTTCGATGCTTTGTCGTTTTTGTACTGTTGCTGGGCCTCCCTCGTCATCTGTGCATACTCGTTTCTGGCTCTCTGACTAATCTCTTTATTTTCCTGGGTCCTTTGTCTTCTGTACTTTTTCCATTCTCTAGCACACTTAGTTTTTGCCTCTCTAGCACACTTACTTTTTGCTCGTTCTGGTCTTCGCATTATTTCTGTTGCCCTTGGGAACAAACCTTTCCTCTACCTCCTTGCATTTTGTTGTCACATAGTCCATCATTTTTCTAACTGATTTTCCTACCATTTCTCTTTCCCGCTGAACCTCCTGCAGAAAGTTCCTCATGCCTGTGTAGTTTCCCCTTTTGTAGTTTGGCTTTTTCCACTGTACTCCTGTTACTCTCTCCATTTGTCACTCTATTATGTATTCAAAGCTCATCACCACGTGATCACTAGCTCCGAGGGAACTTTAATACATGAAGTCCTCGATGTCCGAGCTACTCAGGGTGAATACAAGGTCCAGCCTTGCTGGTTCATCCTCACCTCTCTTTCTCTGGTAGTGTCCTTAACATGTTGATGCATGAGGTTTTCCATTACCACATCCATCATCTTGGCTCTACATGTTTTGGGACCCCCATGTGGCTCCAAGTTTTCCCAATCAGTCTCCTTGTGATTGAAATCACCCATAACTAGTAACTTTGCTCTACCCATGTGAGCTCTTCTGGCCACCTCAGCTAGTGTATTCACCATTGCTCTGTTGCTCTCTTCATATTCTTCTCTTGGCCTCCTGCAGCTCTGTGGCAGGTTGTACACTACTGCAATGACTATGTCCTCCAGACTGAATTGTACCTACTGTGTAGTCCCTTTCGCCCATTTCATCCATTCCTTCCATTTCCTCAAATTTCCATCAGTTTTTAATGAGCAGTGCAACTCCTCCACCCCACTGCTTCCTCTATCTTTCCTCAGGATCTTATATCTGGGTGGGAAGATCGCATCTGTTGTCATCCTGGTGAGTTTCATTTCTGTGAGAGCTATGATGTCTGGGGGACATATTGATTCTTTCATGCCACTCCTCACATTTGTTATTCCATCTGCGTTCGTATACCAAACCTTCAACTTCTTGGAGAGTGGGTTGGGGGAGTGGGAGACCTGGCAGGGAACTATGGGGAGGGGTTGCTGTGGGGGTGGAGTTTGTGATGAGGGTGGGGACAGTGGCTACAATATATGGGTTTTGGATTAGATTGTTTGGTTTCATTGGGGTTGTCGTGGTTGAGGTCCTTCTGTAGGTGGTTCTGAGGGAGGTTGTATTTGCTTTTCCTCCTGAGTCTGGGTTCTCCTTCTCATTTCTGTGTTTGGCTCTCTTTCCCCTTTGTGTCTTTGTACCCTCTCTTTCAGTTTCTGCCTTTCTTCTTGTGTCTTGTCACGGTCGAGATACACCCTCCAGTACGTCGGTATGTCCCTTAGTACTTTCTCCTGTGTGTGTGTATAACTGTGTATTGTTTGTTGGTTGGTTATACATGCTCATGTTGTATGTGTGTTGTGTGTTGTAACATGCATGATGAGTGTATGTGTGTGTGTAATATATGTGTTCAGTTGGACTAATAAACATGCAGACTTTAAGACATTATTTATGTAAGATCTATAGTGAGATGGGAATGTTACAGTGCCTGCACTTGAAGAGGTGTTAATGTTGCAGTTTAAACTGTAGTGTAAAGCACTTCTGGAAACAGTGATGGCAGTGAATGGATGGTAAAGTTTTTCTTTCTGGCCACATGCCTTGTGGGAATCGCGTGTGATTAATAAATTAATACACTTGAGAGGAGCGTAAAAGAGTAGATGTATATTTACACTTGTGAAGGGAGACTAAAGAAAATAAATAAATTAATTAAAGAAGATGGAGCAGGTGGTGCAGCAGCGTAATAAAATACACTGATATAAAAATACACAGGAGTTACTTTAAGACCAGGATGGACCTTACATGGAGGAGGGGGGTAAGGTGACTTGATGCTCTCGAAGGAATCTTGAATTCGCTCACACTGACTGACCCAGAAACTTGGGAGTATATCATTCGCTACATGATCCGTGGATGGTATCCCTTGTGTTGAAGAATGAGACACTTGGGCAACATTTGGGAATCTTTAATGAGGAAACGTTTCGCCAGCCAGTTGCTTCTTCAGTCTAATACAGAGAAGAACGGTGGAAGAAGAGGAGTTTGAGGCAATTAGTCCCTCAGCCTGGAGACAGGTATAGTGTTCTCATTATTCATTACCTTCCTCCAGGGGCTTTCGTTTATAAATACTGATCGCCTTACTGGATCGCTGCAGATTTACACCAGTCGACTATTAATAGGTAAAGATTCGTGGAGTAATTCACAGTTGCTCAGGTGTATATGGCCCACATTCGAAATGGCTTTTGTGCAATGGCTTTACGAAGCCTCTTTTGGTCGGCTTCAAAATTTCAACGCTCCTACATCTTTCGTAGAGAAAATAAAGTTGGTTTTGTTAGTGGAGTGTGTAGGAGTGTGCGCGTGTGTTATATTTACTCAACAAATGTTGTTTGATTTACACAAAAGTAAAAATTATCCAGATATTGTTATATTACCATGTTAGAGAAAAATTGACTTCGTGTGGGGCTGGGGGGGAAGTGTTAGTGTAGTAGTGAGAGAACTCTGACCAACAAAGATCCACCGGCAAAATTAATAAACCTACAAACCAAAAAAAAAATCACAATCACGAATAAAATAAAAGTTTTTCTTTATTAAGTTGGTAATATGGCCAAGGTCTTTCAACATGTTATAAATATTTATTTTATAAATATAAATTTATCCCTTGTTACAAGGGATTGCACATGAGACTTAATTAGTATAATTTTGCTCATTAACGAGGAACTCGGACAGTGTGTCAACCATAGTATTGTATTCTTCCTTAATGTGATGTATCTCCACAACGTGAAGCTGAATGTGCAAAGCCTTTAACATTAAATGTGCATTTCTATTATCTATAGTGCATATGAGTGTGTTGAAGTTATGATCTAGAAGACTAGTCTAGAACAATGTTCCAGACTGTGGAGCAGAACTCTTCTCTAGGCAGCCCATCACCGTCTTCAACGGTGACGGCTGATTAAGTCGCCCTTACATCTCTTCTGCTTGTGTTGCCTCTTCTGTATTCGACTGAAGAACCCTGCTATGTAGGCGAAAGGTTTCGAAATAACGACACCTAACTGCTGCACATGTTTTACTTATCAACTTGTCTGTATTATATACCATTATCACATATTCACAACTCTCAGGTTACTTTCAGCCAGATCACGGATCTAGCGAAGTTTATCCCCAAGACTGAATATTGGGCGAGGGAGCCAAGCCACTATCACTGGGCGGCTCTCGAGAGAGGTTCCTTGAGCTTGTGAGAGGTTCTTGACCTACGGTATTGGACTTGTACTCCAAGTCCTTGAATCGAGCCCGAACGCCTTCCATTCCCCCAGGCACTATATGGCTCCAAAGGACAGAGTGCAATGAGAGAGCTCGTTTGGTAAAGCTCGCTCAACAGAGCGTGCAGTAAGCAACTATTCATTGCTTAGGATCGTCGTTGGCAAAGGACCGACAAATTCGATAACTAACTTTTAAAAAATACTCTCTAAACGCTGGTATAAGAAACAGTGGAATAGATCTAATACAATGTCCAGATTTTCATGTGGTTTGATAAGTGACATGTACTGACATGAGCAGCAACAGCTGCTGCCATCTCTGCCCAATAATTTTTGGGGGCTAACTTAAGCAGCGTCTTCACACCTATGGTCACCCTAGGGACTATTATGCAGCACTCGGATTATCTGGTATCTCGAAGATGCTTGGTGTTTTGCTGCATGGGTAGGGGAGGCATATTGACGGGAAAGTTGAGGATGCTGGGGATTCTACTATATTGGTTGTGGAGGAATGGCAAGGTGACAGCAACGATGCAAGAAGTTCGAGTATCTGGACTGGGGTGTTAATAGGAAGAAAGTACAAAGGTTGTTAATGGGAGCACCAGGACAAGTTTTACCCTTCATAATTGATTGTTACTAGTACCAGGCAGGGTAACCTCAGGCATAATTATACCATAGCGAGTTGAACAATAAGTTTTATTTTTATTTAATGTCTGTGTTTTAGTGACAGACTGAACACGAAGATAAAAGTATGTTATCCTGCCACTGATATTTCTATATTGTTCACAGATAAGATTTGTTTGTATTCAGAGGACGGAATCATCGAGCTGGACTCAGAATCCAGCTCGATGATCCCGCACGCTACATTCTTCAAACAAGCAGTTCTAGCAGAGTTTACCGTCATGTGCAAAACTCACTGACCGTATCACGGCCGCCATTGGAAAAGTTCTGGTGTCTAGGGTTTTTCGTGAGGCCTAATGACTCCACACAAGTGTTTCCCCAACGTAAGCACGTTGTCTTCTACTAACACTTGTGGGTATATACGGGAAAATCACAAGCGAGGTCCATACACATATAACTTGTAAAATACACACTTTCAACAGCAAGGCTGTGCAAAGGACATCAGATATAGCCCCCCCCCTTCCCAAATGATTCTAATAAAAATATTAACCCCAGTATAAGAAATGTCACATTTAACACTGAGGACTGGAATAATGTACAATATATCTCACAGTCTCTGAAGAAGATACCTTTAGGTAGAGGCTCGGCATATGAGATTGTTACTCCAGATGTACGATGCATCGAAGGAATCACTACCCACATAGTTTCATTGGTTAGATGTATATAAGCCAAGTTGTCAATACCAGATATTACCGAATTTTCACGTGGCCCCTGTAATTGGTAATAATAAATAATATAATAAATAATATCTTTATTTCTATAAGAACATGTACAAGGTATACAGTCCTAGTTGACATCAGTGACATACTATGTAGAAAGCTGCATGTTATGCTGAGCATTTCGGGAAAATTAGGCCAGTTTTGTCCCAGGATGCGACCCACACCAGTCGACTAACACCCAGGTACCCACTTTACTGATGGGTGAACATAGACAACCGGTGTAAGGAAACACACCCATTATTTCTTCCCTCGCCGGGAATGGAACCTGGACACCTCACCGTGTGAAGCGAGAGCTTTAGTCACCAGGCCACGGGGCACTGTCTGCGTGGTCTGCGTGGTTCTTATAATGTCTGAGATGACCTGGCGTAAGTCAGCCAAGTATGGAGTGGATATTAGCATATGCCTTGTTCATTCTGTTGCTATAAACACTGCCGTTGAACGCGGCCAAGCCTTTTACCACAGCTGCACCTAAGTCTTGGAGGAGCCTGGCTTCAAAGTCTACCTTGACTTTACCTGGTCATACACCGGCCACCTGGTAGCAGGCAACTCAACAACTCACTCTGGCTCAAGTACATAACGCCTTTGCACATTAGTAGCGCAGCGACTCTTAATGGTTACAGTTATAACACATAATTTTTAAAGGAGTTGACCGATTAGCCAGCGAAAGGCCTCGGTCAGATGAACAAAAGCTCCAAATGCGGGTCGTCATATGACTAAAACCCACATCAGGAAACACTTGTCCTGTTAACTGACAAACCTTACCTAACCTAACCTAACCTAACCTAACCTAACCTAACCTAACCTAACCTAACCTAACCTAACCGGGTAGCGCATCAGTTGCCACAGTTAAATGAACGGCCGATGCTGAATGTTCCTTTAAAACTCATTGTTATCAGCTACATCACCCACCTGAATAGCCTAAAGCTATTCAGTTGTATTGACAATAATATTATTTATGAAAAATTATTGTCACCAATTTAATCAAAGGTCACGGTCTAGTTCACGACCCTACACCACTGTGGAAGGCAACTTTTTACATGGCTTGCTATTTTTCATTCCAAGGCACTTTCTGTTTCATCTGCTTCACTCCTCCAAGATTTCCAGTGGCCAATTTGCCACTGGAAACATCCCAAAGAGCTCTCTTTCCCGGCCTGAATTGGAAACCAACATTTCTTGAACGCTTTCCAGCATGTAGGACATCCTTCCAAGTAAACACGTGAAGCAATCTGAATGCACTTCCAGAATTAGAGAAATATACTAAAGTGATTTTGTGATCTAAGAAGTGCTAATAACCTGGCTTGCATTTCGTGGCAGTGATAAGACCATCTGTTTCCTTAACTACGGAAAACTTCTTGAGACACACTGCAGCCGTCTAATCACAAGACAAAGTGAAGCTTCACGAGCTGCTGATGTACCTTTTAGTCATGGGGAATGTCTTCTTCTGCAGTTCGATCCCCATTGTGGTGAGTATGTTGTCCATCGACCTTTCAATGATGAAAAATTGTAGCTGTGAACGACGTTTAGCATCCTCAGGCGGGGTCAAAACTACTGCATTGAACCACTGGACAGCAACGAATGCCATACCTCTCGATTCTCAGCAGTGGACACAAAATGCTGGAAGGGTCCTACCAATCGATTAAATTTATAAAGCTTAGTTCAATGAAAGCTTGCAAAACTAAATGGGAATTGTAATTGACAATAAGGAATGTAGTACTCTTCATGACACCACACCCTAACGTACAAGTGGAAAACGCAATCCCCCGCGTGTCATAGGGGAAGTGCATCACCATGTTACCAATAAAGTGCCTTGACAATTGTAATTTTCGCTGTTATTTTATATATATCCCATTACAAAGTTTGTTTATTGTTCGTTATATATTTTCATTTTATTCTAGTAATAATCTTATTAAGACTCAAATATTAGTCAGATAGTTCAGGGGTTTATTTCAGTTCAATGTTATTTACTAACACCTACCTTGTTAGGAAGCAGGTGAAGGCTCACACCCTGCACCTACCTTGTTTAGGAAGCCAGGTGAAGGCTCACTCCCTGCACCTACCTTTGTTAGGAAGCGGTGAGCTCACAACCTGCACCTACCTTGTTAGAACAGGTGAAGGCTCACACCCTGCATACCTTGTTAGGAAGCAGGTGAAGCATCACAACCCTGCACCTACCTTGTTAGGAGCAGGTAGGCCTCACACCCTCACCGACCTTTGTTGGAAGCAGGGGAGCTCTAACCTGCACCTACCTTAGGAAGCAGTGGGGCCTCACACCTGCACCTACCTTTTAGAAGCAGGTGAAGCTCTCACCCTGCACTCTACCTTTTTAGGAAGCAGGTGAAGGTCCACCCTGCACCTACCTTGTATAGGAACGTCGGTGAGGCCTCACACCCTGCACCTACCTTGTTGGAAGCAGGTGGAAGGGCTAACACCTGCCACCTACCTTGTTAGGAAGCAGGTGAAGGCTCACACCCTGCACCTTTACCTGTTAGGAAGCAGGTGAAGGCTCACACCCTGGCACCTACCTTGTTGGAAGCAGGTTGAGGCCTCACACCTGCAACTACCTTTTAAAGAAGCAGGTGAAGGCTCACACCTGCACCTACCTTGTTAGGAAGCAGGTGAAGGTCACACCCTGCACCTACCTTGTTAGAAGCCGGTGAAGGCTCACACGCTGCCCCTACCTTTTAGGAAGCGGTAAGGCTCACACCCTGCACCTTACCTTTTAGGAGCGGGTTGAGGCCTCACAGACCCTGCACCTACCTTGTAGGAAGCAGGTAAGGTCAGGACCCTGCACCTACCTTGTTAGGAAGATGAAGGCTCACACCCTGCACCACCTGTTAGGAAAGCAGGTGAGGCTCACAACCCTGCACCTACCTTGTTACGAAGCAGGTGAGGCCTCACACCCTGCCCTACCTTGTTGGAAGCAGGTGAGGCTCACACCCAGGCACCTACTTGTTAGGAAGGCAGTGTGAAGGCATCACCCTGCACCTACCTTGTTAGGAAGCAGGTGAGGCCTCACACCCTGCACCTACCTTGTTAGGAAGCAGGTGAGGCTCACACCCTGCACCTACCTTGTTAGGAAGCAGGTGAGGCCTCACACCCTGCACCTACCTTGTTAGGAAGCAGGTGAAGGCTCACACCCTGCACCTACCTTGTTAGGAAGCAGGTGAAGGCTCACACCCTGCACCTACCTTGTTAGGAAGCAGGTGAAGGCTCACACCCTGCACCTACCTTGTTAGGAAGCAGGTGAAGGCTCACACCCTGCACCTACCTTGTTAGGAAGCAGGTGAAGGCTCACACCCTGCACCTACCTTGTTAGGAAGCAGGTGAAGGCTCACACCCTGCACCTACCTTGTTAGGAAGCAGGTGAAGGCTCACACCTGCACCTACCTTGTTAGGAAGCAGGTGAAGGCTCACACCTGCACCTACCTTGTTAGGAAGCAGGTGAAGGCTCACACCCTGCACCTACCTTGTTAGGAAGCAGGTGAAGGCTCACACCCTGCACCTACCTTGTTAGGAAGCAGGTGAAGGCTCACACCCTGCACCTACCTTGTTAGGAAGCAGGTGAAGGCTCACACCCTGCACCTACCTTGTTAGGAAGCAGGTGAAGGGTTCACACCCTGCACCTACCTTGTTAGGAAGCAGTGAAGGCTCACACCCTGCATCTACCTTGTTAGGGAAGCAGGTGAGGCCTCACACCCTGCACCTACCTTGTTAGGAAGCAGGTGAAGGCTCACACCCTGCACCTACCTTGTTAGGAAGCAGGTGAGGCCTCACACCCTGCACCTACCTTGTTAGGAAGCAGGTGAGGCCTCACACCCTGCACCTACCTTGTGGAGAAGCAAGTGAAGAGGATTCACACCCTGCACCCACCTTGTTGGGAAGCAGGTGAAGAGGACTCATACCCTGCACCCACCTTGTTGGGAAGCAGGTGAAGAGGACTCATACCCTGCACCCACCTTGTTGGGAAGCAGGTGAAGAGGACTCACACCCTGCACCCACCTTGTTGGGAAGCAGGTGAAGAGGACTCACACCCTGCACCCACCTTGTTGGGAAGCAGGTGAAGAGGACTCACACCCTGCACCCACCTTGTTGGGAAGCAGGTGAAGAGGACTCATACCCTGCACCCACCTTGTCAGGAAGCAGGTGATGGACTTACACCCTGCGCCTACCTAGTTGGGGAGCGAGTGTAGGGAACTCACGCCCCCACACTCGCCTTGTCATCAGGAATGTTCAATAATATTTTTCCATTTTATGTATGCTAAACTGTCAGCACACACACCCTCAAACTTACAGATCTCTACTGCCAAACTTTCCATGTCATCCCATTTGAGATTGTGCTTCTCCGGGTAAAGTTCTGCTGGAACTTACCTGCAACTTTCTCCAGCTTCTTGGTAAACTTGGATGTGATGCCAGTTTACATGTGCCCCTCATGTTATACTCCTGCACATGGACAACGGAAAGTTGAATTAAATTTTGAGTGTTCCTCGTCACGTTAAAACTCTTCGTGATAAAATAAGATCTGATCGGTGGCGGACCTACGTTATTGGGGCCCTGAAGCTTGAACTGTTATGGGGCCCTGAAGCTTGAACTGTTATGGGGCCCTGAAGCTTGAACTGTTATGGGGCCCTGAAGCTTGAACTGTTATGGGGCCCTGAAGCTTGAACTGTTATGGGGCCCTGAAGCTTGAACTGTTATGCGGCCCTGAAGCTTGAACTGTTATGGGGGCCTGAAGCTTGAACTTTTATGGGGCCCTGAAGCTTGAACTGTTATGCGGCCCTGAAGCTTGAACTGTTATGGGGCTCTGAAGCTTGAACTGTTATGGGGGCCTGAAGCTTGAACTGTTATGGGGTCCTGAAGCTTGAACTGTTATGGGGCCCTGAAGCTTGAACTGTTATGGGGGCTGAAGCTTGAACTGTTATGGGGGCCTGAAGCTTGAACTGTTATGGGGGCCTGAAGCTTGAACTGTTATGGGGCCTGAAGCTTGAACTGTTATGGGGCCCTGAAGCTTGAACTGTTATGGGGCCCTGAAGCTTGAGCTGTTATGGGGCCCTGAAGCTTGAACTGTTATGGGGGCCTTGAAGCTTGAACTGTTATGGGGCCCTGAAGCTTGAACTGTTATGGGGGCCCTGAAGCTTGAACTGTTATGGCGGCCCTGAAGCTTGAACTGTTATGGGGCCCTGAAGCTTGAACTGTTATGGGGCCCTGAAGCTTGAACTGTTATGCGGCCCTGAAGCTTGAACTGTTATGGGGCCCTGAAGCTTGAACTGTTATGGGGGCATGAAGCTTGAACTGTTATGGGGGCCTGAAGCTTGAACTGTTATGGGGCCTGAAGCTTGAACTGTTATGGGGGCCTGAAGCTTGAACTGTTATGGGGCTCTGAAGCTTGAACTGTTATGGGGGCCTGAAGCTTGAACTGTTATGGGGCCCTGAAGCTTGAACTGTTATGGGGCCCTGAAGCTTGAACTGTTATGGGGCCCTGAAGCTTGAACTGTTATGGGGCCCTGAAGCTTGAACTGTTATGGCGGCCCTGAAGCTTGAACTGTTATAGGGGCCCTGAAGCTTGAACTGTTATGGGGCCCTGAAGCTTGAACTGTTATGCGGCCCTGAAGCTTGAACTGTTATGGGGCCCTGAAGCTTGAACTGTTATGGGGGCATGAAGCTTGAACTGTTATGGGGGCCTGAAGCTTGAACTGTTATGGGGGCCTGAAGCTTGAACTGTTATGGGGGCCTGAAGCTTGAACTGTTATGGGGCTCTGAAGCTTGAACTGTTATGGGGGCCTGAAGCTTGAACTGATATGGGGCTCTGAAGCTTGAACTGTTATGGGGCCCTGAAGCTTGAACTGTTATGGGGCCCTGAAGCTTGAACTGTTATGGGGCCCTGAAGCTTGAACTGTTATGCGGCCCTGAAGCTTGAACTGTTATGGGGCCCTGAAGCTTGAACTGTTATGGGGCCCTGAAGCTTGAACTGTTATGGGGGCCTGAAGCTTGAACTGTTATGGGGGCCTGAAGCTTGAACTGCTATGCTGCCCTGAAGCTTGAACTGTTATGGGGCCCTGAAGCTTGAACTGTTATGCGGCCCTGAAGCTTGAACTGTTATGGGGGCCAGAAGCTTGAACGGTTATGAGGGCTTGAAGCTTGAACTGTTATGGGGGCCTGAAGCTTGAACTGCTATGCTGCCTTGAAGCTTGAACTGTTATGGGAGCCTGAAGCTTGAACTGTTATGGGAGCCTGAAGCTTGAACTGTTATGGGAGCCTGAAGCTTGAACTGTTATGAGAGCCTGAAGCTTGAACTGTTATGGGGGCCTGAAGCTTGAACTGTTATGGGGGCCTGAAGCTTGAACTGTTATGGGGGCCTGAAGCTTGAACTGTTATGGGGCCCTGAAGCTTGAACTGTTATGGGGGCCTGAAGCTTGAACTGTTATGGAGCCCTGAAGCTTGAACTGTTATGGGGGCCTGAAGCTTGAACTGTTATGGGGCGCCTGAAGCTTGAACTGTTATGGGGCCCTGAAGCTTGAACTGTTATGGGGCCTGAAGCTTGAAACTGTTTTGGGGCCCTGAAGCTTGAACTGTTATGGGGGCCTGAAGCTTGAACTGTTATGGGGCCCTGAAGCTTGAACTGTTATGGGGACCTGAAGCTTGAACTGTTATGGGCCCTGAAGCTTGAACTGTTATGGGGGCCTGAAGCTTGAACTGTTATGGGGCCTGAAGCTTGAACTGTTATGGGGCCTGAAGATTGAAACTGTTATGGGGGCCTGAAGCTTGACTGTTATGGGGGCCTGAAGCTTGAACTGTTATGGAGCCCCGAAGCTTGAACTGTTATGGGGCCTGAAGCTTGAACTGTTATGGGGGCCTGAAGCTTGAACTGTTATGGGGGCCTGAAGCTTGAACTGTTATGGGGGCCTGAAGCTTGAACTGTTATGGGGGCCTGAAGCTTGAACTGTTATGGGGCCTGAAGCTTGAACTGTTATGGGGCCCTGAAGCTTGAACTGTTATGGGGCCTGAAGCTTGAACTGTTATGGGGGCCTGAAGCTTGAACTGTTATGGGGGTCTGAAGCTTGAACTGTTATGGGGGCCTGAAGCTTGAACTGTTATGGGGGCCTGAAGCTTGAACTGTTATGGGGCCTGAAGCTTGAACTGTTATGGGGCCTGAAGCTTGAACTGTTTATGGGGCCTGAAGCTTGAACTGTTATGGGGGCCTGAAGCTTGAACTGTTATGGAGGCCTGAAGCTTGAACTGTTATGGGGGCCTGAAGCTTGAACTGTTATGGGGGCCTGAAGCTTGAACTGTTATGGGGGCCGATGAACTTTAGCTGACTTGAACTGTTATGGGGACTGAAGCTTGAACTGTTATGGGGGCCTGAAGCTTGAACTGTTATGGGGCCCTGAAGCTTGAACTGTTATGGGGGCCTGAAGCTTGAACTGTTATGGGGCCTGAAGCTTGAACTGTTATGGGGGCCTGAAGCTTGAACTGTTATGGGGCCCTGAAGCTTGAACTGTTATGGGGCCTGAAGCTTGAACTGTTATGGGGGCCTGAAGCTTGAACTGTTATGGGGGCCTGAAGCTTGAACTGTTATGGGGGCCTGAAGCTTGAACTGTTATGGGGGCCTGAAGCTTGAACTGTTATGGGGGCCTGAAGCTTGAACTGTTATGGGGCCTGAAGCTTGAACTGTTATGGGGCCCCGAAGCTTGAACTGTTATGGGGGCCTGAAGCTTGAACTGTTATGGGGCCTGAAGCTTGAACTGTTATGGGGGCCTGAAGCTTGAACTGTTATGGGGGCCTGAAGCTTGAACTGTTATGGGGGCCTGAGCTTGAACTGTTATGGGGCCTGAAGCTTGAACTGTTATGGGGGCCTGAAGCTTGAACTGTTATGAGGCCTGAAGCTTGAACTGTTATGTGGGCCTGAACAAACATGGGGGCTAAACTTAAATAACCTTGAATTTTTTTAACTGTTATTTATTTTTGAATTAACTTTTTTAATTAATTATTACTTATTATTAAATTATTATGGGTAATTAATTTTTATTAATTAATTTATGGGGATAAAACCTTACTCGTTATGGAGGCCAAGTTTTAAGCAATTTGACTAAGTTGTTGGGGCCCCTTTGAACTGTTAGGGCCCTAAGGTTAAGTTAGGGTGGTCTGAAGAAAATTATTATTGTCCCAAGCTTAAACTTTAGCTTAGCTATAACTTGTTATGAAATAAGAAATTTATTATGGACAACATTAACGTGCCCAAGGAACTCTAATGAGACAAGTAAATCTATGGCGCCCGAAGCCAGGAACCCTACATAAGGGCTAAGTAAACATCGGCCCCGTCAAGCACAGGAACGATGGCTACATAAGACAAGTAATCGGCTCCGAAGCTAGAACTACCTTGCCAAGCAACTGTTATTAGAGAACAAATATGCTAGGAACTGTACATAACTTAATACACTGAAAACTGTGACTATGTTTCCGTCTCTCACCCGAATTTGCGGGGCCTGATACATAAAGTATTGTTGAAAGTTGTGTGGCAGTGAAACTTGGACAGGTGTAGGTACTAACTTTAACGTACGGGTGTGTGCTGTGAACCGATGGCCGGTCTTCGAACGAGGTCGTGTTTCTTACACCTGTAAAAGTTCTTACTAACAACTTGGTCTAAGCTTAACTCTTGGGCCTTTGTTAACAGAGGGAAGCGTATGTACGTGGGTGATGTTACTGTTATTTGTAAGTGTTGTTATGAGGGAACTGACCTTCGAAACTGCTTCATTACAGTTAAAATTATTAGTATACTTAACTTTTCGTAGGTGCCGTGGCCTGTTGGCTTTAAGCGCCCGGGTTCACACACGGAGGGCCCGGTTCGATTCCCGGCGGTGGAAACATTCGACACGTTTCCTACACCTGTTGTCCTGTTTCACCTAGCAGCAAATAGGTACCTGGGTGTTAGTCGACTGGTGTGGGTCGCATCCTGGGGGACAAGATTAAGGACCCCAATGGAAATAAGTTAGACAGTCCTCGATGACGCACTGACTTTCTTGGGTTATCCTGGGTGGCTAACCCTCCGGGGTTAAAAATCCGAACGAAATCTTATCTTATCTTAACTTCCTGTAATCTCTCAAACGGTTCGCCTGATAAATTACATTGTTGTATTGTCTTGTAATACAGTATATTGATTTCTGACATGTTACATTACAAATTTCGTACTTAATAAAGGCACACAAATATGAACTAGAAACTACATAAAACTTGTTAAAATTAAACAAAGAATTACGTTTGGCCTTTATAAAGACTGATAGATCATACCTGGTGGTGACATAATTTACAGGGGAACGTAGACAGGTGTAAAATAAACAATTAGAGAAGTGCTGCAGTAGGCTTACCGGCTGACGATAGGCAGATTTTAAAACGAGTTCGCATTTTGGGTAGTGTTGGTAGTACTGGTAGTAATAGTAGTAGCAGTTCTAGTAGTAGTAATAGCAGTGGTGGTAGTAGTAGTAGTAATAATAATAATAAGAGTGATAGTATTAGTATTAATAACAACAGTAGCAGCAGCAGCAGCAGCAGCAGCAGCAGCAGTAGTAGTAGTAGTAGTAGTAGTAGTAGTAGTAGTAGTAGTAGTAGTAGTAGTAGTAGTAGTAGTATTGGTAGTAATTGGCAGTTTTCAGTGGTGTAGCTGATTCAATGTGAGTATACCTACAGGTTGTGCCATTTAAACACTGGTCTGGTTCATGGTAATAGTGTTTAATGTCACCATGAAAGTTGTTTGGAAGCATTTCCTCTTCTGTTTTTCTCTCTTGTTTTATTGAGAGTCTTTTGTCAGGTAATCTCAGAAGGTTGTGTCAGCTCCTGCATTGTACACATTGTTCCTGCTGTCAGTTCCTGCTGTCAGTTCCTGCTGTCAGTTCCTGCTGTCAGCTCCTGCATTGTACACATTGTTCCTGCTGTCAGTTCCTGCTGTCAGTTCCTGCTGTCAGTTCCTGCTGTCAGTTCCTGCTGTCAGTTCCTGCTGTCAGTTCCTGCTGTCAGTTCCTGCTGTCAGTTCCTGCTGCCAGTTCCTGCACATTCTTGTTCCTTGACTTATTTAATTATTACAAAATGTCATTATCATCCATTTAATGATTAGAATTTTCCAAGATGGAGCTGGACAGATACTTAAGTCAGTACCCGATCAGCCGGGCTGTTGTTTGTACTTTGGACTACATGCGACCAGCAGCACCAGCCTGGTTGATCAGGCTCAGATCCACCGGGAGGCCTGGTCAAGGACTGAGCCTCGGGGGCGTTGACCCCCGGAACACTCTCCAGGTAGACTTGTGTTGACTGGCAACTCATACTTTGCAACACTGACTTGCAATTTACTACGTGTACAAATGTCGCGTTTCTATTAAGTTCACAGTCGTGGTAATTTGATCATAATGGCATCTTGGTTATTTATGGTAAAAATGTATGAGATATTCCATCCAAAATGGTAATCCCCATGTTAAAGTAACTCCTGCACTGCTGGAACGATGCCTCTCAAGTTGTCGTGATTCCAGGACCCAAAGTTAAGTCGAATGATTGAAGATATTATCTCCAACCTACTTTCATTACTTTATGTATGACAGGGTGGATGATGTGATGTATGACAGGGTGGATGATGTGATGTATGACAGGGTGGATGATGTTAAGTATGACAGGGTGGATGATGTTAAGTATGACAGGGTGGATGATGTTAAGTATGACAGGGTGGATGATGTGATGTATGACAGGGTGGATGATGTTAAGTATGACAGGGTGGATGATGTGATGTATGACAGGGTGGATGATGTGATGTATGACAGGGTGGATGATGTTAAGTATGACAGGGTGGATGATGTTAAGTATGACAGGGTGGATGATGTGATGTATGACAGGGTGGATGATGTTAAGTATGACAGGGTGGATGATGTGATGTATGACAGGGTGGATGATGTTAAGTATGACAGGGTGGATTGATGTGATGTATGACAGGGTGGATGATGTGATGTATGACAGGGTTTGGATGATGTTAAGTATGACAGGTGTGGATGATGTTAATATACAGGGTGGATGATGTGAGTATGACAGGGTGGATGATGTGATGTATGACAGGGTGGATGTGTTAAGTATGCAGGTGGATGATGTGATGTTGACAGGGTGTGATGATGTTAAGTACTGACAGGGTGGATGATGTTAAGTATGACAGGGTGGATGATGTGATGTATGACAGGGTGGATTGATGGATGTTATGACAGGGTGGTATGATGTTAATTATGACAGGGTGATGTATGTTATAAGTATTTGACAGTGGAGTGATGTGATTGTTGACAGGGTGTTGTGTTGAATGTATTGTACAGGTTGGATGATGTTAGTATGTCAGGCGTGGTTATGATGCTGATGTATGACAGTCCTGCTGTGTTTGTGTATTGACAGCTGGTGCAGATGATTGTTAGTATGTTACAGGGTGATATTTTGATGTTTGATTAGACCAGGGTGGATGATGTTTAAGTATACAGGACAGCGGGATGTGTTTAGTATGACAGGTGGATGATGGTGATGTATGACAGGGTGGATGATGTGAGGGTATGACGAGGGTGGATGATGTTAATTATTGACAGGGTGGATGATGTTAAGTTATGACAGGGTGGATGATGTGGTGTTGACAGGGTGGATGATGTTAAGTATGACAGGGTGGATGATGTTAAGTATGACAGGGTGGATGATGTGATGTATGACAGGGTGGATGATGTTGTATGACAGGGTGGATGATGTGATGTATGACAGGGTGGATGATTGTGATATATGACAGGGTGGATGATGTGATGTATGACAGGGTGGATGATGTTAAGTATGACAGGGTGGATGATGTGATGTATGACAGGGTGGATGATGTTAAGTATGACAGGGTGGATGATGTTAAGTATGACAGGGTGGATGATGTTAAGTATGACAGGGTGGATGATGTGATGTATGAACAGGGTGGATGATGTTAAGTATGACAGGGTGGATGATGTTAAGTTATGACAGGGTGGATGATGTTAAGTATGACAGGGTGGATGATGTTAAGTATGACAGGGTGGATGATGTAGTGATGACAGGGTGGATGATGTTAAGTATGACAGGGTGGATGATGTTGAAAGTATGACAGGGTGGATGATGTTAAGTATGACAGGGTGGATGATTTTAAAGTATGACAGGGTGGATGATGTATGTATGACAGGGTGGATGATGTTAAGTATGACAGGGTGGATGATGTTAAGTATGACAGGGTGGATGATGTGATGTATGACAGGGTGGATGATGTTAAGTATGACAGGGTGGATGATGTTAAGTATGACAGGGTGGATGATGTGATGCATGACAGGGTGGATGATGTTAAGTATGCCAGGGTGGATGATGTGATGTATGACAGGGTGGATATGTGAAGTATGACAGGGTGGATGAGTGATGTATGACAGGGTGGATATGTGAAGTATGACAGGGTGGATGATTTTGAAGTATGACAGGGTGGATGATGTGAAATATGACAGGGTGGATGATGTTAAGTATGACAGGGTGGATGATGTGAAATATGACAGGGTGGATGATGTGAAATATGACAGGGTGGATGATGTGATGTATGACAGGGTGGATGATGTGATGTATGACATGGTGGATGATGTGATGTATGACATGGTGGATGATGTGAAGTATGACAGGGTGGATGATGTGACGTATGACAGGGTGGATGATGTGATGTATGACAGGTGGATGATGTGTACGTTGACATGGTGGATGATGTTAAGTATGACAGGGTGGTGATGTGAAGTATGACATGGGTGATGATGTGACGTTATGACAGGGTGGATGATTTAAGTATGACAGGGTGGATGATGTAAGTATGACAGGGTGGATGATGTGATGTATGACAGGTGGATGATGTGAAGTATGACAGGGTGGATGATGTGAAGTATGACAGGGTGGAGATGTATGTGACGGTAGTTGACAGGGTGGATGATTGAAGTATGACAGGGTGGATGATGTGAGTATGACAGGGTGGATGATGTGAAGTATGACAGGGTGGATAATGTTAAGTATGACAGGGTGGGATGAATGTGACGGTATGATTATGTATGGGGGGATGATGTTAAGTATGACAGGTGGATGATGTGAAGTATGACAGGGTGGATGATGTTAAGTATGACAGGGTGGATGATGTGAAGTGTGAATAAGGTGATGTGAAGTATGACAGGGTGGATGATGAGTGAAGGTGACATAAGTAGAAGGGGGATGTGAAGTATGACATGGGGGATATGTGAAGTATGACAGGGTGGATGATTTTGAAGTATGACATGGTGGATGATGTGAAGTATGACAGGTGGATGATGTAAGTATGACATGGTGGATGATGTGAATGATGACAGGATGGATGATGTTGAACGTATGACAGTGGATGATGTGAAGTTATACAGGGTGGATGAGTGAGTATGACAGGTGGATGTGTTGAGCCGGTGGTGATGATGTATGACAGGTGGTATGTGTATTGGGTGGGTAAGTATGACAGGGTGGATGATGTGAAGTATGACATGGTGGATGATGTGAAGTATGACATGGTGGATGATGTGAAGTATGACAGGGTGGATGATGTGAAGTATGACATGGTGGATGATGTGAAGTATGACAGGGTGGATGATGTGAATTTGAAGGGTGGGTATGACAGGTGTGGGATGACGTGAAGTGATGGACATGGTGGATGATGTGAAGTATGACAGGGTGGATGATGTGACGTATGACAGGTGGATGATGTGAAGTATGACATGGTGGATGATGTGAAGTATGACATGGTGGATGATGTGAAGTATGACAGGGTGGATGATGTGAAGTATGACATGGTGGATGATGTGAAGTATGACAGGGTGGATGATATGAAGTATGACAGGGTGGATGATGTGAAGTATGACATGGTGGGATGATGTGACGTATGACAGGGTGGATGATGTGAAGTATGACATGGTGGATGATGTGAAGTATGACATGGTGGATGATGTGAGTACGGGTGATAGAGTATACATGGGTGGTGATGTGACGTATGACAGGTGGTGGATATGATTTTTGAAGTATGACAGGGTGGATGATGTGATGTATGACAGAGTGGATGATGTGAAGTATGACAGGGTGGACGATGTGATATATGACAGGGTGGATGATGTGAAGTATGACAGGGTGGATGATGTAAATGTGATAATGTGATTATCAGAGTGGATGATGTGAAGTGATGACAGGGTGGGAACGATGTGAAGTATGACAGGGTGGATGATGTGAAGTATGACATGGGTGGTGATGTGAAGTATGACAGGGAGTGTGAATTGATGTGGATGTAAGTATGAACAGGGTGGATTGAGTGGTGATGAAGTATATAAGGTGGTGGAATGATGTGGTGAAGTATAGCAGGGTGGATGAGTTGATAAAGGGGGATTTTAATAAGGTGGATGATGTGGTAGAAGGTATGAGTTGAGTGGAAGGTGGTGAGTGAAGTATATAAGGTGGATGATGGGGTTTGGGGTGTGTTAAGTATGCAGGGTGGAAGGATTTGTGGATGGTGAAGTATGCAGGGTGGAATGATTTGGTTGACGAATGTGTATATGCATGGTGGAAGATGTGAGGGGTTGAGTATATGCAGGGGTGGGAAGATGTGGTGATGTGTATAGCAGGGTGGATGATAGAGTTGGGTGGGATGAAGTATAGACAGGTGGTGGGAGATGACGGTGTGGTGATATGAAGTATGACAGGTGGATGTGTGAAGTATGCAGGGGTTGGTAGAGATGGTGGTGAGTGATAGCAGGGTGGAGTAGAGTATGACAGGTGGAGAGTATGTAGCACGGGTGGAGATTGGTGAAGTATACAGGGGGGAAATGAAAAAGGTGTGTGTGAAGTATGCAGGGTGGATGACGTGATGAATGATAAGTGAGGGATGTGAGTATGAGTGGAGTGAAGTATGACAGGGTGGATGAGTGATATGAAGTGGATTAATATAGGTGGATGATGTGATGAAGTATAGACAGGGTGGATGAGTGATGAAGTATAATAAGGTGGATGATGTGGTGAAGTATAGCAGGGTGGATGACGTGATGAAGTATAATAAGGTGGATGATGTGGTGAAGTATAGCAGGGTGGGAAGATGTGGTGAAGTATAATAAGGTGGATGATGTGGGTGAAGTATAGCAGGGTGGAAGATGTGGTGAAGTATAGCAGGGTGGAAGATGTGGTGAAGTATAGCAGGGTGGAAGATGTGGTGAAGTATAGCAGGGTGGAAGATGTGGTGAAGTATAGCAGGGTGGAAGATGTGGTGAAGTATAGCAGGGTGGAAGATGTGGTGAAGTATAGCAGGGTGGAAGATGTGGTGAAGTATAGCAGGGTGGAAGATGTGGTGAAGTATAGCAGGGTGGAAGATGTGGTGAAGTATAGCAGGGTGGAAGATGTGGTGAAGTATAGCAGGGTGGAAGATGTGGTGAAGTATAGCAGGGTGGATGACGTGATGAAGTATAATAAGGTGGATGATGTGGTGAAGTATAGCAGGGTGGATGACGTGATGAAGTATAATAAGGTGGATGATGTGGTGAAGTATAGCAGGGTGGATGATGTGATGAAGTATAATAAGGTGGATGATGTGGTGAAGTATAGCAGGGTGGATGACGTGATGAAGTATAATAAGGTGGATGATGTGGTGAAGTATAGCAGGGTGGAAGATGTGGTGAAGTATAATAAATTGGATGATGTGGTGAAGTATAGCAGGGTGGAAGATGTGGTGAAGTATAATAAGGTGGATGATGTGGTGAAGTATAATAAGGTGGATGATGTGGTGAAGTATAGCAGGGTGGAAGATGTGGTGAAGTATAATAAATTGGATGATGTGGTGAAGTATAGCAGGGTGGACGATGTGATGAAGTATGCGAGTAAAGTCATCATGGGATGGAAGGTTACCAGAACATGCTATGTGATGGGTGTGTCTGGTAAACATGGTTATTGCACTAACTCCATTAAGTTTATTCAGGTTCAGGTACACATAAATACAGTCACATAAAGTATCATACACAGCAGCACATGATCGCTGGTCAACAATCAAAATGCTTCCGAGACCAGAGTAACAATTTCCAAATAATTTTAGGTCCCTGATAATAAATATCATGACTAAAATTGTTAGATCTAGTTTTCAATATACACCAACGTGTCATAACAAGTTCCAACAGGTTTCCTACGCTCCGAATTATCGAAATATGCAATAAAATTACGTTTTAGCGTTTTAGCCCAGATGGAGTGAAACATCACTCCATCTGGGATCATTTATCCCCAGGATGACTCGAGTATAGAACACATTCGTACAGTATTATGATGTCAACGAGATAAAGTCAGTTGATCAGATGAAAATGCTGGCCCACAGATGGCTCCAACTTCATCCTGTTCCCTACTTGTATGTCTCATAACAATAAAAATGCTTTCAAATGAGCTGATGTAGGTAACATCTCTTAGCTTGCCAATAAAGTTAGGAATCCTTAACCTGCAAATAGCTTGTCAGTAATGTTAGGAATCCTTAACCTGTAAATAGCTTGTCAATAAAGTTAGGAATCCTTAACCTGTAAATAGTTGTCAATAAAGTTAGGAACCCTTTAAACCCTTTATAAATAGCTTGTCAATAAAGTTAGGAATCCTTAACCTATAAATAGCTTGTCAATAAAGTTAGGAATCCTTAACCTATAAATAGCTTGTCAATAAAGTTGGGAAAACCCTTAACCTGTAAATAGCTTGTCAATAAATTTGGGGAATCCTTTACCTTTTAAATAGCTTGTCAATAAAGTTAGGAATCCTTAACCTGTAAATAGCTTGTCAATAAAGTTAGGAATCCTTAACCTGTAAATAGCTTGTCAATAAAGTTAGGAATCCTTAACCTGTAAATAGTTTGTCAATAAAGTTAGGGATCCTTAACCTTGTCAAACCCTGTGTAAAAAAAAAAAAGTCCATAAAAATATTTAATTAAAAATGTAATAGCCTCAATTAAAAAAATCTACTGAAATAGGTAAACTATAGGCAAATTATTACATTTGTACAATATGTAGGTTATGACAGTTCATGTTGAACTTTATGTGTAATAAGACCGACCTAAACAAACTTACAAGTTTCTCGAAGATGTTTTGTTGTACAGTTTTTCTTATGTCTGGTCCAGGAATTATTGTAGTACACAAAATACATTTATAAATACAGATTTATGTTATATTTGGCAAGTCAAGGAAACTCAGTTTAAAATAAGTGAACTGAAGTTAGTTTTTCAGGAGTTTTGATAAAATGTAGCAACAACTGACAAGTTGGTGAGCATAGAGACATATACTGAGAGGTGTATGTCTTAGTGTATATATACTGACAGGTGTATGTCTTAGTGTATATATACTGACAGGTGTATGTCTTAGTGTATATATACTGACAGGTGTATATCTTAGTGTATATATACTGACAGGTGTATGTCTTAGTGTATATATACTGACAGGTGTATGTCTTAGTGTATATATACTGACAGGTGTATGTCTCAGTGTATATATACTGACAGGTGTATGTCTTAGTGTATATATACTGACAGGTGTATGTCTTAGTGTATATATACTGACAGGTGTAGGGTCTCAGTGTTATATATGACAGGTGTATGTCTTGTGTATATATGCTGACAGGTGTCTCAGTGTATATATACTGACAGGTGTGTCTCAGTGTATATACACTGACAGGTGTATGTCTTAGTATATATTATACTGACAGGGTATGTTCTTAGTGTATATATACTGACAGGAGTATGTCTTAGTGTATATATACTGACAGGTGTATGTCTTAGTGTATATTATATGACAGGTGTATGTCTCGTGTTATATACTAACAGGCGTATGTTCAGTGTATATATACTGACAGGTTTTATGTCTTAGTGTATTTTTATATATTTTATATATATTTTATATATATATATTTATTTATCTGACAGTTGTATGTCTCAGTGATATATACTGACGGTGTATGTTTGTACAATATACTGACTGGTGTATGTCTTAGTGTATATATACTGACAGGTGTATGTTTAGTGTATATATACTGACAGGTGTATGTCTCAGTGTATATATGTGAAGGTGTATGTCTTAGTGTATGTATACTGACAGGTGTATGTCTCAAGTGTATATATACTGACAGGTGTATGTCTTAGTGTATATATACTGACAGGTGTATGTCTTAGTGTATATATACTGACAGGTGTATGTTTAGTGTATTTATTGACAGGTGTATGTCTTAGTGTATATTTACTGAGGGTGGTATGTTTTAGTGTATATATATGAGAGGTGGTATGTCTTAGTGTATATACACTCACAGATGTATGTTTATTGATATTTTACTGACAGGTGTATGTTCTTAGTGTTATTACACTGACAGGTTGTACGTCTCAGTTTTATATATATGACGGGGTGTATGTCTTAGTGTATATATGCTGACAGGTGTCTCAGTGTATATATACTGACAGGTGTGTCTCAGTGTATATACACTGAAGGTGTATGTCTTAGTATTTTACATACTGACAGGAGTATGTCTTAGTGTATATATACTGACAGGTGTATGTCTTAGTGTATATATACTGACAGGTGTATGTTCAGTGTTATTTTCTAACAGGCGTATGTCTCAGTTTTATATACTGAACAGGTGTATGTCTTAGTGTATATATATAAAATTATATATATATATATATATATTTTTATATATATATATATATATTATTATATTATATATATTTTATATAATATATATATATTTTTATATATATATGCAAAAACAACCCTCTGAAAAATGAGAAATTCCAAGCGCTTTCGTGACTACTCACATTATCAAGGAACTTGATAATGTGAGTAGTCACGAAGCGCTTGGAATTTCTCTATTTTTCAGGGGGTTGTTTTGATATTCTGAAATCACCTGTTTATGTGATCTTATTGCATATATATTTTATATATATATTTATATATTATTATATATTATATATTATATATATAATTTTTATATTATATATATATATATGACAGTTGTATGTCTCAGGGGTATATATACTGCAGGTGTGTCTCAGTGTATATATACTGGACAGGTGTATTTTCTTAGTGTATATATACTGACAGGTGTTTTGTTTTAGTGTATATTACTGACAGGTGTATGTCTTAGTGTATATATTTCTGAAGGTGTATGTTTCAGTGTATATATACTAACAGGTGTCTCTCAGTGTATATATACTGACAGGTGTATGTCTTATGTATATATACTGACGGTGTATGTCTTAGTGTATATATACTGAAAGGTGTATGTCTTAGTGTTATATACCCGACAGGTGTTGTCTTAGTGTATATATACTGACAGGGGTATGTCTCAGTGTATATATACTAACAGGTGTCTCTCAGTGTATATATACTGACAGGTGTATGTCTTAATGTATATATACTGACAAGTGCATGTTTTAGTGTATATATACTGACAGGTGTATGTCTCAAATCCATAAATACAAAACACCAATATGAAAAACAGTACAGATGGGTCACATAACCAGAGACCAAACAAAACGTTACTCGTCAATCCTAACCAGCCTGATAAGAAGGGCAAAAAAAATTTGTATTATGAGAACAGATTATCCAACTTACGAGGTGATATAAAAAAGACCTGGAAGACCCTATCAGAAATTCTGGGAACAAAAAAGATATCACGACATAGCGAAATAGAAATTAGCAAAATCAGATGAAACCCCAACCCACCAACAGAAAAAAGCAAACGACTCATGATTTCTTCTCCACTATAGGTCAAAACCTTTCCAATAAATCCCAAGCTACATACCCACCAAAAGACTACCTCACCGGCAACTACCC
>NC_069445.1:28199552-28222052 GCF_026875155.1 Cherax quadricarinatus | reverse complement strand
TAACATCCTGGTTAAGTACTAACATATTTAACATCCTGGTTAAGTACTAACATGGTTAACATCCTGGTTAAGTACTAACATGGTTAACATCCTGGTTAAGTACTAACATGGTTAATATCCTGGTTAAGTACTAACATGGTTAACATCCTGGTTAAGTACTAACATGGTTAACATCCTGGTTAAGTACTAACATGGTTAACATCCTGGTTAAGTACTAACATGGTTAACATCCTGGTTAAGTACTAACATGGTTAACATCCTGGTTAAGTACTAACATGGTTAACATCCTGGTTAAGTACTAACATGGTTAACATCCTGGTTAAGTACTAACATGGTTAACATCCTGGTTAAGTACTAACATGGTTAACATCCTGGTTAAGTACTAACATGGTTAACATCCTGGTTAAGTACTAACATGGTTAACATCCTGGTTAAGTACTAACATGGTTAACATCCTGGTTAAGTACTAACATGGTTAAATCCTGGTTAAGTACTAACATGGTTAACATCCTGGTTAAGTACTAACATGGTTAACATCCTGGTTAAGTACTAACATGGTTAACATCCTGGTTAAGTACTAACATGGTTAACATCCTGGTTAAGTACTAACATGGTTAACATCCTGGTTAAGTACTAACATGGTTAACATCCTGGTTAAGTACTAACATGGTTAACATCCTGGTTAAGTACTAACATGGTTAACATCCTGGTTAAGTAACTAACATGGTTAACATCCTGGTTAAGTACTAACATGGTTAACATCTGGTTAAGTACTAACATGGTTTAACATCCTGGTTAAGTACTAACATGGTTAACATCCTGGTTAAGTACTAACATGGTTAACATCCTGGTTAAGTACTAACATGGTTTAACATCCTGGTTAAGTACTAACATGGTTAACATCCTGGTTAAGTACTAACATGGTTAACATCCTGGTTAAGTACTAATATGGTTAACATCCTGGTTAAGTACTAACATGGTTAACATCCTGGTTAAGTACTAATATGGTTAACATCCTGGTTAAGTACTAACATGGTTAACATCCTGGTTAAGTACTAACATGGTTAACATCCTGGTTAAGTACTAACATGGTTAACATCCTGGTTAAGTACTAACATGGTTAACATCCTGGTTAAGTACTAACATGGTTAACATCCTGGTTAAGTACTAACATGGTTAACATCCTGGTTAAGTACTAACATGGTTAACATCCTGGTTAAGTACTAACATGGTTAACATCCTGGTTAATATAAATCACAATTATCGCATTATATCCTCCTCAATAACCTATTTAATCTCTTTCTTTCTCTCCCTGTATCCTACTCTCTCCTTCGCTCCCTCCCTGTTCCTACTCCCTCCTTCGCTCCCTCCCTGTATCCTACTCCCTCCTTCGCTCCCTCCCTGTATCCTACTCCCTCCTTCGCTCCCTCCCTGTATCCTACTCTCTCCTTCGCTCCCTCCCTGTATCCTACTCCCTCCTTCGCTCCCTCCCTGTATCCTACTCCCTCCTTCGCTCCCTCCCTGTATCCTACTCCCTCCTTCGCTCCCTCCCTGTATCCTACTCTCTCCTTCGCTCCCTCCCTGTATCCTACTCCCTCCCTGCATCAGCAGGAATAAACAATGCTCTGTTGATGGCAGGAGTGAATAGGGGAGGAAGTATCAGAGATCCGCCCCCACCGTCTGTCTCCGTCCGTACTGTCCGTCCGTCTCCGTCCATACTGTCCGTCCGTCTCCGTCCGTACGTCAGCCCTTACAGTCCGTCTGTCCCTATTGTCCGTTCGCCTTTACCGTTCGTCCGTCCCAACAGTAACTGGGACACTTCTGTCCACTCCTACTGTCCTCCCAGTGGAAATAAGTCAATGTGTCTGACTTTTTTTGGCTGTCCTGGTGGGCAATTTACAAATAATAATCTTTAATCTACAAGTACATGTACAAGGTATACAGTCCTAGCTGACATCAATAACATACTGCTATATAGAAAGCCACTTGTTATGAACAGCATTTTGGGCAGCTTCGGTTAATTTTGCTCCGAGGATGCGACCCACACCAGTCGACTAACACCCAGGTGCCTGTTTTACTGATAGGTGAATAGGGACAGAAGGTGTCTTCAGGAAACACGTCCTAATGTCAAACTGTGTATGTTAATTGTACTTACATGTTCCAGTAAATATACTTAGTGTGTCATAACCTGACGTCTTGAAGGTGCCTTGAAGAAAATCCCTTTCCTTCTATCCCCTCACCTCAACCTCCTCCCTTCTACCCCCTCCCTCCAGTCCCCTCCGAGCTACCCTCTTCCCCCCTCCCATCTGCCCCCCTCACATCTACCCTCTAACCTTCCCATCAATCCCCTTCCCTCTACCCCCTTCCTCTACCCTCTACTCTCCTCCACCAAGAATGCTAGATTATCTGAAACACGGAAGGAAACGCTAACCAGGGATGCGGAAAATACTGAGCTTAAGTTAAAGGATTCATACAGGATCCAGGAGACGCATGAGGAGCTAAAAGCGATTAGTGAAAGTGAAAGAAATTCGAAATATTTCTTTTTATATGCCAAAAACAAGGCAAAAACCACATTCAGTATCGGGCCCTTGCTCAGACAAGATGGATCTTACGCAGAAGACAACAAATAAATGAGATACTGAAGTCTCAGTACGACTCTGTGTCTAGCGAGCCGCTAATCAGTCTAAAGATCGACAATCCAAATGATTTTTTTCATGAATGAGCTTTGCCAAATTTCTGACATAACCCTAACTTCCGTAGATTTTGAAAAAGCCATTGACAACATGCCCATGCACTCAGCCCCAGACCCAGACTAGTGAACTATGTGTTCGTTAAAAACTGCAAGGAACCTTTCGTGGGCCCTAAGTATGCTGCTATGGAAGAGCATAGACACGGGTGAAATTCTAGTCACTAAAAACAACAGATATAGCCCCACGCCATAAAGGTGGCAGTAAAGCAATAGCTAAGAACTATAGACCAATAGCGATAACTTCCTACATCATAAAAATCTTTGAAAGAGTACTAAGATACATGATTGCAAACCACCTTGATTCCTAACAATTGCACAATCCAGGGCAACATGCTCCTGCCTCTCGCAACTACTGGACCACTATGATATGGTCTTGGATTCACTGGAAGACAAACAGAATGCAGATGTAGTATACACAGATTTTGTAAAAGCCTTCGACAAGTGCGATAATGGTGTAATAGCACACAAAATACGTGCTAAAGGGATAAATAGCAAAGTGGGCAAATGGCTCTTCAACTTTCTGACCAATCTAACATAAAGTGTAGTGGTAAACAGAGTTAAATGGGAAGTTGCCATAATGGTGGTGGTAGTGCTGGTGGTCGTCTTGGTGGTAGTGGTGGTGGTGTAGTGGTAGTGGTCGTGGTGGTGGTTGCGGCGGTAGTGGTGGTAGCGGTGGTTGTGGTCGTGTTAGTGGTGGTGGTGGTCGTGGTGGAAGTGTTAGTGGTGGTCGTAGTGGTCGTGGTGGCTGCGGTGGTAGTGGTGGTGCTGGTGGTAGTGTTAGTTGTGGTGCTGGCGGTGGTGGTGGTGGCGGCGGCGGCGGTGGAGTGGTGATAGTAGAGGTGGTGGTAGTATTGGAGGGGGTGGTGGTGGTACTGGTGGCGGTGGTAGTGGTGGTAATAGTGGTGGTAGTGGTGGTAATAGTGGTGGTGGTAGTGGTGGTAGTGGTGGTGGAGGGGTGGTAGTGGTGGTGGTAGAGAAAGGGTGGTGGTGATGGTGGTTGACTAGGGGCTTTTAGTGGTAGTAATGATGATGGTAGTGGAGGGGGTAGTAGTGGTGGTGGTGCAGTGGAGTGATGGTGGAGGTGTGGTGGTGGGGGTGGTGGTGGAGGGGGTAGTAATGGTGGTGGTGGTGGTTGAGACGGTAGTCGTTGTAATGGTGGACGGGTTAGTAGTGTTAGTGTTGGTGCGGTGGTGGTGGAGGGAGAGTAGTAGTAGTGGTGGTGGTGGGGTTGGTGGTGGTGGGGAGGGTAGTAGTAGTGGTGGAGAGGGTAGTAGTGGTGGTGGAGGGGGTAGTGGTGGTGGGGGAGGATGGTGTAGTAGTAATGGTGGTGGTGGTAGAGAGGGTAGCATTAGTAGTGGTGAAGGAGGGTGTAGTGGTTGTGGTGGAGGGGGTAGTAGTTGTGGTGGTGGTGGAGGGGATAGTAGTTTGGTGGTGGAGGGGGCAGTGGTGGTGGTGGGAGGGTAGTGGTGGTGGTGGAGGGGGTAGTGGTGGTGGTGGAGGGGGTAGTGGTGGTGGTGGAGGGGGTAGTGGTGGTGGTGGGAGGGTAGTGGTGGTGGTGGAGGGGTAGTGGTGTGTGGTGGAGGGGTAGTGGTGTTGGTGGTGGGGGGGGTTTGTGGAAAATACTGTATATATTTTCCAGAAATTCAGTATTTATATGTATATAACGGCCTACTGTATTTAATAACATTTTGTCTGAAAATGGGAATGGCCTGGGGAGAAGGGAGAGTCGCCATTGCTAATTGAATTGGATAAAGGGTTAGTGTATGGGAAGGGAATTTTCCGTGCTCTGAGTTAATTAAATTGGGCTGACACCTCTCAATAGGAGGCAAAATTTTGGATGTGCATTCTGCATACTTGAGATATCAGCGACTGACAAGACAGTTTCCAGGAACCTCAGATAAGTCTGTTATGTTATAACTCTGGCCAGTTGTTATTTCATGATAGACCAGAGGTTTTCTGAGTATGATACAACTTAATCTCCAGTCAAATTGGTGAGTGATATAAGATATATTTTCCTTCTGTTATGAAATTGTGATAATTATAAACATTTATTATTTTTAATATACAGTCCAACAAAATTTAAATATTTACCAGTTTTCCCCTGGTAATGTATTTTCATTGTAATTATAGGGTCCAGAACAACTTGTGGATAATGACAGGGGTAGGTATCGAAGGGGGCATTTTTGCGACCTAGGTGTCCCAAAATTCCTACTTGTCAACTGATAAATAATAGTTATCTTTTTTTATTTACGTATTTTACATAATATTTACATTCAGCTAAATGAAAATTTCCACAGGGGTAGTGGTGGTGGTGAGGGGAATGTGGTGGTGGTGGTGGAAGGGTATGGTGGTGGTGTGGGGGGAGGGTAGTGGTGGGGTGGGAGGGTAGGGTGGTGGGGGGGGGTGTGGGGGGGTAGGGTGGGGTGGAGGTAGGGGGCGGGGGTGGTGGTGGTGGGGGGGATGGTGGTGTGAGGGGAGTGGTGGGTGTGGAGGGGTATGGTGGTGGTGAGGGGAGGTTTGGTGGTGGGAGGGGGTATTGTGGTGTGGGAGGGGTATGGTGTGGGGAGGGTAGTGGGGTGGTGGAGGGGGTTAGGGGGTGGTGGGGGGAGGGTGGTGGGGGTGTGGAGGGGTTAGTGTGGTGGTGGAGGGGTAGGGTGGTGGTGAAGGGGAGGTCGGGTAAAGGGGTTGTGGGGGAGGGGGTAGTGGTGTGGTGGAGGGGGGGGGTGGTGGTGGAGGGGTAGTGGGGGGTGGGGGGTAGTGGTGGTGGTGGAGGGGGTGTGTCCGTAGTTCAGAGTACTGCCATAATGTGACTCTACCTAATTTTCCATCTACGAGAGAACTACTGTGTGATACAGTGTTCACTGTATGTAACCGTGAACTTTGTAGAGAGTGCACACTGTATGTAACCGTGACTCTGTAGACAGTGTACACTGTATGTAACCGAGAACACTGTTGACAGTAAACAGTAACCACTGAACGTAATCTAGCTAGTGGACAGAACTAGTGTAAGCAGTGGACACAGTGAAGCCAGTGAATGCAGTGTAAACCGTGAGCATAGTGTAAGCAGTGAACACAGTGTAAGCAGTGAACACTCTAAGCAGGGAACACAGTGAACACAGTGAAGGCAGTGAACGCAGTTTAAGCAGTGAACACTGTAAGCAGTGAATACAGTGAAGTAAACACACTGTAGGCATGAAACAGTGTAAAGCACAACACACTGAAGTTTAACGAACACAGTGAAGCGTTGAATGCAGTGTAAGCAGTGAATGCAGTGAACACAGTGAAGGCAGTGAACATATTGAAGGCAGTGAACACAGTGAATGCAATTAACACACTGAAGGTATTTTTTTTTATATTTTATTTAAAACACACATTACAATAAATAACAGTACACAGTGTCAGATATTTCACATATATAAACAATTACGTCCTCACAATCAAAACAGTGCAGGTGTTACACTGTCATTAGAAAAATTCCTCTTCACATGACTCAGTACAACCCCCACCCAACACGTGTGTCAACAACAACATGACTCAGTACAACCCTCACCCAACACGTGTGTCAACAACATGACTCAGTACAACCCTCACCCAACACGTGTGTCAACAACAACATGACTCAGTACAACCCTCACCCAACACGTGTGTCAACAACAACATGACTCAGTACAACCCTCACCCAACACGTGTGTCAACAACAACATGACTCAGTACAACCCTCACCCCAACACATGTGTCAACAAAACATGACTCAGTACAACCCTCACCCAACCACGTGTGTCAACAAAAACATGACTCAGTACAACCCCCCCACCCAACACGTGTGTCAACAACAACATGACTCAGTACAACCCTCCCCCAAAACACGGTGTCAACAAAAACATGACTCAGTACAACCCTCACCCAACACGTGTGTCAACAACAACATGACTCAGTACAACCCCCACCCAACACGTGTGTCAACAACAACATGACTCAGTACAACCCTCACCCAACACGTGTGTCAACAACAACATGACTCAGTACAACCCTCACCCAAACAGTGTGTCAACAACAACATGACTCAGTACAACCCCCCCCAAAACACGTGTGTCAACAACAACATGACTCAGTACAACCCCCACCCAACACGTGTGTCAAACAACAACATGACTCAGTACAACCCCCACCCAACACGTGTGTCAACAAAAACTTTGACTCAGTACAACCCCCACCCAACAGTGTGTCAACAACAACATGACTCAGTACAACCCCCCCACCCAACACGTGTGTCAACAACAACATGACTCAGTACAACCCCCACCCAACACGTGTGTCAACAAACATGACTCAGTAAAAACCCCCACCCAACCCACGTGGTCAACAACAACATGATTTCAGTACAAACCCCCACCCAACACGTGTGTCAACAACAACATGACTCAGTACAACCCCCACCCAACACGTGTGTCAACAACAACATGACTCAGTACAACCCCCACCCAACACGTGTGTCAACAACAACATGACTCAGTACAACCCCCACCCAACACGTGTGTCAACAACAACATGACTCAGTACAACCCCCACCCAACACGTGTGTCAACAACAACATGACTCAGTACAACCCTCACCCAACACGTGTGTCAACAACATGACTCAGTACAACCCTCACCCAACACGTGTGTCAACAACAACATGACTCAGTACAACCCTCACCCAACACGTGTGTCAACAACAACATGACTCAGTACAACCCTCACCCAACACGTGTGTCAACAACAACATGACTCAGTACAACCCCCACCCAACACGTGTGTCAACAACAACATGACTCAGTACAACCCCCACCCAACACGTGTGTCAACAACAACATAAACTCAGTACAACCCTCACCCAACACGTGTGAACACAACATGACTCAGTACAACCCTCACCCAACACGTGTGTCAACAACATGACTCAGTACAACCCTCACCCAACACGTGTGTCAACAACAACATGACTCAGTACAACCCCCACCCAACAGGGTTGTGTCAACAACAACATGACTTAGTACAACCTCACCCAACACGTGTGTCAACAACAACATGACTCAGTACAACCCCCACCCAACACGTGTGTAAAACAACAACATGACTCAGTAAAACCCCCCCACCCAACACGTGTGTCAACAACAAACATGACTCGTACAACCCTCACCCAACACGTGTTCAACAACAACATGACTCAGTACAACCCTCACCCAACACGTGTGTCAACAACAACAGACTCAGTACAACCCTCCCCCAAACACGTGTGTCAACAACAACATGACTCAGTACAACCCCCACCCAACACGTTTGTCAACAACAACATGACTCAGTACAACCCTCACCCCAACACGTGTGTCAACAACCACATGACTCAGTACAACCCTCACCCAACAGTGTGTCAACAACACCTTTACTCAGTACAACCCTCCCCCAACATGTGTGTCAACAAACAACATGACTCAGTACAAACCCTCACCCAACACGTGTGTCAACAACAACAGACTCAGTAAAAACCCTCACCCAACAGGGTTTTCAACAACAACAGGGACTCAGTACAACCCTCCCCAACACCGTGTGTCAACAACAACATGATTTAGTACAACCCCCAACCCAACACGTGTGTCAACAACAACATGACTCAGTACAACCCCCACCCAACACGTGTGTCAACAACAACATGACTCAGTACAACCCTCACCCAACACGTGTGTCAACAACAACATGACTCAGTACAACCCTCACCCAACACGTGTGTCAACAACACCATTACTCAGTACAACCCCCCACCCAACATGGTGTCAACAACAACATGACTCAGTACAACCCTCACCCAACACGTGTGTCAACAAAACATGACTCAGTAAAACCCCTCACCCAACACTGTGTCAACAAAAAACATGCTCAGTACAACCCCCACCCAACACGTGTGTCAACAACAACATGACTCAGTACAACCCTCACCCAACACGTGTGTCAACAACAACATGACTCAGTACAACCCCCAACCCCAACACGTGTGTCAACAACAACATGACTCAGTACAACCCCCACCCAACACGTGTGTCAACAACAACATGACTCAGTACAACCCTCACCCAACACGTGTGTCAACAACAACATGACTCAGTACAACCCCCACCCAACACGTGTGTCAACAACAACATGACTCAGTAAAACCCCCCACCCAACACGGTGTCAACAACAACATAAACTCAGTACAACCCTCACCCAACACGGTGTCAACAACAACATGACTCAGTACAACCCCCCACCCAACAGTGTGTCAACAACAACATGACTCAGTACAACCCCCACCCAACACGTGTGTCAACAACAACATGACTCAGTACAACCTCACCCCAACACTTTGGGGTCAACAACAAACATGACTCAGTACAACCCTCACCCAACACGTGTGTCAACAACAACATGACTCAGTACAACCCCCACCCAACACGTGTGTCAACAACAACATGACTCAGTACAACGCTCACCCAACACGTGTGTCAACAACAACATGATCAGTACAACCCTCACCCAACACGTGTGTCAACAACAACATGATTCAGTACAACCCTCACCCAACACGTGTGTCAACAACAACATGACTCAGTACAACCCCCCCCCAACACGTGTGTCAACAACAAAAAGGACCCCAGTAAAAACGCTCACCCAACACGTGTGTCAACAACAACATGACTCAGTACAACCCCCACCCAACCGTGTGTCAACAACAACATGACTCAGTACAACCCCACCCAACACGTGTGTCAACAACAACATGACTCAGTACAACCCCCACCCAACACGTGTGTCAACAACAACATGACTCAGTACAACCCCCCCCCAAACACGTGTGTCAACAACAACATGACTCAGTACAACCCCCACCCAACACGTGTGTCAAAAAAACAACATGACTCAGTACAACCCCCACCCAACACGTGTGTCAAAAAAAAACAACATGACTCATACAACCCCACCCAAACACGTGTGTCAAAAAACAACATGACTCAGAAACAACGCCCCACCCAACACGTGTGTCAACAACATGACTCAGTACAACCCCACCCAACACGTTGTCAACAACAACATGACTCAGTACAACGCTCACCCAACACGGGGCTAAACAACAACATGACTCAGTACAACCCTCACCCCAACAGGGTTTTGTCAACAACATGACTCAGTACAACCCTCACCCAACACGGTGTCAACAACAACATGACTCAGTACAACCCTCCCCCAAAACACGTGTGTCAACAACAACATGACTCAGTACAACCCTCACCCAACACGTTGTGTCAAACAACAACATGACTCAGTAAAAACCCTCACCCAACACGTGTGTCAACAACAACATGACCCCAGTACAACGCTCACCAACACGTATGTCAACAACAACATGACTCAGTACAACCTCACCCAACACGTGTGTCAACAACAACATGACTCAGTACAACCCTCACCCAACACGTGTGTCAACAAAACAAATGACTCAGTACAACCCCCACCCAACACGTGTGTCAACAACAACATGACTCAGTACAACCCCCACCCAAACGTGTGTCAACAACAACATGTCAGTACAACCCCCACCCAACACGTGTGTCAACAACAACATGACTCAGTACAACCCCACCCAACACGTGTGTCAACAACAACATGACTCAGTACAACCCCCACCCAACACGTGTGTCAACAACAACATCACAAAATATTATACCCAACATCAATCATATCACTTGAAGTTACAATAACATGTGACTTAGTACACTACACACCTCATACATGTAAAAAGCTTTTATACAAAAAGAAAGGAAGACTGTGCAAGTAAATCTATTTAAAAAAAATTCTCAATTACCCCTTCCTATCAGTAATATATACATTACTTAAGTACATGTAATAAAATATGTTTGAGCAGTACAACCCCCCAAAACCCCCCCACAACCCCCACAACCCCCACAACCTCCCCCCCCCCGTCACCCCAGATCATACCATTGTTCACTGAACACAGAAACTAATAACCAACATAATATAAACCTTGAACATAGTATCTTGTTGACTATAAACAATTCCTCTTAAGTATAAGAAACATAGATGATGTCAACATGACAAATAATATTTAGAAAAAAAAAACAAGATTGAACTTAGTATTATGACTATAACTAAAAACTGTTTATATAATTATGAATGTTGTCACCCATGAGACCATTACAAGTGATATAGTCACGGACTCACATATCACATATACACATATGTACAAAAGTTGATATATAATATCACATGACTTATGAAATTTTATATGCATAGGAATTATATCAGTGTTATACATGTCTATTAACTTACATAAGGTTATAAAAATACCGAATCAATTTATTAAGCCTCCTCGCATCCCCATGCCCAATATACACATTAATTAAACACATTAAATAACAAATATTTTTGGGTAGTTCAACCCACCCCCCCCATTTACCTCAGATCATCATACTGGACAACGTCATACCATTGTTCACTGAACACAGAGACCAATAACCATCATAATTTAACCCTAGGACATAGTATCTTGATGACAAAAACATTTTTCCAATAGTGTAATATACACACTGTTATGTGCATATTACAATTAGACATTAAGAAAATTAACACATGGTTGAACTTATTATTATGACCAACACAAAACCCGACTTACAGTTAAGAATATCATCAGTCATGGTAACATTGCTCCTGATATATTCACAGACTCACTTTTTACAAATATATGTACAAAAGTCGAAGCATATATAACATGACATATGATTGAACAATATGTCCTCAGGATTTATAACAGTGCCTTACATGCCCGCTAACATATATAAAAATGTAAAAATACCGAACCAATTTGGTGCGCCCCCTCGCTTCCCCATGACCACCCATGATAAAACACATCTACATTTAAAGCTTTGCCCCATCAAGAGAGTTTTCTATCTAAAATTTATACCAGGAATACACTCATCCCCCCATCCCCATCTGGCTGAGACCAATCCCATTCAACTATTACACCATTAATTCTCGCAACCTATACACATTCATACCTCTATACTGAACTGGAAATTCTATATCCCATCTCCTTCCATACACGACCTCATTCCTACACTTTGTTTTATAAAAATGTCCAGCTAAAGCCCGTATTCGCACTTCCCCCTCCACCTCCCTCATAACCCACGGTATTTTAATATAATCCACTACCAAATACATGACCGCCCTTCTCACACTATCACCTACTCCCTCTATGTCCAAACTCAATGCTTTCAATACCATTAACCTACCTACCTCCAATCATATCCAAGACCCTACGAAACCATAGACGTACCCTTGCGATACCCTCACAAAAATACACCACATGATATGCAGTCTCCACCTCCCCATACAAAGCACAACATGTGGACTGCACAACTCTCATCTGATACAAACGTACTTTAGTGGGTAATATCCCATGTAAAAACCTATACATAGTTTCCCGCGCCCTTGACTTTAAACGTAACTTATGGAACGCACCCCAGATACATGCCCAATTATATAAACGAAAGACACTCTCCCCCTCCATCACCTCATTACCCCTCACAGTCCTCCCCAAAACTCGCACCAGCACTTTTCCCGGTATGCTAACCCTCAATAAAAATCTCAACATACACATACACTCCAATTCCCTACCCCCCCCCACCACTGCCGCACATCATCCATAGCCTCACTCACCCTTACACCCTGATCCCCACCCAACCGTATATAACTAAGTTTCACATACATGCTTTTCAGTCTACTACACAGTGGAATTAATCCTAATCCTCCCCTCCCCAATGATGTTGTCAGGACTGTCTGCTTAAGCCAATGATAACCATATCCCCAAATAAAACGCATTACCTTCTTTTGAACCAACCTCACATCATTCTTCATCAATGGATAAACCACTGCCACATGCCACAATTTAGGGTAAATGATTGTATTTATAACTATGACCCTCTGATGGATCGTCAGCCCACTCGTCCGTATTCCCCCCAATCTCCTTAATACTCCTTGCACAACCCTTATGGAGTTGGCCTCTCTAGCTTCTTGCTCTGCCCATCTGTATAATACTCCACATACTTTAATTTGATCTACTACCTGCCAACCATACTTTTCGTCCCAAGTTCCCTCCCACTCATGAACCAACCTCTAACAATTTAGACTTAACTCCATTAAGATGCATACCTGTTGCCCCACTAAATATCTCAATGTTTCACCAAACTTTCCCTTAATCCCCCCTCTCCCTCAAAAAAACCCCTCGTATCCAACTACCCAACTATACCAGGAGCACCCCACTGCTGTATCCCCCCTTCATCTACCCCAACATTAATCATCCTATATAAAGGATCTTGTAGACATGTAAATAGGATCTGAGACATGGGGCATCCTTGTCTCAGTCCCTTACCCATACTAACTACCTTCCCATACGTCCATTGATTTGCACCTGTAGTACTGCGCCTTTGTATAATGTTTCCGCCCATCGGACAATTTCCTCGCCAAAACCCATGTGCCTCATTATCATCCATAACGTCTCTCGCTCTACATAATCATAAGCAGCCTTCCAATCCAAAGCAAGTACACCCCCTCAACTCATTCTACAATCATCTATAAATCCTTAATCCTCCCATATCCACTAATCATTGACCACCCCAGCACACCCATTTGTCCCTTATCTATAACTCTCCCAGTAACACTACATAACCTATTACTTAAAGCCCTTGCAAACAATTTGTAATCACCGCACATTAAAGATAAACCTCTATAATCCAAGATGCTATTCTGCACTTCCCCCTTCGGAATCATGACAACGACCCCTGTTCGTTGCGTCATACCCCTGCATCCCTTTACCTTCATTTCATTTAGCAAATGCACCAAGTATTCCTTCAAGACCTCCCAGTTACTTAAATAAAGATCATTTGGAATGCCATCAATCCCTAGCGTCTTCCTTATACTCATCCCCCGTAACGCCTTCAAAACCTCATCTTTACTTGTGGGCCCCTCTATCTCCATTCTGTCTTCTGGTTCCGGGATACATGATATCCTTTCCTCCATAATATGCAAGTCTCCCATCTTCCTATTACCCCCTCTCATATGTATCTCAAACCATTCATCCGCAAAAACCACTCATGCCTTCAGTCGTTACTAACCACTTCCCACCGTGTACCCATCCACGTCCTGATGTACCTCTAATTTTAACATATTCATTATATTTTGCCGGATCTTTAATCGCCACAGAATGCAAGCTGATGGCTTATCACCCCATAAAACATCTTCCAACCCACCCCTTAGTCTTTCACCATCAAACCATGCATTCTGCATCTCCAGCAATTGCGTCTTTATACCCTCGATCTCTGAAACCTGATATACTCCACGACAACCTTCATAACACTGTTTTAACTGTCCCTCCAAATACCTCTGTAATCCATATTTCCATTGTCCAACCTCCCTTCCTTTCCTCATATAAAAACTACGGATCCCCGATTTAGCACATTGCTCCCACCACAGTAATATATCACCTCCCAGCTTTCCTTTGTTCCATTCATTTTTCCACCATTTCGAAAAATTAAGTCCACCCTCCATATTCTCTAACAAGCTCACATTTAGTTTCCAATAACTCATAAAACGTTTTGGCAACTCACCCCATCCCATGTCCACAACCACCCCTCTATGATCCGAAAATACAACATTTACAGTTTCCATATTATTAACTTGTATCCCAGGAGATGCATAAATGCGGTCCAAGCGTGCCGCATAACCGTTCTTCACATAAGTATGCAAGACCACCCACCCCTCCCCACTAACTACATCCACAAATCCGACTCCCTCTAATACATCCTGTAGGACTCCCAACACACACCCAGCTCCCCGCGGCTCCACATCCTTCCTACGTATCACACTATTCCAATCCCCTCCAACTAATATATAAACTGGTAACCCCCTCATATGATAAATTAGTGTGTCCCGAACAAAATCCTCTTTAACACGCCTATTCCTGTCTGCCGGCATGTATACACTCACAAAACACAATCGTACCCCACCCCATGTCCCATCCACCCTCACTACTCTCCCATCTCCCCCTTCTTCCCAATGCAACAATTGAAAAGGACCGGTCTCAGCTATTAATACCGCAGCACCTCTCTTAAGCTTCCCAGTATATCCAGCATAAACCTTGTACACATCTATCAACAAATCCCTTCCATACTTAAAATTATGCTCTTGTAAAAATATGATCTGTATTCCATGTCTCTTTAAAAAGTCACTAAAGATCCTGCGCTTTACATCGGCCCTTAGGCCACTTACATTTAACGATAGGCACTTAAAAATGCTATCGGGGGTTTACCAATCGATCGATGTCCATTCGGGTCCTTACGTTTTTTCAAAGTATGCTTTTCACAATGCCCTTTCCTTGCCTCACCTTTCCCCTTCCCCTTACCCCCCCTGATACTTTTTTTGGGACATCCACTGAGTGTTTCTTACCAGATCTTTGTGCAGGTGTCAGAACATCACTGTCAGAAGCACCTGCCTCTCTCTTTCATGATGCCTCAATTATGTGCATGCCATCATCTGCACTTTCAACTTTATGCACTTCAACCACAGCCTCACAAATCCTCTGTGGTTGCCCATCCCCACCACCCACATTGCCCTCCTCATGAATTCCACCCTTATCTGCAGATGTCTCAACCGACACCATACATAGTGTTCCGTCCTTATTCTGATCCTCCAAGAATCCCTGTATAACAGTGTCTATTGCAGCTGAAACTTCACTACCCTATTCACCTTGTCTCACCTCATCCTCTATATGCATGGTCTCAATCACCTGAGAGACCTCTGGTAATGTTACACATTCCACCGGATTGTCCTCCACGATTTCACTCCATGCCCTGTGGGCCCAAGGATGCTCCAGTGTTGACTGGGTCGTCACCTCTCTCTCCTTCTCCACTCCTTTGCCTTCTCCATGTGTCTCAGGTGACGATCGTCGAGGACACATCGCAGCCATATGATCATGCGCTCCACACATTCTGCATGTTCTTCTCTGCCCCGCATATGTGATATATACCTGAGTTCTAAAGCCACTCTTAAGGGTAAAGGATCCCTCATGCAGTCCAGCATACATTCCCTCAGACCACCTTCCAACTGTTGTTTGATGTATAACACCAAACTCTTCGAAAGTTGCTTTTATGTCTTCCTCATTCGCCTCAAATGGGACGCTCTGTAACTTTGCCCAAGTATAATACTTGGATACGTCCCTCATAAGTACTTTTAAACAAGGGTTAACCAGCATACACACATCCTGGCACTTTTCTACCGTCTTGTCATATACAGCAGCCGTCACGAATTTCACAAAGATTCTTGTAGCTCCATTCAAAGCAATTCCATACAAATCGTCTTTGTTGATGCAGTAGGTATCTCTTAAGATGGCAGGCAGCATAAATGATGCATTGCTGTTATAAACTGCGCCTTGCAACACCTCAATACATACAGTGTTTATCTGTAGAAAATACTGTATATATTTTCCAGAAATTCAGTATTTATATGTATATAGATGGCCATACTGTATTTAATAACATTTATGTCATAGAAAATGGGAAACTGAGCCTGGGGAGAAGGGACAGTCGCCATTGTTAATTTGAAATGGATACAATGTTAGTGTAATGGGAAGGAATTTTTGTGCTCTCGAGGTTAAAATTGGGCTGACACCTCTCAAATAGAAGGCGAAATTGTTGGATGTGCATTCCTGCATAACTTGAGATATCAGGCGACAGGACAGGACAACTCCAGGAACCTCAGATAAGTCTGTTATGTTATAACTCTGACCAGTTGTTATTTTCATTTATAGACAGAGGTTTTCTGAGTATGATACAACTTAATCTCCAGTCAAATTGGTGAGTGATATGATTAAGATATATTCTCCTTCTGTTATATAAATGTGTATTTATATATAATCATTTTTTTAATTTAATATACAGTCCACAAATTTATATATTTACCAGCATTCCTGGTGATGTATATTTCATTTAATTAATAAGTCCAGAGCAACTTGTGGATATGACAGTGGTAGGTATCGAAGGGGGACATTTTTTGCGACCTAGGTGTCCCAAATTCCTACTTGTCTAACTGATAAATAATAATTATCTATGTTCATTTACTGTTATGTATATAATGATACATCCAAGTAAATGCAATTTTCCACATTATCCTCCTCCTGGTAGTCTGTGCCATCTTGCAAAATTCGCTCAGTGCTACCAACTGTAGCGAGTGAAGCAGCAAACGTCCGTCCTCCACCAATGGTGTTTGACGAATGCAGGAGCAAAAGCGAAGCACAACCTCTCGGCCCAAAAGCGAAGAGGTCAATGAACTGAAGGTATTGAGCAGAGTATAGCCAGTGAATGCAAAGCAGTGAACATAGTAAAGGCAGTGAACACAGTGAAGGCAGTGAACACAGTGAAGGCAGTGAACAAGTTGATCACACCTGATATTTGTAAATACAGTCACTGTTAACCAGGATCTTAGTTTTGCCTCGACACAACAACGCTAAAGGTGATTATGACAACACTTGTGTTTCGTGTGTAAAACACCAGAGTATATGCACTGACGTGTATATCTGTGTATATACACCATCATATATATATATATATCTCTCCTTACGTATATATATATATATATATAAATATATATATATATATATATATATATATATATATATATATATATATATATATATATATATAATATATATATATAATATATATATATATATATATATATATATATATATATATATTATTGTGCCCACGAACAAGTGATATTGATCATAACAACACTGTGACTAGCCCAGGACTCGAACCCATGCTGCTTTGGCCTGCCTCATGATGGGCAAAAACTCATGACGCCTGTGACATGCAGAGTACGTAACCTTTATTCGGCGCATGTACACACCCTCATTGAAAGGCTATCCCAACCAGTGAACCAGTACTAAGGGTCAGATGATGGGGCCCCGTCGTTCAATCAGTACCCAGGTTCAGCCAATGAGAAGATGGTTTTGGTAATCGCAGAGGTGTTGTGGGTACCGCTCTCCTGTCTGCCCTTGTCATTCCCATTCTAGAGCTGGTTGAAGCACGGTCTGCTCTCTAGTGGCTTCTATTCTGCCTTGCTTACCGTGGAGTGCACTAATATCTATTGTTGTATATAGTGTACATACTTCTGTTCTTATTTGGTAAAGGATAATATAAGTCGAAAGTTTTTCTGCTGTGTTTATTTTACTACCTTTACACCCAGGATAACAGGCGTTTGGATTTGTGGGTTGTAATAACGCCTTTACCCACAAGGATTGTTTGGTCCCGTGGGTAAAGGCGTCATGAGTTTTCGCCCACCATGAGGCAGGCCAAAGAAGCAAGCAGCATGAGTTCGAGTCCTTGGCTAGTCGCAGTGTTGTTATTGATTAATACCACTTCCTCGTGGGCCCAACAAAATATATATATATATATATATATATATATATATAATATTATATATATATATATATATATATATATATATATATTTCAACAAGTCGGCCGTCTCCCACCGAGGCAGGGTGACCCAACAAAAGAAAGAAAATCCCCAAAAAGAAAATACTTTCATCATTCAACACTTTCACCTCACTCACACAATATCACTGTTTTTGCAGAGGTACCCAGAATACAACAGTTTAGAAGTATATACTATAAAAACACACAATATATCCCTCCAAACTGCCAATATCCCAAACCCCTCCTTTAGAGTGCAGGCATTGTACTTCCCATTACCAAGACTCAAGTCCGGTCGTATAAAATAACCAGTTTCTCTGAATCCCATCACTATTACCCTGCTCACACTCCAACAGCTCGTCAGGTCCCAAATACCATTTGTCTCCATTCACTCCTATCGAACACGCTCACGCACGCTTGCTGGAAGTCCAAATCCCTCGCCCACAACAACTCCTGTACCCCCTCCCTCCAACCTTTTCGAGGACGACCCCTACCCCGCCTTCCTTCCCCGACAGATTTATACGCTCTCCATGTAATTCTACTTTGATCCATTCTCTCTAAATGACCAAGCCACCTCAACAAACCCTCTTCAGCTCTCTGACTAATACTTTTATTAACTCCACACCTTCTCCTAATTTCCACAAGCCGAATTTTCTGCATAATATTAACACCACACATTGCTCTTAGACAGGACATCTCCACTGCCTCCAACCGTCTCCTCGCTGCAGCATTTACAACCCAAGCTTCACACCCATATAAGAGTGTTGGTACTACTATACTTTCATACATTCCCTTCTTTGCCTCCATAGATAACATTTTTTGACTCCACATATACCTCAATGCACCACTCACCTTTTTTCCTTCATCATTTCTCTGATTAACCTCATCCTTCATAAATCCATCTGCTGACTCATCAACTCCCAAATATCTGAAAACATTCACTTCTTCCATACTCCTCCCCCCCCAATTTGATATCCAATTTTTCTTTATCTAAATCGTTTGATACTCTCATCACCTTACTCTTTTCTATGTTCACTTTCAATTTTCTACCTTTACACACATTCCCAAATTTTTCCCACTAACCTTTGCAATTTTTCTTTAGAACTCCCATAAGCACAGTAATCATTAGCAAAAGTAACTGTCATTTTCCCATTTTGTATTTAATTTCCCAAAAATTTAATCCCACCCTCTCCCCGAACACCCTAGCATTTACTTCTTTTACAACCCCAAATCTATAAATATATTAAACAACCATGGTGACATTACAACATCCCTATCTAAGACCTACTTTTACAGGAAGTAGTCTCCCTTCTTCTACACACCCTAACCTGAGCCTCACTATCCTCAAAAAAAACTCTTTACAGCATTTAGTAACTTACCACCTTTTTCCCAAATAACTTGCAACATCTGCCACATTGCTTCCTATACATTTCTATCATAACCTTCTCGAAATAAAGGGCAATAAAAACTTCCCTACCTTTATCTAAATACTGCTCACATATATGCTTCCAATGAAAAACATTTGATCTACACCATCTCTACCCATTCTAAAACCCTCCTTGCTCATCCACAATTCTACATTCTGTCTTACCTCTAATTCTTTCAGTAATAACCCTACCGTACATTTTTCCTGGTATACTCAGTAAACTTTATTCCTCTTATTTTTTACAATCTTTTTTTGTACCCCTTCCCTTAATATAAAGGGACTATACACGCTCTCTGCCAATCCCTAGGTACGTTCCCCTCTTTCATACATCTATGTCTCCCCCTGCTTTTAACATTTCTGTCATGATCCTGTCAGTTCCAGCTGCTTTACCCCATTTCGTTCTATGTAATGCCTCCCGTACCTCCCCCACACTCACATCCTGCTCTTCTTCACTCCTAAAAGATGGTATACCTCCTTGGCCAGTGCATGAAATTACTGCCTCCCTTCATCGACATTTAAAAGTTCCTCAAAATATTCTCGCCATCTATCCAAAACCTCCATCTCCCAATCTACTCGCTCCCCTACTCTGTTTTTAACTGACAAATCCATTTGTTCCCTAGGCTTTCTTAACTTGTTTAACTCCAAAAATTTTTCTTATTTTCATTAAAATTTCTTGACAGTGCCTCTCCCACTCTATCATCCGCTCTCCTCTTGCACTTTCTCACAATTCTCTTCACCTTTCTTTTACTCTCCATATACTCTACTCTTCTTAAAACACTTCTGCTCTCATAAGCTACCTTTTTTTTTTATTTTATCACACGCTTTACTTCATCATTCCACCAATCACTCCCCTTTCCTCCTGCAACCACCCTCGTATAACCACAACTTCGCCCCACATTCTAATACTGCATTTTTAAAACTATTCCAATCCTCTTCAACCCCCCCACTACTCATACCTGCACCAGCCCACCTTTCTGCCCAAAAGTTTTTATATTTCCCCCCGAACTTCCTCCTCCCTTAGTTTTTATACATCCAAAATCCCTCTTACTTGTTACCATTTTCCTCTTATCCCATCTACCCCCTTACTCTAACTGTAGCTACAACTAGAAAAATGATCCGATATATCAGTTGCCCCTCTATAAACATGTACATCCTGGAGCCTATCCATCAACCTTTTATCCACCAATACAAACTACTTTTCATTACATCTACAATTACAAAACTCATTCAATACAAACTACTTTTTATTACATGCTACATCATACCTTGTATATTTATTTTTCCTCTTTTCATAAATATGTATTACTCATTACCCAAAACCCCTTTCTACACATAGCTCTATTAAAGGCTCCCCATTTTCATTTACCCCTGGCACCCCAAATGTACCTACTACTCCCTCCACATTTTTTCCCACTTTAGCATCGACATCCCCAACCACCATTACTCTCACACTTGGTTCAAAATCCCACGCATTCACTCAACATTTCCCCAAAATCTCTCCCCTCTCCTCTATACCTCTCTCTTCCCCAGGTGCATATACGCTTACTATAACCCACTTCTCACATCCAACCTTTATTTTACTCCACATAATCCTTGAATTAATACGTTTATATTCCTTCTTTTCCTGCCATAGCTTATCCTTCAACATTATTGCTACTCCTTTAGTTCTAACTCTATTAGAAACCCCTGACCTAATCCCATTTATTCCTCTCCACTGAAACTCTCCCACCACCCATTCAGTTTTGTTTCACTTAAAGCCAGGACATCCAGCTTCTTCTCATTCATAACATCCACAATCATCTCTTTCTTATCATTCACACAACATCCACGCACATTCAGACATCCCACTTTGATAATTTTCTTATTATTCTTTTTAGTAATTATTACAGGAAAAGGGGTTATTAGCCCATTGTTCCCGGCATTTTAGTTGACTTTTACAACAGGCATGGCTTACGGAGGAAAGATTCTTATTCCACTTCCCCATGGATATAAATGGGAAAAGTAATAAGAAAAAGAACCATTAAGATAAAATCAAAGAAAACTCAGATGAGTGTGTATAAATAAACGTGTACATGTATGTGTAGTGTAATCTAAGTGTAAGTAGAAGTAGCAAGACGTACCTGTAATCTTGCATATTTATGAGACAGACAAAAGACACCAGCAATCCTACCATCATGTAAAATAATTACAGGCTTTCGTTTTACACTCACTTGGCAGGACGGTAGTACCTCCCTGGGTGGTTGCTGTCTACCAACCTACTACACACACACATTTATATATATATATATATATATATATATATATATATATATATATATATATATATATATATATATATATATATATATATATATGTCGTGCCGAATATGTAAAACTGGTCAGTTAGCAAGAACTCATTTAAAATTAAGTCCTTTCAAAAATTTTCTCTTATAAGTTTAAAGATATATTTTTTTCATTTAATGTTGATGTAAAAATTTATAATTTTGCATCAAAAGGAACTTAAAAAACTTACCTAACCTTATTATAACAAAAGCAATTTATTTTAGCGTAATCCAACTAAATATATTTTAGATTTGTTTACAATAATTTAATACTAAACAAACACAGTGAAATATATTTTTTTCGTTAGGTTCAGAATGATTTTGGCAAAATTATTGTATACACAAATTTTCACTTGTCCTATATGGCAAGATGAGCGTTGCTATTTAAGCCAAGATCGCAAGTTCTGCCTATTCGGCACGACACACACACACACACACACAC
>NC_069445.1:28177052-28194552 GCF_026875155.1 Cherax quadricarinatus | reverse complement strand
TAATTATTGAAAATAAAATTTTAATGGTGTTACTAGAAAAAAAGAAATTCGTATTACCATTACCCATTTAATTACTGTATCACAATTTTATATTTGTAACACACCCTTAACCACTACCCCAATTGCTAGAGTTTAATGAGGGCCAACATCAGTAGAATTATTAGACATTATGAGTAAGTGTCATTAGCTAAGGGTGCTGGTGGGAAGGATTGGAAGAAAGTCCTGATATTTCCCTAGAAACAGATGATTGCTGATGTTATGATGAAAAGAAGTTGGGAGATGTCCTGGCTCTAAGCGAAAAACAAAGCTGAAGGGGGTAGGAGAGTTTAAGTGGGGGGAAAATAAATGGGATTAAATCTGGAGTAATCTGAGAGAGTTAGAGCAAAGGAAGGGGTAGCAGTAATGTTAAATGATCAGTTATGGAAGGAGAAAAGTGAATATGAATGTGTAATTCAAGAATTTATGTGGATTAAAGTAAAAAAAGGGTTGGATGCGGAGAAGTGGGTCAATAATAAGCGTTTATGCACTGGGAGAAGAGAGAGGAAATGCAGAGGAGAGAGGAGAGATTTTGGGAGATGTTAAAGTGAATGTCAGGAGCCTTTTGAACCAAGTGAGAGGTAATTGTGGTAGGGCGACCTGAATGCCCCTAAAGTAGGAGAAAACCTTTTTAGAGAGGGTGTGGTAGGTAAGTTTGGGGGTGCGGTGTAAATGATATTGGGAGCCCTTTGATTGAACTTTGTATAGTGAATAGGGGTTTGTTATAGGTAATTCATATTTTAAGCGAAAAAGATGGAAGGATATAAATAAAGTATACAAGATATGATGTAGGGCGAATGGACAGTAGTTTGTTGGATTATGTATAGGTAGATAAAGATGTAGAGTAGAAGTAGACTTCAGGATGTACATGTTTATAGAGGGGCCCACAGATATAATCAGATCATTTCTAGTTGGAGCTACACTGAGAGTAAAAGGTAGATGGGATACAAGGAGAATAGAAGCCTCAGGGAAAGAGGAGGTGAAGGTTTATAAAACTAAAAGAGGAGGCAGTTTAGGGTAAGATATAAGCCCACAGCTATTGGAGGATAGATGGGCTAATGAGAGCAGAGGCAATGGGGGTCGAAAGAGGTATGGGGTAGGTTTAAAAAATGTTGTGGTAGAGTGCTTTCAGCAGAAGTTTGTGGTTACAGGAAAGTGGAGTGCGGGAGGGAGGAGGAGCGATTGGTGGGAATGACGATGATAAAGAGAGTAGTAAGGAGAAAAGTTAGCATATGAGAAGTTTTACAAAGTCAGAAGTGATGCAAGGAGGGAAGTAGTATATGGAGAAAAAAGGAGAGGTTAAGAGAGTGGTGATGAAGCAAATGTAAAAAGAGAGCAATGAGGAGAGTGGGTGAGATGGTTATCAACAATTTTGTTGAAAATAAAGAAAAAGTTTTGGGTGTGAGATTAACAAGTTAAGGAAGCCTAGAGAACAAATGGATTTGTCAGTTAAAAAATAGGAGAGGAGAGTTATTAAATGGAGAGTTAGAGGTTATTGGGAAGATGGAGGGATATTTTGAGGAATTGTTTAAATGTTGATGAAGATAGCGGAAGCTGTGATTTCGTGTATAGGGCAAGGAGGAATAAATCTTGTAGGAGTCGAGGAAAGAGCCAGTTGTTGAGTGTGGGGGAAGTTCGTGAAGGCCAGTAGGTAAAATGAAGGGGGTAGCGGCAGCCGGGATTGATGGGTAAAGATAGAAATGGTTTAAAAGCAGGTGGGGATATAGTTTTGGAGTGGGTTGGTGCAATTATTTAATAAATGTATGGAAGAGGGTTAGTTACCTAGAGTTGGCAGAGGCATTGCATAGTTCCTTTGTATAAAGGCAAAGGGGATAAAAGAGAAGAGAGTGCAAAAATTATAGGGGGGATAAGTCTGTTGAGTGTACCTGGTAAAGTGTTATATGGCTAGAGTTATAATTGAAAGAATTAAGAGTGAGGACGGAGAATAGGATAGCAGATGAACAAGGAGGCGTTAGGAAAGGTAGGGGGAGTGTGGACAGGTGTTTACAGTGAAACATATAACGTGAACAGTATTTTAGATAAGGCTAAAGAGGTCTTTGTGGCATTTAAGGATTTGGAAAAGGCGTATGACAGGGTTGATAGGGGGGCAATGTGGCAGTTGTTGCAAGTGTGATGGTGAGGAGGTAGGTTTACTGGAAAGCAGTGAAGAGTTTTTACGAGGATAGTGAGGTCGTTAGAGTATGTAGGAAAGAGGGAAATTTTTTTCCCAGTAAATAAAAGTAGGCCTTAGACAAGATGTGTGATGTCACCGTGGTTTGTTTAATTATATTTATAGGATGGGGTTGTAAGGAGAAGTAATGCGAGGGTACTTGGCAAGAGGCGTGGAGTTAAAAGATTAAAGAATCACACACACAAGTGGGAGTTGTCACAGCTGCCTCTTTGATGATGACACTGTGCTTTTGGGAGATTCATGAAGAGAAGCTGCGAGATTGGTGGATGAATTTGGTAGGGTGTGCAAAACCAAAAGAAGAAAATTAAAGGTGAATACAGGAAAGAGTAAGGTTATGAGGATAACAAAAAGATTAGGTGATGAAAGATTGAATTGCAGAGTGTGGAGGGAGAGAGTATGGAGGGAGCAGTGACGTATTAAGTTATTTGGGGATGTGGACGTGTCATGCGGATGGGTCTATGAAAGATGAGGTGAATCATAGATTTGATGAGGGAAAAAGAGTGAGCTGGTGACACTTAGGAGTCTGTGGAGACAAAGAACTTTGTCCTGGAGGCAAAGAGGGGAATGTATGAGAGTATAGTTTTACAAACGCTCTTATATGGGTGTGAAGGTGGGTGATGAATGTTGCAGTGAGGAGAGAGGCTGGTGGCAGTGGAAGATTCATGTCTGAGGGCCAATGTGTGGTTTGATATAATGCCAGAGGAATTGTTATTTTGGAAGTTAGGAGGAGGATGGGGATTACCAAAACTTGTTGTCCAGAGGGGAGGAAGGGTTGTGTTGAGGTGGTTCGGACAGTAGAGAGAATGGAGCGAAACAGATGACTTCAAGAGTGTATCTGGCCCTGTAGTGGGGGGAAGGAAGGCGGGGTAGGGGTGCGGCCTTAGAAGGGTTGGAGGGTGAGGGGGTAAAGGAGGGTTTTTGTAGTGCGAGGGGCTTGGACTTCAGCAGGCATGGTGTGAGCGTGTTTGATAGGAGTGAATGGAGACAAGGTTTTTAATTACTTGACGTTGCTGTTGGAGTGTGAGCAAAGTAAATTTATGAAGGGATTCAGGGAAACCGGCAGGCGGACTTGAGTCTGGAGATGGGAAGATCAGTGCCTGCACTCTGAAGGAGGGGTTTTAATGTTGCAGTTTAAAAATGTAGTGTAAAGCACCCTTCTGGCAAGGACAGTGATGGAGTGAATGATGGTGAAAGTTTTTCTTTTTCGGGCCACCCTGCCTGGTGGGAACAAATCCTCGTCAGTGTGATAATAAAATAAAAAATATTCACAAAGAGATGTGATTTCACTCTCATTGTATATTACACTGAGAGTTTTATTTACTCTGTATTTAAAAGAGTAAAATTTATTGTAAAACATAAAGATCAACTGTTATAAATCAGTTTTCTTTACACGTAAGATATATTATTATTTACTAACAGTTAAGAAAAATTTTGCTTGGAAACAGTTTTTGTAAGCAATTTGAAGAAGGGAATACTAGTGGTTTCTAGCCGTCACTTTACTATGATGAGGTGATTGGGAGTAGCGTCTAGGTCACTTTACTAGTGATTGAGGTTGGAAATATAAACACATATGCAGTATAATGTGATCCTTTTATGACAACGTTTTTTCACCCACACGTGGCTTTTTTCAAGTCACACCAGCTCTACCTGGGGTGCGAAGGTTACGGGGTATTTATAGTCATGTTCAGATTGTTGTGGTCAGGTGGTGAAATGCTGCATCTGAGTCTACGGGTGGAGTTATAGAGTCTTGGGTAGTTGGCAGGGGTATTGGACAAGTTGTGAGTAGACCTTCTGCAGTGTTCTATGTTTCTATGTGGGATGAATGCGATGTGAAGAAGTTTTTGGCGAGTGGTTCAGTTTTGTTATAGAAGCCGCTTAGTTCTGCGTTGTAAATTGTTGGTTATAGAGATAAGCGATGATTCCAGGATTCTTCGGTTATTGAGTGTTGTCTTCTGTTGGCGATATAGTCTGAGTTTGATTGTTGTCTATCTGTGGCGATAAGTCTTGTGTTTCTGTAGTTAATTAAATGGTTGTGTGAATTGCAGATGTGGTCCACAGGCATTCATTGCCCATCGTCAGTCCTGCTTGCATTTTGGTGTTCTGAAATACGTGTTTGGAGGTCTCTTGATTGTTTCGCCCACTAATTTGTTGCAGTCATTACAAGGGGATTATGTGTATACCCCTGCACCGAGGATGGAGGCTTTGTCCTGTCTACTTACTGGTGATGTCCTTGATGGTCGTGGTTTGTGACCATATAAACAGATGACTTAAACAATGCTGCTAAGGAAGTTTTTCTCCAAGCCAGAACACTAGGGCACAACAATCCGGGGGCAACATGAACAGACGCCCGCCGAAATCCATTCGCAGACAGGTGTTACATTAGGAACATAAGAACATAAGAATGTAGAACAACTGCAGAAAGGCCTACTGGCCCATAAGAGGCGGACCTTATCAAACGAATCAGCGAATGTTCAACAGAGATCTGACTTTACTAGGAAGGAAACTACAAACACTCTGCGTATAATAGTAATTGGAAATGCTTTAGGAAGACGTATATTATTCAATAATCTTTCATCTCTACATTGTAACCACAGAGGACTGAAACCCTCAGCTTTAGGCCTCAAATTCGCAACAGGAGTTACGAAACCAAAACTAGACCTCAATTTCATCGCCAAAACACTACAGACACAATGACTCCGACTTCCGAAAAGGGCTATCTTCAAGGCTCCTCAGCAGCCATATCAACAAGCAGAGCTCCCCAGTCATACTCGACGTTACATCAATGCACTCAAAGGTTTAGCAGAAGACACGACCATAAGGGTTCACACCGCTGATAAAGGAGATGGGGGTGTTGTATCTTGAACACTGAGATTACCAGGAACAAAATGCTCAATCTACTTAATGACCAGATTACCTTCAAAAATCTCACAAACTAACCAAGGGACAACCTTACTAATACTTTTCCAGTTCAAAGGACTCGCCGCATTTGAGGGGCTAAGGAACATGGGTGGAGAAGAAACTTTCTGCACCACATCCAAGCAACCCCAGCACCTGCCATGAATGTACGGCCTGCCAAAAACTCAAAGCCTGGTAATCCCCACATGAGGGACATATCCTGGGAATAGGCAGTGCTCCCCAATAGGCTCTCAGGAGTTCTCGCAAAACACCTCTCTAAACTCTTGGGCACTATCAGTCCAGCACATTCTCAAAACACTTCGGGGTGATCTTCTCAATCGCATAAATTCGCATTCGCAACATAAAACATCAGGAACAAGAAAACTTTCCCACTTGACGTGACTTCCCTTTTCACCAAAGTATCCTACTACACAAGCCATCGATCTCTTGCGCAGGGAAATTGACGATTCACTTGATATTCCCATTCCAGCCAAGCGATTTCATCGACCCTTGTTGAAATTGTGTGTGGCTCTTTACGTGTTTTCTCTTCGAAAATCACCCCGGTTCAGCAGACTTTTGGAACTACCCATGGTTCGCACTCATTGCGGTCTGGCGAACTATACTTGGGACATCTAGAAGCCGAACGTTTCTCCACCATTATTCCTTCGTCTTCTGTCACCTGGCTCCGTTATGTTGACGACATTCTCATCATATACTCCTAAAAGTTCAACGTTTTCAAGCTCTCCAAAGACAGCACAACCAGGTCGAGCCTTCAATCCAGTTCACAACTTGAAGAAGAAGTCGACAAACACTCTTCTTTCCTTGGATGTTCTCTGCTCTGCAGAAAGCTGACCACGAACTTCGTTTTAAAGTCGATCGAAAACCACCAACCAAAACGGATCTTCTCCACTTCTACTCTCACCACGACACCAAAAACAAAGTGTTGTAATTATAGGCTTCTTCTGGTTGCACTCAGAATCTGCCAGCAATGAGTTCCTTGAGGAAGAATGCACTATTAACTTGGAAACAAGGTATTTTTAAACTACCCACTATCCTCGTCACTTCATCAGAGACTGCTAGACGGTCGGGCATTTATTAAACATCTTCAACCCCCAGATATAAGACACTTCCGAGAAGAGATACATAGTCCTCCCAACCAACTCACTGCCAAACATGTTTCCCAAACATCTTTCCAATACATCATTCCAAGTATCTACTCCAACAACCACGACCATCAAGGACATCACCAAGTAGTAGGACAGGGACAAGCCTCCATCCTTGAAGGGGTATACATAATCCCTGGTAATGGAACTGCCCAACAAATTATAATGTGGCGCGAAACATCAAGAGACCTCCAAACACGTATTTCAGAACACCAATTATGCAAGCAGACTGACGATACAAGGATGCCTGTGTTACCACCATCGCAATTTTTCCTCAACACAACCAATTTAATTACCTACAGAAACTCAAGACTTATCGCCACAGAAGACAACACAACTGCAAGACTTATCGCCACAGAAGACAAAACTCAATACCGAAGAATCCTGGAATCATGCTTATCTCTATAACCAACAATTTCAACCAGAACAAGGCCTTCTATAACATAGCTGAACCACTCGCAAGAAACTTCTTCATCGCTATCCCTCTAAGAACATAGAACACTGCAGAATGGTTCTACTCACAACTTGTCAATAACCCCTGCCAAGCCTACCCAAGCTCTATAACCCCTCCCGGTAGATCATCAGATTGCAGCATTCTCCACCTGACCTCAACATTTCAGGTTCATGGTACGTGTTTATACGACAAGGTCAGGTTCCCAGGATAGTGCGGTGTGTGGACTTGAAAAAAGCCCACTGTGTTGGGTTGAAACGTTGTCAATAAAGGATCCATTTATACTGCATATGTGTTTTATATTTCCACTGTGTCGGTATTTGATACCATTTATTTCCCAGTGATGAGGTTATTGGGAGTAGAGTCTTGGTCACTTTACTAGTGATGATTGTTATTCGGGAGTTGTGGCGCGGACTCGTTGGGCTCTGGATATTGGTGGTGGTTTTTGGGTGTTGCGGCCGTCTTGGTACTCTTTTTTTTGTGTTGAATAGTTATTGGGAAGTGATTTCTATGGTAACTTTATTGTGATGTGTGGTTTATTGTGGTGTTGCGTCTTGGTCTTTATATTAGTGATGTGGGTTATTGGGAGTTAGCGTCTAGGTCACTTTACTAGTGATGAGGTATTGGGAAGTGGGGTCTTAGGTAACTTTTTAAGTGATGTAGGTGATTGGGAGTAGCGTCTAGGTCCTTTACTAGTGATGTGGTTATTGGAAGTTGCGTCTAGGTCACTTTACACTTGTGATGAGGTTATTAAGAGTATCGTCTAGGTCACTTTACAGTGATGAGGTTATTGGGAGTGGCGGCTAGGTCACTTTATAGTGATGGGTTGGTTGTGAGAGTAGCGTCCATAGGTCACATACTTAGTGGATGAGGTTTATTGGATGAGTATGCGTTAGGGATCTGTTGACTGGGATGTGGGTGGAGTGGGCAGTGGCGTCTATGGTTCTCTTTTCTAGTGTTGAGGTTAGTGATGTGTTGCTGCTTGGGTCACTGTTATAGTGTTGAGGTATTATTGGGAGTGGCGTCTAGGTCATTTTATTAGTGATGAGGTTAGTGAAGAGTAGCGTCTAGGTCACTTTACTAGTGATTGAGGTCTATGGAGCAGTAGCGTATAGGTTCACTTTAGCGTGATGAGCGTTATTGGGTGTGCGTCTAGGTCACTTTACTAGTGTGGAGGTTATTGGGAGAAAGTAGCGTCCTAGGTCACTTTTACTGTTTGATGAGGTTATTATTGGGAGTGGCGTTCTAGGTCACTTTGCTAGTGATGTGTTCTTGGGAGTAGCATCTAGGTCACTTTACTAGTGATGAGGTTATTGGGAGTAGCGTTAGGTCTCTTTCTAGTGACTGAGGTTATTGGGAGTGGCGTCTAAGGTCACTAACCTGGCCATCATATATTTCTGACATTCGCGCGCGCGCCACACAACGTGTGTGCACACTCGATTACATGTATATTCTAACTTGTATGGAGTTGTAGGGGTCGAGTCACACTTCCTTTTCCCGCCTGTTCAGTGGTCGCTGCTAGGCCCACTCTCTCCCTGCTTCAAGGAAGTCTATCGTACCTTTTCTTAAAATTATGTATGGATCCTGCCTCCATACTTCGCTTTCAGAACTATTCCACTTCCTGACAACTGAGGAAATACTTCCTAAGATCCCAATGACTATCTGAGTTTGTTAATTTCCAGTCGGTGTCCCTTTGTTCCCATCTCTGAACATTCTGGCCCTGTTCACCTTGTCAATTTTCAGTATTTTATATGTCGTTATCATGTCTTCCCTATCCCTCCTGTCTCCAGTGATGTCAGGTTGATTTCCCTTAACCTTACCTCATGCGTGAACTTATTCTTTAGCTCTGGGACTAGTCTTATTGCAAACTCTTGCCCTTTCTCTAAATTTATTGACGTGTTAGGCCAGGTGTGGGTTCCTATGGTTGCTTCTAACTCTAATATGGTCTCTGACGTACACCGTGTAGTTCGTGCTGAATGACTGCTGACCTATTTGATACTGCCTATTTGTGGTTCCAGGGGTCGATTCATAGCTCCTGGCTCCGCCTCTTCACTGATCGCTACTGGCGTTCTCTCCCTGCTACATGAAGCTTTGTTTAACTCTCTTAAAAACTATGTATTGATTCCTGCCTCCACTACGTCACTTGCAGACTATTCCACTTCATGACAAACTCTGATCATCCGGGTCTTCTGCTTCCAATTGTGACCCTTGTTTTCTGTGTCCCATCTCCGGAACATCCAGTCTCTGTCACCTTGTCAATGTCCTCGAAGTATTTTTGTAGGTCTATCATGTCTCCCCTGACCCTCCTGTCCTCCATTGTCGTCAGGCCGTTTGTGGTGGTGTGGTGTGTATGTGTATTCACCCATTAGGTTTGCAGAGGTGGTCGAGTCACAGCTACCTGCCCCGCTTCCTCGCTGGTCGCTACTAGGGCCCAAGTCTCTTGCAGCTCCAAGAGTTCATCATTACCTGTTCTTAAAGCTATGTCATGGATCCTACCTCCTTAACATCACTTTCCAGATTGCTCCACTTCCTGACAAACTCTGACTCGAGAAATACTTTCTTAACATTCCTGTGTGTGTGTGTGTGTGTGTGTGTGATGTGTGTGTGTGTGTGTGTGTGTGTTGTGTGTGTGTGTGTTGGTGTGTGTGCGCGCGTGCGTGCATGACACACCCATATAATGAACTCACGAAATTCGTAATGACACGATTGCAAACAAACCAGAGGTACAGGTGGAGTTTAGAACCATGTTAACTGATTGGTAAAGGTCCAGGTAAATACGTAAACACTTGGACCAGCTGGCTACAGTAGAGTCATCCAATAAGTATATTTACACTATAGGGAGGTTTGCATAGGTTGCAATATACATATAGGGAGGAGGTTAGCCATAGGTTGCACTGTGACCACAAATTGCAAGTTTTTACAGATGAATCTCCGCCAGCGTGGCCGTGACCAAACTCTAGGCTCAAGTCCCCTCAAAGCCGTCATCTGACTCAGCTTACGCGCTTGGCTAGAGTTTTTACGTCTCACTTGCCGCGAGTTCATTCCCCCACCCGCCTAACTGTAGTTGGTTTTCACGCCATATTAATATTTGGTAACACACGAGGAAGAATTTAGGAATTGTCCTTCACACTCCATGGAGCGTGCCACACTGCCTCACCACCTGCGCTTACCTCATCTCTCTTTTTCTCCCTCCATAACAACTCACCATACAAACAACACAAATATTATTTCCATAACATTACACTCAGGTGCACTGTGACCTGGTTTCACATCACAAGCAGTGAGGGGTGCCTGTCTGCCTCTTTGTTTCTTCTGGTTGATCACCAACCAACGTCGACATTGCTCCTACCTAGTCGCCTGATGTTTGCAGGGGTCCAGCCATAATTCTGAAACTGCCAATAAATGCAATCGATGGCATTTACAGATTCCTAATTCCATTAGGACCTATCATAACCGCTTCATGAAACTACAAGGTATTTGTCTGATTCACAGTAGCGTTCGCACTATTTACCTTCAGACTGAATCCAAGAATTTCCTGACGTCACTCGCGGTTGGGGCTCTTGGTGGCCTAGGTGGTTAACGCTCTCGTTCACACGGTGAGGGCCTGGGTCGAGTTCCCAGCCAGAGTAGAAACATTGGAAGTGTTTCTTGCCACCTGTTGTCTATGTTCCCATCAGTAAAATGGCGTACCTGGGTGTTAGTCGATGGTGGGGGAGCATCTGGACACTGACCTAAGGAGGCTGGGTCACAGAACGGGCCGCGGGGGCGTTTACCCCCTGGAATCTCTCAGATAAACTTCCAGATATACGTCCTGATTGACCTCTCGCATCTCCAGCAGTCCATCCATGTCCACTCTGCTCTATTCCCATGATTATGTACATGGTCATTGCGCTCTCTAGTTCACCTGTCTATATGCGACCTAACGCGACATTTACTGTGGAAAGTTTCGCTCTCCAGGTGCTTTGTTAAGCAAAAAGGTATCTATAGGCATTGGTGTGTGTTTAGGAACATAGCTGGTAGGTCCCTGGGTTTAGTTCTTCTCGAACAGCGAGCAGGATCATTACATCTCGGGGTCATCACTCAGAAGAAAGGAATATTTCTGTTTTGTTTAATTTATTATTTAACTTAATAACACTTAAGGATACCCTCTTGAATTAATTCATTTAATCTTTACAACCAACTTTCTCATATTTCTATGAGTTTAACATTTATCACCCGCCTCAATATCACATCCCCCCACTGTAATAAGTTAAGTATTTACAAATGTGCTCTCAGTGAGTCATAAAATAGGTATTATGTACATACCAAGGCGTTTTTTTAAAAAGCTCAAACACCATACGACAGTTCTCCTCCATAGAGATCATCCGCAATAACCTTCTTTCAGAATAGTTTCTTCAACCGCCTCTCCGACCAAGATAATAAGCCCTTGCAATGGAGCTTCGGAAAATTCGTGGTAACACTTCTAGGGAGGTGAAAATGGTTAGTTTATTAAAGCTGGAGCTTCCCTAGACCCTTTCCTGGACCGTGGAAGGTTTGAACTGAATAAAGTGGGCTTTACCAGTTCAACTTTGACTGGGGGACGCACAGCAGTTAGGAATAGTTCAATAAACCTTTGTAACTATACTTAAATCATTTACGCCAGCCAGATAATATTATAAAGTCGAGTAAAACCCATTTTATTACTATGGGACATTACTCCTGAATATAATATTAAGTAAAAAAGTTCAAAATGATATGTAAAAATATATCGTTGCCAAAATAACTAGAAATTCCTCCTCAAATGAACAAGGGCCGTAACAGGTTCAGCTGTTAAAAATAAATGGTTGTTTGTTTTAGGTAGTGATAGTAGTGTGGTGGTGGTGGTCCCTGGTTTGGTGGTGGGTGGTGTGGTGGGGGTGGTCAGTAGTCAGTAGAGAGTTAGCAGTAGTTAGTGCAGACTAGTAGAAGTCAGTAGTTAGTAGGACACTTGCGTAGTAGTAGTGTAGTTGTAAATAGTAGCAGCTACTAGTAGTAGTAGTAGTAGTAATAGCAGCACTAGTAGTGTAGTCAGTAATAGATAGCAGCACTAGTAGTAGTAAGTAGCACAGCAAGTCCTCAGTCAGGTGCCACTAGACCTGTGGGAGGGGTCAGCACTGAGTTGATACTCGTTAAAACGAGCCTAAGTTTCCCTTGTTAAGGTTCCCTCAATGTTTATATTAAGAAATTTTACATATGCAAAGTTGAAACGACGGAGATATGCATCCGATTATTGCTATGTGATGCCCTGTGTGTTTTAGACGATGCCCTGAAGGTTGATACGTGGGTGTTAGATGATGCTCCTATGTGATGCCTGTGGTGTGTCAGATGATGCTCGATGTGATGCCTGTGTGTGTTAGATATGCTCGATGTGATGCTGTGTGTGTGTCAGATGATGATCGTATGTGATGCCTGTGTGTGTTAGAATGATGATCGTATGTGAGCCTGTGTGTGTGTCAGATGATTGCTCGTATGTGATGCTGTGTGTGTTAGATGATGTAGTATGTGATGCCTGTGTGTGTTAGTTGATGATCGTATGTGATGCTGTGTGTGTTAGATGGATGCTCGTATGTGATTGGCCTGTGTGTGTGTTAGATGATGCTGTAAGTGATGGCTGTGTGTGTTAGATGATGCTCGTATGTGATGACTGTGTGTGTTAGATGATGGCTCGTATGTGATGCCTGTGTGTGTTAGATGATGCTCGGATGTGATGCCTGGTGTGGGGTCAGATGATGCTGTTTGTGATGGCCTGATGTGTGTTAGATGATGCTAGTATGTGATGCCTGTGTGTGTTCAGATGATGCTCGTATGTGATGCCTGTTGTGTGTTAGATGATGCTCGTAGTTGATGCTTGTGTGTGTTAGATGATGCTCGTATGTGATGCTGTGTGTGTTAGACTTTGATGCTCGTATGTGGATTGCCTGTGTGTGTTAGATGGATGCTCGTCATGTGGTGCATTGTGGGTTATGATGATGCTCGTATGTGATGACTGGTGTGTGTTAGATGATGCTCGTATGTGATGCCTTGTGTGTTAGAGATTGCTCGTATGTGATGCCTGTGTGTGTTAGATAATGCTCGTATGTGTGCCTGATGTGTGTCAAGATGATGCCTCGTTATGTGATGCCTGTGGTGTGTAGGATGATGCTCGTATGTGATGCCTGAGTGTGTCAGATTGATGCTCTCGTATGTGATGCCTGTGTGTGTGATGATGCTCGTATGTGATGTCTGTTGTGTGTTAGATGTTGCTCTGTATGTGATGCCTGGGTGATGTTAGATGATGCTCGTAAGTGATGCCTGTGTGTGTCAGATGATTGCTCGTATGTGATGCCTGTGTGTGTCAGATGATGCTCGTTATGTGATGCCGTGTGTGTCAATGATGTGTTATGTGATGCATGTGTGTGTCAGATGATGCTCGTATGTGATGCTGTGTGTGTCATGATGATGCTCGTATGTGATGCCTGTGTATTTTAGATGAACATTGCTGTTATGTGATGCGGTGTATTTTAGATGATGGCTCGTACCTTTTCATATGGATGCTGCCGGTGTCTTCGGGGATGATATGGTTCTAATGTGAGGCTGGTATATCTTGTGTGTCTGACTTTATGTATTATGCGATGAAATGTTTTGTATAATACCTGTATGTCTCGTGTAATTGCCAGTAGGTCTCGTGTGATTCCTGTATGTCTCGTGTGAATGCCTGTATGTCTCGTGTGGATGCCTGTATGTCTCGTGTGATGCCTGATATGTCTCGTGTGATGCCTTGTATGTCTCGTGTGATGCACTGTATGTCCATGTGATGCCTTCTTGTATGTCCTCGTGTGATGGCTTGTATGTTCGTGTGATGCCTGTATGTCTCGTGTGATGCCTGTATGTCTTCGTGTGATGCCTGTATGTCGCATGTGATGCCTGTATGTCTCGTGTGATGCCTGTTATGTCTGTGTGATGCCTGTATGTCTCGTGTGCTGTCTGTATGTTCGTGTGATGCTTGTATGTCTCATGTGATGACTGTATGTCTCGTGTGATGCCTGTTAGGTCTCGTGTGATGCCTGTATGTCTCGTGTGATGCCTGTATGTCCGTGTGATGCTGTATGTCTCGTGTGATGCCTGTATGTCGTGTGTGAGGTGTTATGTCTGTGTGATGGGATGTATGTCTTGTGTGATGCCTGTATGGTCTCGTTGTGATGCCTGTAGTTCGTGTGATGCCTGTATGTCTCGTGTGATTCTGTAATGTCTCGTGTGATGCTTTTGTATTGTCTCATGTGATTGAATCTACCTGGTATGTCTCGGTGGATGCCTGTTGTCTCGTGTTGATGGGGGGGGGGGCCTGTATGTTCGTGTGATGCCGTTGGATCTGTGTGATGCTCTGTATGTCTCGTGTGATGCCTGTATGTCTAGTGTGATGCCTGTATGTCTCGTGTGATGCCTGTTGTCTCGTGTGATGCCTGTATGTCTCGTGTGAGCCTGTTATGTTTCTGTGTGAGCCTGTGGTGTCTCGTGTGATGCCTGTATGTCTCGTATGTGATGCCTGTGTGTCCGTGTGGTACATGTATGTCTCGTGTGATGCATTGTTGTCTCGTGTGATGCCTGGTATGTCTCGTGTGATGCCTGTATGTCTCGTGCGATGCCTGTATGTCTCGTCTGATGGCTTGTATGTCTCGTTGTGATGCTGTATTTCTCGTTGTGAATGCCTGTATGGTCTCGTGGATTGCCTGTATGTCTCGTTGATGCCTGTATGTTCGTGTGATGGCTGTATGTCTGTCTGATAGCCTGTATGTCTCGTGTTGATGCCTGCATGACGCTTTCACACTCACATAGAAACATACGAATGGAGGAACACTGCAGAAGGGCCTTACTGGCCCATACAAGGCAGGTCCTTATCCAACCGCCATTACCCTATGACTACCCCAAGAATTACTACCGTACCCACGACCCAATTCACAGTACCCTTGTCCAATTTCTCTTAAAGTTACCCAGGGTCCTGGCATCGATTATATTTACCTTACTGGGAAAGTTTGATTCCACGCATCCCACAACTCTGTTCGAAAACCAGTATCTTACCTATGTCCTTTTTAAATCTAAATTTATCCGAGTAGATATTTTATTAATTATCGCCTTTATTTATGCCCGTCCATCCACTTATAACCTCGATGATATTCCCCTCATTCTTACGTCTCTCAGGAGAGTGGAGAATCAATTGGCTCTAAGTCTATCTATATACGGCGAGATTGCCTTATACAGTGAGTCATTTTGTCATTCTTCTCTGTTATGTTTCTCATTGTGAATTTATATCTATCCTGTAGTAAGACCAAAAAACTGAGCGGCATAATCCAAAGTGATGCATCACTAGTTAGTGATGTTTATAGAGCTGTAAAAATAACTTTTGGTGGGGACTTCTGTTTCTTATACTTCTTGAAATAAATCTAGTAATCTTAACAGATTACTAGGCACTGTTGTCTTGGCTTTAGATTTCTGATCTTACATGACTACCAAGTCCTTTTCACACTCTGTGCCATTAAGCTCTACTTCACCTAGTTTAGAACTTCGAGAGAGTTGTTATCATTCCCAAGGACTTAGTACTTTACATTGTCAACGTTGTTTGAACTTCATCTGCACTTTTTCAGCCAAGACATTAATTTGTCCAAATCCTTCTGGAGTTCATTGGTATCCTCCTCAGAATCAATCATTCGGCCTATTTTTGTGTTATCAGCCAAAATTTACTCATGTCACTTGTAATTCCTTCCATGAATGTCTATTAATGTAAATTATGAACAACAATAGGCCTAAAACTCACGAAACGGATCTCACACACTTACATCTTATGCCTCAAAAGTTATGCTGCTGAGCTGTTCTTGGGTTTGTCAGCATTATAAGACAGTAAAGAAATGGTATGGTGATACCAACGTTTTATTTCGTTGCCCAGGCAGACATTTACATACACAGTGTCGTACAACTGGGCCCTTTTGTCTGACACAAAACCAGATAATTTTAAATTTGTAGGATCCCTCTTTTGCACTTTCATACCATTAAGGCTTACGTTTTTATCAATGTACGTTGTGATGAAATCCTTGTGGTCCAATAATGCAGTTATATTTTTTTAATTTATGCCTTTTATCCCGAATTTCTACATTCACCAAGGGTAATGTTACGTCAGCTAAGACTTCATTGTTACGATTACTTGTAATTTTTACATTAGTAACTGTTTTGTCAGTGTTAACATCATTATTATTATTATTACTATTATTAGTATTATTATTATTATTTTTATTTAAACCTTTACACATTACTATATGATGCCTTCCTTTGTGGCACTGATAGCAATGATTCAGTTTGGCATAACAATCCTTTACATTATAACTGCCTAAACATCTGATACATTTGTCAAGTTCTTCTAATCTTTCTTCCTTAACATTCCATGAATCATTTGGGTAAGATAAGCGGAACTTAGTAACAGTAGGTCGTCGAACTGTCACCCCCTCGATGCCCACTTCATCACCACTCTCACAAAAATCTAGACCTAATATTAAATTAATAATTACAATATTAAACATTAATACTAGCAATGGTAAATTATAAAATAATGTGGATTGTATATATAATTTGGCTTGCTGGGTACGCAGAATATAATTATTGAAAATAAATTATAATGGTGTTACTAGAAAAAGAAATTCGTATTACCACTTACCATTTAATTACTGGATCACAATTTTTATTTGTAACACACCCTAACACTACCCCAATAGCTAGAGTTTATGAGGGCCAATGTAGAATTATTAGACATTATGAGTAAGTGTCACTTAGCTAAGGTGTGCTGGTGGGAAGGATTGGAGTCCTGTATATTTCCCTCCTTGTTGCTAAATTGTAAGAGTTTTCCACACTATTTATCCCAGTTGTTCAGCGGGAACATGCCAGCAATTTCTAAATTATGGACTGATGCCTATTTACACCCACTGAGCTTCAAAGACGCCTGATTACATTGCACAATTAAAACACAGATGTTCACACATTTATTTTCACTATTGCGTCGTCTCGACCATGTCACTCTGCAGCTGTTGCACCCCCCCCCCACTCGAAATTTCTCAAAGGGTCAAATCAGCATTACATTTTAATACACAATTATTTATACATACTGAATTAAGGAAAATTCAAAATTTTCCACACATGTAGCTTTTCAGTAATTTATTTTCTTAGTTTTCATAAACATTTTTTTTTTATTCTTTATCTGTATGAATGTTATTTTCATCAGGCTGTTCTTGTCTCAGTTCTGCACTTCACCAGCATCCCTCGGTACTAGCAGTCAATGTGCATCTTGTCATCTCATTTATTTGCATTTCTTTTTATTGTTTCATTTTACTGCTCCTTCCTCTGGTACAAACCAAAAAAAAGTAATTATTGTTACTCTGTTTACACTTTTCCTTCTAAATTTCAGTTATTCGCAATTTTTTTTCGGTCTCGAGATTAATGTTAGTTCTGTTAGTAAATTCTTTGACAGTGTTGCCTGTGTATAGTGCGTGTGTGTGTGTGTGTGTGTGTGTGTGTGTGTGTGGTGTGTGTGTGTGTGTGTGTGTGTGTGTTGTGTGTGTGTGTGTGTGTGTGTGTGTGGTTGTGTGTGTGTGTGTGTTGTGTGTGGTGTGGTGGTGTGTGTGTGTTGTGTGGGTGTGTGTGTTGTGTGGTGTGTGGTGTGTGTGGGTGTGTGGTGTGTTGTGTGTGTTTTGTGTGTGTTGTTGGGGGGTGTGGTTGTGTGTGGGGGTG
>NC_069445.1:28101900-28176552 GCF_026875155.1 Cherax quadricarinatus | reverse complement strand
CGGGCATGGTGAGCGGTTTGATAGGAGTGAATGGAGACAAATGGTTTTTAATACTTGACGTGCTGTTGGAGTGTGAGCAAAGTAACATTTATGAAGGGATTCAGGGAAACCGGCAGGCCGGACTTGAGTCCTGGAGATGGGAAGTACAGTGCCTGCACTCTGAAGGAGGGGTGTTAATGTTGCAGTTTAAAAACTGTAGTGTAAAGCACCCTTCTGGCAAGACAGTGATGGAGTGAATGATGGTGAAAGTTTTTCTTTTTCGGGCCACCCTGCCTTGGTGGGAATCGGCCAGTGTGATAATAAAATAAAAAATATTCACAAAGAGATGTGATTTCTCTCATTGTATATACACTGAGAGATTTCTTTACTCTGTATTTAAAAGAGTAAATTTATTGTCAAAACATAAAAGATCAACTGTTTATAAATAGTTTCTTTACACGTAAGATATATTATTATTACTAACAGTTAAGAAAAATTTCTGCTTGAACAGTTTTTGTAAGCAATTTGAAGAAGGGAATACTAGTGTCTTCTAGGTCACTTTACTAGTGATGAGGTTATTGGGAGTAGCGTCTAGGTCACTTTACTAGTGATGAGGTTGGAAATATAAACACATATGCAGTATAATGTGATCCTTTATTGACAACGTTTCACCCACACAGTGGGCTTTTTCAAGTCACACACAGATCTACCTGGGGTGGAAGGTACGGGAGTATTTATAGTCATGTTCAGAATGTTGAGGTCAGGTGGAGAATGCTGCATCTGATGATCTACCGGGTGGAGTTATAAAGTCTTGGGTAGCTTGGCAGGGGTATTGGACAAGTTGTGAGTAGACCTTCTGCAGTGTTCTATGTTCTTATGTGGGATAGCGATGAAGAAGTTTCTTGGCGAGTGGTTCAGCTATGTTATAGAAGCCGTTGTTCTGGTTGAAATTGTTGGTTATAGAGATAAGCGATGATTCCAGGATTCTTCGGTATTGAGTGTTGTCTTCTGTGGCGATAAGTCTTGAGTTTGTGTTGTCTTCTGTGGCGATAAGTCTTGAGTTTCTGTAGTTAATTAAATGGTTGTGTGAATTGCGATGTTGTACACAGGCATTCCTTGCATCGTCAGTCCTGCTTGCATATTGGTGTTCTGAAATACGTGTTTGGAGGTCTCTTGATGTTTCGCCCACATAATTTGTTGCAGTCATTACAAGGGATTATGTATACCCCTGCAGAGGATGGAGGCTTGTCCTGTCTACTACTGGTGATGTCCTTGATGGTCGTGGTTGTGACCATAAACAGATGACTTAAACAATGCTGCAAAGGAAGTTTTTCTCCAAGCCAGAACACTAGGCACAACACTCCGGGGCAACATGAACAGACGCACCGCCGAAATCATTCGCAGCAGAGTTACATAAGAACATAAGAACATAAGAATGTAGGAACACTGCAGAAGGCCTACTGGCCCATACGAGGCAGGTCCTTATCAAAACGAATCAGCGAATGTTCAACAGAAGATCAGACTTACTAGGAAACTACAAACACTCTGCGATAATAGTAATTGGAAAAGTTTAGGAAGACCTGAAATTATTCAAAATCTTTCATCTAGTCCATTGTCAACCACAGAGACTGAAACCCTCAGCTTAGGCCTCAAATTCGCAACAGGAGTTACGAAACCAAAACAAGACCTCAATTTCATCGCCAAAAACTACAGACACAATGACTCCGACTTCCAAAAAGGCTATCTTCAAGGCATCATCTCAGCAGCCATCTCAACACGCAGCTCCCCAGTCATACCTCGACGTTACATCAATGCACTCAAAGGTTTAGCAGAAGACACGACCATCAGGGTCACCACCGCTGATAAAGGAGATGGTGTTGTTATCATGAACACTGACGATTACAGGAACAAAATGCTCAATCTACTTAATGACCCAGATACCTTCAAACCTCTCACAACTAACCAAGTGGACAACCTTACTAAAACTTTTCTTCAAAGGACTCGCCGCATTCTGAGGGGCTCAGAACATGGGAGAAACTTCTGCACACCATCCCAAGCAACCCCAGACCTGCCAGAATGTACGGCCTGCCAAAAACTCACAAGCCTGGTATCCCACTGAGGCCCATATCCTCGGGAATAGGCAGTGCTCCCCAATAGCTCTCAGGAATTCTCGCAAAACACCTCTCTAAACTCTTGGGCACTATCAGTCCAGCACATCTCAAACACTCGGGTGATCTTCTCAATCGCATAATCGCATTCGCAACATCAACATCAGGAACAAGAAACTTTCCAGCCTTGACGTGACTTCCCTATTCACCAAAGTACCTACTACACAAGCCATCGATCTCTTGCGCAGGAAAATTGACGATTCACTTGATCTTCCCATTCCAGCCAGCGATTTCATCGACCTTGTTGAACTATGTGTTGGCTTTACGTGTTTCTCTTTCGAAAATCACCCCTTTCAGCAGACTTTTGGACTACCCATGGGTTCGCCACTCAGTGCGGTCCTGGCGAACCTATACATGGAACATCTAGAAGCCGAACGTTTCTCCACCATTATTCCTTCGTCTGTCACCTGGCTCCGTTATGTTGACGACATTCTCATCATAACTCCTAAACGCTTCAACGTTCAAGCTCTCCAAGACAAGCTCAACCAGGTCGAGCCTTCAATCCAGTTCACACTTGAAGAAGAAGTCGACAACACTCTTCCTTTCCTTGATGTTCAGCTCTGCAAAGCTGACCACGAACTTCGTTTTAAAGTCTATCGAAAACCCACCAACCAAAACGATCTTCTCCACTTCTACTCTCACCACGACACCAAAACCAAACGTGGTGTAATTATAGGCTTCTTCCTGCGTGCACTCAGAATCTGCAGCAATGAGTTCCTTGAGGAAGAATGCACTATAATTGAACAAGTATTTTCTAAACTCCACTATCCTCGTCACTTCATCAGAGACTGCAGACGGCGGGCATTAAACATCTTCAACACACCCAGAGAAGACACTGCCGAGAAGAGATACATAGTCCTCCCCACCAACTCCACTGCCAAACATGTTTCCAACATCTTTTCCAATACATCATTCCAAGTATCTACCTCCACAACCACGACCATCAAGGACATCACCAGTAGTAGACAGGACAAGCCTCCATCCTCTGCAGGGGTATACATAATCCCTTGTAATGACTGCAACAAATTATATGTGGGCGAAACATCAAGAGACCTCCAAACACGTATTTCAGAACACCAATATGCAAGCAGGACTGACGATACAAGGAATGCCTGTGTACAACATCGCAATTCACACAACCATTTAATTAACTACAGAAACTCAAGACTTATCGCCACAGAAGACAACACAAACTCAAGACTTATCGCCACAGAAGACAACACTCAATACCGAAGAATCCTGGAATCATCGCTTATCTCTATAACCAACAATTTCAACCAGAACAACGGCTTCTAAACATAGCTGAACCACTCGCCAAGAAACTTCTTCATCGCTATCCCACATAAGAACATAGAACACTGCAGAAGGTCTACTCACAACTTGTCCAATACCCCTGCCAAGCTACCCAAGACTTTATAACTCCACCCGGTAGATCATCAGATGCAGCATTCTCCACCTGACCTCAACATTCTGAACATGACTATAAATACTCCCGTACCTTCCACCCCAGGTAGATCTGTGTGTGACTTGAAAAAGCCCACTGTGTGGGTGAAACGTTGTCAATAAAGGATCACATTATACTGCATATGTGTTTATATTTCCACTGTGTCGGTATTTGATACCATTTATTTCCACAGTGATGAGGTTATTGGGAGTAGCGTCTAGGTCACTTTACTAGTGATGAGGTTATTGAGAGTAGCGTCTAGGTCACTTTACTAGTGATGAGGTTATTGAGAGTAGCGTCTAGGTCACTTTACTTTGTGATGAGTTATTGGGAGTGGCGTCTAGGTCACTTTACTAGTGATGAGGTTATTGGAGTGCGTCTAGGTCACTTTACTAGTGATGAGGTTATTGGAGTAGCGTCTAGGTCACTTTACTAGTGATGAGGTTATTGGGAGTAGCGGGCTAGGTCACTTTATAGTGATGAGGTTATTGAGAGTAGCGTCTAGGTCACTTTACTAGTGATGAAGGTTATTGAAGTAGCGTCTAGGTCACTTTACTAGTGATGAGGTTATTGAGAGTAGCGTCTAGGTCACTTTACTAGTGATGAGGTTATTGAGAGTAGCGTCTAGGTCACTTTACTAGTGATGAGGTTATTAAGAGTAGCGTCTAGGTCACTTTACTAGTGATGAGGTTATTGAGAGTAGCGTCTAGGTCACTTTACTAGTGATGAGGTTATTGGGAGTGGCGTCTAGGTCACTTTACTAGTGATGAGGTTATTGAGAGTAGCGTCTAGGTCACTTTACTAGTGATGAGGTTATTGAGAGTAGCGTCTAGGTCACTTTACTAGTGATGAGGTTATTGGGAGTGGCGTCTAGGTCACTTTACTAGTGATGAGGTTATTGAGAGTAGCGTTCTAGGTCACTTTACTAGTGATGAGGTTATTGAGTAGCGTCTAGGTCATTTACTTAGTGATGAGGTTATTGAGAGTGCGTCTAGGTCACTTTACTAGTGATGAGGTTATTAAGAGTAGCGTCTAGGTCACTTTACTAGTGATGAGGTTATTGGGAGTGGCGTCTAGGTCACTTTACTAGTGATGAGGTTATTGAGAGTAGCGTCTAGGTCACTTTACTAGTGATGAGGTTATTGGGAGTGGCGTCTAGGTCACTTTACTAGTGATGATGTTCTTGGGAGTAGCATCTAGGTCACTTTACTAGTGATGAGGTTATTGGGAGTAGCGTCTAGGTCACTTTACTAGTGATGAGGTTATTGGGAGTGGCGTCTAGGTCACTAACCTGCATCATTTATTTCTGACCTTCGCGCGCGCGCACACACGTGTGTGCACACTCGATTACATGTATATTCTCACTTGTATGGAGTTGTAGGGGTCGAGTCACACTTCCTTTTCCCGCCTGTTCAGTGGTCGCTGCTAGGCCCACTCTCTCCCTGCTTCAAGAAGTCTATCGTACCTTTTCTTAAAATTATGTATGGATCCTGCCTCCACTACTTCGCTCTTCAGATTATTCCACTTCCTGACAACTGAGGAAATACTTCCTAAGATCCCAATGACTCATCTGAGTTGTTAATTTCCAGTTGTGTCCCTTTGTTCCATCTCTGAAACATTCTGGCCCTGTTCACCTTGTCAATTTTCAGTATTTTATATGTCGTTATCATGTCTTCCCTATCCCTCCTGTCCTCCAGTGATGTCAGGTTGATTTCCCTTAACCTTACCTCATGGAACATATTCTTTAGCTCTGGGACTAGTCTTATTGCAAACTCTTGCCCTTTCTCTAATTTATTGACGTGTTTGGCCAGGTGTGGGTTCCATACTGGTGCTTCATACTCTAATATGGGTCTGACGTACACCGTGTAGTGTCGTGAATGACTGCTGACCTATTTGTACTCGCCTATTTGTGGTTCCAGGGGTCGATTCATAGCTCCTGGCTCCGCCTCTTCACTGATCGCTACTGCGTCCTCTCCCTGCTCCATGAGCTTTGTCATACCTCTTCTTAAAACTATGTATGATTCCTGCCTCCACTACGTCACTTGCCAGACTATTCCACTTCCTGACAACTCTGACTCATCCGAGTCTTCTGCTTCCAATTGTGACCCTTTGTTTCTGTGTCCCATCTCCGGAACATCCAGTCTCTGTCCACCTTGTCAATTCCTCGAAGTATTTTGTAGGTCTATCATGTCTCCCCTGACCCTCCTGTCCTCCATTGTCGTCAGGCCGTGTGGTGTGTGTGTGTGTGTATGTGTATTCACCCATATAGGTTTGCAGAGGTCGAGTCACAGCTCCTGGCCCCGCCTCCTCGCTGGTCGCTACTAGGCCAAGTCTCTTGCAGCTCCAAGAGCTTCATCATACCTGTTCTTAAAGCTATGTATGGATCCTACCTCCATTACATCACTTTCCAGATTGCTCCACTTCCTGACAACTCTGACTCGAGAAATACTTTCTAACATTCCTCCTGTGTGTGTGTGTGTGTGTGTGTGTGTGTGTGTGTGTGTGTGTTTGTGTGTGTGTGTGTGTGTGTGTGTGTGTGCGTGTGTGTGCGCGCGTGCGTGCATGACACACACCATATAATGACTCACGAAATCGTAATGACACGATTGCAAACAAACCAGGGTACAGGTGGAGTTAGAACCCATGTTAACTGATTGGTAAAGGTCCAGGTCAGTACGTAAACCACTGGACCAGCTGGCTACAGTAAGAGTCATCCAACTAAGTATATTTATACACTATAGGGAGGTTAGCATAGGTTGCACTATACACTATAGGGAGGTTAGCATAGGTTGCACTGTGACCATAATTGCAAGTTTTTACAGATGAATCTCCCGCCAGCGTGGCCGTGACCAACTCTAGCTCAAGTCCCCTCAAAGCCGTCATCATGACTCAGCTTACGCGCTGGCCTAGAGTTTTACGTCTCACTTGCCGCGAGTTCAATCCCCACCCGTACTGTAGTTGGTTTCACGCCATATAATATTTGGTAACACACGAGGAGGATTTAGGAAATGTCCTTCACACTCCATGGAGCGTGCACACTGCCTCCACCACCTGGCTTACCTCATCTCTCTCTCCCTCCCTCACAACTCACCATACAACACAACACAAATATTCTTTCCATAACATTACACTCAGGTCACTGTGACCTTGTTTCACATCACCTGCAGTGAGGAGTGCTGTCTGCCTCTTGTTTCTTCTGTTGAACACCAACAACACTCGACATTGCATCCTCACCTAGTCGCCTGATTGTTTGCAGGGGTCCAGCCATAATTCTGAAACTAGCCAATAAATGCAATCGACTTGGCATTACAGATTCCTAATCCATGAGGACCCTATCATACCGCTTCATGAAACTACAAGGTATTTGTCTCCGTTCACATTAGCGTTCCGCATATTACCTTCAGACTGAAACAAGAATTTCCTGACGTCCTCGCGGTCTGGGCTCTGGTGGCCTGGTGGTTAACGCTCTCGCTTCACACGGTGAGGGCCTGGGTTCGATTCCCAGCCAGAGTAGAAACATTGGACGTGTTTCTTTCCACCTGTTGTCTATGTTCCCCATCAGTAAAATGGGTACCTGGGTGTTAGTCGACTGGTGTGGGTCGCATCCTGGGACACTGACCTAAGGAGGCCTGGTCACAGACCGGGCCGCGGGGGCGTTTACCCCCGGAACTCTCTCCAGATAAACTCCAGATATACGTTCCTGATTGCCTCTCGCATCTCCAGCAGTCCATCCCTGTCCACTCTTTCTATTCCCATGATTATGTACATGGTCATGCGCTCTCTAGTTCACCTGTCCTAATGCGACTAACGCGACATTTTACTGTGGAAACGTTTCGCTCTCCAGGTGCTTTGTTAAGCAAAAAGAGTATACATAGGCATTGGTGTGTGTTAGGAACATAGCCTGTAGGTCCCTGGGTTTTAGTTCTTCTCGTAACAAGCGAGCAGGATTATCACATCAAGGGGTCATCACTCAGAAGAAAAGGAATATTTCTAGTTTCTGTTTAATTTATTATTTAACTTAATAACTACTTAAGGATACCCTCTTGAATTAAATCATTTAATCTTTACAACCAACTTTCTCATATTTCACTATGAGTATAACATTTATCACCCGCCTCATTATCACATCACTGTAATAAGTTAAGTATTTACAAATGGCTCTCAGTGAGTCATAAAATAGGTATATGTACATACACAGGCGTTTTTAAAAGCTCAAACACCATACTGACAGTGCTCCTCCATAGAGATCATTCCGCAATAACCCTTCTTTCAGAATAGTTTCTCAACCGCCTCTCCGACCAAGATAAGCCCTTGCAATGAGCTTCGGAAATTCGTGGTAACTTCTAGGGAGGTGAATGGTAGTTTATTAAAGCTGGATGCTTCCCTAGACCCTTCCTGGACCAGTGGAAGGTTTGAACTGAATAAAGTGAGGCTTTACCAGTCAACTTTGACTGGGACGCACCAGCGGTTAGAATAATTCAATAACCTATGTACAATACTAAATAATTTACGGCCAGATAATATTATAAAGTCGAGTAAACCCATTTTATCTACTATTGGAATTACTCCTGAATATAATATTAAGTAAAAAAGTCAAAATAATATGTAAAAATATATCGTTGCCAAAATAACAAGTAGAAATGTCCTCCTCAAAATGAACAAAGGGCGTAACAGCGTCAGCTGTAAAAATATAATGGTTGTTGTTTTAGGTAGTGATAGTAGTGGTGGTGGTGGTGGTAGTAGTAGTAGTAGTAGTAGTAGTAGTAGTAGTAGTAGTAGTAGCAGCACTAGTAGTAGTAGTAGCACTAGCAGTAGTAGTAGTAGTAATAGTAGCAGCACTAGTAGTAGTAGTAGTAGTAGTAGTAGTAGTAGTAGCACTAGCAGTAGTAGTAGTAGTAGTAGTAGTGTAAAGTAAAAGGACACAAGTGCAACTAATGTGACATTTATTGTGGCAACGTTTCGCTCTCCAGGAGTTTTATCAAGCCATTACGTAATGGCTTGATAAAGCTCCTGGAGAGCGAAACGTTGCCACAATAAATGTCACATTAGTTGCACTTGTGTCCTTTTACTTTTGATTTTAAATAATTATTTTCTCTCAGTTTTTACACAGGAAGACACTAACAATATTCCAGTAATTAATTTTTACAGTGGGCTAGAAGAAGATAAATTATGTAACATCACAGTCACTAGTGAGATGGTTGTGAGGCAGATAGACAGACTGAAGCAAAATAAGTCGCCGGGTCCTGATGAGGTTTTTTCAAGGGTTCTTAAGGAATGCAAAATGGAACTCTGTGAACCATTAACTAATATTTTTAATTTATCTCTTCAAACAGGTGTAGTGTCTGATATGTGGAAGATGGCTAATGTAACTCCTATTTTTTAAAACAGGGGACAAGTCGTTACCGTCAAATTACCGCCCAATAAGCCTGACCTCAATTGTAGGCAAATTACTAGAGTCAATTATAGCTGAGATTATAAGAAGCCATCTCGATAAGCATAGCTTGATTAATGATACTCAGCATGGATTCACAAGAGGCCGGTCTTGTCTAACTAATTTATTAACTTTCTTCAGTAAAGCTTTTGAGGCTGTTGACCACAATAAAGAATTTGATATTATTTACTTAGATTTTAGTAAGGCTTTTGATAGAGTTCCGCACCATAGACTGTTAAAGAAAGTGGCAGCTCATGGCATTGGGGGAAAAGTGCTCTCGTGGATCGAGTCATGGCTCACTGACAGGAAGCAGAGAGTGTCCATAAATGGGTTAAATCCGAGTGGGGATCTGTAACAAGTGGCGTTCCACAGGATCAGTCTGGCCCGTTGTTGTTTATAATATATATCAATGATCTTGATGAGGGAATTACTAGTGATATGAGCAAATTCGCCGATGACACAAAGATAGGTATGGATAATTGATTCAAACGTAGAAGTTAGGGAACTTCAGGAGGATTTAAACAAACTCTATTCTTGGTCAGAAAAGTGGCAGATGCAGTTCAATGTAGATAAGTGCAAGGTTCTGAAGCTTGGGAGTGCCCATAACCCTAGTACTTATAAATTAAATGATGTAGAACTAGCCATACAGATTGCGAAGAGGACTTGGGGGTTATGGTGAGCAGCAACCTTAAACCAAGACAGCAATGCCTAAGCGTACGTAATAAGGCAAATAGATTACTGGGATTTATATCAAGAAGTGTAAGCAACAGAAGTCCAGAGGTCATACTGCAGCTTATATACATCATTAGTAAGGCCTCACCTTGATTATGCAGCTCAGTTCTGGTCTCCGTATTACAAAATGGACATAAATTCGTTAGAAAACATTCAGCGTAGGATGACTAAATTAATACATAGCATCAGAAATCTTCCTTATGAAGAAAGATTAAAGACTCTTAAGTTACATTCACATTGTTAGACGAAGAATGAGGGAGACCTGATCGAAGTGTATAAGTGGAAGATAGGTAATTAATAAAGGGGATATTAATAAGGTCTTGAGGATATCTCTCCAAGAGAGAACCCGCAGTAATGGATTTAAATTGAATAAGTTTAGATTTAGAAAAGGACATAGGAAAGTATTGGTTTGGAAATAGGGTAGTTGATGAGTGGAACAGTCTACCTAGTTGGGTTATTGAGGCTAGGACTTTGGGTAGTTTCAAATCTAGGTTGGATAAGTACATGAGTGGGAAGGGTTGGATTTGAGTGGGACTTTCACATCAGAGCTTATTTCTTGGGTAGCATTGAAAATTGGGTTGGGTAAATGTTTTGTTAGTGGGATGAATTGTAAAGGACCTGCCTAGTACGGGCCAGCAGGCCTCCTGCAGTGTTCCTCCTTTCTTATGTTCTTATGTTCTTTACATATTGTCGGTAATTCTACCAACTTTATTACAGTAGTAGTAGTAATAGTAGCAGCACTAGTAGTAGTAGTAGTAGTAGTAGCACTAGCAGTAGTAGTAGTAGTAGTAGTAGTAATAGTAGCAGCACTAGTAGTAGTAGTAGCAGTAGCAGCAGCAAGTCAGGTGCCACTAGACCTGAGGGAGGGGTCAGCACTGGAGTTGAATACTCAGTAACGAGCCAAAGGTTTCCCTTGTTAAGGTTCCTCAATGCTTTATATTAAGAAATTTTACATATGCAAAGTTGAACGACGGAGATTTGCATCCGATTATATGCTATGTGATGCCTGTGTGTGTTAGACGATGCCTGAAGGTGATACCTGTGAGTGTTAGATGATGCTCCTATGTGATGCCTGTGTGTGTCAGATGATGCTCGTATGTGATGCCTGTGTGTGTTAGATGATGCTCGTATGTGATGCCTGTGTGTGTTAGATGATGCTCGTATGTGATGCCTGTGTGTGTTAAATGATGCTCGTATGTGATGACTGTGTGTGTTAGATGATGCTCGTATGTGATGCTGTGTGTGTTAGATGATGCTCGTATGTGATGCCTGTGTGTGTCAGATGATGCTCGTATGTGATGCCTGTGGGGTTTAGATGATGCTCGTATGTGATGCCTGTGTGTGTTAGATGATGCTCGTATGTGATGCCTGTGTGTGTGTCAGATGATGCTCGTATGTGATGCCTGTGTGTGTTAGATGATGCTCGTATGTGATGCCTGTGTGTGTTAGATGATGCTCGTATGTGATGCCTGTGTGTGTCAGATGATGCTCGTATGTGATGCCTGTGTGTGTTAGATGATGCTCGTATATTGATGCCTGTGTGTGTTAGATGATGCTCGTATGTGATGCCTGTGTGTGTTAGATGATGCTCGTATGTGATGCCTGTGTGTGTTAGATGATGCTCGTATGTGATGCCTGTGTGTGTCAGATGAGCTCGTATGTGATGCCTGTGTGTGTTAGATGATGCTCGTATGTGATGCCTGTGTGTGTCAGATGATGCTCGTATGTGATGCCTGTGTATGTCAGATGATGCTCGTATGTGATGCCTGTGTATGTCAGATGATGCTCGTATGTGATGCCTGTGTATTTTAGATGATGGCTCGTTTGTTTGTTTGTTTATGATGCTCGTACCTTTCATATGATGCCTGCGTGTCTTCGGGGATGAAATGTCTAATGTGAGGCTGGTATATCTTGTGTGCTGACTTTATGTATTATGCGATGAATGTTTTGTATAATACCTGTATGTCTCGTGTGATGCCTGTATGTCTCGTGTGATGCCTGTATGTCTCGTGTGATGCCTGTATGTCTCGTGTGATGCCTGTATGTCTCGTGTGATGCCTGTATGTCTCGTGTGATGCCTGTATGTCTCGTGTGATGCCTGTATGTCTCGTGTTGATGCTGTATGTCTCGTGTCGATGCCTGTATTCTCGTGTGATCCTGTATGTCTCGTGTGATGCCTGTATGTCTCGTGTGATGCCTTATGTCTCGTGTAATGCCTGTATGTCTCGTTGATGCCTGAAATGTCCGTGTGATGCCTGTATGTCTCGTGTGATGGCTGTATGTCTCGTGTGATGCCTGTATGTCTCGTGTGATGGCTGTATGTCTCGTGTGATGCCTGTAGTCTCGTGTGAGCCTGTATGTCTCGTGTGATGGCTGTATGTCTCGTGTGATGCCTGTATGTCTCGTGTGATGGCTGAAATGTCTCGTGTGATGGCTGTATGTCTCGTGTGATGCCTGTATGTCTCGTGTGATGCCTGTATGTCTCGTGTGATGCCTGTGTGTCTCGTGTGATGCCTGTATGTCTCGTGTGATGGCTGTATGTCTCGTGTGATGGCTGTATGTCTCGTGTGATGGCTGTATGTCTCGTGTGATGGCTGTATGTCTCGTGTGATGCCTGTATGTCTCGTGTGATGCCTGTGTGTCCGTGTGATGCCTGTATGTCTCGTGTGATGGCTGTATGTCTCGTGTGATGCCTGTATGTCTCGTGTGATGGCTGTATGTCTCGTGTGATGCCTGTATGTCTCGTGTGATGCCTGTATGTCTCGTGTGATGCCTGTATGTCTCGTGTGATGCCTGTATGTCTCGTGTGTTTGGCTGTATGTCTCGTGTGATGGCTGTATGTCTCGTGTGATGCCTGTATGTCTCGTGTGATGCCTGTATGTCTCGTGTGATGCCTGTATGTCTCGTGTGATGCCTGTATGTCTCGTGTGATGCCTGTGTGTCTCGTGTGATGCCTGTATGTCTCGTGTGATGCCTGTATGTCTTGTGTGATGCCTGTATGTCTCGTGTGATGCCTGCATGACGCTTCACACTCACATAAGAATATACGAATGGAGGAACACTGCAGAAGGCCTACTGGCCCATACTAGGCAGGTCCTTATCAAAACCGCCATTACCCTATGCTACCCAAGAATTTACTACCGTACCCACGACACCAATCAAACCCTTGTCCAATCTCTTCTTAAAGTTACCCAGGGTCCTGGCATCGATTATATTTACCTTACTGGGAAGATTGTTCCACGCATCCACAACTCTGTTCGAAAACCAGTACTTACCTATGTCCTTTTTAAATCTAAATTTATCCGAGTCGATATTTTATTAATATCGTCTTTATTTATGCCCGTCATCCACTTATACACCTCGATGATATCTCCCCTCATTCTACGTCTCTCCAGAGAGTGGAGATTCAAGGCTCTAAGTCTATCTTCATACGGGAGATTCCTTATACAGTGAGTCATTTTAGTCATTCTTCTCTGTATGTTCTCCAGTGAATTTATATCTATCCTGTAGTAAGACCAAAACTGAGCGGCATAATCCAAGTGATGCCTCACTAGTGATGTATAGAGCTGTAAAATAACTTTTGGGCTTCTGTTACTTATACTTCTTGAAATAAATCCCAGTAATCTTAACAGATTACTAGGCACTGTTGTCTTGGCTTTAGATTTCTGCTTACCATGACCCCCAAGTCCTTTTCACACTCTGTGCCATCAAGCTCTACTTCACCTAGTTTAGAACTTAGAGAGTTATTATCATTCCCAAGGACTAGTACTTTACACTTGTCAACGTTGAACTTCATCTGCCACTTTTCAGACCAAGACATTAATTTGTCCAAATCCTTCTGGAGTTCATTGGTATCCTCCTCAGAATCAATCATTCGGCCTATTTTTGTATTATCAGTAAATTTACTCATGTCACTTGTAATTCCTTCATGAAGGTCATTAATGTAAATTATGAACAACAATAGGCCTAAAACTCACGAACGGATCTCACACACTAACATCTTATGCCTCAACAAGTTATGCTGCTGAGGCTGTTCTTGGTATGTCAGCATTATAAGACAGTAAAGAAATGGTATGGTGATACCAACGTTTCCTCAATAAAGATACCCAAGAGTTGCACATGTGTCTAATTTATCAACATGTCGGTTCTCTGAACCATTCATCTACAAAGACATTTACATACACAGTGTCGTACAACTGGGCCCTTTTGTCTGACACAAAACCAGATAATTTTAAATTTGTAAGATCCCTCTTTTGCACTTTCATACAATTAAGGCCACTACGTTTTATCAATGTACGTTGTGATCCTTGGTCCAATAATGCAGTTACATTTTTTTAATTTATGCCTTTTATCCCGAATTTCTACATTCACCATGGGTAATGTTACGTCAGCTATGCCTTTATTGTTACGATTAGTTGTAATTTTTACATTAGTAACTGTTTTGTCAGTGTTAACATCATTATTATTATTATTACTATTATTAGTATTATTATTATTATTTTTATTTAAACCTTTACACGTTACTATATGATGCGTTCCTTTGTGGCACTGACAGCAATGATTCAGTTTGGCATAACAATCCTTTACATTATAACTGCCTAAACATCTGATACATTTGTCAAGTTCTTCTAATCTTTCTTCCTTAACATTCCATGAATCATTTGGGTAAGATAAGCGGAACTTAGTAATAGTAGGTCGTCGAACTGTCACCCCCTCGATGCCCACTTCATCACCACTCTCACAAAAATCTAGACCTAATATTAAATTAATAATTACAATATTAAACATTAATACTAGTAATGGTAAATTATAAAATAATGTGGATTGTATATAATTTGGCTTGCTGGGTATGCAGAATATAATTATTGTAGTAGGTTGTAGTAGGTAGTAGGTTGGTAGACAGCAACCACCCAGGAAAGTACTACCGTCCTGCCAGATGACTGTGAAACAAAAACCTGTAACTGTTTTGCATGATGGTAGGATTGCTGGTTTCTTTTTCTGTCTCATAAACACGCTAGATAACAGGGATATCTTGTTACTCCTACTTACACTTTGGTCACACTTCACAGACACGCACAGCATATATATATACATACATCTAGGTTTTTCTCCTTTTTCTAAATAGCTCTTGTTCTTCTTTATTTCTTCTATTGTCCATGGGGAAGTGGAAAAGAATCTTTCCTCCGTAAGCCATGCGTGTCGCATGAGGCGACTAAAATGCCGGGAGCAATGGGCTAGTAACCCCTTCTCCTGTAGACATTTACTAAAAAAGAGAAGAAGAAAAACTTATAAAACTGGATGCTTAAATGTGCGTGGATGTAGTGCGGATGACAAGAAACAGATGATTGCTGATGTTATGAATGAAAAGAAGTTGGATGTCCTGGCCCTAAGCGAAACAAAGCTGAAGGGGTAGGAGAGTTTTCAGTGGGGGAAATAAATGGGGTTAAATCTGGAGTATCTGAGAGAAGTTAGAGCAAAGGAAGGGGTAGCAGTAATGTTAAATGATCAGTTATGGGAGGAGAAAAGAGAATATGAATGTGTAAATTCAAGAATTATGTGGATTAAAGTAAAGGTTGGATGCGAGAAGTGGGTCATAATAAGCGTGTATGCACCTGGAGAAGAGAGAATGCAGAGGAGAGAGAGAGATTTTGGGAGATGTTAAGAGAATGTATAGGAGCCTTTGAACCAAGTGAGAGAGTAATTGTGGTAGGGGACCTGAATGCTAAAGTAGGAGAAACTTTTAGAGAGGGTGTGGTAGGTAAGTTTGGGGTGCCAGGTGTAAATGATAATGGGAGCCCTTTGATTGAACTTTTTTATAGAAAGGGGTTTAGTTATAGGTAATACATAATTTTAAGAAAAAAGAGGATAAATAAGTATACAAGAAATAGAGGCGAAATGACAGTAGTTTGTTGGATTTTGTATTGGTAGATAAAAGACTGTTGAGTAGACTTCAGGATGTACATGTTTTATAGAGGGCCACAGATATATCAGATCACTTTCTAGTTGTAGCTACACTGAGAGTAAAAAGGGAGATGGGATACAAGGAGAATAGAAGCATCAGGGAAGAGAGAGGTGAAGGTTTAAAAAACTAAAAGAAGAGGCAGTTAGGGTAAGATATAAACAGCCTATTGGAGGATAGATGGGCTAATGAGCATAGGGAATGGGGTCGAAGAGGTATGGGGGAGGTTTAAAAATGTAATGTTAGAGTGTTCAGCAGAAGTTTGTGGTTACAGGAAAGTGGGTGCAGGGGGGAAGAGGAGCGATTTGGTGGAATGATGATGTAAAGAGAGTAGTAAGGGAGAAAAAGTTAGCCCTATGAGAAGTTTTTACAAAGTAGAAGTGATGCAAGGAGGGAAGAGTATATGGAGAAAAAGAGAGAGGTTTAAGAGAGTGGTGAAGCAATGTAAAAAAGAGCAAATGGAAAAGTGGGTGAGATGTTATCAACAAATTTTGTTGAAAATAAGAAAAAGTTTTGGATGAGATTAACAAGTTAAGAAAGCCTAGAGAAAAATGGATTTGGGCAGTTTAAAAAAAGGAGAGGAGAGTATTAAAAAGGAGAGTTAGAGGTTTTTGGGAAGATGGAGGAATATTTTGAGGAATTGTTAAATGTTGATGAAGATAGGGAAGCTGTGATTTCCCTGTATAGGGCAAGGAGGAATAACATCTTGTAGAGTGAGGAAGAGCCAGTTGTGAGTGTGGGGAAGTTCGTGAGGCAGTAGGTTAAATGAAAGGGGTAAGGCACCGGGGTTGATGGTAAAGAAGAAATGTTTAAAAGCAGGGGGGGATATATTTTTTTAGGGTTGGTGCAACTATTTTAAAAAAATGTATGGAAGAGGGAAGGGGACCAGGGGGTTGGCAGAGGGGATGCATAGTTTCCCCTTTTATAAAGGCAAAGGGATAAAAAAAGGTGCAAAAATTATAGGGGGGTAAGTTTTTAGTGTACCCGGTAAAGTTTGGGAAGTTATTTTTGAAAGAATTAAGAGAAACGGAGAAAAGGAAAACAGACGAACAAAGGGAAACTTTGGAAAAAGGGGGGGGGTGTGGGGCCAGGTGTTTACAGTGAAACACATAAATGGAACAATTTAGATAAGGCAAAGTTGTTTGTGGCATTTTTTTGGATTTGGAAAAGGCGTAGCAGGGTGGGTGGGGGCAAGTGGGAGATGTTGCAAGTGTATGGGGTTGGAGGAGGACTGAAACAAGGGGGGTTTTTTTCGAGGAAAGTGAGGGCCAAGTTAAGTATGTAGGGAAAAAGGGAAATTTTTTTTTCCCCTAAAAATACCCTTTGACAAGGATGTGTGATTTACGGGGTTTTTAAATATTTATAATGGGGGGTTGTAAGGAAGTAAATGCGAGGGGCTTTGGGAAGAGGCGGAGTTAAAAGATAAAGAATCACACACAAAATGGGGGTTGTCACAGCTGCTCTTTGCTGATGACACTGTGCTCTTGGGAGATTCTGAAGAGAAGTTGCAGAGATTGGTGGATGAATTTGGTAGGGTGTGCAAAGAAGAAAATTAAAGGTGAATACAGGAAAGAGTAAGGTTATGAGGATAACAAAAGATTAGGTGATGAAAGATTGAATATCAGATTGGAGGGAGAGAGTATGGAGGAGGTGAACGTATTCAGATATTTGGGAGTGGACGTGTCAGCGGATGGGTCTATGAAAGATGAGGTGAATCATAGAATTGATGAGGGAAAAAGAGTGAGTGGTGCACTTAGGAGTCTGTGGAGACAAAGAACTTTGTCCTTGGAGGCAAAGAGGGGAATGTATGAGAGTATAGTTTTACCAACGCTCTTATATGGGTGTGAAGCGTGGGTGATGAATGTTGCAGCGAGGAGAAGGCTGGAGGCAGTGGAGATGTCATGTCTGAGGGCAATGTGTGGTGTGAATATAATGCAGAGAATTCGTAGTTTGGAAGTTAGGAGGAGGTGCGGGATTACCAAAACTGTTGTCCAGAGGGCTGAGGAAGGGTTGTTGAGGTGGTTCGGACATGTAGAGAGAATGGAGCGAAACAGAATGACTTCAAGAGTGTATCAGTCTGTAGTGGAAGGAAGGCGGGGTAGGGGTCGGCCTAGGAAAGGTTGGAGGGAGGGGGGTAAAGGAGGTTTTGTGTGCGAGGGGCTTGGACTTCCAGGAGGCATGCGTGAGTGTGTTTGATAGGAGTGAATGGAGACAAATGGTTTTTAATACTTGACGTGCTGTTGGAGTGTGAGCAAGTAACATTTATGAAAGGGGGTTTAGGGAAACCGGCAGGCCGGACTTGAGTCCCGGAGATGGGAAGTACAGTGCCTGCACTCTGAAGAAGGGGTGTGAATGTTGCAGTTTAAAAACTGTAGTGTAAAGCACCCTTCTGGCTAGACAGTGATGGAGTGAATGATGGTGAAAGTTTTTCTTTTTCGGGCCACCCTGCCTTGGTGGGAATCGGCCAGTGTGATAATAAAAAATAAAAAAAATTATAATGGTGTTACTTGAAAAAGAAATTCGTATTACCACTTACCATTTAATTACTGGATCACAATTTTTATTTGTAACACACCCTAACACTACCCCCAAAAGCTAGAGTTTTTGAGGGCCAATGTAGAATTATTATACATTATGAGTAGGTGTCACTTAGCTAAGGTGTGCTGCTGGGAAGGATTGGAGTCCTGTATATTTCCCTCCTTGTTGCTAAATTGTAAGAGTTTTCCACACTATTTATCCCAGTTCTTCAGCGGGAACATGCCAGCAATTTCTAAATTATGGACTGATGCCTATTTACACCCACTGAGCTTCAAAGACACCTGATTACATTGCACAATTAAAACACAGATGTTCACACATTTATTTTCACTATTGCGTCGTCTCGTCCATGTCACTCTGCAGCTGTTGCACATCCCCCCCCGTCTCGTCCATGTCACTCTGCAGCTGTTGCACATCCCCCCCGTCTCGTCCATGTCACTCGGGAGCTGTTGCAAAATCCCCCCCCCGTCTCGTCCATGTCACTCTGGGAGCTGTTACACATCCCCCCCCCGTCCGTCCATGTCACTCTGCAGCTGTTGCACATCCCCCCCGTCTCGTCCATGCCCCTCTGCAGCTGTTGCAACTCCCCCCCCGTCTCGTCCATGTCACTCTGCAGCTGTTACACATCCCCCCCCGTCTCGTCCATGTCACTCTGCAGTCTGTTTCACATCCCCCCCCCGTCTCGTCCATGTCACTCTGCAGCTGTTGCACACCCCCCCCCGCTCGTCCATGTCACTCTGCAGCTGTTACACATCCCCCCCCGTCTCGTCCATGTCACTCTGCAGCTGTTGCACCCCCCCCGTCTTTCCATGTCACTCTGCAGCTGTTGCACCACCCCCCCCGCTCGTCCATGTCACTCTGCAGCTGTTGCACACCCCCCCGTCTCGTCCATGTCACTCTGCAGCTGTTTTTCACATCCCCCCCGTCTCGTCCATGTCACTCTGCAGCTGTTGCACATCCCCCCCCCCGTCTCGTCCATGTCACTCTGCAGCTGTTGCACCCCCCCCCGTCCGTCCATGTCCACTCTGCAGCTGTTACACATCCCCCCCCTCTCGTCCAAAGTCACTCTGCAGCTGTTGCCAAACCCCCCCCTCTCGTCCATGTCACTCTGCAGCGTTTTCACACCCCCCCCCCGTCTCGTCCATGTCACCTGCAGCTGTTGCACCCCCCCCGTCTCGTCCATGCACTCTGCAGCTGTTGCACACCCCCCACCGTCTCGTCCATGTCACTCTGCAGCTGTTACACACCCCCCCCGTCTCGTCCATGTCACTCTGCAGCTGTTACACATCCCCCCCCGTCTCGTCCATTCACTCTGGCAGCTGTTGCACCCCCCCCCCCGTCTCGTCCATGTCACTCTGCAGCTGTTACACATCCACCCCCCCGTCTCGTCCATGTCACTCTGCAGCTGTTGCACACCCCCCTCCGTCTCGTCCATGTCACTCTGCAGCTGTTACCAAAAACCCCCCCCCTCTCGTCCATGTCACTCTGCAGCTGTTACAAAACCCCCCCCGTCCGTCCATGTCACTCTGCAGCTGTTGCACATCCCCCCCCCGTCTCGTCCATGTCACTCTGCAGCTGTTACACCCCCCCGTCTCGCCATGTCACTCTGCAGCTGTTGCACATCCCCCCCCGTCTCGTCCATGTCACTCTGCGCTGTTGCACCCCCCCCCCGTCTCGTCCATGTCACTCTGCAGCTGTTACACATCCCCCCCCCGTCTCGTCCATGTCACTCTGCAGCTGTTACAAAATCCCCCTCCGTCTCGTCCATGCACTCCCGCAGCTGTTGCACATCCCCCCCCGTCTCGTCCATGTCACCTCTGCAGCTGTTACACATCCCCCCCCCGTCTCGTCCAGGGCACTCTGCAGCTGTTGCACATCCCCCCCCGTCTCGTCCATGTCAATCTGCAAACTGTTGCACATCCCCCCCCCGTCTCGTCCATGTCACTCTGCAGCTTTACACATCCCCCCCCCGTCTCGTCCATGTCACCTGCAGCTGTTGCACATCCCCCCCCCGTCTCGTCCATGTCACTCTGCAGCTGTTGCCCCACCCCCCCCGTCTCGTCCCCTGTCAACTCTGCACTGTTGCACACCCCCCCCCTCTCGTCCATGTCACTCTGCAGCTGTTACACAAACCCCCCCCGTCTCGTCCATGTCACTCTGCAGCTGTTGCACATCCCCCCCCCCGTCTCGTCCTTTTCACTCTGCGCTGTTGCACATCCCCCCCCCGTCTCGTCCATGTCACTCTGCAGCTGTTACACATCCTCCCCCCGTCTCGTCCATGTCACTCTGCAGCTGTTAAAAACATCCCCCCCCCGTCTCGTCCATGTCACTCTGCAGCTGTTGCACACCCCCCCCCCCCCGTTTTCTCCATGTCACTCCTGCAGCTGTTGCAAAACCCCCCCCGTCTCGTCCATGTCACTCTGCAGCTGTTGCACACCCCCCCCCGTCTCGTCCATGTCACTCTGCACTCTCACCTGGCTTTCTACCTGACTCTCACCTGGCCCTCACCTGGCTCTCACCTGGCTCTCACCTGGCTCTCACCTGGTTCTCACTTGGCTCTCACCTGGTTCTCACCTGCTATCTACCTGGCTCTCACCTGGCTCTCTACCTGACTCTCACTTGGCCCTCACCTGGCTCTCACCTGGCTATCACCTGGCTCTCACCTGGCTCTCACCTGGCTCTCGCCTGGCTCTCACCTGACTCTCTACCTGGCTCTCACTTGGCTCTCTACCTTGCTATCACCTGACTCTCTACCTGGCTCTAACCTGGCTCTCACCTGACTCTCACCTGGCTCTCACCTGGCTATTACCTGACTCTCTATCTGGCTCTCACCTGGCTCTCCCCTGGCTCTCACCTAATCTCTACCTTGCTCTCAACTGGCTCTCACCTGGCTCTCACCTGGCTCTCACCTGGCTCTCACCTGGCTCTCTACCTGGCTCTCACCTGTTCTCTACCTTGATCTCACCTGACTCTCTACCTGGCTCTCACCTGGCTCTCCCCTGGCTCTCACCTAATCTCTACCTTGCTCTCACCTGTCTCTCACCTGGCTCTCACCTGGCTCTCACCTGACTCTCTACCTGGCTCTCACTTGACTCTCACCTGGCTCTCACCTGGCTCTCACCTAATCTCTACCTGGCTCTCACCTGGCTCTCACCTGGCTCTCACCTAACTCTCACCTGGCTCTCACCTGGCTCTCACCTGACTCTCGACCTGGCTCTCATCTGCTCTCTACCTTGTTCTCACCTGACTCTCTACCTGGCTCTCACCTGGCTCTCACCTGGCTCTCACCTGGCTCTCACCTAGCTCTCACCTGGCTCTCACCTGGCTCTCACCTGATTCTCAGCTGGCTCTCACCTGGTTCTCACCTGGCTCTCACCTGGCTCTCACATGGCTCTCACTTGGCTCTCACCTGGCCCTCACCTGGGTTTTACCTGGCTCTCACCTGGCTCTCACCTGGCTCTCTACCTGACTCTCACCTGACACTCTACCTGGCTCTCACCTAACTCTCTACCTGGCTCTCACCTGGCTCTCGCCTGGCTCTCACCTGGCTCTCACCTGGCTCTCACCTGGCCCTCACCCGGCTCTCAACTGGCTCTCTACCTGACTCTCACCTGGCTCTCTACCTGGCTCTCAAACGGCTCTCTACCTGGCTCCCCACCTCTCCCCCAAACAGCTCTCACCTGGCTCTCTACCCAGCTCTCACCTGGCTCTCTACCTGACTCTCACCTGGCTCTCTACCTGACTCTCACCTGGCTCTCTACATGACTCTCACCTGGCTCTCACCTGGCTCTCACATGGCTCTCACCTGGCTCTCACCTGGCTCTCACCTGGTTCTCTCCTGGCTCTACCCTGGCTCTCACCTGCTCTCTACCTGGCTCTCACCTGGCTCTCTACCTGACACCTGGCTCTCACCTGGCTCTCACCTGGTTCTCACCTGGTTCCCTCCTGGCTCTACCCTGGCTCTCACCTACTCTCTACCTGGCTCTCACCTGGCTCTCTACCTGACTATCACCTAGCTCTCACCTGGCTCTCACATGGCTCTCACCTGGCTCTCACCTGGCTCTTACCTGGTTCTCTCCTGGCTCTACCCTGGCACTCACCTGCTCTCTACCTGGCTCTCACCTGGCTCTCTACCTGACACCTGGCCCTCACCTGGCTCTCACCTGGCTCTCACCTGGCTCTCACCTGGCTCTCACCTGGCTCTCACCTGGCTCTCAACTGGCTCTCACCTGGCTCTCACCTGGCTCTCACCTGGCTCTCACCTGCTTCTCACCTGGCTCTCACCTGGCTCTCACCTGGCTCTCACCTGGCTCTCACCTGGCTCTCACCTGGCTCTCACCTAGCTCTCACCTGACTCTCTACCTGGCTCTCACCTGGCTCTCACCTGGCTCTCACCTGGCTCTCACCTGGCTCCCCACCTGGCTCTCACCTGGCTCTCACCTGGCTCTCACCTGACTCTCTACCTGCCTCAACCTGGCTCTCACCTGGCTCTCACCTGGCTCTCAAACCCGGCTCTCACCTGGCTTTTCACCTGACTCTCGACCTGGCCTCTCACCTGCTCTCTACCTTGTTCTCACCTGACTCTTCTACCTGGCTCTCACCTGGCTCTCACCTGGCTCTCACCTGGCTCTCACCTAGCTCTCACCTGGCTCTCACCTGGCTCTCACCTGATTCTCACCTGGCTCTCACCTGGTTCTCACCTGGCTCTCACCTGGCTCTCACCTGGCTCTCACTTGGCTCTCACCTGGCTCTCACCTGGCTCTCACCTGGCTCTCTACCTGACTCTCACCTGACACTCTACCTGGCTCTCACCTAACTCTCTACCTGGCTCTCACCTGGCTCTCGCCTGGCTCTCACCTGGCTCTCACCTGGCTCTCACCTGGCCCTCACCCGGCTCTCAACTGGCTCTCTACCTGACTCTCACCTGGCTCTCTACCTGGCTCTCAAACGGCTCTCTACCTGGCTCTCACCTGCTCTCCAAACAGCTCTCACCTGGCTCTCTACCTAGCTCTCACCTGGCTCTCTACCTGACTCTCACCTGGCTCTCTACCTGACTCTCACCTGGCTCTCTACATGACTCTCACCTGGCTCTCACCTGGCTCTCACATGGCTCTCACCTGGCTCTCACCTGGCTCTCACCTGGTTCTCTCCTGGCTCTACCCTGGCTCTCACCTGCTCTCTACCTGGCTCTCACCTGGCTCTCTACCTGACACCTGGCTCTCACCTGGCTCTCACCTGGTTCTCACCTGGTTCCCTCCTGGCTCTACCCTGGCTCTCACCTACTCTCTACCTGGCTCCACCCTGGCTCTCTACCTGACTCTCACCCCCAGCTCTCACTTGGCTCTCACATGGCTCTCACCTGGCTCTCACCTGGCTCTTTCCTGTTCTCTCCCGGCTCTACCCTGGCACTCAAACCCGCTCTCTACCTGGCTCTCACCTGGCTCTCTACCTGACACCTGGCCCTCACCTGGCTCTCACCTGGCTCTCACCTGGCTCTCACCTGGCTCTCACCTGGCTCTCACCTGGGTCTCAACTGGGTCTCACCTGGCTCTCACCTGGCTCTCACCTGGCTCTCACCTGCTTCTCACCTGGCTCTCACCTGGCTCTCACCTGGCTCTCACCTGGCTCTCACCTGGCCCCTCACCTGGCTCTCACCCCGGCTTTTCACCTGGCTCTCCCCCTGACTCTCTACCTGGCTCTCACCTGGCTCTCACCTGCTCTCACCTGGCTCTCACCTGGCTCTCACCTGGCTCTCACCTGGCTCTCACCTGGCTCTCACCTGGCTCTCACCTGACTCTCTACCTGGCTCTAACCTGGCTCTCACCTGGCTCTCACCTGGCTCTCACCTGGCTCTCACCTGGCTCTCACCTGGCTCTCACCTAACTCTCACCTGGCTCTCACCTGGGTCTCACCTGACTCCCCTACCTGGGTCTCACCTGGCTCTCACCTGGCTCTCACCTGGCTCTCACCTGGCTCTCACCTGGCTCTCACCTGGCTCTCACCTGGCTCTCACCTAACTCTCACCTGGCTCTCACCTGGCTCTCTCCTGGCTCTCACCTGGCTCTCACCTGGCTCTCACCTGACTCTCTACCTTGCTCTCACCTGGCTCTCACCTAGCTCTCACTGGCTCCCCACCTGGCTCTCACCTGGCTCTCACCTGGCTCTCACCTGGCTCTCACCTGGCTCTCACCTGGCTCTCACCTGGCTCTCACCTAACTCTCACCTGGCTCTCACCTGGCTCTCACCTGACTCTCTACCTGGCTCTCACCTGCTCTCTACCTTGTTCTCACCTGACTCTCTCCCTGGCTCTCACCTGGCTCTCACCTGGCTCTCACCTGGCTCTCACCTGGTTCTCACCTGGCTCTCACCTGGCTCTCACCTGGTTCTCACCTGGCTCTCACCTGGTTCTCACCTGGCTCTCACCTGGCTCTCACCTGGCCCCTCACCTAACTCTCACCTGGCCTCACCTGGCTCTCACCTGGCTCTCACCTGGCTCTCACCTGGCTCTCACCTGACTCTCACCTTGCTCTCACCTGGCTCTCACCTACTCTCACCGGCTCTCACCTGGCTCTCACCTGGCTCTCACCTGGCTCTCACCTGGCTCTCACCTGGCTCTCACCTGGCTCTCACCTGGCTCTCACCTAACTCTCACCTGGCTCTCACCTGGCTCTCACCTGACTCTCTACCTGGCTCTCACCTGCTCTCTACCTTGTTCTCACCTGACTCTCTCCCTGGCTCTCACCTGGCTCTCACCTGGCTCTCACCTGGCTCTCACCTGGTTCTCACCTGGCTCTCACCTGGCTCTCACCTGGTTCTCACCTGGCTCTCAACCCCGGTTCTCACCTGGCTCTCACCTGGTTCTCACCTGGCTCTCACCTGGCTCTCACTTGGCTCTCACCTGGCCCTCACCTGGCCTTCACCTGGCTCTCACCTGGCTCTCACCTGACTCTCTACCTGGCTCTCACCTGGCTCTCGCCTGGCTCTCACCTGGATCTCACCTGGCCCTCACCTGGCTCTCACCTGGCTCTCTACCTGACTCTCACCTGGCTCTCAAACGGCTCTCTACCTGCCTCTCACCTGCTCTCTACCTAGCTCTCACCTGGCTCTCTACCTGGCTCTCACCTTGCTCTCTACCTGACTCTCACCTGGCTCTCTACCTGACTCTCACCTGGCTCTCACCTGGCTCTCACATGGCTCTCACCTGACTCTCACCTGGCTCTCACCTGGTTCTCTCCTGGCTCTCACCTGGCTTTCTATCTGACACTCACCTGGCCCTCAGCTGGCTCTCACCTGGCTCTCACCTGGCTCTCACCGGCTCTCCCCCTGGCTCTCCCCCTGGCTCTCAACTGGGTCTCACCTGGCTCTCACCTGGCTCTCACCTGGCTCTCACCTGGCTCTAACCTGGCTCTCACCTGGCTGTCACCTGGCTGTCACCTGGTTCTCACCTGGCTGTCACCTGGCTGTCACCTGGCTGTCACCTGGCTCTCACCTGGCTCTCACCTGGCTCTCACCTGGCTCTCACCTAATCTCTACCTTGCTCTCACCTGCCTCTCACCTGGCTCTCACCTGGCTCTCTACCTGGCTCTCACCTGGCTCTCTACCTGACTCTCACCTGGCTCTCTACCTGACTCTCACCTGGCCCTCACCTGGCTCTCACCTGGCTCTCACCTGGCTCTCACCTGGCTCTCACCTGGTTCTCACCTGCTCTCACCTGGCTCTCACCTGCTCTCTACCTGGCTCTCTCCTGGCTTTCTACCTGACTCTCACCTAGCCATCACATGGTTCTCACCTGGCTCTCACCTGGTTCTCACCTGGCTCTCACCTGGCACTCACCTGGCTCTCACCTGGCTCTCACCTGGCTCTCACCTGGCTCTCACCTGGTTCTCACCTGGCTCTCACCTGGCTCTCACCTGGCTCTCACCTGGCTCTCACCTTGTTCTCACCTGGATCTTACCTGGCTCTCACCTGGCTCTCACCTGGCTCTCACCTGGCTCTCACCTGGCTCTCACCTGGCTCTCACCTGGTTCTCACCTGGTTCTCACCTGGCTCTCACCTGGTTCTCACCTGGTTCTCACCTGGTTCTCACCTGGCTCTCACCTGGTTTTCACCTGGCTCTCACCTGGCTCTCACCTGGTTCTCACCTGGCTCTCACCTGGTTCTCACCTGGATCTCACCTGGCTCTCACCTGGTTCTCACCTGGATCTCACCTGGCTCTCACCTGGTTCTCACCTGGATCTCACCTGGTTCTCACCTGGCTCTCACCTGGTTCTCACCTGGATCTCACCTGGTTCTCACCTGGCTCTCACCTGGCTCTCACCTGGTGTTGCAACCCCTGAATGGGTTGCAATATGTATAATGTATATAATAATTATGTATATATATAATTATTACCTTTTCATATAATTTTATGTTGCTTATATTTGCGATAATAGCTAAATCGTAAATATATTGCTTTATATTATTATTATTTGACTTAGCTAAGTTTTGTGAGGTAGGATGTAACATATTATGTGCTCAGTTCAAGTCTTGATTGTCTAACTACTGTAATTATCGCTTGAGGCTCGTTAGACTGCCGGCTTCTCGTTGTTGCTGGGCAGCAACCACCCACGGAGCTATCACGTGATCGAGGGAGGGGTGTCCTCACCTCGTCTGAAGTATTCAGTCTGGTCTAGACTCTCTTGGTGGTTGGACAGATTGTCTGTCTCATTATTCTTGTTAGTTCTGTAGAACTGTTCACAGAACATTGATGACTTAGTGATTTTCGACGTTGTAACTGAGGTTGTGTGTCGCATAGACACTCTAAACAACTCAGGTCCTGAGCTATAGCTTCTGTCCTAACTTGTACTGGTTTCTGTGTATTATCACAGTCGGGATTTTCTTATGCTGAACTTAATTCAGTAGTATGGAAGTTTGTGACTTTGTGGAGATCTGCTGATGGTCCCTACTTAGTGTCGTTATATATTCCTTGTTCCTGATTCTGTGTCGCAGTTGCTGTTATATTGCTATTGGGATAGCATTCTTTTTATTGTTCAAGCAACTGTTCTGACTGCCAGTTGGTCAAGAAGTTAGTTATTGAGACTTTGTCAGTCACTTGTTAAGTCTATAGAGTCTGAGACATAGCGAACTACTTAGAGCACTTCACACATTCACACTTGTACATATTTGTAATATCTTATTAAATGTTAATGTACCAGAAGGTACTTAAGAATTAAAATGTGATATGTGCTTTCAGCACAATAATATGTACTCGAGAGAAGTGAATATTTGATTACTGTGTTAAATTTAATTTAATTTAATTTGATAATATACCTCTAGACTTAATAAATTTATTAAATTTTAATTTCTCTAGTTAGTAGCCTACCAGTTGTAATCCTGAAGCACTATTAATTCATATTGAATTCTAATGGATAATTGGACAAGGATACTGACTACTTGTTACGAAAACCCAGTAACAGGCTGGATGCTACAAGGGCAGTCCTTTCTAGTATTCACTGGAGATATCTAAGCTTTTAGAATCGCGTTTTTTGTAACACCTGGCTCTCACCTGGCTCTCACCTGGCTCTCAACTGGCTCTCACCTGGCTGTCACCTAGCTCTCACCTGGCTCTCACCTGGCTCTCACCTGGCTCTCACCTGGCTCTCACCTGGCTCTCACCTGGCTCTCACCTGGCTCTCACCTGGCTCCCACCTGGCTCTCACCTGGCTTTCACCTGGTGAGAGTAACAAGGAATGTTGGATGCTGCACTGACAGTAACAAGGAATGTTAGACGCTGCACTGACAGTAACAAGGAATGTTGGATGCTGCACTGACAGTGACAAGGAATGTTGGACGCTGCACTGACAGTAACAAGGAATGTTGGACGCTGCACTGACAATAATAAGGAATGTTGGACGCTGCACTGACAGTAACAAGGAATGTTAGACGCTGCACTGACAGTAACAAGGAATGTTGGATGCTGCACTGACAGTGACAAGGAATGTTGGACGCTGCACTGACAGTAACAAGGAATGTTGGACGCTGCACTGACAGTAACAAGGAATGTTGGACTCTGCGCTGACAGTAACAAGGAATGTTGGACGCTGCACTGACAGTAACAAGGAATGTTGGACGCTGCACTGACAGTAACAAGGAATGTTGGACGCTGCACTGACAGTAACAAGGAATATTGGACGCTGCACTGACAGTAACAAGGAATGTTGGACGCTGCACTGACAGTAACAAGGAATGTTGGACGCTGCACTGACAGTAACAAGGAATGTTGGACGCCGCACTGACAGTAACTAGGAATGTTGGACGCTGCACTGACAGTAACAAGGAATGTTGGACGCTGCACTGACAGTAACAAGGAATGTTGGACGCCGCACTGACAGTAACAAGGAATGTTGGATGCTGCACTGACAGTAACAAGGAATGTTGGACGCCGCACTGACAGTAACAAATAATGTTGGACGCCGCACTGACAGTAACAAGGAATGTTGGACGCTGCACTGACAGTAACAAGGAATGTTGGATGCTGCACTGACAGTAACAAGGAATGTTGGACGCTGCACTGACAGTAACAAGGAATGTTGGACGCCGCACTGACAGTAACAAGGAATGTTGGACGCTGCACTGACAGTAACAAGGAATGTTGGATGCTGCACCGACAGTAACAAGGAATGTTGGACGCCGCACTGGCAATAACAAGGAATGTTGGACGCTGCACTGACAGTAACAAGGAATGTTGGACGCTGCACTGACAGTAACAAGGAATGTTGGACGCTGCACTGACAGTAACAAGGAATGTTGGACGCTGCACTGACAGTAACAAGGAATGTTGGACGCTGCACTGACAGTACCAAGGAATGTTGGACGCCTGCACTGACAGTAACAAGGAATGTTGGACGCTGCACTGACAGTAACAAGGAATGTTGGACGCTGCACTGACAGTAACAAGGAATGTTGGACGCTGCACTGACAGTAACAAGGAATGTTGGACGCTGCACTGACAGTAACAAGGAATGTTGGACGCTGCACTAACAGTAACAAGGAATGTTGGACGCCGCACTGACAGTAACAAGGAATGTTGGACGCTGCACTGACAGTAACAAGGAATGTTGGACGCTGCACTGACAGTAACAAGGAATGTTGGACGCCGCACTGACAGTAACAAGGATTGTTGGACGCCGCACTGACAGTAACAAGGAATGTTGGACGCTGTATTGACAGTAACAAGGAATGTTGGACGCTGCACTGACAGTAACAAGGAATGTTGGACGCCGCACCGACAGTAACAAGGAATGTTGGACGCCGCACCGACAGTAACAAGGAATGTTGGACGCCGCACTGACAGTAACAAGGAATGTTGGACGCCGCACTGACAGTAACAAGGAATGTTGGACGCCACACTGACAGTAACAAGGAATGTTGTACGCCGCACTGACAGTAACAAGGAATGTTGGACGCCGCACTGACAGTAACAAGGAATGTTGGACGCCGTACTGACAGTAACAAGGGATGTTGGACGCCGCACTGGCATTAACAAGGAATGTTGGACGCCGCACTGACAGTAACAAGGAATGTTGGACGCCGCACTGACAGTAACAAGGAATGTTGGACGCCGCACTGACAGTAACAAGGAATGTTGGACGCCGCACTGGAAGTAACAAGGAATGTTGGACGCCGCACTGTCAGTAACAAGGAATGTTGGACGCCGCACTGGAAGTAACAAGGAATGTTGGACGCCGCACTGGAAGTAACAAGGAATGTTGGACGCCGCACTGACAGTAACAAGGAATGTTGGACGCCGCACTGACAGTAACAAGGAATTTTGGACGCTGCACTGACAGTAACAAGGAATGTTGGACGCCGCACTGACAGTAACAAGGAATGTTGGACGCCGCACTGACAGTAACAAGGAATGTTGGACGCCGCACTGACAGTAACAAGGAATGTTGGACGCCGCACTGACAGTAACAAGGAATGTTGGACGCCGCACTGACAGTAACAAGGAATGTTGGACGCCGCACTGACAGTAACAAGGAATGTTGGACGCCGCACTGACAGTAACAAGGAATGTTGGACGCTGCACTGACAGTAACAAGGAATGTTGGACGCTGCACTGACAGTAACAAGGAATGTTGGACGCCGCACTGACAGTAACAAGGAATGTTGGACGCCGCACTGACAGTAACAAGGAATGTTGGACGCCGCACTGACAGTAACAAGTAATGTTGGACGCCGCACTGACAGTAACAAGTAATGTTGGACGCCGCACTGACAGTAACAAGTAATGTTGGACGCCGCACTGACAGTAACAAGTAATGTTGGACGCCGTACTGACAGTAACAAGGAATGTTGGACGCCGCACTGACAGTAACAAGGAATGTTGGACGCCGCACTGACAGTAACAAGGAATGTTGGACGCCGCACTGACAGTAACAAGGAATGTTGGACGCCGCACTGACAGTAACAAGGAATGTTGGACGCCGCACTGACAGTAACAAGGAATGTTGGACGCCGCACTGACAGTAACAAGGAATGTTGGACGCTGCACTGACAGTAACAAGGAATGTTGGACGCCGCACTGACAGTAACAAGGAATGTTGGACGCTGCACTGACAGTAACAAGGAATGTTGGACCCCGCACTGACAGTAACAAGGAATGTTGGACGCCGCACTGACAGTAACAAGGAATGTTGGACGCTGCACTGACAGTAACAAGGAATGTTGGACGCTGCACTGACAGTAACAAGGAATGTTGGACGCCGCACTGACAGTAACAAGGAATGTTGGACGCCGCACTGACAGTAACAAGGAATGTTGGACGCCGCACTGACAGTAACAAGTAATGTTGGACGCCGCACTGACAGTAACAAGTAATGTTGGACGCCGCACTGACAGTAACAAGTAATGTTGGACGCCGCACTGACAGTAACAAGTAATGTTGGACGCCGTACTGACAGTAACAAGGAATGTTGGACGCCGCACTGACAGTAACAAGGAATGTTGGACGCCGCACTGACAGTAACAAGAATGTTGGACGCCGCACTGACAGTAACAAGGAATGTTGGACGCCGCACTGACAGTAACAAGGAATGTTGGACGCCGCACTGACAGTAACAAGGAATGTTGGACGCTGCACTGACAGTAACAAGGAATGTTGGACCCCGCACTGACAGTAACAAGGAATGTTGGACGCCGCACTGACAGTAACAAGGAATGTTGGACGCCGCACTGACAGTAACAAGAATGTTGGACGCCGCACTGACAGTAACAAGGAATGTTGGACGCCGCACTGACAGTAACAAGGAATGTTGGACGCCGCGCTGAAAGTTCTCATTAGCTCAAGAGTATTGACACTCAGTAGCTAATATTTAGATACATAGTGTATTATTGTAAATTTCTATACTTGTTCGTAATGTATGATTAATATCAGCAGGCTAGTTTATACATAGCCAGAATGTAGCTAGGATGTGTATGTTAATGTGTACACATGACTTGGATTTATATGCTGTGTATGTGACTAGGATATGTACGCGACGTTTTGCCTAACAAGATGTGTTTACTAATATGATTCCGAGTATGAAGTGTGTCTGCTAGCATGATTAGAAATATGAATGTTCACTCGTATGAGAGCTAGAATGATGTGCATTATCAAGATGTTAGAGATATCAATGATGATATGCAAAACGTTCAACTGGATTTTTAATTCTGTTTTCCATTTTTTTTTCAGGCGACCTACGGACCCACGCCATTATGTTCAGGTACGATAACCAGCTCGTTAAGTAGCATCTAGGTAGTACTTACCCGCTAGTTATCTACTAGCTAGTGTCTACTAGCTGTGTTGTACAGGCAGAGATATGTTGATGATTGTGGGAAGAAGACACAAGACGGGATTAAGAAATATGGAAGTCTCGCTACAGTAGTTACTAGTGGCGAGATGCCTCCTTGAATGTTGTCATTGTCTCCTTGAATGTTGTCATTGTCTCCTTGAATGTTGTCATTGTCTCCTTAAATGTTGTCATTGTCTCCTTAAATGTTGTCATTGTCTCCTTAAATGTTGTCATTGTCTCCTTGAATGTTGTCATTGTCTCCTTGATTGTTGTATTGTCTCCTAAATGTGTCATTGTCTCCTTAATGTTGTCATTGTCTCCTTAAATGTTGCATGTCTCCTTAAATGTTGTCATTGTCTCCTTAATGTTGTCATTGCTCCTTAAATGTTGTCATTGTTCTCCTTAAATGTTGTCATTGTCTCCTAAATGTTGTCATTGTCTCCTTAAATGTTGTCAATGTCGTTAATGTTGTCATTGTCTCCTTAAATGTTGTCATTGTCTCCTTAAATGTTGTCATTGTCTCCTTAAATGTTGTCATTGTCTCCTTAAATGTTGTCATTGTCTCCTTAAATGTTGTCATTGTCTCCTTAAATGTTGTCATTGTCTCCTTAAATGTTGTCATTGTTCAAATGTGTCTTATTCCGGCGGTCTACCAGGTAGTTGTCTACAAGCTAGTGTCTACTGAACAGTTATCCTACCTGCTAGCTACTTATCCTCCCTACCAGCTGATATCTGACTAGTCATTTTACCTACTAGCTAGTAGCTAGTAATTATCTTAACTACTAGCTAGTATCTTCACGCTAGTTATCTTTTCTAGTAGTTAGAATCTACTCCTTAGGTATTTTTCCTACTAGTCAGTATCTATGGTCTAGTTATGCTACATATTTGCTAGTATATACTCGCTAATCTTACTATCTAGTGTCTACTCGCTAATTATCTTACCTAATAACTAGTTTTCGGGTCTAGTAGATATTCATCGTATTTATATTACTAGATCAATACAGTTTGCTCTGAATATAGCCGATTCAATATTTAGTATACTAACTAGGTAGTATACTAACTAGGTATATACTATCTAGGTAGATACTAACTAGTAGTATACTAACTAGGTTATATTACTAACTAGTAGTATACTAACTAGGTAGTATACTAACTAGGTAGTATACTAACTAGGTAGTTATCTAACTAGGTAGTAACTATCTAGGTAGTTACTAACTAGGTATTATACTAACTAGGAGTATACTAACTAGGTAGTTATACTAACTAGTAGTATACTACTAGGTAGTATACTAACTAGGTAGTATACTAACTAGGTAGTATACTAACTAGGTAGTATACTAACTAGGTAGTATACTAACTAGGTAGTATACTAACTAGGTAGTATACTCAATGGTTGTGATGAATACTGTGTATAATGTACGTTCAGTATACAGATGTGATGAATGCGTCTTCAATTGAAAAATCATAATTTTTTAAACAAGACTCGGCATTTTTCTTCTAATGTAGACCTTGTGAGATGATCCACATTAATGGGTTTCGGGTAGGAGTAGGAGCACCCCGGGGTAGTTAACCGGGGATATCCATGCCCCTTCGGGGCGTGAGAACCCAATAATAGGGGTATGGAACTTGATCCCTGGACAATTTATCAGCCGTTCCGTTCCTAGTTATCTTGTGAAGTCATACTGGTACCTAGTAGGACTGGTGATGATGATTTCGACAGTCTAGTGAAGGTGGTGTGGGGACATACTGGGCAACTCACTGGGGGTCTGTATTCGTATAAAGAGAAGCCCGTCCACACGCAGCTGGGAAACTCACAGACTTCCTGGAAAAACAGTAAACGATTGTTCCGCTATTCTAAATGCTCCACCAACCATTAGTTAAGAAACGGAGAGGTACAGAGACTAGTGGTAGTGGTGTTTACCTGGAGTTTACCTGGCGAGAGTTCCTGGGGTCAACGCCCCCGCGGCACGGTCTGTGACCATGCCTAATGGTGGATCAGAGCCTGATCAACCAGGCTGTTACTGCTGGCTGCACGCAATCCAACGTACGAGCCACAGCCCGGCTGGTCACGTACCGACTTTAGGTGTTTTCCATCCACTGGAGAAATCATGTTACTTTCCCCTGAGACTGAAGTTCTTCTACTTATAGATTAAATTAGGGTTGATGTCCCAGTATTAAGTAAGACGGTAGAATTTGTGCACTAAATTCACTTGAATTGTAGTATTAAAAATAACTTAGTATTCATTTTACTGAGGTTTGTAGTTACCCTAAGAAATGCTTAATTTATAATAGTAAAAATAATCACTGAAATTGAATCTAAGTGCTTTCTAAGTGGTAAGGAGGGTTCTTCACACCCCTTGATAACTTAAGTGGGTTTCCAAGTGTCAATAATTGTGTAAAGGAAGAAAATTAAAAGTGAACGTAGATAAGAGTAAGATGGTGAGGGTATAAAATGAGTTGGGTTAAGAAAAACTGGTTATTACATTGGAGGGAAGGAATATGGAAGAAGTGAATCTGTTCAGATATCTGGGAGAAGATTTGTCAGCAGATGGGTTTATGAAGGAGGTTAACCATAGAAACCATACCACAGGCGGGATAGAACCCGCGATCAGGTCACAAAACTCCATACAGTCGCGTTAACCACTGGACCAGCTAGCCACAAAAAGATTCGTCTAGCTGGTCCAGTGGCTAACGCGATGGTCTGGAGTTTTGAGACCCTCTGATCGCGGGTTCTATCCCTACTGTGGTATGGTTTGTTTGCAATCGTGTCATTACGATTTCGTGAGTCATGTTAACCACAGAAATGATGAAGGAAAAAATGTGAGTGGTGCATTGAGGTATCTGTGGAGACAAAGAACGTTATCCATGGAGGCAAAAAAGGGAATGTACAGAGTATAGTGGTACCAACACACTTACATGGGTGTGAAGCATGGGTTGTAAATGCTGCAGCGAGAAGGCGGCTGGAGGTAGTGGGGATGTCGTGTCTAACGGCAATGTGTGATGTAAATATTATGCAAAGAATTCGGTTTGGAAATTAGGAGGTGTGGAGTTACTAAAAGTATTATTCAGAGGGGCTGAGGAGGGGTTGAGATGATTTAGTCATATAGAGAGGATGGAGCAAATAAGATTGGAAGGTGTATAATTCGTAGTGGAATCGAAGAGGGGTAGGGGTCCTCCTAGGAAAGGATGGAGGGAGGGGGTAAAAGAGGTTTTGTGTGCAAGGGGCTTCGACATGTAGCAGGCATGTGTGAGCATGTTAGGAGTGAATGGAGACGAATGTTTTCTGGACCTGACGAGCTGCTGGAGCGTTAGCAGGGTAATATTTTTGTGAAGGCATTCAGGGAAACCGGTTAGCCGGACTTGAGTCCTGAAGATGAGAAGTACAATACCTGCACTTTAAAGGAGGGGTTTGGGATATTGGCTGTTTGGAGGAACATCTAAACTGTCGTATCTGGACGCCTCCGCAAAGACAGTGATTGTATGTGAATGATGGTGAAAGTGTTGAATGATGGTGAGTGTGTTTCATTTTTGCGTCGCCCTGCCTCGGTGGGAGACGGTCGATGTGTTGAAAAAAATCTAATTTATTTATCAATTCACTCTGCCAAGAGTGAATTGACAGAGCTGAGTTATGCCTTACCATCCCTGGCATGACATGATTCACTAATGTGTATTTTCTAGCCAGTCTTCAGCTTAGGACTTAGGTGAATGCTAGCTATCCCAGCTAGTGGTTCACTGGTAGTGTAACTTGAGTCGATAATCGAAATTCACACCCCTGTAATGTGACCCTTACAGTCACATCTCTTGTATGTGGTGACTAGAGTGTTAGGTTTGCTTAGTTTTTGTTAGGTAGTCAGTTTAGTTAGGTGAATTTATTTGGTTTATTAGGCTTGTTAAGTCTAAAACTTAGATATACATGTATAGAATTGACGTAGGTCATTAATGACGAGGTAAAATAAAGATTAAAACAAACTCTTAGCGGTATATACACATGGTGTATAAAATATACAGGTACACACAACTCTCGGTGTGTATACACTGAGGTATACACATCAGCCGGTCTTAGACCGGACCGCGGGGGCGTTGACCCCTGTAACCCTCTCCAGGCATACCTCTCGGTGTTTATTCACCGAGAGACGTACACACTTATCAGTATAAATACACTGAGATGTACACACTTTTAGGTGTATACATACAGTATGCATACCTATCAGTGTATATATACTGAGAAATGTATATACAATGAGAAAATACACAAACTTTTGTATATATACACTGATAATTATTAGCACACGTCGGTAAATATACACACTAAAGGGGATGTACACCTATGAGTATATATGCTGATATAAATACCTGTTTGTAAAGACATTGAAAGACATTTCGATGTATATACTCCTCATTTGAAGGGTATTAGTGATACTGTATATACCTCAGGGAATAATGAAAGATTTTACTGACATAAGTCATAGTTGTATGAATGAATAATTGTAATGTTCAGTCATGTTGTTACGAGCATTATGATTGGTTAGTTCATTATGTTCACTTCTCTTATGTAGGATTAGTTGTTTCATGTTCACTTCTCTTATGTAGGATTAGTTGTTTCATGTTCACTTCTCTTATGTAGGATTAGTTGTTTCATGTTCACTTCTCTTATGTAGTATTAGTTGTTTCATGTTCACTTCTCTTATGTAGGATTAGTTGTTTCATGTTCACTTCTCTTATGTAGTATTAGTTGTTTCATGTTCACTTCTCTTATGTAGGATTAGTTGTTTCATGTTCACTTCTCTTATGTAGTAATAGTTGTTTCATGTTCACTTCTCTTATGTAGGATTAGTTGTTTCATGTTCACTTCTCTTATGTAGGATTAGTTGTTTCATGTTCACTTCTCTTATGTAGGATTAGTTGTTTCATGTTCACTTCTCTTATGTAGGATTAGTTGTTTCATGTTCACTTCTCTTATGTAGGATTAGTTGTTTCATGTTCACTTCTCTTATGTAGGATTAGTTGTTTCATGTTCACTTCTCTTATGTAGGATTAGTTGTTTCATGTTCACTTCTCTTATGTAGGATTAGTTGTTTCATGTTCACTTCTCTTATGTAGGATTAGTTGTTTCATGTTCACTTCTCTTATGTAGTATTAGTTGTTTCATGTTCACTTCTCTTATGTAGGATTAGTTGTTTCATGTTCACTTCTCTTATGTAGTATTAGTTGTTTCATGTTCACTTCTCTTATGTAGGATTAGTTGTTTCATGTTCACTTCTCTTATGTAGTATTAGTTGTTTCATGTTCACTTCTCTTATGTAGGATTAGTTGTTTCATGTTCACTTCTCTTATGTAGGATTAGTTGTTTCATGTTCACTTCTTTATGTAGGATTAGTTGTTTCATGTTCACTTCTCTTATGTAGGATTAGTTGTTTCATGTTCACTTCTCTTATGTAGTATTAGTTGTTTCATGTTCACTTCTCTTATGTAGGATTAGTTGTTTCATGTTCACTTCTCTTATGTAGGATTAGTTGTTTCATGTTCACTTCTCTTATGTAGGATTAATTGTTTTCATGTTCACTTCTCTTATGTAGTATTAGTTGTTTCATGTTCACTTCTCTTATGTAGGATTAGTTGTTTCATGTTCACTTCTCTTATGTAGGATTAGTTGTTTCATGTTCACTTCTCTTATGTAGGATTAGTTTGTTTCATGTTTCACTTCTCTTATGTAGTATTAGTTGTTTCATGTTCACATTCTCTTATGTAAGTATTAGTTGTTTCATGTTCACTTCTCTTATGTAGTATTAGTTGTTTCATGTTCACTTCTCTTATGTAGGATTAGTTTGTTTCATGTTCACTTCTCTTATGTAGGATTAGTTGTTTTCATGTTCACTTCTCTTATGTAGGATTAATTGTTTCATGTTCACTTCTCTTATGTAGTATTAGTTGTTTCATGTTCACTTCTCTTATGTAGGATTAGTTGTTTCATGTTCACGTTCTCTTATGTAGGATTAGTTGTTTCATGTTCACTTCTCTTATGTAGTATTAGTTGTTTCATGTTCACTTCTCTTATGTAGTATTAGTTGTTTCATGTTCACTTCTCTTATGTAGGATTAGTTGTTTCATGTTCACTTATCTTATGTAGAGATTAGTTGTTTCATGTTCACTTCTCTTATGTAGGATTATTGTTTCATGTTCACTTCTCTTATGTAGTATTAGTTGTTTCATGTTCACTTCTCTTATGTAGGATTAGTTGTTTCATGTTCACTTCTCTTATGTAGTATTAGTTGTTTCATGTTCACTCTCTTATGTAGGATTAGTTGTTTCATGTTCACTTCTCTTATGTAGGATTAGTTGTTTCATGTTCACTTCTCTTATGTAGTATTAGTTGTTTCATGTTCACTTCTCTTACAGACTTCCCACCAGACCAGACAGGTGTGTTTCCCACCAGACCAGACAGATGTGTTTCCCACCAGACCAAACAGGTGTGTTTCCCACCAGACCAGACAGGTGTGTTTCCCACCAGACCAGACAGGTGTGTTTCCCACCAGACCAGACAGGTGTGTTTCCCACCAGACCAGACAGGTGTGTTTCCCACCAGACCAGACAGGTGTGTTTCCCACCAGCCTCACAGGTGTTTCCTCTGGAGCAACAAGACCAAAACAACAAAAATACAATTAACGTTATCCCAGGGCAGCTAGTTTTCTGTTCCAGCGACTCAGCGCTGCTGTTCAGAGGGGTAATGCCTGCTGTATCTTGGGCACACACCCCAGTTCTGAGGAGCTGGTTGAGATTTTCGCATTATAATCAGTATCAAACATGTAACAATATGTACTAGACATGTATCTCTCACATCTCATGTACTGTATATGCCATCTTTATATCAACAATGTAACTCTTAAATCTTTTGTACCATATTATGTAATAAAATATACCTATTGGAAAAAAGAATGAAAAGATGGGGTGGTAGGGGAAGTGGAATATTCAAACGGCTTCAGGAACAAATCCAAATATTCTTTCTTGAAGCCTTTTTATCCACTTCTCCGAGGCTGTGGGTCCCACAATTTGCACCAGAGGTGAACCCCATCATTAATGTTAGGTATTATTGGTATTCCAGGAAGTAAGATCAGTGTCTCTTTCAATACTTCTTCACAGACTTAAGAGTCCGTATTAGGATCAATATATTTTGTTGTCTACTGACGAGTAAGAATTCTCAAGCATAGCAAATTACACTAGTAAATAAATCTTTAAAAACCATAATAAGATTTACTGACAGAAATGAACGTACATACTAGTGGCTTTCTCTGGGCCCCATAACATGCCAGTTATGCTTTCTCTACTACACATAGAAATAAAATTTTATTTGATTGCAAATAAAGGTCATATTTTCAGGGTTAGGTGTGACGCAAAATATTACACAGTCTTTTTACCGGAGTTCAACATTAGTGTGTTTGTAAACAATTCCCAAATAACATACTGACATTATCCCACCTGGGATAAAAGTTATTGAAAGCCCCTGGCGCCATTGTGCAAAACCCAATGGGGCAAAAAAAAGGGAAAAACCGCGTCAATTAGCGGTACAGGGACAGCTAGACCGGTATCAGGGGGCTATCATACTGCGGAAAAAAACGGCAGTAGTACTGGGGTCAGAGGCTATCTACTACATGTACACGGACGTCAGCCCCGGTCTCGGGGCTATCATACAAGTACACGGACAGCCATACCGTGTTGGGGGTATCATGCACATTACACGGACGTCAGCACCGTGTCTGGGGGCTATCATATAGCATGTACACGGACAGTCAGCACCGTGTCTCGGGGCTTCATACTAGCTCCCCACGGACAGCCAGACGATATCAGGGCTATCATATAGTAGTACAGGGCAGCCAGACCGTATCTCGGGGTACATATACAGTACAGGACAGCCGTACCGGTCTCATGGTAATACTAGGGTACCGGACAGTCGGGCACCGTGTCTGGGGCTTTTAAACTAGCGTGCACCGGACAGCCATCACCGTGTCTGGGTATTATACTAGCTGTACACGGACACCAGCACCGTTCTCGGGGCTATCATACTACATGTAAAGGGGACAGCCGTACTGTAACTCAGGGCTATCATACAAACATGTCCGGACACCCAGTACTGAAAACTCAGGGCTACATACTAACATGTACACGGACACCATACTGTATCTCGGGCTATCATACTAGCATGTACACGGACGCCATACTGTAATCAGGCTACAACTAACATTACACGGACAGCCAAACTGTAACCAGGGCTATCTATAACATGAAACGGACACCGTACTGAAAATCTCAGGGCTATCATACAGCTGTACACGGACAGCCAGTATGTATTCAGGGAAATCTACAGATTACACGACACCCAGCCCCGTTTCCTTAGAGGGTCTAATATTAACGTTATTGTTGTTGACATTTACCCAAAGTCCCCATGGGGTCTTTGGGACTTCCCCACATTCGTCGTAAGAAACCAAAACGAACATCAGAACAGGACACTACATCAAATGGTCATTAACAGTTCCAAACACCTGGTCATGACCGCCCGAACAAGGAGGGGAATATTTGTCAGAGGTTTGGGTTATCATCTATTTCAGTCATCGGGGGTGGGCCCAAAGGGTCATGGAAGCGCCCAGCACCATTCAGCAGATAATCGGAAACATCTCTTAGAAAAACAGTGAAGTGTCGTGTGGGATTATACACTGGTGACCAGTGGCTGTGTCACGGAAGTTGTCCCAGTGTACATGTAATAAGCAGTTGTGTATAGGATTTAACTGTCATACAAGGGGTGTCACTCAAAGTACCAAGGAGGGGGGAAAAGTCTGCTTCCATTTAAATAATAAAATCTTTTAAAGGAAAATACTTTTTAACCAAACATTTATAATATAAATATTTGGAAAGGATAAATTTTTTTGAACATACTAAAAAAAAAATCGCGTTTTGGTCAGCGATGGATATTCATCGTCCCCCACCTCCAGGGCAGTCATTGTCTTTTCTTAAGGGGGTATTTTTATCAATTAATCAATCAATTTATCCTATAAGGATTACAATGCGGAGTTTACAGATTTTGGATTTTGTGGGGTTTACATTTATAAATACTAATTACGGGGGGGCCTTGGGGACACCTAGATGGCTGGCATTTCGGGCGATTTGGATTAATTCTTAATTTTAAAATATACGATTATGGTATTAAGGGCTAAGTGACCAAATATTATAGTTTGAATTTTTTGCAATGTAAATGATTTTGTTTTGGCAAATAATATTGTCTATTTTGGAGTATCATGGGAAAACTTATGAATTGGGGTTCATTTTTTTAAAGATTAAATTGTATTTCTTGTTTAATCGAGGGGTGAGGAGTGTGGAACCACCAGGTGGTTTACATGAGTTATTTGAGGGGGTGTATCAGGGGATTTTTTTCTAACGTATTTTTTAAAAGTGATGAATGTTCTGCATTCTAATTTTCAGGTGGGTGTTCCAGTTTTTTGGGCCTTTTTGACCACATTGAATTTTTGTAAAGGTTTAGTGGGAAAGGGGGAAGTCTTAGAGATGTTTTGTCTGGTGTAGGGCCTGTGGACCCTGTCCAACATCAAGAAAGCGTTTTCAGGTCAAGGTTAATATTGGAATTTAAGGTCCTGTAGTATAGATTGCACAGTATAATTGGATTTCTGAAAAGGGGGAAGGTTAGATCTAGAAGAGTGGCGGGGTGTGTTGCCCGGGATGGGGGTTTAGGGTTATTTTTACTCAGTAACGTTACCCTCAAATACTCTGGTGACTGGGATTCTGGAAAAACTGGGGGTAACGTTACCTCACAACCCCGGGGACTGGGATTACTGGCAACTTTGGGTATAACGTTTCCTCACAAAACCCCGCGACTGGGATTATGCAACACTGGGTAGTAACGTTTCCTCAATACCTGGTGGGGTATTTTGGCAAAACTGGCTGCAACGTTTTCCTCCTTGGTGACTGGTATTACTAGAAAACTGGGGAGTAGCGTTTTCCTCACATACCTTGGTGACTGGTATTCTACAACACTCTGAGTAAGTTACCTCACTACTCGGGGACGGGGATTACTAGCAACACGGCTAGTAACGTTACCTACATACCCTGGTGACGGGATTACTGGAAACACTGCATAACGTTTCCTCACATACCCGGGATGGGATTACTGGCAACACTGCTAGTAACGTTACCTCACATACCCTGGTGATGGTATTCGGGGAACACTGGCTAGTAAACTTTCCGCACATACACGCCCGACTGGGATTCAGCAACACTGGCGGTACGTTACCTCACATACCCTGGTGACGGTATTACTAGCAACATCGCGAGTAAAAGCTACCTCACAACCCCGGTGATGGTATTACTGGCAACACTGGCGAGTAAAGTTACCTCACATACCCTGGTGAATGGTATTACTGGCAACACTGGCTAGTAGCGTTACCTCACATACCCTGGTGACTGGGATTACTGCAACACTGCTTGTAAAAGTTTCCTCACATACCCTGGGGGGACTTATTACTGGGAAAAACTGGCAGTAAAAGTTTTATCTCACATCCTGGTGAGGGGGGTTACGGGCAACATGGCAGTAGCGTTCCCCCACATACCCCGGGAGGTATTACTGGCAAAAACTGGCTAGTAAGTTACCTCACAAAACCCGGTGGGAAAGGGATTACAGGGGAACACTGGCGAGTAAAGTTTACCTCACAAAAAAATCTGGGAGGATTGGACATGGCTAGTAGCGTTTCCTCACATCCCCCGGTGACGGTTTCAGGAACACTGGCGAGTAAAGTTACTCAAAAACCCTGGTGATGGGTTTTCTGGCAACACGGGGGGGGTAACGTTATCCACTACCCTGGGGACTGGTTTACTGGGAACACTGGCGGTAACGCTACCCCAATACCCGGTGATGGTATTACTACAAACACTGGCGAATCGTTACCTCACTAAACCCTGTGACTGGGATTACTGGGGAACACTGGGGAGTAGCGTTATACTACCCTGGGGGGGACTGGTATAACTAACAAATGGCGAGTAACGTTACCTCCATACGTGGTGACTGTATTACTGGTAACACTGGCGGTAACTTACCTCACATACCCCGGGGACGGTATTAACAAAAGGCGATACATACCCACATACTCTGGTACTGGTATTACTAGCAACACTAGCGAGTAGCGTTACCTCACATACCCTGGTGACTGGGATTTTAGCAACACGGCAATAGCGTTACCTCAATATCTGGCGCTGGGATTACTACAACATGGCGAGTACGTTACCCCACTACCCCGGTGACTGTATTACAGCAACACTGGCGAGTAGCGTTTTTCCTCCAAAACTCTGGCGACTGATATTACTAGTAACACTGGGGAGTAGCGTTACCCCACATACTCTGGGACTGGTATTCTAGCAACACTGGCTAGAACGTTACCCCAATACCCTGGTACTGGGATTACTAGCAACACTGGCGAGTAACGTTACCTCACATACCCTGGTGACTGGTATTACTGGCAACACTGGAGAGTAACGTTACCTCACATACTCTGGTGACTGGTATTTCTGGCAACACTGGGAATAAAGTTACCTACATACCCTGGGGACGGTATTACGGCAACACTGGGATAGCTTACCTCAATACCCGGGACTGGTATTACTAGCAAAAACGGCGAGTCGTTACCCCCATAACTCTGGGGACGTATTACGGGAACACTGGCAGTAACGTTTCCTCACATAAACCCCGGTGACGGTATTACTAGCAACACTGGCGGAGCGTTTCCTCACAACTCTGGGACTGGTATTACACAACACTGGCGATAACGTTTCCTCACATACCCTGTGATGGTATTTTCTGCAACACTGGGGAGTAGCGTTACCTCACAACTCTGGGGACTGATATTATTATAACACTGGCGATACGTTTTCCTCACAAAATTGGTGACTGGGATTTCTACAACACGGCTATAACGTTACCTCCCCTACCCCCTTTTGGGGACTGGATTACTCACACTGGCGAGTAACGTTACCTCACATCCCTGGGGACTGGTATTACTACAAACGGCGAGGAACGTTACCTCACATACTCTGGGACTGGTATTACTGGCAACCTGGGGAGTAACGTTACCTCACATTCCCGGTGCGGTATTAAGCAATACTGGGGAGTAACGTTACCTCACATACCCCGCCGATGGTATTACTGGGAACGCTGGCGAGTAACGTTACCTCCATACTCTGGTCTGGGTTTTTTGGCAAAAACTGGGAGTAACGTTACCTCACATACCCTGGTGACTGGTATTACTGGCAACACTGGCGAGTAACGTTACCTCACATACTCTGGTGACTGGTATTACTAGCAACACCGGCGAGTAGCCTTACCTCACAACTTTGGGACTGGTATTACACAACACGGGAGTAAAAAGTTACCTCAATACCCTGGTGACTGGTATTCTACAACACTGGCGAGTAAAGTTACCCCCACATACCCGGGCTGGTATTACTGGCAACACTGGCGAGTAACGTTACCTCACATACCCTGGTGACTGGTATTACTGGCAACACTGGCGAGTAACGTTACCTCACATACCCTGGTGACTGGTATTACTAGCAACACTGGCGAGTAGCGTTACCTCACATACTCTGGTGACTGGTATTACTAGCAACACTGGCGAGTAGCGTTACCTCACATACTCTGGTGACTGGTATTACTAGCAACACTGGCGGTGCGTTTTCTCACAACCTGGTTATGGGATTCTAGCAACACTGGCGAGTAACGTTACCTCACATACCCTGGTGACTGGTATTACTAGCAACACTGGCGAGTAACGTTACCTCACATACCCTGGTGACTGGTATTACTAGCAACACTGGCTAGTAACGTTACCTCACATACCCTGGTGACTGGTATTACTACAACACGGTAGTAACGTTACCTCCAACCCTGGTGACTGGTATTACTCGCAACACTGGCTAGAACGTACCTCCCAAAAACCCCGGGGACCCCATTTCAGCCCAAAATGGCGAGTAACGTACCTCACATACCCGGGGACTGGTATTACAGAAAACTGGCGAGTAGCGTTACCCCACATACCTGGGAGGTATTACTAGCAACACTGGCGATATCGTTACTTCACATACCCGGTGTTTTATATTTAGCAACACTGGGTAGTAACGTTACCCCAAAAACCCGGTGACGGTTTACTAGCAACATGTTGATACGTTACCTCACATACCCCGGTGATGGTATTACTAGCAACACTGTGAGTACGTTCCCACTACTCTGGTGACTGGTATTACACAACCTGGCGATAGCGTTATCTCAATACTCGGTGACTGGATTTCTACAACACGGGGAGTAACGTTACCTCACATACCCTGGTGACTGGTATTACTAGCAACACTGGCGAGTAACGTTACCTCACATACCCTGGTGACTGGTATTACTGGCAACACTGGCGAGTAACGTTACCTCACATACCCTGGTGACTGGTATTACGGCAACACTGGCAGTAAAGTTACCTCACATACCCGGGGACTGGTATTACTAGCAACATGGCGAGTAGCGTTCCCCCATACTTGTTGACTGGTTTATAGCAACACTGGTGGGGTACGTTACCTCACATACTCTGGTGACTGGGATTACTAGCAACATGGCGAGTGCGTTATCTCACATACTCTGGGACTTGGGATTTCACAACACGGCGAGAACGTTACCTCCAAAACCCCGGGACTGGTATTACTAAAAAACTGGCGAGTAACGTTTCCTCACTCCCTGGGACTGGTATTATAGCAACACTGGCTAGTAAAGTTTCCCACATACCCTGGTGACTGGGATTTTAGCAAAACTGTGAGTAACGTTACCTACAAACCCCCGGTGGGCTGGTATTACTAGCAACACTGGCTAGTAACGTTACCTCACATACCCTGGTGACTGGTATTACTAGCAACACTGGCGAGTAACGTTACCTCACATACCCTGGTGACTGGTATTACTAGCAACACTGGCGAGTAGCGTTACCTCACAACTCTGGGACGGTTTACTAGCAACACTGGCGGTAGTTACTTCACTACCCTGGTGTTTGGATTACTGAACAAATGGCTAGTAACGTTACCTCACAAAACCCCGGTGAGGTATTACTGCAAAAAACTGGTGAGTAAAGTTACCCCCACATACCCTGGGGACTGTATTACTAGCAACACGGTGAGTACGTTACCTACATACTCTGGTACTGGTATTACAGCAACCTGGCGGGAGCGTTATCTCACATACCGGTGACTGGGATTCTAGCAACACTGGCGAGTAACGTTACCTCACATACCCCGGTGACTGGATTCTAGCCAAAAACCCGGGGAGTAAGTTACCCACTAACCTGGTGACGGTATTATAGCAAAACTGGGTAGTAAAGTTTCCTCACATACCGGTGATGGTTAAAATGCAACACTTGTGAAACGTTTCCTCACATACCCTGGTGACGGATTACCGCAACACTTGGCTATAACGTTACCTCACATACCCTGTGATGGCATTACTGCAACACGGCGAGTAACGTTACCTCACATACCCTGGTGACTGGTTTTCTACAAAACTGGGGAGTCGTTTCCTCACATATCTGGTGCTGGTATTACTAGCAACACTGGCGAGTACGTTCTTCAATACCCTGGTTTTGGTATTACACAACACTGGCTAGTAACGTTTCCTCACATACCCCGTGACTGGTATTCTAGCAACCTGGTGATAACGTTACTTTACATACCCTGGGGGACTGGGATTACTAGCAACATTGTCTAGTAACGTACCTACTACCCTGGTGACTGGTATTACTGGGAACCTGGGGGAGTAACTTACCTCACATACCCTGGGGGACTGGTATTACTACAACAAATGGCGAGTAACGTTCCCCAATAAACCCCGTGACTGACATTACTACAACACTTGGGGAGAGCGTTACCTACATACCTGGTGATGTATTACTAGCAAACTGGTGGTAACTTACCCCACATACCCTGGTGCTTGTATTATAGAAAAACTGGGGAGTAACGTTACCTCCATACCCTGGGACTGGTATTACTGCAACATTGGTATAACGTTACCTCACAACCCCGGTGCTGGGGATTTTCTAGCAACACTGGTGAGTAGGTTACCCACATACTCTTGACTGGTATTATAGTAACACTGGCGGTACGTTACCTCACATACCCGGTGACTGGGATTTCTAGCAACACTGGGAAATTTCGTTACCTCACATTTCCCTGGGGACTGGAATTAAGCAAAACTGGCGATAACGTTCCTCAATACCCTGGTGACGGTATTTCTACAACACTGGCGAGTAACGTTTTCCTCACTACCCCCGGTGACTGGAATTTCAGCAACACGGCTAGTAAGTTACCTCACATACCCCGGGACTGGTTTACTGCAACACGGTGAGTAACGTTAAACCCCACATACCTGGGATGGTATTACTTCGCAACACTGGGTAGTAAAGTTCCCCCACATACCCCGGGGACGGCATTACAGCAACATCGATAAAAGTTTCCCCAAAATACCCGGTACTGGGGTTACTAGCAACACGGGGGAGTACGTTACCTCACATATCTGGGGACTGGTATTACTAGCAACACTGGCGATATCGTTACTTTCACAACCCTGGTGTTTTGTATTACTACAACACTGGCTAGTAACGTTACCTCCATACCCCGGGGACTGGATTACTACAACATGGTGAGTAAATTACCTCACTACCCTGGTGCTGGATTACAGAAAATTGGGTAGTAACGTTTCCTCACATACCCCGGTGACGGTATTACGGCAACATGGCGAGTAACGTTTCCTCACATACCCGGGATGGGATTACTAGCAACACGGCGAGTAACGTTACCTCACTTACCCTGGTGACTGACATACTAGCAACACTGGCGGTACGTTACCTCACATACTCTGGTCTGGTAATACTAGCAACACTGGGGAGAACGTTACCTCACAACCCGGGACTGGTATTAACTACAACACTGGCGAGTAACGTTTTCCTCACATACCCCGGTGACTGGTATTACTTTTCACATTGCTAGAACTTACCTCAATACCCTGGTGATGGTATTACTAGCAACAATGGGGGAGACGTTTTCTACATATCTGGTGACTGGTTTACAGCAACACGGGGAGTAGCGTTACCCACATCCCGGGGGCTGGTATTACTAGCAACACTGGGGAGTAAATTACCCCACATACCCGGTGATGGTATTACTAGCAACACTGGCGGTACGTTACCCACATACCCTGGTGCTGGTATTACTAGCAACGGTGATAACGTTACCTCACTACCTGGGGGCTGGTATTCTAGCAACCTGGCGAGTAACGTTACCCCACATACTCTGGTGACTGGTTTTCTGAAAATTGGGTGGAACGTTACCTCACATACCCTGGTGGCTGGTATTACTAGCAACACTGGCGAGTAACGTTACCTCACATACCCTGGTGGCTGGTATTACTAGCAACACTGGCGAGTAACGTTACCCCACATCTTGGGACTGGTATTCTACAACATTGGGTAGTAACGTTACCTCAATCCCCCGGGGGGCTGGTATTACTAGCAACACTGGCGAGTAACGTTACCTCACATACCCTGGTGGCTGGTATTACTAGCAACACTGGCGAGTAACGTTACCTCACATACTCTGGTGACTGGTATTACTAGCAACATTGGCTAGTAACTTACCTCACATACCCCCGGTGGCGGTATTACTAAACAACCGGCGAGTAACGTTACCCCACAACCCTGGTGGCTGGATTACTACAACCTGGCGGTAAACGTTACCTTTACATACCCTGGGGACTGGGATTACACAACACTGCGATACGTTTTCCTCACTACCTGGTGGTGGGATTACTACAAAACGGGGGGAGTAACGTTCCTCCCAAACCCCGGTGGTGGATTTAGCAACACGGCGAAACGTACCCCCACATACCCCGGTGGCTGGTATTACTAGCAACAACTGGGAGTAACTTACTCACATACCCTTTGACTGGGATTACCAACACTGGGGAGTAACGTTAAACCTCACATACCCTGGTGCTGGTATTACTAGCAAAACCCGGGATAAAAGTTCCTCACAACCCTTGTGACTGGTATTACTAGCAACACTGGCGAGTAACGTTACCTCACATACCCTGGTGGCTGGTATTACTAGCAACATTGGCTAGTAACGTTACCTCACATACCCTGGTGGCTGGTATTACTAGCAACACTGGCGAGTAACGTTACCTCACATACACCTGTAAGAAATCTCTACCAAGTAATCTATACTCAAAAAAATCTTCCCACAAATACATCGCGACTTTCGCACTGTTAATAAAGGATCAGCTTCCCAGACCTTATAAATCCAGTAAATCTTCTCTTAATAAAGTAAAGAAAGTACCCTTTCAGTTATTAGAAATATTTGCTGAGCAGGAAAAAAAAAATGAAGAAGTTTTTAGGGCACTTACCTTGTCTCCCCCCCAGCTGGGGAAACTTCCCCAAAAAAATACCCCTTTTCCCGAATGTTTTTTCTCCGAGGAATTTCTATTTAAACCCCACAAGAGGACAAGTGTGAAACCCCCTTACCAGGGGAGTTAATAATTTTAAATTACGTACTCCTCTTAGCCACCTCTATTTATGTGACCACTTAAAGACTGACACTTCTGAAACCCATTTAAGCTACCAAGGGGTGCGAAAGCTCCTGACCACTTAATAACTAGTTAGTTTAATTTTAAAGGCTAATATTATTTAATCATCCATTTATAATATACATTTTGTGGCTATTTAACTGGGTACACCCTTCTAGTATCGGGTAGAGACCCTCTTTGCCCCCAGAACAGCTTGAATTCTTCGTGGCATGGATTTAATAAGGTGATGGAAACATTCCTTAGAAATTCTGATCCATATTGACAAGATACCATCGCACACATACCGCAGATTTGTCGGTTGTACATTGTGGGTCTCCCGTTCTACCACATCTGGTGGCTGTGGACGCTATCGGAGTACACTGAGCTCATTGAATTGTTCATGGAACCAGCTTGAGATGACATGTTTTTTGTGACTATGGTGCGTTGTCTTGCTGGCAGTAGCCATTGGAAGATGGGTAGACTGTGGCCATAAATGAATGTACATGGTCAGCAACAACACTCAGGTAGGTTGTGGCATTTAAACGATGTTTAACTGGTATTATGGAACCTTAATGTTTACCAGAAAAACATTCCCAACATCAGTACACCATCAGTACAACATCAGCCTGAAACGTTGACACAAGGCAAAATGGATCCATGGATTTATGTTATTTATGCCATATTCTGACATTACCATCTACATGTTTCAGCAGATATCACGATTCGTCAGACTAGGCGACATTTTTCTAATCTTCAACTGTCCAGTTTTGATGAGCCTGTGTAAACTGTAGCCTCAATTTCCTGATCTTAGCTGACAGGAGTGGAACAAGGTGTGGTCTTTTATGCTGCTGTACCCCATCCACTTCAAGGCTCGACGTGTTGTGTGTTCAGAGATGCCGTTCTGCATACCAATGTTTTAACATGGGGTTGTTTGATTCATTGTCGCCTTTCGCCCATTCTCTTCCGACCTCTTTCATTAACAGTGCATTTTCATCCACAGAACTGCAGCTCAATAGATGCTTGTGCTTTTCACGCTATTCTCTATAAACTCTAGAAACTGTTGTGCGTGAAAATCCCAGGAAGTCAGCAGTTTCTGAGATACTCAAACCAGTCCTTCTGTCACCAACATTCTTTCATGGTTAGAGTCACTAAGATCACATTTCTTCCCCATTCTGATGTTAGGTATGAACAACAACTGGACCTCTGACCATGTCTGCATGCTTTTAGGCAGTGAGGTGCTGCAACGTGATTGGCAGATTAGATATTTGCACTAACGAGCAGATGTACAGGTGTACCTAATAAAGTGGCCACTGAGTGTATTTCGTCGAGATAACTTCAACAACAACAAAAGGGAATGCAGAATTGGTAATACTAGTATGTAAGTGAATTTAGTATACAAATTATAGTTTTAGTTAATAGAAGATTTTGAGTAATCTCTCTGACGAAGAAGACTGAAAATAGAGGCAACTCAACACAGAGAAACAAATTCTGTCTTTACACCAAGAGTTCTCCCACTAAAGGAGACCAGAGGCGTATCTACGGAAAGTAGCGCCTATGGCAAGCACTGATATTGAGCCTCTGTCCAAACTTTACCATAAAATCAGCTCAAAAATACAAGTCAAGTTCGTTAATCATTTAATTAATAAATTATGGCACTACATTACAATTACAACTGCACCTTCCTTGCTATCACTGATGCAAATTTGTCTATGATGTCCTCAAATTCAGTTTGTTCAGATCAAAGCAAGATCACAGAGTCTGCCTTGACCAATGGAGGTTCTCAAATACGAAAGTATTAGTTTTAACTTGCTGAATGATCTCTCACAGCTGGTAAGGGAAACTGAGATGGTTACCATTATCTAAATAGCAATGTGAAGACTGGGGAAGACTCATCTCCAGACTGAACAATAAATTCCAGAAGCTCTTCAGGTCTTGATATTTTTATGTTGGCCCAACTTGACCCTTCAAAGGAGGTTCCCTGATGCTGGTGAGGGGCTCTTGATCAGGGGAATTAGATCTGTGCTCCACTTCCCTGAACTGAGCCTGAATGCCTTCCATTCCCCATCTTTCCCAGGCGCTGTATAATCCCTACAGGTTTAGCGCTCTCCCATAATAATAATAATGGCCCAACTTGACAGTAGCATTCTGCAATCCAAAATTTCTTCATATAGCTGCTGTCCATCAACATCAGAGCTGTACAATTCGCCCAAATATTCGCACTTCTTCTTTGGGTTGTTGCTGTCGGCGCCGTAACACAGTCCCTCGACATCCAGAAGGAACCCAACTTGGCGTCAGTGTCATGCAAACGAGCTAACCTTTCATCCATTTCTCTCTGAAGACGGTCGAATGTTCCCTTCATGACTCTTTAAAATTTACTGCTTGGCTGTTAAGCCAGTGTCTCTCGAGCTCTCATCAGCTATTCGTTTCTTTCGTCTCTGACGTCTTGTGCCTTCAGTATTCCATTCTTGACAGAGATCGAGTCCTTCTTCGAGTGACTCACTGACCAACACGTCTCGTTCATCATCAAAATGATCTCAGAGGCTTTCAAATCCAGGGCAACACCGTGGAAGTTCTTGCTAGGATCCTGCAGCCTCCTTGGAATACGGTCAATGCGAATGAATTTTTATATTTCACTATCCAAGGAATGGCTTGTCTGACTTTAATAAAAACTGCTCAGTGGCGCCTTCCTTCAAGTGGCGCCCAGGACACCTGCCATACCTTAGGTACGCCACTGCAGGAGACCCTTCCTTGTTCTGTGCCCATCAAGGTCTTCCCAGCTTTGCTTGCTCTCTCTCTCTCTCTCTCTCTCTCTCTCTCTCTCTCTCTCTCTCTCTCTCTCTCTCTCTCTCTCTCTCTCTCTCTCTCTCTCTCTCTCACCGGTACAACCTTCTCTTGCCTCCACCTTCTTCCTCCTTCTTAGTAGATTTTTTTTTCAACGAACCGACCATATCCCACCGAGGCAGGGTGACCTAAAAAGAAAAACGAAAGTTTCTCTTTTTTAACTTTAGTAATGTATGCAGGAGAAGGGGTTACTAGCCCCTTGCTCCCGGCATTTTAGTCGCCTCTTACGACACGCCTGACTTACCGAAGAAGAGGTCTTTTCCACTTTCCCATGGAGATTAGTCGGTGGATACCTTAAAAGAGTTCATGACCTCAGATATCAAACTAAAACACAGAGCATTGCTCACATTTCCTAAAGCATATAACTTCTTAACAACTCAGTACAGTATCCTCTTAAACACAGGAAACTGTTCCATCACTCTCATTATGTCCACAACATTATACACAACAATCACATTACAGCACAATCGCCACCTCCAATTTGAGACTCTCACAAACGATGACACTGGCTGTTGCACTCATTGCGAGTTCCACTCTAGTTAACTAAATGATCCTAAATGAATAGAGCCACAGATACCTTCAAGGAACACAGCAACTTCTCTGAGAACCTTGACAAGAACTCTTCCAGGTTCCTGCCTCATTAGTTTCAAATTGACCTCCGATCTAAAGAACAAAAAGGCACAATACCGTGACTGGAACAATGAACAAATAACCTGCACATAGGAGAAACAAACTTACAACGACGTTTCGGTCCAACTTGGACCATTACAAAGTCTGAGTGTGACGTCATCGTAAGCTTCTCTCTTCTGTTTACGAGTTATTTGTGTATAGACCTCCGACCTCTCAAGGATAGTGAGACCAGACTCACTCAGACCTCCCTGGGGTCGCCTGGGGTCGCCTGGGGTCGCCTGGGGTCGCCTGGGGTCCCCTGGGGTAACAAAACACCCACACTTCAACAATATACTAACCCACTTTTTTTCACACTAACACCCAATTTCCCATACCAACATTACATAGTATCACTATTTAAGAAGACTGTTTAAAACATTAATTTACGGTTTTAGTGATAAATCTCAGAACATTCCTCACATACATCTTTCTCCCCATAAAAAGAAGAGAGTTAAGCAAATCTACTATCTAAAACTCACTGTATGTTTTTTTATCCCTTAATTCAACAAATTCCTAAAACATATGACATCTTGACAATTAAGTACAATCTCTACTTAAAAATAATTACAGACAACTTTTCTAACACACATTATATCCATAACAAGAATGGTGTGAGGGGTGGTGATGACTGGTGACGTCTGGTATTACTGGCGACTGATGGCGGCTGGTGTTACTGGCTGCTAGTGACGGCTGGTATTACAAGCGGCTAGTGACGGCTGGTGTTACTGGCTGCTAGTGACGGCTGGTATTACTGGCGACTGATGGCGGCTGGTGTTACTGGCTGCTAGTGACGGCTGGTATTACAAGCGGCTAGTGACGGCTGGTGTTACTGGCTGCTAGTGACGGCTGGTATTACTGGCGACTGATGGCGGCTGGTGTTACTGGCTGCTAGTGACGGCTGGTATTACTGGCGACTGATGGCGGCTGGTGTTACTGGCTGCTAGTGACGGTTGGTATTACTGGCGACTGATGGCGGCTGGTGTTACTGGCTGCTAGTGACGGCTGGTATTACTGGCGACTGATGGCGGCTGGTGTTACTGGCTGCTAGTGACGGTTGGTATTACGGCGACTGATGGCGGCTGGTGTTACTGGCTGCTAGTGACGGTTGGTATTACTGGCGACTGATGGCGGCTGGTGTTACTGGCTGCTAGTGACGGCTGGTATTACAAGCGGCTAGTGACGGCTGGTGTTACTGGCTGCTAGTGACGGTTGGTATTACTGGCGACTGATGGCGGCTGGTGTTACTGGCTGCTAGTGACGGCTGGTATTACTGGCGACTGATGGCGGCTGGTGTTACTGGCTGCTAGTGACGGTTGGTATTACTGGCGACTGATGGCGGCTGGTGTTACTGGCTGCTAGTGACGGTTGGTATTACTGGCGACTGATGGCGGCTGGTGTTACTGGCTGCTAGTGACGGTTGGTATTACTGGCGACTGATGACGGCTGATGTTACTGGCTGCTAGTGACGTCTGGTATTACTGGCGACTGATGGCGGCTGGTGTTACTGGCTGCTAGTGACGGTTGGTATTACTGGCGACTGATAGCGGCTGGTGTTACTGGCTGCTAGTGACGGTTGGTATTACTGGCGACTGATGGCGGCTGGTGTTACTGGCTGCTAGTGACGTTGGTATTACTGGCGACTGATGGCGGCTGATGTTATGGCTGCTAGTGACGGCTGGTATTACTGGCGACTGATGGCGGCTGGTGTTACTGGCTGCTAGTGACGGTTGGTATTACTGGCGACTGATGGCGGTGATGTTACTGGCTGCTAGTGACGGTTGGTATTACTGGCGACTGATGGCGGCTGGTGTTACTGGCTGCTAGTGACGGTTGGTATTACTGGCGACTGATGGCGGCTGGTGTTACTGGCTGCTAGTGACGGTTGGTATTACTGGCGACTGATGGCGGCTGGTGTTAACTGGCTGCTAGTGACGGCTGGTATTACTGGCGACTGATGGCGGCTGGTGTTACTGGCTGCTAGTGACGGTTGGTATTACTGGCGACTGATGGCGGCTGGTGTTACTGGCTGCTAGTGACGGCTGGTATTACTGGCGGACTGATGGCGGCTGATGTTACTGGCTGCTAGTGACGGTTGGTATTACTGGCGACTGATGGCGGCTGGTGTTACTGGCTGCTAGTGACGGTTGGTATTACTGGCGACTGATGGCGGCTGATGTTACTGGCTGCTAGTGACGGTTGGTATTACTGGCGCATGATGGCGGCTGGTGTTACTGGCTGCTAGTGACGGTTGGTATTACTGGCGACTGATGGCGGCTGTGTGTTACTGGCTGCTAGTGACGGTTGGTATTACGGCGACTGATGGCGGCTGGTGTTACTGGCTGCTAGTGACGGTTGGTATTACTGGCGACTGATAGCGGCTGGTGTTACTGGCTGCTAGTGACGGTTGGTATTACTGGCGACTGATGGCGGCTGGTGTTACTGGCTGCTAGTGACGGCTGGTATTACTGGCGACTGATGGCGGCTGGTGTTACTGGCTGCTAGTGACGGTTGTATTACTGGCGACTGATGGCGGCTGGTGTTACTGGCTGCTAGTGACGGTGGTATTACTGGCGACTGATGGCGGCTGATGTTACTGGCTGCTAGTGACGGTTGGTATTACTGGCGACTGATGGCGGCTGGTGTTACTGGCTGCTAGTGACGGTTGGTATTTACTGGCGATGATGGCGGCTGGTGTTACTGGCTGCTAGTGACGGTTGGTATTACTGGCGACTGATGGCGGCTGGTGTTACTGGCTGCTAGTGACGGCTGGTATTACTGGCGACTGATGGCGGCTGGTGTTACTGGCTGCTAGTGACGGTTGGTATTTACTGGCGACTGATGGCGGCTGGTGTTACTGGCTGCTAGTGACGGCTGGTATTACTGGCGACTGATGGCGGCTGATGTTACTGGCTGCTAGTGACGGTTGGTATTAACTGGCGACTGATGGCGGCTGGTGTTACTGGCTGCTAGTGACGGTTGGTATTACTGGCGACTGATGGCGGCTGGTGTTACTGGCTGCTAGTGACGGTTGGTATTTCTGGCGACTGATGGCGGCTGGTGTTACTGGCTGCTAGTGACGGTTGGTATTACTGGCGACTGATGGCGGCTGGTGTTACTGGCTGCTAGGGACGGTTGGTATTACTGGCGACTGATGGCGGCTGGTGTTACTGGCTGCTAGTGACGGTTGGTATTACTGGCGACTGATGGCGGCTGGTGTTACTGGCTGCTAGTGACGGTTGGTATTACTGGCGACTGATGGCGGCTGGTGTTACTGGCTGCTAGTGACGGCTGGTATTACTGGCGACTGATGGCGGCTGGTGTTTACTGGCTGCTAGTGACGGTTGGTATTACTGGCGACTGATGGCGGCTGGTGTTACTGGCTGCTAGTGACGGCTGGTATTACTGGCGACTGATGGCGGCTGATGTTACTGGCTGCTAGTGACGGTTGGTATTACTGGCGACTGATGGCGGCTGGTGTTACTGGCTGCTAGTGACGGTTGGTATTAACTGGCGACTGATGGCGGCTGGTGTTACTGGCTGCTAGTGACGGTTGGTATTACTGGCGACTGATGGCGGCTGGTGTTACTGGCTGCTAGTGACGGCTGGTATTACTGGCGACTGATGGCGGCTGGTGTTACTGGCTGCTAGTGACGGTTGGTATTACTGGCGACTGATGGCGGCTGGTGTTACTGGCTGCTAGTGACGGTTGGTATTACTGGCGACTGATGGCGGCTGGTGTTACTGGCTGCTAGTGACGGCTGGTATTACTGGCGACTGATGGCGGCTGGTGTTACTGGCTGCTAGTGACGGCTGGTATTACTGGCGACTGATGGCGGCTGGTGTTACTGGCTGCTAGTGACGGCTGGTATTACTGGCGACTGATGGCGGCTGGTGTTACTGGCTGCTAGTGACGGTTGGTATTACTGGCGACTGATGGCGGCTGGTGTTACTGGCTGCTAGTGACGGCTGGTATTACTGGCGACTGATGGCGGCTGGTGTTACTGGCTGCTAGTGACGGCTGGTATTACTGGCGACTGATGGCGGCTGGTGTTACTGGCTGCTAGTGACGGCTGGTATTACTGGCGACTGATGGCGGCTGGTGTTACTGGCTGCTAGTGACGGCTGGTATTACTGGCGACTGATGGCGGCTGGTGTTACTGGCTGCTAGTGACGGGCTGGTATACAAGCGGCTAGTGACGGCTGGTGTTACTGGCTGCTAGTGACGGCTGGTATTACTGGCGACTGATGGCGGCTGGTGTTACTGGCTGCTAGTGACGGTTGGTATTACTGGCGACTGATGGCGGCTGGTGTTACTGGCTGCTAGTGACGGCTGGTATTACTGGCGAACTGATGGCGGCTGGTGTTACTGGCTGCTAGTGACGGCTGGTATTACTGGCGACTGATGGCGGCTGGTGTTACTGGCTGCTAGTGACGGTTGGTATTACTGGCGACTGATGGCGGCTGGTGTTACTGGCTGCTAGTGACGGCTGGTATTATGGCGACTGATGGCGGCTGGTGTTACTGGCTGCTAGTGACGGCTGGTATTACTGGCGACTGATGGCGGCTGGTGTTACTGGCTGCTAGTGACGGCTGGTATTACTGGCGACTGATGGGGCTGGTGTTACTGGCTGCTAGTGACGGCTGGTATTACTGGCGACTGATGGCGGCTGGTGTTACTGGCTGCTAGTGACGGCTGGTATTACAAGCGGCTAGTGACGGCTGGTGTTACTGGCTGCTAGTGACGGCTGGTATTACTGGCGACTGATGGCGGCTGGTGTTACTGGCTGCTAGTGACGGTTGGTATTACTGGCGACTGATGGCGGCTGGTGTTACTGGCTGCTAGTGACGGCTGGTATTACAAGCGGCTAGTGACGGCTGGTGTTACTGGCTGCTAGTGACGGCTGGTATTACTGGCTGTTAGTGACGGTATTACTGGCTGCTAGTGACGGCTGGTATTACAAGCGGCTAGTGACGGTTGGTATTACTGGCTGCTAGTGACGGCTGGTATTACTGGCTGCTAGTGACGGCTGGTATTACAAGCGGCTAGTGACGGTTGGTATTACTGGCTGCTAGTGACGGCTGGTATTACTGGCTGCTAGTGACGGCTGGTATTACAAGCGGCTAGTGACGGCTGGTGTTACTGGCTGCTAGTGACGGCTGGTGTTACTGGCTGCTAGTGACGGCTGGTATTACTGGCTGTTAGTGACGGCTGGTATTACAAGCGGCTAGTGACGGCTGGTGTTACTGGCTGCTAGTGACGGTTGGTATTACTGGCTGCTAGTGACGGCTGGTATTACTGGCTGCTAGTGACGGCTGGTATTACAAGCGGCTAGTGACGGCTGGTGTTACTGGCTGCTAGTGACGGCTGGTGTTACTGGCTGCTAGTGACGGCTGGTATTACTGGCTGTTAGTGACGGCTGGTATTACTGGCTGTTAGTGACGGCTGGTATTACAAGCGGCTAGTGACGGCTGGTATTACTGGCTGCTAGTGACGGTTGGTATTACTGGCTGCTAGTGACGGCTGGTATTACTGGCTGCTAGTGACGGCTGGTATTACTGGCTGCTAGTGACGGCTGGTATTACTGGCTGCTAGTGACGGCTGGTATTACTGGCTGCTAGTGACGGCTGGTATTACTGGCTGCTAGTGACGGCTGGTATTACTGGCTGCTAGTACCGGGTTATCATTGCCTCACATAACACCTGCAACAAGTGTCTCTCTCAGATATTCTATAAACTCACCAAGAAATAAATCACTTCTTCCTTACAATTAAAATGATCAACTTCCGTAAACTAACAAATAAACTCGACAAATCTTTTTTTTAATAGAGAAAAGTTAAAGTTCCCCTCAGATAAAAATGTATTTGTTTCTTGTTCTTTTTCTTATCAAGACAACGGCAGTATCCCACCGAGGCGGGGCGACCCAAAAGGAAAAATGAAAGTTTCTCCTTTTAAATTTAGTAATATATACAGGAGAAGGGGTTACTAGCCCTTTCCTCGGGCATGTTAGTCGCCTCTTACGACACACATGGCTTACGGAGGAAGAATTCTTTTTTTCACTTCCCCATGGAGATAAGAGGAAATAAACAAGAACAAGAACTAGTAAGAAAATAGAAGTAAATCAAGAGATGTGTGTATATAAATGCTTGTACATGTATGTGTAGTGTGATCTAAGTGTAAGTAGAAGTAGCAAGACGTACCTGAAATCTTGCATGTTTATGAGACAGACAAAAGACACCAGCAATCCTACCGCCATGTAAAACAATTACAGGCTTTCGTTTTACACTCACTTGGCAAGATAGTAGTACCTCCCTGGGTGGTTGTTGTCTACCTACTAGCACAGGACGGTAGTACCTCCCTGGGTGGTTGCTGTCTACCTACTAGCACAGGACGGTAGTACCTCCCTGGGTGGTTGTTGTCTACCTACTAGCACAGGACGGTAGTACCTCCCTGGGTGGTTGCTGTCTACCTACTAGCACAGAATGGTAGTACCTCCCTGGGTGGTTGCTGTCTACCTACTAGCACAGGACGGTAGTACCTCCCTGGGTGGTTGCTGTCTACCAACCAGCTAGTAGATTGTTTCTTGCTGTCCCCACGAAATATTTACGGTATATTATAAATGGCTGGTTACATATTATCATCCTTTAAAGTGTATCCTGCTAGTTACTAAGTGGTGAGGAGGCTTCATCACGCACCTTGGTGACTGCAGTGGGTTCCAGAGATGTCAGTCTTTATAAGGTGGACACGTAAGTGGAGCTGGCTAAGTGGGGCACTTAATTAAAATATTAATTAACTCTGCCCAGGGTAGTGAGTGTCTCATTCGTTCACCTCCCTTCCTCCCCCTTCCCATCACCATCCCCCTCCCCTTCCCATCACCCTCCCTTCCCCTCCCCATCACCCTCCCTTCCCCGTTACCCTCCCCCCCGCGGTATCACACCTAGCAAGCAGTGTCAGGTGACGCTAGTAAAGTGACAACGTGACAACTGGTGATGTGTCACGCGGGGTTACATCACTGGTAATCACTAAGGAGTGTGATGTCACTTCCGTGTTACCGTCATGTTCACTGATGTCACAGCCGTGTTACCGTCATGCTCACTGATGTCACAGCCGTGTTACCGTCACGCTCACTGATGTCACAGCCGTGTTATCGTCACGCTCACTGATGTCACAGCCGTGTTATGGTCACGCTCACTGATGTCACAGTCGTGTTACCGTCATGCTCACTGATGTCACAGCCGTGTTACCGTTACGCTCACTGATGTCACAGCCGTGTTACCGTCACGCTCACTGATGTCACAGCCGTGTTACCGTCACGCTCACTGATGTCACAGCCGTGTTAAGCCTACCGGGTTAGATTAGGTAAGATTCGTCAGGAAACAGGACAAGTGTTTCCTGACGCGGGTCTTAGTCACATGATCCGCAGTTGGAGCTTTTGGTCATCTGACCGAGCCCTTCCGCTGGCCTACGGGTCCATCCCTTTAAAAATAAGAGTTATGTATCCTATATTACTTGCATGGGAAACACTTAGTATCATTGTATCATAAAATAGTCTAGTTATAAGTTGCTCTTTTTAATTTTAGCAGAAAGTGTCAACTCTGGAGCCTCTGGTAGGTTGGTTAATGTGGTTGACAACCTCTCAACCACACGAGGGCCATTTAGTCACCTGCTCACCAAGAATGAGTTATACCTTAAAATAAGGATTAAAGTAAGCTTGTACTAAACGAGGGACTGACTACCTCAAACTTCTCTTCGTTTTCCACCCTGATAATGGGTTGGGCGAATATTTTTGTTAGTGGGTTTGTATTTGACAGTGACCTGCAAAGTTTGGGCCAGTAGGCCTGCTGCAGTGTTCCTTGTTTCTTATGGTCTTCTGTTCTCTTGGGTCACGGCTTCTCTCCTTGGAGGGGAGGGGGGGGTACCACTCTCCCCACTATCTTACCTATTTAAGACCCTAGCATCTTTTTTCGATATAAAATGTTGGGATATTTTCCCTTTGGTTTAAATGTACTGATATTTATGGTCTATAACACGAAATGAATTATAGTAATGAATTAAGGAACATGATATTTTGACTCCGTATAATTTTCTTGTTCCGGGAGTATGATTGTTGTAGTATGACAGTGTATGGTGACAGTAGTAGCAAGTTGATAATGACAGTGTATGGTGACAGTAGTAGCAAGTTGATAATGACAATGTATGGTGACAGTAGTAACAAGTTGATAATGACAGTGTATGGTGACAGTAGTAACAAGTTGATAATGGCAGTGTATGGTGACAGTAGTAGCAAGTTGATAATGCCAGTGTATGGTGACAGTAGTAGCAAGTTGATAATGACAGTGTATGGTGACAGTAACAAGTTGATAATGACAGTGTATGGTGACAGCAGTAGAAAGTTGATAATGACAGTGTATGGTGACAGTAGTAACAAGTTGATAATGACAGTGTATGGTGACAGTAGTAATAAGTTGATAATGACAGTGTATGGTGACAGTAGTAGCAAGTAGATAATGACAGTGTATGGTGATGGTAGTAACAAGTTGATAATGACAGTGTATGGCGACAGCAGTAGAAAGTTGATAATGACAGTGTATGGTGACAGTTGTAGCAAGTTGATAATGACAGTATCAATGTGATATTAAAAACGGGGTATTCTTAAAGTACTGACTAACCCAACATTTCTAATACTTTATAAATTAAAGACAGCACATGACAATGTGTTAGTCTGAGATCAACGAGTAAATGTAATCTGGTGAACAACTGACCAGAGTTGATCCCAGTTCTGTCATCTCATGAAATATTAATGTACTATTAACACTGAGGGAGCTACAGAATAAAAGTTATCAGACAAATACGCAGCAGCAGAGCTGTACTCCTGTCTCATCTACACCTACTTTATCTACCCCTGCATCGTCTACTTCTGCTGATCTACCCCTGCCTCGTCTACCCCCCCTGCCTCGTCTACCCCCCCTGCCTCGTCTACCTCCTGCCTCATCTACCCCTGCCTCGTCTACCCCCCTGCCTCGTCTATCCCCTGCCTCGTCTACCTCCTGCCTCATCTACCCGTGCCTCGTCTACCCCCTGCCTCGTCTACCTCCTGCCTCATCTACCCCTGCCTTGTCTATCCCTGCCTCATCTACCCCTGCTTCGTCTACCCCCTGCCTCGTCTACCTCCTGCCTCATCTACCCCTGCCTTGCCCACCCCTGCCTCGTCTACCCCTACCTCGTCTTTCCCTAATTTCTTGGCGTTCTTGGCCAGGTACTGGTTCCATTCTCTCAGTCTTCCATAAACAAATTCTAAAATAGACAGATATAAATCTGATTTAACTCGTTTTTGTGGATGCACGATTGTTATTTTCTTCCAGTTAGTGAGCAGAACATCGCAAATAAATCATGGATCAGGTGAGACTTGATTTTTTGTGAATATGATAATGGTATACAACAGCGATAAGTTGATAAGTAAGTCACATGTGCGATAGTTAGATATCTTTATTCTGAAACGTTTCGCCTCTACACAATAGGCTTCCTCCTCTGTACTCGGCTGAAGAAGCTTACTCTGTAGACAAAACATTTCGGACTGAAGATACGTAATTGAGTTTTAGAACTCACTCGCTATGAGTTCAAGTCCCACCCGTTCCCAGATGTGTTTGCAATCCTGTTATTGCGATTTCGTGAGTTACAATATCGTCTCTTATAAGAAATGTTAAATATTTATTAAGGTGGGTTGCTTTCTACAACTATTAAGGTATGTAGTATCTGTTATACCAACAATACTCAGATACACCAACTTCAACCAAGCTTCGAGAAACGTGGATTGTTGTGTCCGTCACAAGGAAGTGTTCTCAGTACTTTGTTTACTGTCGCAGAAATATTTTATGTCCCTTTCTGTATTCCTGTACAAAGTCGTCATTACTGACATTTTAATATTGCCGTTATTGTAATGTTTTTGTGACGTAAAGGGAGATATTAAAATTGTTAACTTAATGATATTGATCATAGTAAAAACTGATGTATGGGAACATTGTTAACTGCTAACTTATGCTGTGTGTAAAATATTTAATTTTCACGATCTCTAAAACAAGCTTGAAGAATGAGACACTTATGCAAGATCTGGAAATCTTTATTGAGAAATGTTTTGCCAGCCAGTGGCTTCTCAGTCCAGTACAAGAAAAAAAGGTGAAAGATGAGGAAAATGAGGTAATCAGTCACGCAGCCTGGAATGGATGTGTTCAGTCCATCAATTTTGAGAAAAGAGCAGCATATGCTCGCAGAAGTGACTTATACATTGCAGTCAGATGAGTAGAAGCAGGAGGAGGCGGAGTCGCCAATGGACAAATCCACTAGTGTAAGTAGGTCATACATGCAGGTCAAGCAGACGTATTCCCACAATGAAGATTTTCAAATGTTGCACAAGTGTCTCATTGTTCAACTTCAAATTCCTCAAGATTGAGACTCTTCTTTCTTACTTTAGAGAATATAAGAAAATGATCACAATGTATAGTGTCAGTGACATAAGTGTCATGTCTTATGTATCAGAGTATAAGGTTACGTTATCTTGATAAAGATTATTATAATTAATTATTATTATTATTTATTATTATTATTATTATTATTATTATTATATTATATTGATGTAGGTGAGGGAAGTCCGGTGAGGTGGGGTGTTTGGGGGTTGGTTGGGGTAAGGGGTGGTTGTGACGAAGGTTCTTGTGTATAGTGCCGTGCATGGTCTTGAAGATCTGTATGGGGCCATGCATGGTCTTGAGGGTTTGTATGGTGCTGTACATAGTCTTGAGGAGGGTCTGTATGGTGCTGTGTATGATCTTGCGGAGAATGTATAGAGCTGTGTATGGTCTTGCTGAGAATGTATAGAGCTGTGTATGGTCTTGCTGAGAATGTATAGAGCTGTGTATGGTCTTGCTGAGAATGTATAGAGCTGTGTATGGTCTTGCTGAGAATGTATAGAGCTGTGTATGGTCTTGCTGAGAATGTATAGAGCTGTGTATGGTCTTGCTGAGATGTATAGAGCTGGTGTATGGTCTTGCTGAGAATGTATAGAGCTGTTGTATGGTCTTGCTGAGAATGTATAGAGCTGTGTATGGTCTTGTGGAGAGTGTATGGGGCTGTGCATGGTCTTGCGGAGAGTGTACAGGGCTGTGCATGGTCTTGCAGAGAGTGTACGGGGCTGTGCATGGTCTTGCAGAGAGTTGTACAGGCTGTGCATGGTCTTGCAGAGAGTGTACGGGGCTGTGCATGGTCTTGCGGAGAGTTGTACGGGGCTGTGCATGGTCTTGCGGAGAGTGTACGGGGCTGTGCATGGTCTTGCGGAGAGTGTACAGGGCTGTGCATGGTCTTGCGGAGAGTGTACGGGCTGTGCATGGTCTTGCGGAGAGTGTACAGGGCTGTGCAATGGTCTTGCGGAGAGTGTACGGGCTGTGCATGGTCTTGCGGAGAGTGTACAGGGCTGTGCATGGTCTTGGGGAGAGTGTACGGGGCTGTGCATGGTCTTGCGGAGAGTGTACAGGGCTGTGCATGGTCTTGCGGAGAGTGTACGGGGCTGTGCATGGTCTTGCGGAGAGTGTACAGGGCTGTGCATGTCTTGCGGAGAGTGTACAGGGCTGTGCATGGTCTTGCGGAGAGTGTACAGGGCTGTGCATTGTCTTGCGGAGAATGTACGGTGCTGTGCATGGTCTTGCAGAGAGTGTACGGGGCTGTGCATGGTCTTGCGGAGAGTGTACGGGGCTGTGCATGGTCTTGCAGAGAGTGTACAGGGCTGTGCATGGTCTTGCGGAGAGTGTACGGGGCTGTGCATGGTCTTGCGGAGAGTGTACGGGGCTGTGCATGGTCTTGCAGAGAGTGTACGGGCTGTGCATGGTCTTGCGGAGAGTGTACGGGGCTGTGCATGGTCTTGCGGAGAGTGTACAGGGCTGTGCATGGTCTTGCGGAGAGTGTACGGGGCTGTGCATGGTCTTGCGGAGAGTGTACGGGGCTGTGCATGGTCTTGCGGAGAGTGTACGGGGCTGTGCATGGTCTTGCGGAGAGTGTACAGGGCTGTGCATGGTCTTGCGGAGAGTGTACAGGGCTGTGCATGGTCTTGCGGAGAGTGTACAGGGCTGTGCATGGTCTGCCCCAGAAGGCTGAGTTTCTACATCTCTCGGTGAAGTCTCTGATTGCCCTCTATGTCTCTGCTGATTTTATTCTCTTCTCTCAGGTGCTCTCTCTCCTTGTCTGTTCTATCCCAGTCGAGGTACACACATCGATACTTTTCCATGTGCAGTAGTGTTGGTTTATGCTATATAATCCTGTCTTGTGCCGTTTCTTTTACATGGGTCAGTTTGACTAGGTGTATTTTTTTCCCTTGAGTATCTTTCTAGTCTCTGAAAATTTTATACCTGGTGCACTTCTGCCTTCCTGCCTATCATTTTACTGACAGTTCCAATCTTCCGTGCTGCCGCCACTCATGTTTCAGTAACGTACCCGATGGTACAGTTACTTTAAGAGTATTTTTGTGTACAGTATCATAAGTAGAGTGCTGATAGCACAGTTAAATTAAATGTACAGACTATGTATAATATGTATAGTTTTCAAACAATGTATTGGAACATATCACCATATTTCAATGCAAGTATTGTTAAACCTAGACACATTTTTTTTGTTATTAAAGTTTCCAAACTTTTCTCTCTTGGTATGATTTCAACCAGTTGTGATCCCATGTACAGTCTACAGCGCTATGTGACGTACACGATAATAAATTCTGAACTCTCATTAATTAACTGTTGAACGCCAGTGACAGTCTAGGTGCTAGAGGGCGTCAGTAAGTTGACCTTCTAGTATTCTCTGGTAATATATGTGTTAACAGATGTCACTTTTTTTTAAGTGTGTGTGTGTGTGTGTGTGTGTGTGTGTGTGTGTGTGTGTGTGTGTGTGTGTGTGTGTGTGTGTGTGTGTGTGTGTGTGTATGTGTGTGTGTGTGTGTGATAATTTGTTTGTGCATGTGTGTACATGGTCATGTATGTTGGTGTGCGCCTGTGTCTTTTCACTTGTCTGTTACTGTCTTTGAAATATGATAAACAAAATAACACAAACTGTATGGAATGTAAACACTAACAGCTGATAAGCTTCAGTGAGTGTGGAAACAGTTACATGGAAGTCAGGGCTAACTAAACAAGTTAGGTTGATGCGCCGCCTCCGTGGATTCATACCTGACTCATCGTACTCTACTAACCATGGATTGTTTATTATATGTTATACACCTGTTGTAATCATTATATGATATAGGCCTAACTCCCATTCCCAACCGTCCTCCAGAATTTCTGTTTGTTGAATGTGTCTTGTTAAATATGTGAAAGATGAGGATGATGAATCCCGAGATTGACATGATATTCATGTCCAACAGTGATGTCCGTCTCTCATCACACCTAGTCGAGTGGTTAACGCACTGGCCTGTGAATTTTAGGACTCATTTGCCATGGGTTCAATCCCCATCCGTTCCCTGATTTACTGCAAAGCCATTACTGACGCCACCACTACTGACTCCGCTATCATCGATGTCGCCACCATTACTGACGCCGCTGCCATCGATGTCGCCACCACTGCTGACTCCGCCACTGCCATGAATTATTAAACAAATTATAGGTGTGGCTTGTATTGTGACTTACGGAGAAGTTTGTTGCTTATAATATGGTAGTAATACTCGCACTAAAACAACTCTTGTTAGTCAACATTAGTCTTGATTGCAAAGTGTTAAACTGGATGGATATTAGTAGTGATAAGAATTAATTAGGTATCCCTAAAAATTATACCTACAAAAGTTGTCAGAATTTTTTATTCCTCACAGATAATTGTCTATATAGAAAGGCCTTAATTGTACAGGAAAGTCAATAAAAATGCTACAGGTATTTTCTGGATTCTGTTTAGCATGTACAAGTGTTTGAGGTAGGAGGTGTCCGGAGTCAGGAGAGACAGAGATAGGGAGGAGCACAGCCTAAGATAAAGGATGTGACACAGCTCAGGATGCCTGTGTGGAGTCTGTGGACACAAATAACTGACAGATGTCGCAGCCGAAATATAGCTGGGAGGAAGATAAAAACCAGTGTCAGGATGTCGGAGTGGCTGCTACAGAGACTTACATTTATTCAGCTACACATTACGTGTTGTCCTGACTTAACATTAACTGACTCAACATTGTATTTTAGTTTAGGCTGAGGCTTCGAACTACACCTCAAAATGAGATGAGATACAAAAACACACAATAAGTCCAGGCTGCCGGGGTGTGGGAAAAATTACATATTAAACTGTTTAAACTGTGTAAAATGTACATGTAGTAAATGATTATTATTATTATTATTATTATTATTATTATTATTATTATTATTATTATTATTATTATTATTATTATTATTATTATTATAGCCGTCTTACATGATGGTGCATTGTGATGCTTGTGGTTGTGATGCTTGTGGTTGTGATGCTTGTGGTTGTGATGCTTGTGGTTGTGATGCTTGTGGTTGTGATGCTTGTGGTTGTGATGCTTGTGGTTGTGATGCTTGTGGTTGTGATGCTTGTGGTTGTGATACTTGTGGTTGTGATGCTTGTGGTTGTGATGCTTGTGGTTGTGATGCTTGTGGTTGTGATGCTTGTGGTTGTGATGCTTGTGGTTGTGATGCTTGTGGTTGTGATACTTGTGGTTGTGATGCTTGTGGTTGTGATGCTTGTGGTTGTGATACTTGTGGCTGTGATGCTTGTGCTTGTGATGCTTGTGGTTGTGATGCTTGTGGTTGTGATGCTTGTGGTTGTGATACTTGTGGTTGTGATACTTGTGGTTGTGATGCTTGTGCTTGTGATGCTTGTGGTTGTGATACTTGTGGTTGTGATACTTGTGGTACACCCTGGAACACCCTCCAGGTATGTGCAAGACAGGTCAACATACCTGGAGGGTGTTCCAGGTCAACACCCCAGCGGCCAGGTCAACATACCTGGAGGGTGTTCCAGGTCAACACCCCAGTGGCCAGGTCAACATACCTGGAGGGCGAAAGTTAAGACACTTGCACAACATCTGGTTATCTTTATTGTAAACGTTTCGCCATCCAGTGGCTTTATCAATACAAATTCTTGGACATAATTAGAAAACAGAAGAACTATATACAAAAGATGAGGTAATCAGTCCCTCAGCCTTGGAGGTGGTGTTTACAACACCGTGGTTGTAGAGATTCTGAGGTAAGGAGACTGGCGCTTATATCAGGCACTGCAACATCATGGTATCTTGATTCAGAGGACATCTACATGACCTTCTTCACGACTTCTACAACTAGCCCATCAATTTGGGAAGGACCTACTTCCACTGGGGAATCCCGCCTACCAGTGACTATGCCCTCGTCTGCTACACGTCTCTCTTCACTGACGCCTATATAAGCGCCAGTCTCCTTACCTCAGAATCTCTACAACCACGGTGTTGTAAACACCACCTCCAAGGCTGAGGGACTGATTACCTCATCTTTTGTATATAGTTCTTCTGTTTTCTAATTATGTCCAAGAATTTGTATTGATAAAGCCACTGGATGGCGAAACGTTTACAATAAAGATAACCAGATGTTGTGCAAGTGTCTTAACTTTCACCCTCCAGGTATGTTGACCTGGCCACTGGGGTGTTGACCTGGAACACCCTCCAGGTATGTTGACCTGGCCACTGGGGTGTTGACCTGGAACACCCTCCAGGTATGTTGACCTGGCGCGCTGGGGTGTTGACCTGGAACACCCTCCAGGTATGTTGACCTGGCCACTGGGGTGTTGACCTGGAACACCCTCCAGGTATGTTGACCTGGCCGCTGGGGTGTTGACCTGGAACACCCTCCAGGTATGTTGACCTGGCCACTTGGGGTGTTGACCTGGAACACCCTCCAGGTATGTTGACCTGGCCGCTGGGGTGTTGACCTGGAACACCCTCCAGGTATGTTGACCTGGCCGCTGGGGTGTTGACCTGGAACACCCTCCAGATATGTTGACCTGGACTCTGGGGTGTTGACCTGGAACACCCTCCAGGTACGTTGACCTGGCCGCTGGGGTGTTGACTTGGAACACCTTCTAGGTATAGGCTAATGTATCATACCACCTCTTATAAGTACATTAGCTGTGTTAGAGCCAGAACTAATTTAGTAACTACGATTGTTTTTATCCCAGCCTACACAAATTGACAAGAGGGCTACCCACTTGTGCCAGCCACCAGGGTAGGGAGCGTACCCATGCCAGCCACGTCAAAACACACGTATGATGAGAGTGCAGACGACCGAACCTCACCTTGTCAAGTCTTCTTGATTTGTCGGTACTCTTCCAACCCGGGTCTTTTCCAGATGGTGATCCGGGCTTGGTTCCCTATCTTGGGAATGTCTGAGACCTATGTCTGCCATGGGAAAAAATACAATTATCTTCTCATCTTCTGGGACTAACTGTCCCCAGGCCTACTCTCATTCCCCGCCCTCACGGGGCTCGTAGGGAGAAGCTAGGCCTCTGGTCTGCCAACTTCCCTGCCCCAGGGAGGCTCGTGGGAATGGCAGTCTTGTGAGCTGCAGGTGGTAGCAAGCTCTGCTTTGCCACCTTCCCCGCCCTAGAAGGGTTCGTGAGAGTGGTGTCCTTCTAAACATGTCGCTCTACTTCCCTTACATAACAGCTTAGTTAAAGTGGGCGACTTGCCCTAAACTTGGATAGTACAGTGAAGAACACCAAGGTTCTATAATTACATTGCAATGTGAATTAGACTATTCGCTGTTACATTACATAACGACAACGTCCCTCCTTCACAAAGCCGGATGTAGATCAGAGACTCATGACGTAGTATCTCATGGTGGTCATAACTGGAGTCAGTAACCTGCAGATTCCACTCCTCACAACGGTAAGTGCTTGTTAACAGTATTGTTGAATGAGCATTTATGTGCATGTTACTGGCACTGGCCACACATGAAGGGTCTTCCATTGCCCTTCAGATCAACAGAGATACACCTACACAGAGGCGGGGCCAGGAGCTGAGTCTCGACCCCTGCAACCACAATTAGGTTAGTACAATTAGGTGAGTACACACACACACAACACACACACACACACACACACACACACACACACACACACACACACACACACACACACACACACACACACACACACACACACACACACATACATATACAACAGGCCTAGTGTCTAATCGACATGTGCCTAGGACAAAATGGGAACTAACTGGCATACACTGCCTTGTGTGGAATCAGAGGTAAGCAGTTCAGTTAACTGGGAATGGAATGACAGGTTTCTTGGACTGGATTGAACTAATGACTTGACTGCATAAATAATTAATCAGTATTACACCCACATACACCTTCTATTCTACACAGTTGGTATATTCGACATCGAGTCTGAAATATCAAGGATAGAGTCTCTCATATGAAAATACACAATACCTAGGACGAGGAACATAAGGGTACTTGACAGGTAGACTGACATCTGTTGCACTGTGAGAAATGGAAGCTGGAGCATTGTCATGAGCATCTGTTGTGTCAACATGCAGTCTCAGCCCTTACCTCTCTAATTCGACTTCTGCTCTATCATTGTCTACAAGTTACGTAAGGTCCAAGAACGGTTTGTTCAAGTCCCACTTGCAATATTTCTCACATCTCGTGAATGGCTGAGAACTCTTAGTATCAAAGAATTTGCACACAAACTTAGACATTTCAAGTTCCTGATTATCATTTTGCAACATAATTTTACAAACCGGTTGTGCTGTGCTTTCTTTAGTGGTACCAATGTGAAAATTATTAAACGTAGGAGTAGTCTTTGTAAGATTTACTTTCTGAAACATACGGTGAGAGTTGGGAGTCCTACTCAAACTGAGATCAACACTTATAGTTACACTGCAGATGAAAGAATGAAAGCGCATACGGAAGGTGCTAATCATATGTATACAGTACAAAGTGTGGGTGTATTATCGAGGATACCGTTAAATAGAGTTTAGAGTTCACTCTACAATTGGAATTGCATAATCCCAGGTAGTACAATCAGGATTAATCTATTTTATGCAACATCTCACAAATTTTTCAGCTATATATAGCCGTCCTGCTCCTCCTCAGTATGTACCTGCTGGGTGGATATTGTACTTAAGGAAAATATCCTTAAACGTGACTCTTATGAACTAGGAACTGTTGCCTGAATTATAAGCTTTACGACAGAGATAATGACGACTGACTCAGTGAATGTGTCAGCTGCGGTGTTGGCACTTTCGTCAGGGACTGCAACAAGTCTGTAGTAATATGAGAAATCATAGACTACTAAAATCATATATCTATTGCTCTTCTCCAAGGTCCAGAAATTTGTCAATAGGTTAACAGTTCTTTCCCATGGCTCTTTTTTATGATAAGTTTTCACAGAATTGAGTTTCAACTATTGACGCCACCCTTCTGTTGCAAGCAAGCCACGTGTTTGTGTATGTATTGACGCCACCCTTCTGTTGTAAGCAAGCCACGTGTTTGTGTATGTATTGATGCCACCCTTCTGCTGCAAGCAAGCCACGTGTTTGTGTATGTATTGACGCCACCCTTCTGTTGTAAGCAAGCCACGTGTTTGTGTATGTATTGATGCCACCCTTCTGTTGTAAGCAAGCCACGTGTTTGTGTATGTATTGATGCCACCCTTCTGCTGCAAGCAAGCCACGTGTTTGTGTATGTATTGATGCCACCCTTCTGCTGCAAGCAAGCCACGTGTTTGTGTATGTATTGACGCCACCCTTCTGTTGCAAGCAAGCCACGTGTTTGTGTATGTATTGATGCCACCCTTCTGCTGCAAGCAAGCCACGTGTTTGTGTATGTATTGATGCCACCCTTCTGCTGCAAGCAAGCCACGTGTTTGTGTATGTATTGACGCCACCCTTCTGTTGCAAGCAAGCCACGTGTTTGTGTATGTATTGATGCCACCCTTCTGCTGCAAGCAAGCCACGTGTTTGTGTATGTATTGACGCCACCCTTCTGTTGCAAGCAAGCCACGTGTTTGTGTATGTATTGATGCCACCCTTTCTGCTGCAAGCAAGCCACGTGTTTGTGTATGTATTGATGCCACCCTTCTGCTGCAAGCAAGCCACGTGTTTGTGTATGTATTGATGCCACCCTTCTGTTGTGTTGTAGGTGAAAGGTATTCCATTTTAGTTTGTCTGACACTGCAGTCTTATCCAGGGTGAGCGACAATTGGAGTATCATGGAACAATGTCGTGGCTGCCAGGATGAGCGACACCTAGAGTATCATGGAACAATGTCGTGGCTGCCAGGATGAGCGACACCTGGAGTATCATGGAACAATGTCGTGGCTGCCAGGATGAGTGACACCTGGAGTATCATGGAACAATGTCGTGGCTGCCAGGGTAAGCAACACCTGGAGTATCATGGAACAATGTCGTGGCTGCCAGGGTGAGCGACACCTGGAGTATCATGGAACAATGTCGTGGCTGCCAGGGTGAGCGACACCTGGAGTATCATGGAACAATGTCGTGGCTGCCAGGATGAGCGACACCTGGAGTATCATGGAACAATATCGTGGCTGCCAGGGTGAGCGACACCTGGAGTATCATGGAACAATATCGTGGCTGCCAGGGTGAGCGACACCTGGAGTATCATGGAACAATGTCGTGGCTGCCAGGATGAGCGACACCTGGAGTATCATGGAACAATGTCGTGGCTGCCAGGATGAGTGACACCTGGAGTATCATGGAACAATGTCGTGGCTGCCAGGGTAAGCAACACCTGGAGTATCATGGAACAATGTCGTGGCTGCCAGGGTGAGCGACACCTGGAGTATCATGGAACAATGTCGTGGCTGCCAGGGTGAGCGACACCTGGAGTATCATGGAACAATGTCGTGGCTGCCAGGATGAGCGACACCTGGAGTATCATGGAACAATGTCGTGGCTGCCAGGGTAAGCAACACCTGGAGTATCATGGAACAATATCGTGGCTGCCAGGGTGAGCGACACCTGGAGTATCATGGAACAATGTCGTGGCTGCCAGGGTGAGCGACACCTGGAGTATCATGGAACAATGTCGTGGCTGCCAGGGTAAGCAACACCTGGAGTATCATGGAACAATGTCGTGGCTGCCAGGGTAAGCAACACCTGGAGTATCATGGAACAATATCGTGGCTGCCAGGATGAGCGACACCTGGAGTATCATGGAACAATGTCGTGGCTGCCAGGGTGAGCGACACCTGGAGTATCATGGAACAATGTCGTGGCTGCCAGGGTAAGCAACACCTGGAGTATCATGGAACAATGTCGTGGCTACCAGGGTGAGCGACACCTGGAGTATCATGGAACAATGTCGTGGCTGCCAGGATGAGTGACACCTGGAGTATCATGGAACAATGTCGTGGCTGCCAGGGTAAGCAACACCTGGAGTATCATGGAACAATGTCGTGGCTACCAGGGTGAGCGACACCTGGAGTATCATGGAACAATGTCGTGGCTGCCAGGATGAGCGACACCTGGAGTATCATGGAACAATGTCGTGGCTACCAGTGTGAGCGACACCTGGAGTATCATGGAACAATATCGTGGCTGCCAGGGTGAGCGACACCTGGAGTATCATGGAACAATATCGTGGCTACCAGGGTGAGCGACACCTGGAGTATCATGGAACAATATCGTGGCTGCCAGGGTGAGCGACACCTGGAGTATCATGGAACAATATCGTGGCTGCCAGGGTGAGCGACACCTGGAGTATCATGGAACAATGTCGTGGCTGCCAGGGTGAGCGACACCTGGAGTATCATGGAACAATGTCGTGGCTACCAGTGTGAGCGACACCTGGAGTATCATGGAACAATATCGTGGCTGCCAGGGTGAGCGACACCTGGAATATCATGGATAAATGTCGTGGCTGCCAGTATCAAGGACCTGGCGACCACCAATTTAACATCAGTTCCATGAAAATCCTCTGGTCTGGCTACTGGTTACAACATTCTTCATTTAGCATAAAGTCAAGCGTCAATAAAGGAAGGATCAGCATCAACAACAGCGACACACTTTAACAAGGCATCAATTAGTTCATTAGCTTTGTTATGCCTAACATAACCATTGTGTGAGCGGTAGTTAAGTGACAACAGTGGCAGACAAATGTGCAGTGATTCACCACCACAGCTACCACAACCATCGCCACCACAACTACTACAACCATAGTCACCAGCACTAACACAAATATCGCCACCACCACTACTACAACCATCGCCATCACCACTACTACAACCATCGCCACCACTACCACAACCATCGCCACCACCACTACTACAACCATCGCCACACCACTACCACAACCATCGCCACCACCACTACTACAACCATAGCCACCACCACTACCACAACCATCGCCACCACCACTACTACAACCATAGCCACCACCACTACCACAACCATCGCCACCACCACTACTAC
>NC_069445.1:28069111-28101400 GCF_026875155.1 Cherax quadricarinatus | reverse complement strand
CAGAGCCATTTTGGGAAAGAAAAAAAAAGTTCCCCAACCAACGTAGGGGCAGCTTAATAGGTAAACTGCGCAAAACAAACTCAAACAGGAGCGTCTGCGCAGCTCGTCCACACGGCTCGGAGGCGATGAGGACAATTGATATTTTGAATTGGGGGTTTTAAAGGTGGCTTTCCTCTAGGGGCTACCACTCCTTTTTCTCTTTGCCCCGGCAAGCACCAAGGCACTTCCGCACCTTTGGCAATCCCCGTGATATTACCTGCTGTCTGGACTCGCGCGCCCTCCCCGCACCCGTGATTTCCGACCACGTCTTCTTCCCTGAACATTGTCCAGGGGTCAAGACATCATCGGAGTCGGACGGGGTAGCCGCACGCTTCTAGAAACAGCATCTTCAGACATGTCGTACTTGGGGTGTTCTCCTTGTGAATTTCTGCCTCAACAGTGTGAAAACTCGAACTCTCCAAATCTCTCACTTTAGCTATCTGATCAGCATCATCTGCACGTATTTCCCTCATCAGAACACAACACAGAATCAGACTCATGCGATGCTAATAGGTCACTTAACTCAGATACAATGTCGGCTTCCATCTCACCTGCCTCTCTTGCTAGAGGGATTTCACTGTTCACATGTTCCACCTCGTCAAGGGAGGCAGTCCCAGGTAGAGTCACACAAGATGACTCTAGTAGCATGGCCCTATCAACCTCAGCACTCCATGATGTCATACGCGGCGATGTCTCGACAACCCCCTCTTCCAGAGCCTGACGGGGTACCTCACCGTCAGGTCGACGACCACGCCCGATGGCGGCTGGCGCGGGGACACACTGAGCCGTAATGTGATCCAGAGCGCGCAGAGGCAGCAAGTTCTTCTCTGTCCAGGGTACGTAACGTACACCTGGGAACGAAACTCCTCCAGTTGAATGTATGAAGGAATCGGCTGACGCAGGGACATTTTCACGTAAATGACCCCCTGAAGGCCATTATAGTGGCTGTCAGACCACCTACTGGTGACCAGGTGGATCTTCCCATAACGCTCAAAAACGTCACGTATATCAACTTCATTGGCCTCAAAAGGCATGTTTCTCACACGTACCCACGTATAGTATCGTGAAACGTCATGCAACTGGACAGAAACTGCTGGGGTGACTTGCTTACTTATATCCTGGTACTGGGTCACAATCTTCTCGTTACATTGAGTGTCACAAAACTTGACGAAGATCCGTGTAGTTCCATTCAAGGCGACGCCACACAAGGATTCACGTTGAATGCCATAAGTATCACGAATGATTGCTGGCAGTAACACATTTACTGATTCGCCGGTGATAGATCCCTGCGTTAGTTGAATACAAACAGTATTAACACGGCGGCGAAACGCAGTCGCCATTGTTGTTGATGTTGTAAACACTCCTCCACCAGGTGTCGGGACTGAGGAGCAACAGCTGAACCTTTTCATATAATTTTATATTGCTTATATTTGCGATAATAACTAAATCGTAAATGTATGACTTTATATTATTATTTGACTGTTATATTGTTATTTGACTTATGTTGTTAGGATGTACATAATATGTGCTCAGTTCAAGTCTTGTCAAACTACTGTAATTATCGCTTGTCGCTCGTTATACTGCCGGCTTCTGAACTGTGCTGTCCACGGAGCTATCACGTGATTGAGGGGGGTGTCCTCACCTCTCGTGAAGTATTCAGTCTGCTCGAGACTCGCTTGGTGGTTGGACAGATTGTCTGTCTCATTTTTCTTGTTAGTTCTGTATTACTTTGTTCACAGAACATTGTATAGACTTAGTGATTTTCGACGTTGTACTGAGGTTGTGTGTCACAGACACTCTGAGCATCTCAGGTCCTTAGCTATAGCTTATGACCTAATTTTGTATTGGTTTCTGTGTATTGTCACAGTCGGGTTTTTCCTATGCTGAACTTAGATTCAGTAGTATGGGAGTTTTGTAACTTTTGTGGAGGATCTGCTGATGGTCCCTACTTAGTGTCGTTATATTATTCCCAGTTCTGATTCTGTGTCGCAGTCGCATATTGCATTGCTATTGGGCTTAGCATTCTTTGTTGTTCAAGCAGACTGTTCGGGTTGCCAGTCGGTCACGAAGTTAGTTTATTTGAGGACTTTGTCGGTCACTTGTTTAAGTCTTAGTCGAGTCTTGAGACATAGCGAACTACTTAAGAGCACTTACACATATACATACACTCTTGTACATATTTGTAATATCTTATTAAATGTTAATGTACCAGACGGTACTTAAGAATTATAAATGTGATATGTGCTTTCAGCACAATAATATTGAACTCGAGAGATTGATTTTATTTTGATTGCTATGATTAATTTAATTTGATAATATACCTCTAGACTTAATAAATTTATTAAATTTTAATTTCTCTAGTTAGTAGCCTACCAGTTGTAATCCTGAAGCACTATTGAATAATACTAAATTTTAATGGATAATTGGACAAGGATACTGACTACTTGTTACGAAAACCCAGTAACAGGCTGGATGCTAGAAGGGCAGTCCTTTCTAGTATTCACTGGAGATCTCTAAGCTTTTAGAATCGCGTTTTTTGTAACAGTGGTGGCGATGGTTGTGGAAGTGGTGGTGGCGATGGTTGTGGTAGTGGTGGTGGCTATGGTTGTGGTAGTAGTGGTGGCTATGGCTGTGGTAGTGGTGGTGGTGATGGTTGTGGTAGTGGTGGTGGCTATGGTTGTGGTAGTGGTGGTGGCTATGGTTGTGGTAGTAGTGGTGGCTATGGCTGTGGTAGTGGTGGTGGCTATGGTTGTGGTAGTGGTGGTGGTGATGGTTGGGGTAGTGGTGGTGGCTATGGTTGTGGAAGTGGTGGTGGTGATGGTTGTGGTAGTGGTGGTGGCTATGGTTGTGGTAGTGGTGGTGGCGATGGTTGTGGTAGTGGTGGTGGCTATGGCTGTGGTAGTGTGGTGGCTATGGTTGTGGTAGTGGTGGTAGCGATGGTTGTGGTAGTGGTGGTGGCTATGGCTGATGGTAGTGGTGGTGTATGGCTGTGGTAGTGGTGGTGGCTATGGCTGTGGTAGTGGTGGTGGCTATGGTTGTGGTAGTGGTGGTGGCTATGGTTGTGGTAGTGGTGGTGGCTATGGTTGTGGTAGTGGTGGTGGTGATGGTTGTGGTAGTGGTGGTGGCTTTGGTTGTGGTGGTGGTGGTGATGGTTGTGGTAGTGGTGGTGGCTATGGTTGTGGTAGTGTGGTGGCGATATTTGTGGTAATGGTGGTGGCTATGGTTGTGGTAGTGGTGGTGCCGATGGTTGTGGTAGTGGTGGTGGCTATGGTTGTGGTAGTGGTGGTGGTGATGGTTGTGGTAGTGGTGGTGGTGATGGTTGTGGTAGTGGTGGTGGTGATGGTTGTGGTAGTGGTGGTGGTGATGGTTGTGGTAGTGGTGGTGGTGATGGTTGTGGTAGTGGTGGTGGCTATGGTTGTGGTAGTGGTGGTGGTGATGGTTGTGGTAGTGGTGGTGGCTAAGGTTGTGGTAGTGGTGGTGGTGATGGTTGTGGTAGTGGTGGTGGCTATGGTTGTGGCAGTGGTGGTGGCTATGGTTGTGGTAGTGGTGGTGGTGATGGTTGTGGTAGTGGTGGTGGCTATGGTTGTGGTGGTGGTGGTGATGGTTGTGGTAGTGGTGGTGGCTATGGTTGTGGTAGTGGTGGTGGCGATATTTGTGGTAGTGCTGGTGACTATGGTTGTGGTAGTGGTGGTGGCTATGGTTGTGGTAGTGGTGGTGGCGATGGTTTGTGGTAGTGGTGGTGGCTATGGTTGTAGTGGTGGTGGCGATGGTTGTGGTAGTGGTGGTGGTGGCGATGGTTGTGGTAGTGGTGGTGGCGATGGTTGTAGTAGTGTGTGGTGGCGATGTTTGTAGTAGAGCTGGTGACTATGGTTGTAGTAGTGGTGGTGGCGATGGTTGTGGTAGTGGTGGTGGCGATGGTTGTGGTAGTGGTGGTGGCGATATTTGTGGTAGTGCTGGTGACTATGGTTGTAGTTAGTGGTGGGTGCGATGGTTTGTAGTAGTGCTGGTGACTATGGTTGTGGTAGTGGTGGTGGCGATGGTTGTAGTAGTGGTGGTGGCGATGGTTGTAGTAGTGGTGGTGGCGATGGTTGTGGTAGTGGTGGTGGCGATATTTGTGTTAGTGCTGGTGACTGTGGTTGTGGTAGTGGTGGTGGCGAGGTTGTGGTAGCTGTGGTGGTGAATCACTGCACATTTGTCTGCCACTGTTGTCATTTAACTACCGCTCACACAATGGTTATGTTAGGCATAACAAAGCTAATGAACTAATTGATGCCTTGTTAAAGTGTGTCGCTGTTGTTGATGCTGATCCTTCCTTTATTGATGCTTGACTTTATGCTAAATGAAGAATGTTGTAACGAGTAGCCAGACCAGAGGATTTTCATGGAACTGATGTTAAATTGGTGGTCGCCAGGTCCTTGATACTGGCAGCCACGACATTGTTCCATGATACTCCAGGTGTCGCTCACCCTGGCAGCCACGATATTGTTCCATGATACTCCAGGTGTCGCTCACCCTGGCAGCACGATATTGTTTCCATGATACTCCAGGTGTCGCTCACCCTGGCAGCCACGACATTGTTCCATGATACTCCAGGTGTTGCTTACCCTGGCAGCCACGACATTGTTCCATGATACTCCAGGTGTCGCTCATCCTGGCAGCCACGACATTGTTCCATGATACTCCAGGTGTCGCTCATCCTGGCAGCCACGACATTGTTCCATGATACTCCAGGTGTCGCTCACCCTGGCAGCCACGACATTGTTCCATGATACTCCAGGTGTCGCTCATCCTGGCAGCCACGACATTGTTCCATGATACTCCAGGTGTCGCTCATCCTGGCAGCCACGACATTGTTCCATGATACTCCAGGTGTCGCTCACCCTGGCAGCCACGACATTGTTCCATGATACTCCAGGTGTCGCTCACCCTGGCAGCCACGATATTGTTCCATGATACTCCAGGTGTCGCTCATCCTGGCAGCCACGCATTGTTCCATGATACTCCAGGTGTCGCTCATCCTGGCAGCCACGACATGTTCCATGATACTCCAGGTGTCGCTCACCTTGGCAGCCACGACATTGTTCCATGATACTCCAGGTGTCGCTCACCCTGGATAAGACTGCAGTGTCAGACAAACTAAAATGGAATACATTTCACCTACAACACAACAGAGTGAATACATACACAAACACGTGGCTTGCTTGCAACAGAAGGATGGCATCAATACATACACAAACACGTGGCTTGCTTGCAACAGAAGGGTGGCATCAATACGTACACAAACACGTGGCTTGCTTGCAACAGAAGGGTGGCGTCAATAGTTGAAACTCAATTCTGTGAAAACTTATCATAAAAAAGAGCCATGGGAAAGAACTGTTAACCTATTGACAAATTTCTGGACCTTGGAGAAGAGCAATAGATATATGATTTTAGTAGTCTATGATTTCTCATATTACTACAGACTTGTTGCAGTCCCTGACGAAAGTGCCAACACCGCAGCTGACACTTTCACTGAGTCAGTCGTCATTATCTCTGTCGTAAAGCTTATAATTCAGGCAACAGTTCCTAGTTCATAAGAGTCACGTTTAAGGATATTTTCCTTAAGTACAATATCCACCCAGCAGGTACATACTAGCTGAAAAATTTGTGAGATGTTGCATAAAATAGATTAATCCTGATTGTACTACCTGGGATTATGCAATTCCAATTGTAGAGTGAACTCTAAACTCTATTTAACGGTATCCTCGATAATACACCCACACTTTGTACTGTATACATATGATTAGCACCTTCCGTATGCGCTTTCATTCTTTCATCTGCAGTGTAACTATAAGTGTTGATCTCAGTTTGAGTAGGACTCCCAACTCTCACTGTATGTTTCAGAAAGTAAATCTTACAAAGACTACTCCTACGTTTAATAATTTTCACATTGGTACCACTAAAGAAAGCACAGCACAACCGGTTTGTAAAATGATGTTGCAAAATGATAATCAGGAACTTGAAATGTCTAAGTTTGTGTGCAAATTCTTTGATACTAAGAGTTCTCAGCCATTCACGAGATGTAAGAAATATTGCAAGTGGGACTTGAACAAACCGTTCTTGGACCTTACGTAACTTGTAGACAATGATAGAGCAGAAGTCGAATTAGATAGGTAAGGGCTGAGACTGCATGTTCACACAACAGATGCTCATGACAATGCTCCAGCTTCCATTTCTCACAGTGCAACAGATGTCAGTCTACCTGTCAAGTACCCTTATGTTCCTCGTCCTAGGTATTGTGTATTTTCATATGAGAGACTCTGTCCTTGATATTTCAGACTCGATGTCGAATATACCAACTGTGTAGAATAGAAGGTGTATGTGGGTGTAATACTGATTAATTATTTATGCAGTCAAGTCATTAGTTCAATCCAGTCCAAGAAACCTGTCATTCCATTCCCAGTTAACTGAACTGCTTACCTCTGATTCCACACAAGGCAGTGTATGCCAGTTAGTTCCCATTTTGTCCTAGGCACATGTCGATTAGACACTAGGCCTGTTGTATATGTATGTGTGTGTGTGTGTGTGTGTGTGTGTGTGTGTGTGTGCGTGTGGGGTGTGTGTGTGTGTGTGTGTGTGTGTGTGTGTGTGTGTGTGTGTGTGTGCGTGTGTGTGTGTGTGTGTGTGTGTGTGTGTGTACTCACCTAATTGTACTAACCTAATTGTGGTTGCAGGGGTCGAGACTCAGCTCCTGGCCCCGCCTCTGTGTAGGTGTATCTCTGTTGATCTGAAGGGCAATGGAAGACCCTTCATGTGTGGCCAGTGCCAGTAACATGCACATAAATGCTCATTCAACAATACTGTTAACAAGCACTTACCGTTGTGAGGAGTGGAATCTGCAGGTTACTGACTCCAGTTATGACCACCATGAGATACTACGTCATGAGTCTCTGATCTACATCCGGCTTTGTGAAGGAGGGACGTTGTCGTTATGTAATGTAACAGCGAATAGTCTAATTCACATTGCAATGTAATTATAGAACCTTGGTGTTCTTCACTGTACTATCCAAGTTTAGGGCAAGTCGCCCACTTTAACTAAGCTGTTATGTAAGGGAAGTAGAGCGACATGTTTAGAAGGACACCACTCTCACGAACCCTTCTAGGGCGGGGAAGGTGGCAAAGCAGAGCTTGCTACCACCTGCAGCTCACAAGACTGCCATTCCCACGAGCCTCCCTGGGGCAGGGAAGTTGGCAGACCAGAGGCCTAGCTTCTCCCTACGAGCCCCGTGAGGGCGGGGAATGAGAGTAGGCCTGGGGACAGTTAGTCCCAGAAGATGAGAAGATAATTGTATTTTTTCCCATGGCAGACATAGGTCTCAGACATTCCCAAGATAGGGAACCAAGCCCGGATCACCATCTGGGAAAGACCCGGGTTGGAAGAGTACCGACAAATCAAGAAGACTTGACAAGGTGAGGTTCGGTCGCCTGCACTCTCATCATACGTGTGTTTTGACGTGGCTGGCATGGGTACGCTCCCTGCCCTGGTGGCTGGCATAAGTGGGTAGCCCTCTTGTCAATTTGTGTAGGCTGGGATAAAAACAATCGTAGTTACTAAATTAGTTCTGGCTCTAACACAGCTAATGTACTTATAAGAGGTGGTATGATACATTAGCCTATACCTAGAAGGTGTTCCAAGTCAACACCCCAGCGGCCAGGTCAACGTACCTGGAGGGTGTTCCAGGTCAACATACCTGGAGGGTGAAAGTTAAGACACTTGCACAACATCTGGTTATCTTTATTGTAAACGTTTCGCCATCCAGTGGCTTTATCAATACAAATTCTTGGACATAATTAGAAAACAGAAGAACTATATACAAAAGATGAGGTAATCAGTCCCTCAGCCTTGGAGGTGGTGTTTACAACACCGTGGTTGTAGAGATTCTGAGGTAAGGAGACTGGCGCTTATATAGGCGTCAGTGAAGAGAGACGTGTAGCAGACGAAGGGCATAGTCACTGGTAGGCGGGATTCCCCAGTGGAAGTAGGTCCTTCCCAAATTGATGGGCTAGTTGTAGAAGTCGTGAAGAAGGTCATGTAGATGTCCTCTGAATCAAGATACCATGATGTCAGGCACTGCAACATCATGGTATCTTGATTCAGAGGACATCTACATGACCTTCTTCACGACTTCTACAACTAGCCCATCAATTTGGGAAGGACCTACTTCCACTGGGGAATCCCGCCTACCAGTGACTATGCTCTCGTCTGCTACACGTCTCTCTTCACTGACGCCTATATAAGCGCCAGTCTCCTTACCTCAGAATCTCTACAACCACGGTGTTGTAAACACCACCTCCAAGGCTGAGGGACTGATTACCTCATCTTTTGTACATAGTTCTTCTGTTTTCTAATTATGTCCAAGAATTTGTATTGATAAAGCCACTGGATGGCGAAACGTTTACAATAAAGATAACCAGATGTTGTGCAAGTGTCTTAACTTTCACCCTCCAGGTATGTTGACCTGTCTTGCACATATCTGGAGGGTGTTCTAGGGTGTACCACAAGTATCACAATCACAAGAATCGCAACCACAAGTATCACAACCACAAGTATTACAACCACAAGTATCACAACCACAAGCATCACAACACAAGCATCACAACCACAAGATCCAACCACAAGCATCACAACCAAACAAGCATCACAAGCACAACACCACAACCACAAGATCACAACCCAAGATCACAACCACAAGCATCACAACAAATAAACCATATCACACCACAAGTTCACAACCACAAGTATCACAACCACAAGCATACAACACAAGCATCACAACCAAAGATCACAACACAAGCATCACAACCACAAATCACAAACAAAAAAACAAATCACAACACAAGATCACAACCACAAGCATCAACAACACAAGCATCACAACCACAAGTAATCACCAACCACAAGCATCACAACCACAAGCATCACAAAAACAAACAAGTACACAACCACAAGCTCAACCAAGTCCATCCAAAAACCCCAAGCATCACAACCACAAGATCACAACCACAACATCACAACAAAACACACAACACAAGCTCACAACCACAAGATCAAACCACAAAACAAACACAAGTACCCAAATCACAACCACAAGCATCACAACCACAAGCATCAAAACCCACAAGTATCACAACCACAAGCATCAAAACCCACAAGCATCACAACCACAAGTCCACAACCAAACAATCCAACACAAGCCCAAAACCCACAAGCCACACCACAAGACAAACCACAATCACACCACAAGTATCACAACCACAAGCATCACAACCACAAGTCACAACCACAAGCTCACAACCACAAGCATCACAACCACAAGATCACAACCACAAGATCACAACCACAAGCATCACAAGCACAAGCATCACAACACAAGTATACAACACAATATCACAACCACAAGCATCACAACCACAAGATCAAAACCCAAAAAGCATCACAACCCAGCATCACAACCACAAGATCACAACCACAAGCATCAAAAACCACAAGCATCACAAGCACAAGCATCACAACCACAAGCATCAAAAACACAAGACCCCACCACAAAAGCATCACAACCACAAGCATCACAAACCACAAGTATCACAACCACAACATCACAACACAAGATCACAACACAAGCATCACAACCACAAGCATCACAACCCACAACATCACAACCACAAGCACCACAACCAAAAGATCACAACCAAACAAGCATCACAACCACAATATCACAACCACAAGCATCACAACCACAACCCAATCACAACCACAAGATCACAACCACAACCCATCACAACACAAGCATCCAACCACAAGATCACAACCACAAGCATCACAACCACAAGCATCACAACCACAAGTATCACAACCACAAGATCACAACCACAAGCATCACAAACCACAAGATCACAAACCACAAGTATCACAACCACAAGCATCACAACCAATACAACACAAGCACACAACCACAAGCATCACAACCACAAGATCACAACCACAAGATCACAACCACAAGCATCACAACCACAAGAATCACAACCACAAGATCACAACCACAAGCTTTCACAACCACAAGCATCACAACCACAAGTATCACAACCACAAGCATCACCAAACACACAAAAACATCACAACCACAAGACACAACAAGACACAACCACAAGATCACAACCACAAGCATCACCCACAAGATCACAACAACATCAAACCACAAGCCACACAACCACAAAAACCACAAACCAACCAAGCATCACAACCAACAAAAATCACAACCCCCAAACATCACAACCACAAGTATCACAACACACAACATCACACAAACACACAACACAACACAAACCAAAAGAAACAACCACAACCCATCACAAACACAAGCATCAAAACCCACAAGTATCCCCACCAAAGCATCACAACCACAAGCATCACAACCAACAAGTATCACAACACACAAAACAACACAAACAAAAGCCAACACAAGCCACAACAAAGCACCCAACAAAACCACAACAAACCCCAAAAAAAACAAGCACCCAACAACGAACAAGAACACAAAACCAACACACAAGCATCACAACCACAAGTATCACAAAACCACAAAAATCACAAACCCAACAAAATCACAACCCCAAGCATCACAACCACAAGCACCAAGCAACAACATCACAAGCACAAGCACACAACCACAAGTAACAAAACCACAACAAAACAACCACAAGCATCACAAAACCAAAGTATCACAACAAGTAACACAACCACAAAATCAAACCACAAGTAACAAACAAGCATACAACACAAGCATCACAACCACAAGTATCACAACCCCAAAGAAATCCAAAAGCATAAAAACAACAAATCACAACCACAAGTATCACAACCACAACATCACAACCACAATATCAACAACCACAAATCAAAACCCACACATCAACCACAAGCATCACAACCACAAGTAACAAACCACAAGCAACAAAAACAAGATCACAACAAAAAGTATACAACCACAAAAAACCACCACAAGCATCAAAAACCACAAGTATCACAACACAAGCATCACAAGCCAAGCATCACAAGCACAAGTATCACAACCACAAGCATCACAACCAAAAAGCATCACAAGCACAAGCATCACAACCACAAGCATCACAAGCACAAGCATCACAACCACAAGCATCCAACCACAAGCATCACAACCACAAGTATCACAACCACAAGCATCACAACCACAATACACAACCACAAGCATCACAACCACAAGCATCACAAGCACAAGCATCACAACACAACACAAAACCCACAAGCATCACAACCACAAGCATCACAACCACAAAGAAACACAACCACAAGTACACAACCACAAGCATCACAACCACAAGCATCACAATCACAAGCATCACAAGCACAAGCATCACAACCACAAGTACACAACCTCAAGCATAAACAACCACAAGATCAAACCACAAGCATCACAACCACAAGCATCACAATGCACCATCATGTAAGACGGCTATAAAATAATAATAATAATATAATAATAATAAAATAATAAAATAATAATAAATAATAATTATAATTAATAATAATAATAATAATAATAATAATAATAATAATAATCATTTACTACATGTACATTTTACACAGTTTAAACAATTTAATATGTAATTTTTCCCACACCCAAGTAGCCTGGACTTATTGTGTGTTTTTGTATCTCATCTCATTTGAGGTGTAGTTAGAAGCCTCAGCTACACTAAATACAGTGTTGAGTCAGTTAATGTTAAGTCAGGACAACACGTAAATGTGTAGCTGAATAAAGTAAGTCCTGTAGCAGCCACTCCGACACCTGAAATTGTTTTTATCTTCCCTCAGCTATATTTCGGCTGCGACATCTGTCCCGTTATTTGTGTCCACAGACTCCCACAGGCATCCTGAGCTATGTCATCCTTTATCTTGTGTGTTCCCTTCTCTGTTCTTCTGATCGGACTCTACCCAAACCTGTACTGTAAAAGAATCAGAAAATACCTGTAGATTTTTATTGCTTTCTGTACATTTAAGGCTTTTTTTATAGACAATTATCTGTGAGGAATAAAAAATTCTGACAACTTAGTAGGTATAATTTTTAGGGATACCTAATTTAATTCTTATCACTACTAATATCCATCCATTTAACAATTTGCAATCAAGACTAATGTTACTAACAAGAGTTTGTTTTAGTGCGAGTATTACTACCATATTATAAGCAACACAAACTTCTCCCTAAGTCACAATACAAGCCCCACCTATAATTTGTTTAATAATTCCCTGGCAGTGGCGGAGTCAGCAGTGGTGGCGACATCGATGGCAGCGGCGTCAGTAATGGTGGCGACATCGATGATAGCGGAGTCAGTAGTTGGTGGCGTCATAATGGCTTTGCAGTAAATCAGGGAACGGATGGGATTGAACCCATGGCAAATGAGTCCTAAAATTCACAGGCCAGTGCGTTAACCCCCTCGACTAGGTGTGATGAGAGACGGACATCACGTTGGACATGAATTATCATGTCAATCTCGGGGTTCATCATCCTCATCTTTCACATATTTAACAAGACACCATTCAACAAACAGAAATTCTGGAGGACGGTGGGGAATGGGAGTTAGGCCTATATCATATAAAAGATTACAACAGGTGTATAACATATAATAAACAATCCATGGTTAGTAGAGTACGATGAGTCAGGTATGAATCCACGGAGGCGGCGCATCAAACTAACTTGTTCAGTTAGCCCTGACTTCCATGTAACTGTTTCCACACTCACTGAAGCTTATCAGCTGTTAGTGTTTACATTCCATACAGTTTGTGTTATTTTGTTTACCATATTTCAAAGACAGTAACAGACAAGTGAAAAGACACAGGCGCACACCAACATACATGACCATGTACACACATGCACAAACAAATTATCACACACACACACACACACATACACACACACACACACACACACACACACACACACACACACACACACACAATGGATCAGGGAATACTTGTCAGGAAGACAGCAGCGAGTCATGGTACGTGGCGAGATGTCAGAGTGGGCACCTGTGACCAGCGGGGTCCCGCAGGGGTCAGTCCTAGGACCAGTGCTGTTTCTGGTATTTGTGAACGACATGACGGAAGGAATAGACTCTGAGGTGTCCCTGTTTGCAGATGACGTGAAGTTGATGAGAAGAATTCACTCGATCGAAGACCAGGCAGAACTACAAAGGGATCTGGACAGGCTGCAGACCTGGTCCAGCAATTGGCTCCTGGAGTTCAATCCCACAAGTGCAAAGTCATGAAGATTGGGGAAGGGCAAAGAAGGCCGCAGACGGAGTACAGTCTAGGGGGTCAGAGACTACAAACCTCACTCAAGGAAAAAGATCTTGGGGTGAGTATAACACCAGGCACATCTCCTGAAGCGCACATCAACCAAATAACTGCTGCAGCATATGGGCGCCTAGCAAACCTCAGACCAGCATTCCGACATCTTAATAAGGAATCATTCAGGACCCTGTACACCGTGTACGTTAGGCCCATATTGGAGTATGCGGCACCAGTTTGGAACCCACACCGAGCCAAGCACGTGAAGAAACTAGAGAAAGTGCAAAGGTTTGCAACAAGACTAGTCCCAGAGCTAAGAGGTATGTCCTACGAGGAGAGGTTAAGGGAAATCAACCTGACGACACTGGAGGACAGGAGAGATAGGGGGGACATGATAACGACATACAAAATACTGAGAGGAATTGACAAGGTGGACAAAGACAGGATGTTCCAGAGATTGGACACAGTAACAAGGGGGCACAGTTGGAAGCTGAAGACACAGATGAATCACAGGGATGTTAGGAAGTATTTCTTCAGCCACAGAGTAGTCAGTAAGTGGAATAGTTTGGGAAGCGATGTAGTGGAGGCAGGATCCATACATAGCAGAGGTATGATAAAGCTCACGGCTCAGGGAGAGTGACCTAGTAGCGATCAGTGAAGAGGCGGGGCCAGGAGCTCGGACTCGACCCCCGCAACCTCAACTAGGTGAGTACACACACACACACACACACACACACACACACACACACACACACACGCTTAAAAAAAGTGACATCTGTTAACACATATATTACCAGAGAATACTAGAAGGTCAACTTACTGACGCTCTCTAGCACCTAGACTGTCACTGGCGTTCAACAGTTAATTAATGAGAGTTCAGAATTTATTATCGTGTACGTCACATAGCGCTGTAGACTGTACATGGGATCACAACTGGTTGAAATCATACCAAGAGAGAAAAGTTTGGAAACTTTAATAAAAAAAAAAAATGTGTCTAGGTTTAACAATACTTGCATTGAAATATGGTGATATGTTCCAATACATTGTTTGAAAACTATACATATTATACATAGTCTGTACATTTAATTTAACTGTGCTATCAGCACTCTACTTATGATACTGTACACAAAAATACTCTTAAAGTAACTGTACCATCGGGTACGTTACTGAAACATGAGTGGCGGCAGCACGGAAGATTGGAACTGTCAGTAAAATGATAGGCAGGAAGGCAGAAGTGCACCAGGTATAAAATTTTCAGAGACTAGAAAGATACTCAGGGGAAAAAAATACACCTAGTCAAACTGACCCATGTAAAAGAAACGGCACAAGACAGGATTATATAGCATAAACCAACACTACTGCAGATGGAAAAGTATCGATGTGTGTACCTCGACTGGGATAGAACAGACAAGGAGAGAGAGCACCTGAGAGAAGAGAATAAAATCAGCAGAGACATAGAGGGCGATCAGAGACTTCACCGAGAGATGTAGAAACTCAGCCTTCTGGGGCAGACCATGCACAGCCCTGTACACTCTCCGCAAGACCATGCACAGCCCCGTACACTCTCCGCAAGACCATGCACAGCCCTGTACACTCTCCGCAAGACCATGCACAGCCCTGTACACTCTCCGCAAGACCATGCACAGCCCTGTACACTCTCCGCAAGACCATGCACAGCCCCATACACTCTCCGCAAGACCATACACAGCTCTATACATTCTCAGCAAGACCATACACAGCTCTATACATTCTCAGCAAGACCATACACAGCTCTATACATTCTCAGCAAGACCATACACAGCTCTATACATTCTCAGCAAGACCATACACAGCTCTATAAATTCTCAGCAATACCATACACAGCTCTATACATTCTCAGCAAGACCATACACAGCTCTATACATTCTCCGCAAGACCATGCACAACACCATACAGACCCTCCTCAAGACTATGTACAGCACCATACAAACCCTCAAGACCATGCATGGCCCCATACAGATCTTCAAGACCATGCACGGCACTATACACAAGAACCTTCGTCACAACCACCCCTCACCCCAACCAATCCCCAAACACCCCACCCTCACCGGACTCCCTCACCTACATCAATAATAATAATAATAATAATAATAATAATAATAATAATAATAATTATAATAATCTTTATCAAGATAACGTAACCTTATACTCTGATACATAAGACATGACACTTATGTCACTGACACTATACATTGTGATCATTTTCTTATATTCTCTAAAGTAAGAAAGAAGAGTCTCAATCTTGAGGAATTTGAAGTTGAACAATGAGACACTTGTGCAACATTTGAAAATCTTCATTGTGGGAATACGTTTGCTTGACCTGCATGTATGACCTACTTACACTAGTGGATTTGTCCATTGGCGACTCCGCCTCCTCCTGCTTCTACTCACCTGACTGCAATGTATAAGTCACTTCTGCGAGCATATGCTGCTCTTTTCTCAAAATTGATGGACTGAACACATCCATTCCAGGCTGCGTGACTGATTACCTCATTTTCCTCATCTTTCACCTTTTTTCTCTGTACTGGACTGAAGAAGCCACTGGCTGGCAAAACATTTCCTCAATAAAGATTTCCAGATCTTGCATAAGTGTCTCATTCTTCAAGCTTGTTTTAGAGATCGTGAAAATTAAATATTTTACACACAGCATAAGTTAGCAGTTAACAATGTTCCCATACATCAGTTTTTACTATGATCAATATCATTAAGTTAACAATTTTACTATCTCCCTTTACGTCACAAAAAAATTACAATAACGGCAATATTAAAATGTCAGTAATGACGACTTTGTACAGGAATACAGAAAGAGACATAAAATAGTTCTGCGGCAGTAAACAAAGTACTGAGAACACTTCCTTGTGACGGACACAACAATCCACGTTTCTCGAAGCTTGGTTGAAGTTGGTGTATCTGAGTATTGTTGGTATAACAGATACTACATACCTTAATAGTTGTAGAAAGCAACCCACCTTAATAAATATTTAACATTTCTTATAAGAGACGATATTGTAACTCACGAAATCGCAATAACAGGATTGCAAACACATCTGGGAACGGGTGGGACTTGAACTCATGGCGAGTGAGTTCTAAAACTCAATTACGTATCTTCAGTCCGAAATGTTTTGTCTACAGAGTAAGCTTCTTCAGCCGAGTACAGAGGAGGAAGCCTATTGTGTAGAGGCGAAACGTTTCAGAATAAAGATATCTAACTATCGCACATGTGACTTACTTATCAACTTATCGCTGTTGTATACCATTACCATATTCACAAAAACTCAAGTCTCACCTGATCCATGTTTTAAATTTGCGATGTTCTGCTCACTAACTGGAAGAAAATAACAATCGTGCATCCACAAAAACGGCTTAAATCAGATTTATATCTGCCTATTTTAGAATTTGTTTATGGAAGACTGAGAGAATGGAACCAATACCTGGCCAAGAACGCCAAGAAATTAGGGAAAGACGAGGTAGGGGTAGACGAGGCAGGGGTGGGCAAGGCAGGGTAGATGAGGCAGGAGGTAGACGAGGCAGGGGGTAGACGAAGCGGGGGTTTAGATGAGGCAGGGGTAGCCCAAGGCAGGGGTAGATGAGGCAGGAGGTAGACGAGGCAGGGGGTAAAACGAGGGCACGGGTAGATGGGGCAGGAGGTAGACGAGGAAAGGGGGTAGACGAGGCAGGGGGTAGACGAGGCAGGGGGGGTAGACGAGGCAGGGGGTAGACAGGCAGGGGGGGTAGACGAGGCAGGGGGGTTGACGGGGCGGGGGAAAGATCACAGAAGTAAAACGATGCAGGGGTAGATAAAGCAGGTGTAAAAAGGAACAGGAGTACAGCTCTGCTGCTGCGTATTTGTCTGATAACTTTTATTCTGTAGCCCCCTCAGTGTTAATAGTACATTAATATTTCATGAGATGACAGAACTGGGATCAACTCTGTTTAGTTGTTCACCAGATTACATTTACTCGTTGATCTCAGACTAACACATTGTCATGTGCTGTCTTTAATTTATAAAGTATTAGAAATGTTGGGTTAGTCAGTACTTTCAGAAAACCCCGTTTTTAATATCACATTGATACTGGCATTATCAACTTGCTAAACTGTCACCATACACTGTCATTATCAACTTTCTACTGCTGTCGCCATACACTGTCATTTCAACTTGTTACTACCATCACCATACACTGTCATTATCATACTTGCTACTACTGTCACCATACACTGTCATTATCAACTTATTACTACTGTCACCATTACACTGTCATATCAACTTGTTACTCACTGTCACCATACACTGTCATTATCAACTTTCTACTGCTGTCACCATACACTGTCATTATCAACTTGTTACTGTCACCATACACTGTCATTATCAACTTGCTACTACTGTCACCATACACTGGCATTATCAACTTGCTACTGCTGTCACCATACACTGCCATTATCAACTTGTTACTACTGTCACCATACACTGTCATTATCAACTTGTTACTACTGTCACCATACACTGTCATTATCAACTTGCTACTACTGTCACCATAAGAACATAAGAACATAAGAACGATGGAACACTGCAGAAGGCCTACTGGCCCATGCGAGGCAGGTCCAAGTCTCCTACCGGCTTAAGCCAATGCACCCAACCTAGTCAGGTCAGGTCACATTGACTTAAGGGAGGAACACGGCAACCGACCTGGTAGCACAAGCTATCAGGTCTAACTCACACCCACCCACATCTACTCATGTATTTATCCAACCTATTTTTAAAGCTACACAACGTTCTGGCCTCTATAACGGTACTTGGGCGTTTTGTTCCACTCATCCACAACTCTATTACCAAACCAGTACTTTCCTATATCCTTCCTGAATCTGAATTTTTCCAACTTAAAACCATTGCTGCGAGTCCTGTCTAGGCTAGATATTTTCAGCACACTATTTACATCCCCTTTATTTATTCCTGTCTTCCATTTATACACCTCAATCATATCCCCCCTAATTCTACGTCTTTCTAGAGAGTGCAGTTTCAGGGCCCTTAGTCTATCCTCATAGGGAAGGTTTCTGATACATGGGATCAACTTTGTCATCCTCCTTTGTACATTTTCCAGAGAATTTATATCCATTCTGTAATACGGTGACCAAAACTGTGCAGCATAATCTAAATGAGGCCTAACCAAGGATGTATAGAGTTGAAGAACAACCTGAGGACTCCTATTATTTATGCTTCTTGTTATGAAGCCAAGGATTCTATTAGCTTTATTGCGAACACTTATGCACTGTTGTCTTGGTTTCAGATTACTGCTAACCAGAACTCCTAAATCTTTTTCGCAATCCGTAATATTAAGATCTACATTATTTAGTTTATATGTGGCATGGTTATTGTCCTGTCCAACATTTAGAACTTTGCATCTGTCTTTATCAACTTGCTACTACTGTCACCATACACTGTCATTATCAACTTGCTACTACTGTCACCATACACTGTCATTATCAACTTGCTACTACTGTCACCATACACTGTCATTATCAGCGTGTTACTACTGTCACCATACACGGTCATTATCAACTTGCTACTACTGTCACCATACACTGTCATTATCAGCTTGGTACTACTGTCACCATACACTGTCATTATCAACTTGTTACTACTGTCACCATACCTGTCATTATCAACTTGTTACTACTGTCACCATCCCTTGTCATTATCAATTTTCCCTACTCCCATCACCATAAATTTAATTATCAGCTTGGTACTATGTCAAAATTACACTGTCATTTCCCCTTGCAAACTCCCTGTGACCATACCCCTTTCATCAACTTGCAAATATTTGTCACCTTTTAACTCTTTCATTATAAACTTTGCTACTACAAATTTTGGGGGATTTCAAAACACGTGGATTAGGTAAAAAATATAAAGAAAGGCTGTTTTCATTTTTAAATTACAGTTGTGTGGAGAGAGCCCGGCCGTTACCTTGCCTCCTTGCTCCCCATCAAACCCACTGTTGACCGGCCCCCCAAAAAGTACCCGTAAACGAGGGTCTAATCCCAGTTAAAGCGCAAAATTGAATGGGACAGTGACTCGGGGCAAAAAGACGGGTTGGGGTCTTTAAATTTAAACGGTAAAAGGGGTTTTATGGTAATGGTTACAAACTACGAAGCTGGGGCGACGGCAAAGGTATGTCTTTCCCGCATAAAACCCAAATTTCCAAAACTAGAGTGGCAGGTTACGGCTTGGGTGATTCTATAAAAATGTCGTACACAACAAAAAACCATTATATTTTATTTAAGTGGGAACTTTGGAATAAAATTTTTAAAGTAACTAAAACTTTTAATGCCAAAAAAAGGGTAAAAATTTATTTCCCAATTTAAAAAACCAACAAATGAACAACGAAAAAAAATTTTGGGGTTTTCAAGTGAAAAAAAAAAATTTTTAAATGATCGATCTGTACCCGTGTGATTTAGGGATTTGGGAAGGAATATATACAAAGAAAGGTTTTTAACAGAAAGGCGGGATTTCGGTCCCACTCAAATCTGGGAATTTTTTAACTCCCCGGAATGCGGGGAAAAATTTGAACACAAAAAAAAAAAAATTCTTGAAAAATGAAAATTTGGGTACTGAAAATTATTCATTATACAGGGGTTATTTCTTTTAAACCCCAACTTGTTTGGGTTGGATTGAATTATGCAAAAATGGGTGTAAATCTCGGGAGGATCAAATTGGTAGCATTGGCAACCTCTTGCTGCATTTGAGGGCAAATCTAAAAGGGAAAGTTACAAATGATATTGAGGATTTTAAATTTCCCGGGATTTATTTTGGGAAAAAAAAGCCATTAAAGGGTTGATCGTTGACTGAGTATCAGAGGAAGAGAGTCCCGGATCAGGAGGTTTGGCCCCAAGGGGGGTCGTCACATTAGTCGGGGTTTGGGGAAAGGGTCATTATCTCACTTTACAAAATTCTATGATTTAAATTGCGATTCTTTATCCCTGACCAGTAAAAAATTTTCTCAAAAACCTTTTATACTTTTTTCCGTATTTTGTTAAAAACTACTCGATAAGGACCAAAAAAATTTTTGATCAAGCTTTGGCTTTGCAGCGTTTTTGGTTAAATTTAAATGGGCAAAAAATTTCTCAAACCAAAAATTTGTTTTTGGGATGGCTTTTTTCGGTGTTTGCAAACTCTTTTTTAAATTAAGTGTTGATTTATGAAGTGTTTCCGGTTTCTTCTAAAAAAAATTTGAGTTTAAGCTGGTACGAGTTCCCTATGAAATCATGGGGTTTTGTAAGGGGGTTTTTCGGATTAGAATATAAAAAACTTAAAAGGCAAAGTTTATCTACACCATAAAATTGCTTAAGGGTGGGGGGGTGTCCCCTATAGAAACATTGTAAGCAGATTTTTTAACACACTGCCCAAGGTATAACTTTCCCACCCCCGGGGGGTTTTCCACTGTTGGGTTTTTTTTGTGGCTCTAAAAAGACATCAAGTATTTCTTATTGGTTCGTTCCGTTTAACCCCCATTGCGGAAGGAGATGAGGAACAAGGGGTGGTTTTAGAGTTCTTGTACAAGGTACAAAAATTTTTTCAAATTTTCTTTTAAGAATTCACCCCCATTATTTTTTACTGGGGAACTAGGGGGGGTTTATGCCTGCAAGATAATGGGGTTTTTTTAAACGCTTTAGCTACTGTTCGGAAAAGTCTTATCTCCCTTTTGGAACTAACTCGAAATTCCCCCTGGTAAAATTTGGTTTTTACCAAACAAAACAGATGTTTTTTTACTTGGAGGGAACATTGGAAATTAGTTAACAAAATTTTGCGCAATTTTTCCCAAGGTTCGCTATTATTTGGATACCTTGGGAAATTTTTTTTTGGCCCCATTAGCATTGCCTTTATGTTGCATGCAGACACTACATTTCTTAAAAAATAAAAAAAATATAAGTTCCCAATTCGGGGCCAAAAGTTTTTAAATTTCTGGCTTTTTTTCCCTGAAGTTTCCTTTAACCGGGGGTTTTGCAAAACCGGGTTTAAATCGTGAACTAGCTGAAAGGCTAATTCTCTGGGAAATGTGGAAATTTCAAACTGGTATACTTTCTGCTGGAGTACCCAAACTGGGCCCCTGTTCGATAAAGAAAATTTTTGGGTTTTCAGGGACAAAGCACTGTTGGGGTGCTGGTGGTTCACAGACAGAATAAGATTTTCCTGGGCGGGGGAATCGATCACACCAGAAAAATGGGATTTTGTTCTTTTGAGCATTTTTACATTTTCAGCACTAAATGGGGGTTGGGGTTTCCCCTTATACTAACATGTCGCGAAAGGCACCCGCGATTTAAAATTTGACTTCCCGGAAAAATGCTAAAAGGGGGGGTTTTAAAACTCTTGGTATTTCAGGTCCCATATGCAAAACCTTCCAAGTAGGGTTTTTGTTCTGGAAAAAAGGTATGTGGAGCATGGTTTTTCCCAAGGGAAAGGGAACAGATTAAATGATAAAAATGTCTCGGAAGTGTTTTTTAAAGCCCTTACTTTTTCCCTAAAGTTTTCTTGCTCATTTAAATGTTTAATTACTTTTAAACCCTTCGAAAGGGACTGGGTTTGCAAATGAACTGCTTGTACTTCCCAACCCCGGTTTTGGGGCTATTTCCCGGGCACCTATGCCAATTGAATGCATCATTTGGGTTCAGATAAAAGGGGGCTTAGAAAAATCGGGAAAATTTTTAAAAATTTGGGAAGCAGATGTTAGCTTTTCTTTTAGAGTTCTGGAATGCTTTTTTTGGCGGAAGGCCCCAAAACAAAAGGGCCTTCTTTCTTAAGAAAATCAGTTAAAAGGAGAAGCTATGGAAAAAAATATTGGCGGGAAAGATCAAAAAAAAACCCGGGGTAACCCCAACAAAGGATCTTACGGCTCAGCAGTTTTGGGGGGTTGGAAAATTTAGTACTGCAGTTACTTTCTTTGGTAAGTCCGAAAACCCCTCTGGGAGTAAATTTACGTGACCAAAAAACTTAATTTCTGATCGGGAAAAATTTGACATTTACTTTTTGATTTTAAAAAATTGGATTCTTCAAGCTTCCCCCAAGAACTACAACCCCAAGTCTTTTAAAGTTTTGTTTCCAAAGTTTTAAAACCTTGACGTTTACGTCATTAAGTACCCCCATAAGGGGAAATTACCTTGGGGCCTCAAAAGAATTAGTCATAAAGCCTTGAGAACGTGAAAAGGGGAAGATCGAAATTTCAAATCCCAATACGGAGGAAGTTTTTAATGCCTGTAGGAGGGGGAAAAATGCAGTTAGCTCTTGGTGTCCTCGGGGAAGAGGGCCCTTCCCCCCCAAAAAAACCCCTTGAAAAAATCTAGGGTTGAAAAGACTTTGTTAATCCCCGATATTACTTTAAAAAGATCTCCCAGAAAACAGGGAGGGGAAAAGCGATTTTGGAAAGGGTTTTTTTCGCGTTTTTTAACTTCCTAAATTTCAAATTACGGGGGTGCCAATACCATTTTTTAAAGGGTACTAGTATCAAGGGTGCTTTCCCCCAAAGGGGGTTTGTTTAGGGGGAAAAATTTTCCACATCAAGCATTTGATTGATCAATTTTTGCGACAGCAACTTGTAAATGAGGCATTTTTTAAAGCAGGTATGTAGATGGGTTAGTACCGGTTCAAGTGGAAAAAATTGGGCGGGGAAAAATTTTTCTTTTTATACCCTTTTTCACCTGGAAAAGAAAGGGCTTTAACGACTTTTTGTTCAACAGAGTCAAAAAACGCTTAAATTCATCGGGGAAAGTCAGTGGGAGCTAAGTCTTTCTCCTCAACTTTTTGGAAAAAGGGATTGACCCAAGTGAAGTGGATGAGGTCTCCCCGGCGGGAAATAGCCCCCAAAACCACGGGTTTCAGGTGACAAACTCACCCTTTCCCCTGAAAGGGAAGGGTAGTGAACAAGGTCAAAAAGTTTGGTATTTGCTCTAAGGGCAAACATGTAAACAGAAGTTTTTGGGCCCGGGGTAGAAATGGATCTTACTATCTCGTACAACATGAAAGGATGGTTTCAACAAATAGCCCTTTTACTTTGAGGAATCCCCGTAAAAACTGGGGACGTTTTAAACCTTTGGGAAAACACTAGGAAAAATTTAAAAGACACTCTAGTGAAAAGATACCCGAAACAAAAGAATTTCTTTCTGCAGACGGCATGTGACATAAACAAGAGATGGAATTACTAGTTGCAAGTAATTTTTTTTCCGGACAAGGGGGTTCCCCTGTGGAAAACTACTACCCGAACTAGCGGGGTTTTGGGGGATAGGTTGTGCATCAAGGCAATCTGGCGTCCCCCGGACACTTAAAGGCATCGGACTATCGGGCAAATCGGAAGGTATAGGGGGGGAACACTGAGGGGAGTGACAGAATTCCCAGTCCCTTAACCGCTTGGGTCCCGCTACTGGGGGAATGCTTTTGCTTGTAAGGATTTAAACCCCCAATAATAAATATCTGACAGGATAAAGTTTTCTGATCCAAGTGGTAACCCCAAAAATGGAACGTTTCAAGTCAAAAATTTTGGGGCTTCCCCATCGAAAAGGGGTTTGGGAGTACAATGCGAAAGTCTCCCCCAGGGAAAGCAAATAAGTAGAAGGTCACCGGGGGAAAGTAATCTGGTCGAAAAAAAGGGGAAGGAAGCAGTGAAGTCTCTACCTTGGATAAAAAAGGTTAGGGAAGCCCGACCTGGCCCGCAGGTGAGAAAAAGTTACCCCACTAAGGGGGGACACAGGAGGGGTTTTTAAGGGGAAGGGAAACATGTCGTAACTTCTTATCCTTAAACAAAATAGACCTAAAAATTATTGATTTGGGCCCCACCAGGGGTCATGAAAAAATTGAAGGGGGCCGCTTTATAAACGATGTTTGGCCTATGGGGCCCTTTTGGGTTCCCTTTGGGAATTTATTTTGCAAACAAAAAGGGGGTTTGTCATCAGAAAAGATTTTTTCTACTCCCCCCCAAAATATCTATTTTCAGAGACATGTAAAGAAACTTTCATCAGCAGGGTTGTCATTTTCGAGACTCCCTTAAAGGGGTTCAAAGGAATTTGTAAAGGGGTTTGGGTTTTCCCATTTTCCCAAATGTAACCCAAAGGGACGGTTTTGACTGGGCCACTGGGAATTCCCCGAATTGGAAGAAAACCGGAAAAGGGTTTTCGGGTTTTAATTTTGGGGAAAATTTAAAAAGAATGAGCCTGGTTCTGGTTTTTTTGGAAAAACACGAGATCTGTTTCCTTTAGGGTTTGCGGTTGGAAAAAGCCAGGGAAAAGGACCTAGAGTACTAAAGGGTCTATAGGGGTGCATTAAAAATCAGATGTGCCCTTGTCCATGTTTTCTATGTTAAGAAAACAGTGGGGGGAAGATTGGTACCCAACATCAGTACGAGTTTTTTGGGGAAAACTACCCAGGACAATTAATTGCAAATTTTGGCCAGGAAAAAAACATTTTTGAAACCCAATTCCGCCGACTATGATTACTGAATGTACTATAAATTACTACGAGGTGTTTAAAAAACTCGTACACGGGTTTTGGTGATCTCTGAGATGGTTGACGACCCCGATTTTTCTTGGTGGGCCGCAAAACAAGAGGTGGTTTCAGACTGAGGCATATGTGTGACCCTTACTTTTAATACAGGGAAAAAACCCCCTTTGGGGGGGACAAAAGGGAAAGTAATGATTTAAGGCTGGGAAGTGGTTCCATCGTCACGTTGGGGATGAGCTCATAAAACAACCCCGGGGAAAAAGGGGGGCATTTGGGCCCTTTTTTGCTCCAAAAACCCGCTTTTTTAGCAAGTGATTTTTGTAAATGGTTTTGGCCCCTTCAGGGGGAGAAAAAAATGATGATTGGACCCGCATTGATAAATGATATTTAAAAGTTTGTCTAATCTAACAGCCAAAAAACACTCATGATTCATTACTCCAAAAGGGTGTAAACATTCAAGTTCCCCCAAAAACCCACCCTTTGGTTTCAGCTGGGTTTTTTGGGGCAAGGAAAGAACGAATCAGTTCCCCTATTGTGACCCCCCCTTTGTTAAGTTCCTGAAGTCTCGATATCAAGGAGGGTCAAAAAAACCCTGAACCCGAAACAGGGATCGATTTAAAAAGTTCTTTAGCAAGTTTTATAAGACTTTCCTTTTGAAAGGGGACCTTCACCCAGAGCCCCTAGCACGGAAACGAAAAGGCTTTCAAAACCCTGCCCTTTAAGGGGGCTTTTTTTGTACATGGCCATTGAATAAAGGTAACGCATCAAGGGGAAAACACGAGTTTTAACTTTTATATCTAGGTGTTGGGTCGGTCTGTCAGTCCCGGTAAAAGGGAAATGTGAGGATGATGAAGGACCAGCAGGGGGCCTGAGAAGGGCTGAGTGTCGCCCCTTCACTAAAAATATCACTTGCGGTATGGGGAGACTTTAAAGGCCAAAATAGCACCCAGAACCAAAAAAAGGCAAAATAATGAAAATTTAAAAAAGTTTTAAAATTCTTTGATTTTAAATAAAAAAATTTTCAACTAAAAATTTCCCGAAGTAATAAAAAAAAAAATGTTAAGATACACTGCAAGAGGAAGGAAACCAATTTAAAGGACTATTGGGAAAAAAAAAAAATTTTCTTTAAATATACAAGTAAAAATTTTCTGGAGATGAAAAAATGCAAAATGAGCTGTCTTTACTTTTTGCTAAAAAAAAATTAATTAATTAAATTTTTTAAAACAATGTGAAAGCATAAATTTAAAAAAATTTAAAAATTGTTAAAGGGAAAATTTTAAATTTTTCTAAGAATGCATAGACAAAATTTTAAAATTTTAAATTTATAAAAAAAATCCAAAAAAAGAAAAAAATTCACTGCAGAAAAAAAGTGCAAAAAAAAATAAGGTGTAGGGGGAAAAATCACTGCAGTAAAAAAAGTGTCACTGGGAAAATCAGGTTAAATTAAAATTTTAAATATGAAGAAAAAAAAAAAAAACTTTATTGAAACCCCTTTAATCTTAATTTTAAATTAGACAAAAAAATTTTTCAAGCAGAGGGAAAGGGGAAAAAACTTTACGTTAAAAGACTTGAAATTGCATAAGAGTGAAATTTTTTCCCAAGAAATATAAAAAAATTTAATAAAAATTTAAAAAAAAGGAAAAAAAACAGGTAATATAACACTTACAGTGGCGGGGCCCCAAAAACACTTAATTTAAGTATTTTTTATTTTAGTATATTTTTCAACAAAATCTTTCTTTTGGGGCTAAACGACAAAAAAAATTTTGGCAAAAAAAATGGTTTCCCCAGTTGCGAAAAAATTAGAGGAAAGAGACACTGGTGGATACGGAAAAAAAAAAAGGGCAATAATTTAGTATAATTTAGATACTGGGTGTGGGAAAATCACTGGGATGAAAAACAATGACAATTATTTGGGGAAATACAAAGCTGAAAAAATTCAATAAAAAAAAAAGGGTCAATTCACACAGGTGGGCTGAATGGTACACTACACAATTAAAACTTACTAAGGGCGGGGTAGCATAAGAAAAAAAAAACAAAAAATTAAAAAAAAATAAGATAAGTGAAAACACTGAAAAAAAAAATTTTAAAAAAAAATGAGTTAAAGGAAACCCAAAGGGTCTTCCAAATGAAAAAAACCCAAAGGGTTTTGAGGACACAAGAAATTTACTATAAATGTCTCACACCGCAAATTTTCTTTAAATGCCCAAGGGAAAAAGTCTCAAGGGAAAAAAAATTTTATGAAATCTGGAGTTGTGACGGGCGGTGGGGGGGTGATGAGGGGAAAGGGTTTTAGGTTGTCCTGGGGTTTTGGGGGTGGGGCTGGGGTCACCTACACTCAATGGGTTTTCGGGAAAAAAATGCGGTTCTCGGGGAATTCATAGTTGGGTTTTATTGTTGGCCCCCCAGCTTTCAATTTTTCTTGACCAAATTTTGTGAGCCAAAACGTACTTTGGGCCCGGTACAAGGGGTTAAAAAAAAAGGGAGATGGGGGGTTTTGTGGTGGGTGGCTGGGGTGGTTGGGATAGTTTGGGGGGAGGAGTGGGGGGTGGGGCTTTTCGTGGGGCACTGCCCCGCACCCACTCTTAACCCCCGAAGGTGGCTTGATAAACCCCCCTATGCCACAGGAATGGTGGGGAAAAAACCCCTCTTAGCAAACCAAAAGGGAGCAAAAAAAGCGAGGGTAGGGCAATTTCTTCAGAGGAACTTTGGGCCCTTTTTTTCCCTTTCTGGTGGCTTACTTCTCCCCTCTCCCGCTGGGTTAAAAAAGCGGGGTTGGCTGACTGGTTACCCCACAGAGAATGGTGGACTGGAAGCGTTTTAAGTGCAAAAAGCCGGAGGAGCAGTTGGAGACAGGAGACAGGCTGGAAAGATAGGCTGACTGGGGGTTCATTCCCCAGTCTGGCCCTTTTTTTAATGGTTTTAAATTTCAAAATCCGGGGGCAAAAAACCCCCAGGAGGGTTGAAGCACCTTTGCACACGAAAATAAGCCCGGAAACTTGAAACGGCTGCAAAGGTTGCAGGCTTTAAGGTTGTTTAGGGGAAATAAGGGGCTGGCTAGAGGTGGTGCCCTTTAGGGTAGTGCTGGTGGGTGACGGTTAAACCCTTTTACCTGGCTACTTTAAAACGCCCTTTTAACGTCTTTTAATTACCTTAAAAAAAGTAAATTCCCCCGCCCACACCCCGTCCAAATTTTTCCCGTGGGGAGTTGGGCACCGGGGGATTAGGTAAAAGAAAAAACTTTCCCTAGGGTTTTTATTACGGTTTTAAATTAAGATATGTGGAGAGAGCCCGCACCCGTTTTGCCTCCCTTTCTCACACTTTGTAAAAAACGACTGACCGGGGGGCCCACAGGGAACCCCGTGGGGAGGGTCTAATGCCGTTTAGCGCAATTTGAATAGAAGTGACTCAGGCAGGGGGGGGGGGTTTGGGGGGGTTTAGTCAACGGGACACTGGGTTTTGGTAACTGGTTACTACTACTGAGCTACTGTCCCCCCATCACTGTCATTTTTCAACTTGCTACTTTTTCACCATTCACTGTCATTTTCAAAAAATTGCTACTACTTTTCACCATTTTCAATGTCATTATCAACTTGCTTTTCTACGGGCACCATAAAAATGTAAATTTCCCAAATTGTACTACTGTCCCCATACCTGTCCCTTAAACAATTGCTACTACTGTCACCTACACTTTTCATTTTCAAAATTGTAATTTTGTTTACCCTACACTGTAATTTTTCAAACTTGTAAATTCTGTCAACCCTTTCCTGTCATTTTTCAACTTGTACTACTGTCCCATACACTGTCATTATCAAACCTTTCTTACCGTCATCTACAAATGTCATTATAAATTGCTACTACTGGGCACCCCAAAAACTGGCTTTTTCGACTTGTACTTCTGTTCACCATACACTGTAAAATCAACCTTTCTACTATTGTTTTCCCCTTTTTACTGTCTTAATTTAACTTTCTATACTGTCACCTACACCCGTCATTATCAACTTTTACTACTGTCACCCTACACTGTCTTTTTCAACTTGTTACTACTGTCACCATACATTGTCATTATCAACTTGCTACTAACTGTCACCATACACTGTCATTATCAACTTGCTACTACCGTCATCATACACTGTCATACTACAACAATCATACTCCCGGAACAAGAAAATTATACGGAGTCAAAATATCATGTTCCTTAATTCATTGCTATAATTCATTTCGTGTTATAGACCATAAATATCAGTACATTTAAACCAAAGGGAAAATATCCCAACATTTTATATCGAAAAAAGATGCTAGGGTCTTAAATAGGTAAGATAGTGGGGAGAGTGGTACCCCCCTCTCCCCTCCAAGGAGAGAAGCCGTGACCCAAGAGAACAGAAGAACATAAGAAACAAGGAACACTGCAGCAGGCCTACTGGCCCAAACTTTGCAGGTCACTGTCAAATACAAACCCACTAACAAAAATATTCGCCCAACCCATTATCAGGGTGGAAAACGAAGAGAAGTTTGAGGTAATCAGTCCCTCGTTTAGTACAAGCTTACTTTAATCCTTATTTTAGGGTATAACTCATTCTTTGGTGAGCAGGTGACTAAATGGCCCTCGTTGGTTGAGAGGTTGCAACCACATTAACCAACCTACCAGAGGCTCCAGAGTTGACACTTTTCTGCTAAAATTAAAAAGAGCAACTTATAACTAGACTATTTTATGATACAATGATACTAAGTGTTTCCCATGCAAGTAATATAGGATACATAACTCTTATTTTTAAAGGGATGGACCGGTAGGCCAGCGGAAGGGCTCGGTCAGATGACCAAAAGCTCCAACTGCGGATCATGTGACTAAGACCCGCGTCAGGAAACACTTGTCCTGTTTCCTGACGAATCTTACCTAATCTAACCCGGTAGGCTTAACACGGCTGTGACATCAGTGAGCGTGACGGTAACACGGCTGTGACATCAGTGAGCATGACGGTAACACGACTGTGACATCAGTGAGCGTGACGGTAACACGGCTGTGGCATCAGTGAGCATGACGGTAACACGACTGTGACATCAGTGAGCGTGACGGTAACACGGCTGTGACATCAGTGAGCGTGACGGTAACACGACTGTGACATCAGTGAGCGTGACGGTAACACGGCTGTGACATCAGTGAACATGACGGTAACACGGAAGTGAATCACACTCCTTAGTGATTACCAGTGTTTGTAACCCGCGTGAAAACATCACCAGTTGTCCACGTTGTCACTTTACTAGCGTCACCTGGACATGCTTGCTAGGTGTGATACCGCGGGGGGGGGGTAACGGGGAAGGGAGGGTGATGGGGAGGGGAAGGGAGGGTGATGGGAAGGGGAGGGGGATGGTGATGGGAAGGGGGAGGAAGGGAGGTGAACGAATGAAACACTCACTACCCTGGGCAAAAGTTTAATTAATATTTTAATTAAGTGCCCCACTTAGCCAGCTCCACTTACGTGTCCACCTTATAAAGACTGACATCTCTGGAAACCCACTGCAGTCACCAAGGTGCGTGATTGAAGCCTCCTCACCACTTGTAAACTAGCAGGATACACTTTAAAGGATGATAATATGTAACCAGCCATTTATAATATACCGTAAATATTTCCCGTGGGGACAAAAAAAAATCTACTAGTTTTTGGAAACACAAAAACCCAGGGAGGTACTAACCGCCGGGTGTAGGGGGGTTGGGGGGGGAACAACCACCCGGGGAGGTACTACCCCCCTGTCTGTAGGTAGACAGAACCACCCAGGGAGGTACTCCCGTCCTTGCTAGTAGGTAAAAACCAACCACCCGGGGAGGTACAGTCCTGTGCTAGTAGGTAAACAACAACCCCCGGGGAGGTCTGCTTCTTGAAAATGGTTTTTAAAAACGAAACCCGTAATTGTTTTCATGGGGTAGGATGCGGGTGTTTTTGTTTCTCATAAACACAAGATTTCGGGTTTACGTCTGCTACTCTACTTACACTTAATCACACTAACATACATGTACAAGCATTTATATACCACATCTCTTGATTTACTTCTATTTTTTACTAGTTCTTGTTTTGTTTATTTCTCTTATCTCCGGGGGGAAGTGAAAAAAAAAAAATTTTCCTCCGTAACCATGTGTGTCGTAAGAGGCGACTAACATGCCCGAGGAAAGGGCTAGAAACCCCTTCTCCTGTATATATTACTAAATTTAAAAGGAGAAACTTTCTTTTTTTCCTTTTGGGTGCCCCGCCTCGGTGGGATACTGCCCTTGTCTTGATAAGAAAAAGAACAAGAAACAAATACATTTTTATCTGAGGGGAACTTTAAACTTTTCTCTATTAAAAAAGATTTGTCGAGTTTTTTTGTTAGTTTACGGAAGTTGACATTTTAATTGTAAGGAAGAAGTGATTTTTTTCTTGGTGAAATTTATAGAATATTGAGGAAAAGAAAACTTGTTGCGGTGTTATGTGAGGGGAATGATAACCCGGTACTAGCAGCCGTAATACCAGCCGTCACTAGCAGCCAGTATAAACCACCGTCACTAGCGCTGTAATACAGCCGTCACTACAGCCAGTAATACCAGCCGTCACTAGCAGCCAGTAATACCACCCTCACTAGCAGCCGAATACCAACCGTCACTAGCAGCCAGTAATACCAACCGTCACTAGCCGCTTGTAAAACAGCCGTCACAACAGCCAGTAATACCGCCGTCACTAGCAGCCAGTAATACCAACCCGTCAATTTGCAGCCCGTTAATACCAACCGTCACTAGCAGCCAGTAATACCAACGTCACTAGCCTTTTATACAGCCGTCTAGCAGCCAGTAAACCAACCGTCACTTGCGCAGTAATCCAACCGTCACTAAAGCCAGTAATACCAAACCCTCACTAGCAGCCAGTAATACCAAACCGTCACTAGCAGCCAGTTAATACCACCGTCACTAGCAGCCAGTAATTACCAACCGTCACTATGCCGCTTGTAATACCAGCCCCTCACTAACAGCCAGTAATTTCCAACCGTCACTAGCCCCCTGTAAACCAGCCGTCACTAGCAGCCAGTAAACCAGCCGTCACTAGCAGCCAGTAATACCAGCCGTCACTAGCAGCCAGTAATACCAGCCGTCACTAGCAGCCAGTAATACCAACGTCACTAGCCGCTGTAATACAGCCATCACTAGCAGCCAGTAATAAACCCGCCGTCACTAGCAGCCCGTAATACCAAAACCCTCACTAGCGCCGTAATACCCGCCGTCACTCGCCGTAAACCCCTACAGCCCATAATACCCCCCGCATAGCCCTTTTAAACCGGCCCTCACTACCGCGAATACCCCCGTCATAGCACCCCTAAACCACCGCCTAGCCCGTAATACCCCCGTCACTACAGC
>NC_069445.1:27854164-28068611 GCF_026875155.1 Cherax quadricarinatus | reverse complement strand
AGGGTATTGGGTAAAAAGGGAGTATGTTGGCAGTTGTAAAAAGTTTTTTTTAAAGGGAATTTTGGGGGTAAAATTTTGGGGCGAGGAGGGAAATTTTTTTTAAAAAAGATTAAGCAAATTTCCCCTTATTTAAGGGAAATTTTTTAAAAATTTTCCCTTTTAAATTTTTTTTTAAAATTGGGGCCCTTTTAAATTTTCCTAATACTTAAATATAAATTTTTCCCTTAATTCCCCCCCCAATTTTTTTTTTAAAAAAATTTTATATTTATTTTCCCCCCCTTTTTTTTTCTTTTTTTCCCCCCAATTTTTAATAAAAATTTCCACTAAAAACCCCCCTAAATATATTTCCCATATAAAAAACCCCCAAATTTTACTAAAAAAAATTTCCCTTTTTAAAATTTATTTTTTTATAAATTTATTCCCCATTAAAAATATTTTTTTTTAAAAAATTTTCCCTTTAAATAAAAATTTAGGGAAAACCCCCCGTTTTGGCCCTTCCGGGCCCCCCTTTTTTTTCCGAAACAACTTTTCCCAAATGGTTTTTAAAGCGCTGGATGTAAAATGTTTTTTTTGGGTTTTTTTTTTTTTTTAAAAATTTTTAATTATTTTGTTGTTTTTTTTAATATTGCCAAGGGAGGTTTTCTTTTGTGTTGCTTGACTTTTTGGTGAACAGAGATTTTACCGAAGATGAGGAAATTTCATTGTTCCTCCAGATTTTGGGGGGTTCCTGTATGTCAAAACATGCAGTGAGTGCACTCACTGGGGTTTTTATCTTGGTGTGAATGAAAGTATTAGTCTTTTGGTGGTTGGTTTTTTTAATTATTTTGACGTGTCTTTTTTTTAGTGACAAATACACCCAGGAAAGGGGAAGGCGCCTTTGCTTCCTTTAAGAGTGAAATGGTGGACAATTTACATTTTTTGAAGCTGTTCGTGAGGTTGAGTCTTGTTGGGAGCGATGGACAGTTGGGTGTCTTTTTTGATGAAACGTTTCGCCTACACAGTAGGGTTTTTCAGTCGAATACAAAAAGAGAAATAGAAATGAAATAAAGATGATGTAATTAGTCCCCATCAGCATTGGTGAAATAGCATTTGAGGTGGTCAGTCCCTCAGCCTGGAGAAGAGTTCACCCCCATGGAGATGAACTCTTCTCCAGGATGAGGGACTGACCACCTCAAATATTTTTTTTTTTTCCAAGGTTGATGGACTGATTACATCATCTTTATTTCATTTTCTACTACTGCCTATGTATTTGACTGAAGAAGCCTACTGTGTAGGCGAAACGTTTCAACAATAAAGACACCCAACTACTGCACATGTGTCTTAATCTTCAACTTGCGGTATTTTAATCCATTATCAACAACATAATATTGTCCAGATACTGAAGTCACGTGACCGTTCTGGAGATGATGCTGGAGAATCTTCTGACCTGACGTGATTCCATATACAGATTCACGATAGTGACACTGACTGGTGAACCCATGGCCATTTATGTCTGTGAAAGACATTGCCGGAAGAAAAAAAAAATATAGAGAGTTCAGTAAGTTTGAAGGTATCTTGGCCAAGTACAAGTAGCACCATCGAATTATATCGCACAACAATGTTTACCAGATCCGCTAGGAAAATGACAACGAGAACCTTCAAAACTAGTGTTGCCAAGCCAGTGATGACTCTCTTCAAATCGCTTGTTGTCTCAAGGCTGGAATATTTCAGACCTGAAGAATATGCCGAGAGCTTTCACTGCACGTGTAAGTACAATAAATTACTGGAAACGGTTGAGGTCCCTTAACTTATACTTAACCTATGGCTTCATAATAATATCTTTATTTCTACAAGTACACGTACAAGGTATACAGTCCTAGCTGACGTCAGTGGTATACTGCTATATAGAAAGTCCCTTGTTATGCTAAGCATTTCCAGCAAATTAGGTTATTTTTGTCCCAGGATGCGACCCACCCCAATCGACTAACACCCAGGTACCCATTTTACTGATGGGTGAACAGTGACAGCAGGTGTCTTATGGAAACACGTCCTAATGTTTTCCAGCCGCACCAGGGGATTGATCCCCGGACCTCAGTGCGTGAGCTGAGTAAGCTAGCAACCGAATTACGGGACACGCAGGCGAGAAAGATACACAATAATATACACGTGGAAAATCCTAGAGGGACTAGTCCCATATCTGCACACGGAAATTACTTTTTACGAAAGCAAAAGACTCGGCAGGCGGTGCAACATTCCCCTAACGAAAAGCAGGGGCGCCATGAGTACACTAATATACAGCATTCAGGCTAAAACGCCTCCCAGCATGCATAATGGGGGATTTACAATAGACGCCTGACTGTCTTGAAGAGGGAGCTTGACAGGCACCTAAAGTTAGTTCCTGATAAGTTGGGCTGTGGTTCGTACGTCTGTTTGCGTGCGGCCAGCAATAACAGCCTGGCTGATCAGGCCCTGATCCACAGCGAGGCCTGGTCATAGACCAGTCCCCCGGAGGCATTAACCTCCGGAACACCCTCCAAGTATACTCCAAGTAAGCTAATACCGGAGCCTTAGCTTGCGATGTAATAATTCGATGTCTTGGTCGGTGGGGACTCTGGTGAAGAGGAAAATCGCGTCTAGGATAGGTAATTTTTTTTTAAGATATCATTTATCTTGTCGAATAAATCCCAGAACTGGCGAAGATGTAAGTTGTTGATAGAAGTGAGCATTTTAGCCATGTGTTGTTGCAAAATGCCTGCCGAGGCGTGAGGTGCACTGCTTGTGCTAGATGTTATGGTTCCCATGGGCACTTGCAGTTTGTGTTTTGGTACTCGACACGTGCTAGCTGGCCTGGGGTTAAGGGGACAAGAGATGGCACAGCTTTTAAGAACATAAGAACATAAGAAAGAAGGAACACTGCAACAGGCCTACTGACCCATGCGGAGTAGGTCCATGTCTCCCCCCCCCCGGATTAGCCCAATGACCCACCCCCCCAGATTAGCCCAATGACCCACCTAGTCTGGTCACTTCCACTCAAGGAGCACGGCACCAGACCCAGCAGCACATGCTAGTCAGGTCCAACTTACACCCACCCACACCCACTCATGTTTTTAAATCTAACCTATTTTTAAAACTACACAACGTTTTAGCCTGAAAAACTGTACCCCGGGAGTTTGTTCCACTCATCCACACTCTATTACCAAACCATGCTTTCCTATATCCTTCCTGAATCTGAATTTTTCCAACTTGAAACCATTGCTGCGAGTCCTGTCTTGGCTGGAAATTTTCAGCACGCTATTTACATCCCCTTTATTTTTTCCCTGTTTTCCATTTAAACACCTCGATCAATATCCCCCCAATTCTACGCCTTTCGATGAGAGTGCAGATTCGGGGCCCTCAGTCTATCCTCATAGGGAAGATTACTAAAAACATGGGATCAACTTTGTCATCCTCCTCTGTACGTTTTCCAGAGCATTTTTTATCCCCTTCTGTAATACGGGGGACCAAAACTGAGCAGCATAAATCTAAATGAGGCTTAACCAAGGATATATAGAGTTAAGAAAAACCTGAGGACTTCTATTATTTTAACTTTCTAGATATGAAGCCAAGAAATTTTGTTAGCTTTATTGCGAACACTAATGTACTGTTGTCTTGGTTTCAGATTACTGCTGACCCGAACTCCTAAATCCCCTTTTTTCAATCAGTAGTATTTTGATCTACATTTTTAGTTTATATGTGGCATGTTATTTAACTGTCCAACATTTAGAACTTTGCATTTGTCAATATTAAACTGCATCTGCCACTTCTCCGACCATTGCATCAGTCTATTCAAATCATCCTGGAGTGTTCTAGTGTCCTCATTAGAATGAATTGGACGGCCTATTTTGGTGTCATCAGCAAATTTGCTTATGTCGCTATTTATTCCCTCATCTATGTCGTTTATGTAAATTGTGAACAACAACGGGCCCAACACTGACCCCTGAGGAACACCGCTTGTGACGTGCCCCCATTCTGATTTCTCCTCATTTATGCAAACTCTCTGCTGCCTATTTGTCAGCCTTTTCGTCTTGTTCTATCTTCAGAATTTTACGGGCTTTGGTGAGGTAAAATTTGGTGCATTCTTTTAGCTCGGTGTGGCTGATTTGTTTGTAGACGATGGTGTCAGTCAGGAACTTAAGCATCTTGGATTAATATGTAGCGGCATCCATGATGAGCATCCTGACTCTTTTGTTCGCCGTGGTGGTTCTGATGCTGGTGGTACGTGCCAGGGTTGTTGATAGTTGTAATGTAGCCTTGTGGGAGTGGTGGATTAGTGCCGGAATTTCTGCTACAGTGGCTAAGAATTCCAGAAAGGCTTTATCTAGGGTATCCTAAACATCTCACTTTCAGAACCCACTAAATCATCACTTCCATAACGCAACATAACAGTCATCACTTCCAGATTCTGACAGAGAATGAGTGTTTCCACGTCACCTGAGAAAAGTACCTTATAACCTGAGGTTCTGTATAAGGAAACTGATTGCAGCTTTCTCAACGTTGTGGAAAGACATGGTTTATTGCAGTGCTTAACTTTTAATATTATTAGACACAAAAAAAGTGTTCAGAAACAATTTTGCTCAATATCTGAGTACTTCAGGAAGGTGGAAATTTACTTACGCATTGGCATTTTTGCCCAAGATTTTCCGCAGCATCTATCTCTGCCATCTGCAGCATTTCTTCTTGACTTGTATGATTTACTTGATTAATGGTGTTATTCCTTCACACATGACAACAGTCTGTGGTTCTGGCAATTCTCAAGCCTGATACTCTTGTGAGGCAGCAAATTATAGTTATATTTTATTTGTGATCTGCGTACGCGAACTGCTCGAGAGGATGAACGGTTGTATACCATTGTAGTTCGGCATCCACAGGATCCAGTCAACAATGGACCCTTGGTACTGCTAAAAGTATTATCCTGGTGAGCTTTGTCAGGTGACTCCACACTATGGTGATCTCTTTTAGTTTAGAAAAAGCATTTAATACCACATAGATGTTTGATGCTCTTCGCCATCTCCATCAAGATTACGAAGAAGCTTGATGCGACCAATCACAAATCCATTACATTTAATGAAAGTGTGACAGTAAGGAAAATAATTAATGGTCCCAGATTTTCGCCATGCAGATTATGGTATTTGCTATTCACAGTTTTTCCTGGTGGAATGAGAGCCATAAGAAAACATTTAGCGCATCCTATGCATTGTAGAAGTGATGGATGTTACAGTCGGTGTTGTTCCTGCATGGGCGAAGGCTTTCCTCGTATGGCATGCCCTAACTGCTTACTGTTAGACATCCTTTCTCGAGGGGACTTGGTGCTGGCTCCAGGTGGCAGCTGCCAGAATCATAGGGTGAGCCTCTGCAGGCTATCGTTTTCCTGCGCAGAAAACAGTAACCAAACACCAAATTTGATTCCTGGTGCTGAGGCTCCCCGAACCCTTCATCCATTCCATCATGCAGGAGGAGCCACATGTCTATGGTGCATCCAACAAAATAAGCAGACTCTTGGATGTCACTACTGCCCGGCTCCGGCTGGGTTACAAGTATCTTTGGCAGGTTAAATCACCACCACCAGATGTAGACCAAACGAAATGTAAACTTTGCCAGATGGACAAATGTCACACTCTGCATCATTATGTGCCGGAATACGATAAAATTAATGAATTCAGAGACAACTCACTCAGAAATGTTCAGGTATTTTATGCAGAGTGGTACATAAACCATTCTGGAAAAATACCCTGACTTTGTTCAGTGTAAATAACTCATTACCACTTGTGTGTATGTGTGTGTGTGACCTAATTAATGTTTGTATAAATAACTCATGACGATTGTGACCAGATATAAAAAATGTAAATAGTTCATTACCTTTGTAACTTGTTCAGCTATTAAAACTTTGTGGTCCAGTCCCGGGACCTATTATGTACCTCTGTAACCTACCACCCCTCAAGGAAGGTTCCTTGATGCTGGTGAGGGGCTCTTGATCTAGGGAACTGGATCTGTGCTCCAGTTCCCTGAATTAACCCTGAATACCTTCCATCCCCCCACAGGCGCTGTATAATCCTACAGGTTTAGCGCTTCCCCCTTGATTATAATAATAATAATAATAATAATGTTACCTACCACCCACAGGATGAGTATGAGGTGCATAATAAAGATGTTAGACTGTAAGGTACTGTTAGGTGTCCTCTGGTACCTGGACGTAATGATATAATAACAAGGAAACAATGAACGAAGTAATCCAATAAAGTTAAAGACAATAGCATACACCAGAGGTTTTTATTTTGAATATTCATGTATTTCACAACTTAATATTTATAATATATTCATTACTTTGACAGATGCCATATTATAAGTAATTTATAAAGAGAGAGAGAGAGAGAGAAAGAGAGAGAGAGAGAAGAGAGAAGAGAGAGAGAGAGAGAGAGAGAGAGAGAGAGAGAGAGAGAGAGAGAGAGAGAGAGAGAGAGAGAGAGAGAGAGAGAGAGAGAGAGAGAGAGAGAGAGAGAGAGAGAGAGAGAGAGAGAGAGAGAGAGAGAGAGAGAGAGAGTACTATCGTTGATACAACTCATATATACATACACACGACAGTACTCTAGTTTGTGTTAAACATCTAGAAAAGCGAGGAACTGACTCAAAGACGAATTTTAGTTATACTAATAGCGTGTAGCCGTCCCCTGACTGTGACCAGTCACCATTCACAGGTGGCAGTCATTTTCCAAACAGGTGAAGGAGGCTCCTTCACCTAACTTGGTAACAAGCTGTCACCTTATTAATAATGGAAGACACCGTGTGGTTGCCTGACCAACACACTCAATATAGATGACGTGTTGAAAATGGTGTAAAATACTGACAAATTGATGAATAAGACACATGTACAACAGTTGGGTAGGCTTCTTCAGTCAAATACAGAGGCAGCAGGTGTAGTAGTGAAATGAAGATGTAGTCGGTGTCCCGTAGCCTGGTAGCAAAAGCTCTCGCTTCACACGGTGAGGGGTCCGGGTTCGATTCCCGGCGAAGAGGTGGTAACATTAGACGTGTTTCCTTATATCGGTTGTTTATGTTCACCCATCAGTAAAATAGGTACCTGGGTGTAAGTCAATTAGTGTGGGTCGCATCCTGGGACAAAACTGACCTAATTTGCCCGAAATGCTCAGTATAACAAGCGGCTTTCTATATAGTAGTATATTACTGATGTCAGCTAGGACTGTATACCTTGTACATGTACTTGTAGAAATAAAGATATTATTATTATTATTATTATTATTATTATTATTATTATTAACCTTGGATAAACAGTAATTGAGATGGACAGTCCCTCAGCCTGGAGGGACTGAGGGACTGTTAGAGTAGCAGCTGCAGCAGGGAGAGAGGGTAGGCAGGGAGAGTGGGCAGGGAGAGAGGGTAGGCAGGGAGAGAGGATAGGCAGGGAGAGTGGGCAGGGAGAGAGGGTAGGCAGGGAGAGAGGGTGGGCAGGGAAGGCATTGTTTACCTTCAATAAGCTGTGATAGGAGAGACAATAGTGTTGTGGTGGCGGTGTTGGTCACACTTGTCTGACAGTAACTGATAAGTGGCTGGAGGGAGGTAGCAGCCTGATTTACTGTTTATATTCTCACTGCTCTCATGCTGATAATATGCTGACGTTTGACTGCTCTCATGCTGATAATATGCTGACGTTTGACTGCTCTCATGCTGATAATATGCTGACGTTTGACTGCTGTCATGCTGATGTTTGACTGCTGTCATTCTGATAATATACTGACGTTTGACTGCTCTCATGCTGATAATGCACTGATATTTGACTACTGTCACGCCTGTGTAGGTACCTGGGTGTTAGTCGACTGGTGTGGGTCGCATCCTGGGACAATGACCTAATTTGCCCAAAACACTTTACATAACAAGCGGCTTCTATATAGTAGTATATCATTGATGTCAGCCAGGATTGTATACCTTGTACATGTACTTGTAGTAAATTAAGATATTATTATTATTATAAGTTTCTCGCAGCCTTCTACATCGATATCTATCATGAAATTAAATATAGTTTATATAAATACCATACAAAACAATAATACATAAACCGAGCTTAATAATTTGTTAATGGCCACCATTCTTCTCAGCAAAACCCTGTAAATTTTCACTGATAATTGCCTCTCCCTTTTCTCCCTCGTGGGCGCAACCATTCTCAAATAATGATACCCAGGTGTTGCACATGTATGTTATTCATCAACATGGTATTTTGTATTAGTCATTCATTTCCTGGCATGATGATCTGCACGAGTGTGATCGATCGTGAGTCTAGACTACACATGCAGTGCAGGTGTAGGTAATGATGGGGGAACCAGACAAGGGTACACTGTGCCATTTGTTGTAAGCAATGTAGTGTGAGGGAGGAAGCTAGAGAGGGAGGGGGCAAAAGCTCTCGCTTCACACGGTGAGAGTCCGAGTTTGATTCCCAGCGAAGGGGTGGAAACATCGGACATGTTTCCTTATACCGGTTGTCTTTGTCACTCATCAGTAAAATGAGTACCTGGGTGTTAGTCGACTGGTGTGGGTCGCATCCTGGGACAAAACTGACCTAATTTCCCTGAAATGCTCAGCATAACAAGCTCTTTTTTCTATAGTAGTATGTCATTGATGTCAGCTATGGTCTGTATACCTTGTACATGTACTTGTGGAAATAGAGATATTATTAAGAGTTCTTATCCTACCTCAGATCATGTCAAAACCCAGCCCTATCTAAGGTATACTATCACCCCCAGGATGCCACTCACACCAGTCGACTTGCTGATAGGTGAACAGGGACAGCAGGTGTAAGGAAACCCAGGGTGTGTTTTCACCCGTACGTGGATCGAGTCACGGTCACTCAGTGTGTAAGCTGAGTGCGCTACCAACCGAGTGATGGGACACTTGCATGTGGGGCATTGATTGCAATTTTTCAACTAAGATGTATACATTAGTAATGTGTTGCTACCGTATTATATGTGAGTTACATAGAGAACACGAGCTAGCAATGTTTCTCTGTCATATTCCATCAACACGATAGATTTTCCACATAATGCTGAATGTGTCAGTCTGGGCTGGAAGACTTCAGCAGGGACAGAGCAAGGTTAAGATTTTGTAGTCCCCTGGGCTACAGGTGCTGTGAGTCCCCTGGGCTACAGGTACTGTGAGTCCCCTGGGTTACAGGTACTGTAAGTCCCCTGGGCTACAGGTACTGTGAGTCCCCTGGGCTACAGGTACTGTGAGTCCCCTGGGCTACAGGTACTGTGAGTCCCCTGGGCTACAGGTACTGTGAAACCCCTGGGCTACAGGTACTGTGAGTCCCCTGGGCTACAGGTACTGTGAGGCTCCTGGGCTACAGGTACTGTGAGATCCCTGGGCTACAGGTACTGTGAGTCCCTTGGGCTACAGGTACTGTGAGATCCCTAGGCTACAGGTACTGTGAGGCCCCTGGGCTACAGGTACTGTGAGTCCCCTGGGCTGCAGGTACTGTGAGTCCCTGGGCTACAGGTACTGAGTCCCCAGGGCTACAGGTACTGTGAGGCTCATGGGCTACAGGTACTGTGAGTCCCCTGGGCTACAAGTACTGTGAGGCTCCTAGGCTGCAGCTCCTGGAGGCCCTCCAGCTGGCAGAGGCCCCTGGACTGCAGCTCCTGGAGGCCCTCCAGCTGGAGGAGGACCCTGGGCTGGAGCCCCGTAAAGCTCAAGCCTTATTCCCGCCCTGAGCAGGGCGATGAGAACATCCATGTGTTGCTCACACCTCGTTCGAAAACGACCCAATATTGTCAGAGCATTCTGTGTGTACCTCGTGAGAGCAGTAGTTACAGAATACGAATCACGAAATCGTAATGACACGATTGCAAACGCTGGCGAGAGATTCGTTTGTAAAAACTTGCATTTGTGGTCACAGTGTGCCTATGATAACCTTCCTATGATGTAAAAATATACCTAGTTGGATGAATCTTATTGTAGCCAGCTGGCCCAGTGGCTAACGCGTCGGTCTGGAGTTTTATGACTCTGACCGCGGGTTCTAACCCCGCCCGTGGTATGGTTTGTTACAGAATACATTATACAACCTGTTAAGTGTATCATGTTTCTCACTAGACCAGGTGTGTCATGTCCCGTCTGTGGCGCAGGTCTCCACCTCATCTGCTGACTTTACTTATAAATGACATTCGTGGTTAGAACTCTGGCTTGCTAGTCTTAGGACTGGCTTACAAGTTCTAGGACTACTTTGCTAATTTTAGCACTGGCTTGCTAGTTCTAGAGATGGCTTGCTGGTTTTTAGCACCGGCTTTCTAGCTTTAAGGCTGGTTTGTTAGTTTTAGGGCTGATTTGCCAATTTTAGAGATAGTTTGCTAGTTTTAGAGATGGTGGTTTGCTAGTTTAAGAGATGGTTTGCTAGTTTTAGAGATGGTTTGCTAGTTTAAGAGATGGTTTGCTAGTTTTAGAGATGGTTTGCTAGTTTAAGAGATGGTTTGCTAGTTTTAGAGAAGGTTTGCTAGCTTTAGAGATGGTTTGCTAGTTTAAGAGATGGTTTGCTAGTTTCAGAGATGGTTTGTTAGTTTTAGAGACAGTTTGCTAGTTTAAGAGATGGTTTTCTAGTTTAAGAGATGATTTGCTAGTTATAGAGATGGTTTGCTAGTCTAAGAGATGGTTTGCTAGTTTTAGAGATGGTTTGCTAGTTTAAGTGGTGGTTTGCTAGTTTTAGAGATGATTTTCTAGTTTTATAGACGGTTTGCTACCTTAAGAGATGCTTTGCTAGTTTTAGAGATGGTTTGCTGTTTTAGAGATGGTTGCTGTTTTTTAGGAGATGGTTTGCTAGTTCAGAACTTATTTGATAGGTTCAGGTGTGGTTGCATCAAAGTATTGTGTTCTGAACGTTCTCTGGGTTTTGAAGTACCATTTCTCGATTTTCAAGAGTTAGAGTGGAGAGACGTCTACCTGGAGGGTCTACATGGGAGGGTATCTAAATGAGTGTCTTACCTGGTGGGTATATACATGGAGTGGTCTTACCTGGAGGTTATCTACCTGGAGTGTCTACCTGGAGGGTTCTCTACCTGGTGTTGTCTACCTGGGAGGGTCTACATGGAGGGGATCTACCTGTATAATGTGGGAGTTCGATAAGTGGATTAGGGTAGAATTACTACGTAGGCTGTTATACGTATAATTAATGTTATATGACAGAGCTCTTGCCAGACGTACATTTCTCCTTGGTTAAACTCGTATAACTGACTAGGCGGATGGCCAGTACCCCGTTGTGGGTGTTTTGGTATAGTGTCAGCTCAGCACATTATGAAGACCGGAATCAGACGGTTGGTCGTGAGTCAACGGGACACTGGTTTACGGGTAACTGGTTTACTACGTTTACTACTACTGAGAGCGCGGCGGCGCTAAACGTTTGTCGTCACGACATTAATCTAATACATTAGAGGATGGCTGGTACACGGTTGGGCTGATTCTATACAATGTCAAAGTACACAAACATGAAACATTATAGATAAATTGTAGTAACATTGGAATGAAAGCTTAAGTAGAATGATACTGTTATGCAATTTAGGTTTACTTTTAGTTCAACTTTAATCTCAAAAATGAACAACGAACTCCTACGTTGAGATTACGTGTTAAAAAGAAAAAAATTTTGTTCAATCGTCTGTATTCGTGTGATCTACGGATTCTGAGGAAGGATTTTATACATAGATAGAGGGTTTAACAGAAAGGCAAGAATTCGGTGAACGCAAATCTAGAATGTTTTACTGCTTATTTGCGGTGAGAACTTGATCACAAAAAAAATATTGCTTGAATATCTGTTATGTCTGTTACTGTATTATTCATCTTAAGGTAATTACATTTAACCCAAACTCTGCTAGGGGTAAGATTGGCATATGCAGAATGGGTGTAATCTCTGGGGGGAGGATCAAACTCTGTTAGCATTTGGCTAATTCATGCTGTATTTGAGGCCAAATCTGATTGGAAGTTACAATTGATTCTTGAGGATTTCTCAATACCGTTCGTACGTAGGGAATAAGCATTAAGGTTTGATCGTCTGACTGAGTATCAGAGGATATAGGAGTGTAACAGGATCGGAGGATTGTCTGAGTCTGTCTCATTAGTTGGGTGGGTACTTCATTATCATACACATTACTAACTTCATATGATCAAAATGACGATTCTTTATACTGGACCAGTACTAATCTCTCTAACCTTATACTTATTAACCAGATGATATGTTCAAATTACTCGATAAGGTCCATCAAACTTTTGATCAAGCTTTTGGCATTGCAGACGTTTTGTTAAAGTAGTCAGCATAATTATCGAACCTACTTTGATGTTGGTTGGCTTTACTCGAGATATTTGCGTATCTTGTAAATTCAGCTGTTGATTTATGAAGTGTTTCAAGGGATTCTTCTAAAAACAACTTTGAGCTAAGCTGGTACGAGTTGCTACGATTCAGCAGGGTTGTAATTTGGTTTCGGATTTGAATTTTACAACTTGTAAGGCCAACGTTTATCTTACACCATACAATGAATAATGTGGTGTGTCAACCTTGAGAAACTTTGTAAGCTGAATTTATAGCTCATCTGCACATCAGGGTTTAACTTCATCCCAAGTTTCACTGTGGGATTGTTAGTAGCTCTCAAGGACATCCAAGTAATTTCTTTTGGTTCGTTCCGCTAACCCATTGCTGGCTGGATGATGAGGGAATCATGGTGGATTTAGTGATATTGTACAAGGTACACATTTTTTCAAGAATTTCATTACAGAATTCATCTACATGTATGTTATAGGGACTTAGGAGTGGTATGCCTGCAGATATTGCGTTCTTTAAACGCTTTGGCTTCTGTCTAGGCAGTCATATCTGCATCAGGTACTAACTTCGCAATATCTGGTGAAATGGGGTCTACCATAAATCACACAGATGTTTGTTTACCTGGAGGGAACATTGGTAATGAGTTTACCATATATCTTAGCGCAACTCTATCCCATGGTGCGCTAGTTAGTTGGATACACTTGGGGATTGGATTAGGCACCATTAGCATTGCCTTTATGTCGTGCATGCAGTACACTACATTTCCTTAAAACATACTCAGAAATATCAGTTGCCATACGAGGCCAAAAGTATTTCAGTCTGGCTTGTTTTAATGAAACGAGCCAGAAATTGGGGTGTGCTAACACTGGTACATCGTGAACTAGCTGTAAGGCTACATTCACTAGTGACTGTGGATTACTAACTGGTATTTCTTCTGCTTGGAGTACCCAAACTGGCTGTTCGATACAGTAATTTTCTTGGTTCATGAGAAAGTCCTGATGGGTGTGGTGGCTTCCACAGTACCAAAGAAGAGATCTTCCTGGAGCTGGAATCGAATCACTCCAAGAACACAAGGGATCGGTTCTTTCTTACTGGTGGATTGAACAAACTCGGTGGGAGTGGATGACTCCCCCGGTTTGAAAAATTAACGCTAGAAAAACGCCAAGATGAGCAAGGGAGAACGAATCTAATCTCAACTGCAAGCACAGGAGAAAAGAAATGAAACACGGTGAACAATGCTAATTTTCTGAGTCGCACACAGTGAAACGTGGGATCAACTATACAGATTAACTATCAACTTTCAAACTTTATCAACGTGGAGTTTTCTCACGAGATAATACTTCTTACAATGCACTGATACTGTCAACTAGGAGGGATCACAATCTGAAACACAGGGACTAAAAAAACACTCAAATTGAGCACACTAGCAACAGAAAGTCGTTCTGCACTGCTTGTGGATCAGCAAGAGTTGGCATTAATCACTTGCAAGTAAAGTTCTTCTCAAAAACTGCCCCTGGGAAGGAACGAATACTGAACAAGTCGCCATCGCAAGGATAGTCGCACTATCCTGCGTGCATGTTATTGTGGCTGGAGTACAGACAGGGAGTGACAGTATACTATGCCTGAACGACTCGGGCTACGTTAATAAGTAATTCACGGATCTATGGAAACTTAATCTGAACTTGACATTTCGCAGCACTTTAACTAATATTCAGTATACAAGCTTGAGAACAAAACACATTGCTCAAAGGGCTAGGTATTGTCTTTCAGTCAGTAAGGGGAAATGTTGGTACTGTGGACTGTTTCATATTGACTTTGATGGCTGATACACTAAGTGAACATTCAAAAAGTGGACGGGGACATGATCTCAGGGAACATTTCTCATGGACATAAGGCAAAAAAAATAAGAGAATGACACAGTAAGTTACAGTGGAAGAAATGCTTAACAATTCTGCATAAGTAAAAAAAAAAAATGTCTTTAGATACACTGCATAGAATGGAAAACTCAAATTTAAAGGGACTATTGGACCAAGAAAAAAAATTTAAATTGAAAATTTACAAGTAAAATATTACTGCGAGAATGAATTTAAATGCAAATGAGCTGTCTTTACTCTTGCTAATAAAAGAAATTAAATAATTAAATTTTTTAAATCAATGTGAGAGTATAAAAATAAACTTTATTAAATTGTTAACTGGGAATTTTAAATATTTTCTAGTAGTATGCATAGACAAAACTACATATATTTCCAAGATATCAATAAAGGAAATAATTCACTGCAGAACAAGTTCAATAATTACTTCAGACAAGTGCAACAAATAAAGTGTAGAAAATATTCACTGCATTTATAAAGTGTCACTGGGAAAACTAGTAAATTAAGAATTAAAATTATGGAGATCAAAAAAAAAAATAAACTGATTGAACACTTTAACTCTTAATTGTAAATTAGGACAAAACAATTTACTCATACAGAGTAAGGAAAACACGTTACGGTTAAAAGAAATTGAAATTGCATCAGAGTGAATTTGTTCAAGAATATAAAAATTAAATAAAAACTCTGGAACAAAACAGGGATTATAATCACTTACAGTGACGGAGCACACTTCATTAAATATATTTCTTTCAATAACAAAAATCCTGCTGTGGATATAAAAAATCTTGCTGTGACTGCTACGGACAAAAATTTGCTGGCAAAAATAATGGTACTAAGTCTGCCGAAACAAAATTAGAGGATTGGAGGTCATGTTGGCTTAAGAAAAAAAATGACACATTGAAATAAATGGAAAAATTTGGTATACTGGGGTAAATATCACTGAAGAATTTTCAAGCTGAAAGAATACATTAAAAAATTGATTCACTTCCACACAGAGTGACTGACTGGTACACTACACAATAATACATTACTATAAGACAGGAGTTGCATAAAGAAAATACACAGCAAGTAATAAATCTTTGTTAAGTGAATCACTGAAAAATTCAAGGTTTAGGTACTCAAGCTAATTTATAACTATAAATGTTCTCCACACACGAAATGTCTTTAATGCAGAAAAATTGTATCAAGAAAATTATAACTGGAGTCGAGAATAGAAGACGGGCGGGTGAGTATCTGGTGGTGGGGCGGGGGGTAGAGTGTCAGGAGCGGTGGAGGGATGTTCGTCACACTACATCACTGTTGTCGTGAGAAATGTGCGTTCTAGGCGAAATTCACATAACTGGCTTTATCTCGTTGGCCACTGCTACAAATCTCTTGACCAATTATGTGAGCCAAACAGTACTAGGACCCGGTACAAGGGTGCAACTAAAACAGGTGATGAGTGGATGGCTGGTGGCGGTTTGATGGTGGGTGTGACTATCGCCTGGGGTTATGCCGCGCACCACTGGGGGTGGGATTGAGTGGGGGAGTAGAATCTCTGGCGACGAGCTCACTCGAACTACCGGTCGGCTTAACCCACTCTATGACTATGGAATGTGAAAAACAATCTTAGCATCAAACAGGGTGCACAAAGCGTTTATATACAACACCTCAAGAGGAGCTTGGCTTTACTTCTTACTGCGTGGGCTTACTTCTCTCTCTCAGCTGGGTTTGATGCTGGGTTGGCTGACTGGCTTTACCACGAGAATGGAAGACTGGAAAGACGTGTAACGATGCTCAAAGGACGGAGGAGCTGTTGGATGACAGGAGGACAGGCTGGATGATAGGCTGACTGGCGTCACTTCCACAGTATTGGCTTACTGACTGGATTAATTGCAAATTCCGGGTAACCCCCTCGGAGGTTGAAGCAATTCAGCACACGAACCATGCCAGGATAGCGTGAACGGCTGCATCAGGATTGCAGGCAGTAGTTAGTGAGTGAGGGTTATAGCTGCTGGCTGGAGGGTGGTGAGGGGAGGGCATTAACCTTTGACCCTGCGGTACTCACAAAACAGCTTCAAAACGCTTGAATTACCCTTAAAATACGTATATTCCACGCTCACTCCGCTGTACACCTTTTTTCATGTGGAGTTCGCTCCCATACGTGGTATTTGGGTAGAAATAATCAGTAGGATTTATACGTATATTTAATGTTATGTGGACATGAGCTTCTTGCCAGTCGTACCTATCTCCTTGGTTTACTCGTAAAACTGAATAGGCGGTGGCCAGTACCCAGTAGTGGGTGTTTTGAAAATAGTGTCAGCTCAGCACATTTGATGACGTGAACTCAAGACGGGTGGGGTCGGAAGTCAAGGACACTGGGTACTGGTAAGATGGTTAATACGTTACTTACTACTGAGTCCGGAGTGTCTACCTGGTGGGTATATCTAATGGAGTGCCTGCTGGAGAGTATTACCTGGCGTGTCTACCTGGAAGGTATCTACCTGGTGGTGTTTACCTGGAGGGTTTTACCTTGGAGTGTTCTACCTGGAGGTGTCTACCTGGAGGGTATCTACCTGGAGTGTCTACCTGGAGGGTATCTACCTGGAGTGCCTGCCTGGAGAGTATCTACCTGGAGTGTCTACTGGAGGGTATCTAAATGGGAGTGTTACCTGGAGGGTATACCTGGAGGGTATCTACCTGAGTGTCTACATGTGTGGGTATTTCTACTGGAGGCTGCATGGAGAGTATCTAATGGAGTGTCTACCTGGAGGGTATCTTCTGGAGTGTCTACCTGGAGGGTATTCTACCTGGAGTGTCTACCTGAAGTGTCTACATGGAGGGTATCTACCTGGAGTGTTACCTGGAGGGTATCTACCTGGAGTGTCTACCTGGAGAGTATACCTGGTGGGTATATCTACTGGAGGGTCTACCTGGAGGGTATTACTGGAGTGTCTACTGGAGGGTAATTACATGGAGTGTTACCTGGAGGGGTATCTAATGGGAGTGTCTACATGGTGGGTATCTACCTGGAGTGGTCTACCTGGGGGTTACATAGAGGGTATATAACTGGAGTGTCTAAATGGGAGGTATCTACCTGGATGAGTTACCTGGAGGGTATCTTCCTGGAGTGTCTACCTGGAGGATAACTACCTGGAGTGTCTACCCTTAGGGGGGTGTTAAAATTTTTTTTTCTGGAATTGCCTACCTGGAAGGGTATCTACCCGGAGTGTCTACCTGGAGTTTCTACCGGGAGGGTTTTCTACATGGAGTGCCCTACCTGTTGGATATCTCCTGGAGTGTCTACCTGGAGTGTCTACCTGGAGGGTATCTACCTGGAGTGTCTACCTGGAGGGTATCTACCTGGAGTGTCTAAAGGAGGGTATCTACCTGGAGTGTCTACCTGGAGGTATCTACCTGGAGTGTCTACCTGGAGGGTATCTACCTGCAGTGTCTACCTGGAGGGTAAATACCTGGAGTGTCTATCTGGAGGGTATCTACCTGGAGTGTCTACATGGAGGGTGTTTACCTGGAGTGTCTACCTGAAGGGTGTCTACCTGGAGGGTGTCTACCTGGAGGATGTCTACCTGGAGGGTGTCTACCTAGAGGGTGTCTGCCTGGAGTGTCTACCTGGAGGTTGTCTACCTAGAGTGTCTATTTGGAGGGCCTACCTGGAGGGTATCTACCTGGGGTGTCTACCTGGAGGGTATCTGCCTGGAGTGTCTACCTGGGGGTATCTGCCTGGAGTGTCTATCTGGAGGGTATCTACCTGGAGTGTCTACCTGAAGGGTGCCTACCTGGAGGGTGTCTACCTGGAGGGTGACTTCCTGGAGGGTGTCTACCTGGAGGGTGTCTACCTGGAGTGTCTACCTGGAGGTTGTTTACCTAGAATGTCTACCTGGAGGCTATCTACCTGGAGTGTCTACCTGGAGGGTACATACCTGGACTGTCTACATAGAGGGTATCTTCCTAGAGGATATCTACCAGCAGAGTATCTACCTGGAAGGTGTCTACCTGGATTATCTACCTGGAGGGTGTTTACCTAGAGGGAATCTACCTGGAGGGTGTCTACCTGGAATGTGTCTACTTGGGGTGTGTCTATCATGTGGGAGTTCGATACGTGGATAGGGTAAAGTAATACTCACGTAGGCTGGTAGTACGTATAATTACGGATAATGTGGGGAGCGCCCAAACAGCCGTACCTATCTCTCTTGCTCACTCTCGTATATCTGACTGGCCGCCCACAGTACCCATATGTGAGGGGGTCTTTGAATACTGCTGTGGTCAGCACAATATGAATACAGACAGTGACTCAGGCAGAGACGGTTGGTAGTGAGTCAACTACTGGTACACTGGTTACTGGTAACTGGTTACTACTACTGAGATGTCTACCTGGAGTGTGTCTACCTGGAGTGCGTCTAACTGGAGGGTGTCTACCTGGAGGGTGTCTGCCTGGAGTGTATCTACCTGGAGTGTGTCTACCTGGAGGTGTCTATCTGGAGGGTATATACCTGGGGGTGTTACATGGAGGGTATCTACATGGAGTTATGTACCTGGAGCGTTATCTAAATGGAGTGTACCTGTACTGGTGGGTATCTACCTGGTGGGTGTTCTCTCTGATGTTATGTAATGTACATAGAGTGTATCTACTGGAGCTGTATGTACCTGGTGTGTATCTTCCTGAAGGGTGTCTAACATGGAGTGTATGTATCTGGAGTGTTTCTACTGGAGTGTATGTATGGAGGTGTATTCTACCTGGTGATGTACTGGGAGGGTATTCTACCTGAAGGGTGTCTACTGGTGTGTATGTTTCTGGAGTGTATTTACTGGCGTGTATGTAGCTGGTGGGTATTCCTACCTGGAGTGTAGGTAACTGGAGGGTATCTACCTGGCGTAGTATGTACCTGGAGGGTATCTACCTGAGTGTATCTTCTGAAGGGTGTTACCTGGAGTGTATGTATATGGAGTGTATCTACTTGGTGTGTATGCACTTGGAGGATGGATTCCTGGAAGGTGTACTACCTGGAGGGTGTCTACATGGACGGGTATCTACTGGAGGGTGACTACCTGGTGGGTGTCTCGTGGAGGGTATCTAAATGGTAGCAGTGTCTACCTGGAAGGTGTCTACTGGAGGGTGGTCTTCCTGGAGCGTATCTACCTGGAGGGTACTCATAGAGGGTGTTAACCTGATAAGGGTGTTGTCTACATGGAGGGTTGTCTACCTGAAGGGTATCTACCTGGTGGGTGTTCCTCACTGGAGGATATCCTTCGTGGAGGGTGTCTTCCTGGTGGGTGTCTACCTGGAGGGGTCTATATGGTGGGTGTCTACCTGGGCGGGGTTTTTACATGGAGTGTATCTACTGGAGGGTTTCTAAATGGAGGATTTCTACTTGGTGGGTGTTCAACCATGGAAGGTGTCTACTGGAGGGTATCTACCTGGGAGGGTTCCTAACATGGAGGGTTGTTCTCATGAAGGTGGTGGTATAATGGAGGGGTGTATAACTGCAGCGTTATCTACCTCGGAGGTGTCTTCCTGGAGGGTTTCTACAATGAGGGTTTCTCACATGGAGGGTGTCTACCTAGAAGGTGTTCTACCTGGAGGGTATCTATATGGTGGGGTACCTACATGGGAGGGTGTCTATCTGGTGGGTTGTCTACATGTAGGGTACCTACATGGAGGGTTGTCTACATTGAAGGGTACTAAATGGAGGGTGTTACATGAAGGGTAATTCTGGGAGGGTTGTTCCTACCTGTAGGGCTGGCCTACCTGGAGGATGACCACCTACCATTATGCAATATATACACACTGTTTTCACAGTTTTCTAAGTCTTCAGGACTAAGACGTACTCGTGGCCGCAAACCCTTCCTTTCAATAAATAAGGAAACAAATCGTCTTTGTCCGACCCTCATGCGACCCGTGGTCCTGGCCTTGAAAGACATAAGAGGATGGACTAAAAATTCTACGGACCCATTTAATTATATTTTTTTACCGAAATTTGTCCTTTTTTTTCTGGGTTGTATATTATGAAGTGGTGTAATTACTGGGGCAAAGTCCTCGTAGTTTTGTTATCAGATGTGTATGGGCATTTGTTGGTGTGGTTTATTTTTTAGTTAGAGAAATTTGGCTCGGGTGTAAGAGTTTGTTGCCTTGTGTCGAAATTTCTGTTGTCTAAGGCCAATTAAATTATTCTTAAATCCGATCACCCATTTGTTCATCCGTTTGCAAAGCCTTGGTTCTTTTCGTTGTTACCCTTCATCGGTTCGTGCATTCTTCATTGTTCGTGAATCCCTTCATCTGTTCGTGCATCTCTTCATCTGTTCGTGCATCCCTTCATCGGTGTTGTGCTTCGATTCATCTGTTCGTGACATTCCTTAATTCTGTTCGTGCATCCACTTCATCTGTTGTGCTTCCCTTCATCTGTTCGACATGCATCCCTTCATTCTGTTCGTGTTTTCCTTCACCCTTCCTTTTATCCCTTCAGCATCAGTCTACACTCGCATGCTATATCCGTCCATTCAGTTGATGCCCGGCAAGAAAGAATGAAGTGTGTGGACCAAATTGTTAGGTGACCTAGAAGGGTCAGTGGTACCGGCGTGTTTGCCGACTCCTGTGTTTGGGTGATTAGGGAAGATGAGGATTTAATTATTCCTTAGGTAAGGATGGACTTTAAAAATAAAGCCGTGATAGGCGAAAGCCTTAAACCTATAATTCCAAATGGTTGTAAAATTTTCGTATGATCTTTTCATTCGAGTCTCAACATCCGCAGTTATAATTGAGAGTCTGGGTCCCAAATCTGCACTCTGAATTTCACTCAAGGTAAGAAACCTCCAGGTACGGACTGCGGTGACATACTAGGCAGAACCGGATGTTGCAACATACTCCAATGGGAAAGTAGGTGTTGAGATTTTTGCGGCTCTTACCTGCTGTGTTTATTTTATTATAAATATATCACTTGCTGGATAAATGACTAGCAATCGTCATACACCAAGCACGCCCCTGAGACGCGGTCTTGAAGCTGTCGAAACCATCAAAATACAGTGGGCTGTCAAGAGATACTATTGGTAAGTATTAATTTTACCCACCTTGGGGGTGTTATGCCTGCATATTTCATTCGATGACTTGGCTGCGAATAGACATTATTGTTTGGACTCAAAGTCCTCACTACTTAACTGCAGATTACTTAGGTTTGATTGACAATATCCTTGGTGGACCTCAAAGAATTGAGAAATCCCCCGATCTACAAGAAATTCGATAACATACCTTGCTTATTTGTAAACGTGACGCTGATGGTGTTCTCAATACTTCGACAGATATCAGGTGACTTGATAGAAGCTGCTAAGTGTCCTTGGTTGTCAACGTATTCCATTGTATAGGAAACGCACACTGGTACATATGTTCCACATGATTTGTATTTATTGTTCACACATGTATCACAAAGAGAAGCTTGATCAAATCTTTTTGTTTTATCGTCGTTTTGCGAGCACTCCTATTCACTCTAACGCACAGTCAGTGTTCATTTGTTGGTTATCCCACGAGTCTGTGTCACTCGTAGATAGGAGTCAATGATAGTCTGTCACTGTCGCCACAGCGCTCCATGAAGTCTCTTGCCCCAAGACACAAAAAAAAAACGCTGACATGTACCTTGCATCCTTGTCACCTCCTCGATGAAAGCAAAGCAGAAGTTTAGTTTCTTGCTGAATTAATCTTAAACATCAATGTACACTCATTCTTTACTTTGGTAATATAAGTGGGAGCAGGATTTTACTTAATTGTCCTGACTATGTAAGTGTTGTTCTGTCTCTTATAATAAAAATACACGTTGACATACACCGCTGCAAAGGAGACAGAGGTAACTTGACTTACGTGGCTCATAGCTTCTGTTGAATCACAGTACTCACTCTAGCTGTTAACACAAGACCTTCGCCCCCCTTGAGAATTTGGCCCCTCAGGGCTGAGAGGGCTGAAGGGGGGCTGAAGGGCCTGATGGGCTGACGGGGGCTGATAAACCCCCTCCTGGAGAATAATTTCTCAACACTGGGGTGGCCGCGGCGCAGGAGGTTCGTGCAGGTGTGTGAACTTTGCATTCATTTATCATTTATATTGATTTTCTCACTTCGCCTCCACTCTGCTTGTATTTTCGGAAACAGCTTTAGTCTGTTGTAGGTTTCTGCGGAGATTCACTTATTTGGTTTTCCTAAACTGGTGTTTTTCTTTCGGCACTAGTTTATTTATTGTCGCTTTATTCACTACCAGCATTTGCCTCAATTCAGCATCTGTCCTGTTGATTTCCATTTGCATCAGGAAATATATTGGTTCACAATTTTTCCAAGTGGGCCTTTGGGACCTCGGACCATCATTTGTTGATATCACTATGTCAACAGTTTATCGGACTTATGTTTTTCAGGACCTCCCAGCTACTTGATGTGTTCTCTACAATGCAGGTGAGATAGCTCTTCCGCCAATTTTTCTCCAACGTTTCAATCACGTTATTAAGGTGCTTTGGGAATTTAAGTCTGAGGTTTGCTCAGGTTCGAGCTTCTGCCATGGTGCGTAAATGAGAGGGACAATACACTTCCTAAATTGTCCAGAGCTTCGGTAAACATATGTTAGTGGTCTGTTGTGAAATCTTTTGTCTACTTTCTGTCACACTCTGTTCGGAATTCTTCTAAGTCTATTCTCTGACGATGAAGAGTCTACCTTAAACAACGACTTTCTTCAATGCGATTCATTCTTCATTAAAATCCGCCCCGTGCACTTGTGAGGATTTAGAGTGGAATGTATCTCCAAAGACATATCTGCGTGATTCAGCTATCTGTTAGTAATTCATTGGTTGATCAAAGATCTTGCTTATATAAGCAAGCCACCACAAGCAATAAAGGATCGTTGCTTTGTCAATGAATTCATACAGTCTGGGGGACATGCCCTTCTGGCTGCATTCCTTCTGGAATAATTTTGATAAAGGTTTCAGCAGACATGTCAGTGGCTACTTCTAGCACCTGTACTGCTCTAGTTGTAGCACAAGTGAACAATCAGATGTACACCTTGATGGGATTCTTTGTCAAACAGGTGTTGGTTAAAAATTATTGGTCAGTATAAATTTTTAACCTGTCACTTCAAATGGAGTGATATGACAAACTCTTTCAGAGGGATATGGAGTCGCTGGACCTGGGATACTGACATACGGAATATCGTTGTGTTGACAAGTAATACAGTCCTTTATTTGTTTTTTCACCACTTTTGTCGACTTGTGGTATCCAGTAGGATTGTGCGTATATGACAAAGTCGTGTCAGCTCCCACCATGTTAAAACGTTTACTATGGGCGTTTTGCACTTTCAGTTTTGTTAGCCAAATGATTCTTGGGGATCAATATTGGATGTATGGCTTCTTTAGGTAGTGAGAATTTCTGTATTCTTTCCTTCGACATCATTGATTCTTTTCTGAGTCGAGTACTAAAGTCCTAAAGAATTAATCATAACAGGTTTCCTGTGGGGATTTTTCTTGTGTTGTTTCTAGAAATTTATATTTGTAGAGAAAACGTCTTGCCTGCTGTATTAGTTTCAACCAGTATTTAATGGGTTCAGTATTAATAATTCTGGTTGTATTCATTTAATGAATTTATATGAAAGAGCCGTAACTCTTAAGAGTTACCCAAAGATGGAGTATTTATAGATCCATCAATGACTATTTTCTGTTGTGTCTGCAGTTTGTACACAAACTTATTCTGGCTGTGTTCAAGCTGACTGTATCTTCTGGGCTAATGTGAGATTTTTGTTCGTGAGGCCAGTTATTTTCTTCAGAGAGCAGTTCGGTCCGTGTGGAGACATATTTTTTTTATCCACAAATTTCTTGAGTGGGACACCAAGTGTACTACTGTCAGCTGGATTTCTTGGGTAGGACGTGAAGTAAAAGATAATCTCTCTGCATACTCTTTTATTTCTGTACTATGCTCGGTACATAGAACCAGCTTACTCTTATTTTTTCCTTAACCACTGGAGATCTGCCTCATTTTTCAATCAAGATCACGGTTTCTCAATTGTTGAGATGTTCAAAAGTACTTTGTTGAAGATTGGAACAGCCTAAACTTTTGTAACCTACATAGAGTGCTGGTCAGTTCCAATTGTGGTTTGCTTATGACTTAAAGGGTGTGCTACAATGGCACTTTGAAGTTTTTTTGTACTTCATTAAGCACTTACTAATGTAAGATTCAGCGCCATAAACATCTGGATTTTGTCGCAATCACAGTTACTCTTGTATTGGTGTTATTTGTTATCTCCATCTTGACCTATTTGTCTGGGAAATTTTAATTTGTGTAGTTGTTATTTAATTCTCCTGGATATTTCATCCACATGCTTGATCTCATTTTCTAGAGGCCCAAGTTCTCATTACATCCAATTTTAGTTCCATGCATCTTGCATAAGATTGTACCACTTTATGGTAATTGGTTTGATTTGTGATGACGAGTCATAGAGGATCAAAACATTTGTGGTTACCATCTGACAATCAAACTACGTTTAGTGAGTGTACTGCATGATTTAGTGTTTATCCTTTTGAGACTCAGCGTAGTATCTTAATGCTGTGTTCCAATTATAGTCCAGAGATGGTTGCCATTAAGGAATTTTCAGTTTCAGGGAAATCTTCACTTTGATTAAGTTCCACTTAATTGCTTTGTATTTGGATACCACGCATACTGTAGAGGCATATTTGCGTCTTATCATCTCCTTGTTAGCTTTATGTATAAGGATTTCAAAATCCTCCTCTTTATACACAGCACCTTGAAGCATTGTCCACATATGAAACTTTTCTTTTAGTCTTTATTTGTTGAGGGACTTTCAAGATTTCTTATAAATGTTTATTTTAGAGTTAGCGTCTAGTAAGATTGGAGAGGATGTTGCCAACCAAATATTACTGATATGACACGATATAGTTTCTACAGGACTTTGAGGATCAATGTGGATTTTCAGGGCCACAAGAATCGGTTAATCTATTTCTTTGTCTTGTAGTTCCTACTTTAAGAAAGCTTTGGAAAATATCTGACGTGGTCAGGACATATGGAGCTTTGGTGCGTAATTTTCATAAGCTCGTCCCAAGTTTCTTCAGTATAGTGAGGGTCTACGGTCATCAGACGTCATTATGCATGCCACTTCTTTATTGTCACGTGCGCTGACAATTTTTACAAACACGTAGTGGAGTGTGTTTCAGTATATTTTCTGGACTCCATGGGCGGGAGATAATCGAGCTTTGGTTTCAACTTTTCTTCGACTTTTTCCTCAATGAATTAATTGTCAAACTGTTATTGTATATGATATTCTTCTTAGCAGTCCGTAACTCTGGATTACTTCATGTGATCATTGATTGTGCTTTCATCTGTCCGAAATGCCATGCGATAATTGCTAGTAGATGTGGTGGATTTAAGTTCCATGGTATCCTTAACCAATAATGTCTTCTTTTATAATTATGACTAGATGTCCCTTAATATTGGTTATATAAGTCTGACGACTCTTGTGGGCTTGGTTTTTTTCACATCAATACCTATTCGAATTAAAATAACTCAATCTTATCAACTGGTTCATTACATTTCTTCACAGTAATGATAATTTTTGCTGTGGTACATGATCGTGGTTATTCTCGTAAATTGTAAATGTTTCCACCTGAATCAGTATCAGCTTCTTTCCCGCTTGAGAGGGACATGGGCGACCAAATATCATGTCGGACTTCCCTGCTGTTTTCAGCAAGTGATCTATCATGTTTATTACTAATTTTTAGCAAATTTCCACCAGTGCTATTAATCATCTATCACAATGTTTAAATCAATTGGGATAATTGTGGTCCAGTTGTCTGTCAGGTCAGAGTCTACTTGACCTTAGCTGCTTTCAGGGCGCAAAATGTTTCTTTTAATCCCCTGGATCTGACACAGATTCATGCAAATTACATCTACTTCACACCGTTCTACTGTCTTATTCCTCGTTTCCTTGACCCAACAGTGATTCTGGCTTGGTCATATGTACTTGTTTTCCAGAAATTGTGGAAAAAAAACATGGATATATCTTAACTGTATTTTGGAATAGGGGTGATGTATTACAGTTTCTGCAACTCTGATCTTCTTATGATAGGGACCTTTGTGTGCCTTGATCAATTTGTGTAGCTCATTGGTTTTGTGGTAATTTATTAGATTAACTCTAATCGAGCTATCGGGAGAGCAGTTGCTTTAAACTATCTCTCATCATTATGTTATGCTGGTGCTTGTTGATTCCTGATTCTGTGGAAAGTCTGCTGCTGTTCAGCGCAAATGTATTTGGGCATAATGCTGTATGATGCATACCCTTGCATTTTTAAACACTTCTTCATGTGAGCATGCTTTTACCTCCTTGTGTTCACCTATAATAAATTGATGTTCTTTTCAGCTGATGAACACGTTGTTTTCGTTGCCTCCATTGATGTGTATTGACTTTCATTTTTAATGTGCCCAATGTGTTCCATCACAAAGTACACATTTTGGAGTACGTTTATGTATGACAGTCTGTTTACTGTCTGTTGTATTCACAGCTTGATAAATGCCTATATGGGATTTCCCATTATGTGGTTTAGGGGAGTAGGTATACTCTTTTTATACTGAGTTGAAGGTTTTATTATCCACTGGATTTGTGGATTTTTCATCTTGTCTCGTTGCTTGCATGCATGAAACTATTGTTGTAAACCATTGCTAATTTCTTCACAAGTGAAATAGCGTTTATTGAAACATATATTTAATCGTTCAATAGTTTGTGGTGACAAACTTATCTTGTACAATACCACTGATAAACCAATCACATTGTCTTATGTCATATTTAGCATCTAGAGATCTGAGACTATTGTCTAATGTAATTCTAAATGCTTGTAAGTCTGAAAAACAATGTTTGGGTGGCTTCAAGCTTGATATTAAGACTGCATGTCTAACTCTAGCCTTGTCAGCATCGAAGTAATTGTCTGCTAAGACACGTAAGGCTATTTGATAATTGCCTTTGACCACCGGAAATGACTTAATCAGATCATAGGGTTCTCCCTTCACAAGACATTTAAGATAATTGAACTTAGCAATCTCATCTATGTCAGTTCGTGAATTTACTATGGATTGAAAACCACTAATGAATTCTTCATAATTATGACCTTGGAAAATAGGTAATGACAATGTAGGTAAGCTTGGTAATGGGACACTTGTTGTTGTTACAGGTGTAACAGGTGTTTGACCACTAGTTACAGTAGGTCTCTGTGACAGAGTTTTACGGCAGATAGCCTGTACTCCTGTCCACCTTAATTGTTGATCACTAAAAGTATCCAAAACATTTTTAATTTCATCTTCAGATGGATCTGATTCAAGAAATTTATTTTCATAATGTGTATAGTCTGAATTAATTATTTCCATACGTTGTGTAAATAATTCAAACTTGACCTCAAGATCATCAAAATCTATGTTTGTATTTTGGGAGTTAATCCTATACAGATTTGAAATTAGATTTTTAATTGTGTAATCTTAGTCTGTTAAAAATGAAAATGAGGGTTTTTAAACAAGCCTTTTAATGGTATACTGAAAAATCCTAGCACCACAACTTAGAGTGTTAAAAAACACTGTACTGCTATAAACGCTGAGTTTTTGTTATGCTTAAGTCAGCAATAATCGAGTCAGACACTACTGACCCACTAAGCTTAACCTCAGGGTCAATGACCATGAAGGGTACACCGTACATGTGTCTGGTGTTTATGGCTTGTTTGCTGTGTCAGCCTGACCATGATGTTTTAATCGTAAATAACGATGTTATACATTCATTCACTATACACTATAAATGTCACTGTATAACTGTAATCACACGTGAAAAATTACTTACACATATATAAATTTCACTGTTAATTTATTTGAAAGGGTTACACTTTATATATAAGTTCCTTTAATATAACAGGTAAATCTTTAAGAAAAAAAAACTTTTAAAACAATCTTGTCTCTTAATTTCTGTCTATAAACATTATTTAAAAACTGTGTATATATACACTCAGGGCAAAAACATCACTTGGGTGTTGTCTTAATCAGCGATTTCAAGATTGGAGCAGTTGATGGAGGGTGCAGGATACCATCCCCGTTTCTTGTTGGGTGGTCACCCAGCTCCCCTTTTCGTTGGGTGAACGCTGGGTGAGCGCCCGTTTTCTTTTGGCTGCCCCCCTTCTCTGGGGATTGAGTCTGGAGGGACTCATTTATATGATTTATATTGTAAAACACTAGTTTTACAGCTTTTTTCGAAAAGGGCCTTGGCTCATAGGTTATTTGTACACTGTAGTAAACATTTTTGGACCACAGTGTGGTCTTTATCGGTTTGAACACGACCAAAAAATCTTTTGGAATTTTTGGCCTAGCTGTGTTTAATTTATTATAAATATAAACACTTAGCTGATAAATGACGCAAATCGTCTACACAGCCGCCCCTGCAGACGAGGTCTAGAAGCTGTCGAAACCATCACAACAGTGGGCTGTCAAAGAGATAAAATTTTTGTAAGTATAAAATTCCCCCAGGGGGTTGTTATGCCAGCATATTTCATTCGATGATGGCTGCGAAATACTTACTTGTTTGGACTCAAAAGTCACACCTTACTGCCGATTATAGGTTGATTACAAACTCCTTGTGATCAAGAATTGCGCAATCCCCGATCTACAAGAAATTCGTAACATACCTTGCTTTTTTGTAACGTGAGTATGGTGTTCTCAACACCTTCGACAGATTCGGTGACTTGATAGAAGCTAAAAGTGTCCTTGGATGTCCACGTCTTCCATTGTCTGGGAAAAATGCCACTGGTACACTATGTTCCACAAGATTTGTCTTTATTGGTTCACAATGTATTCACAAGAAAAGCTGTCACACCTCTCTTATGTTTATCGTGTTTTGCGAGCCCACTTTATTCACACTAACGCACAGATTTAAATGTTCTTTGTTGGTTATCCTGGCGTCGTGTCACTCGTAGTAGAGTCAAAGATAGTCTGTCCAGAAAGCCACAAGCGCTCCATGCGTCTTTCCCTCAGCAACAAAAAAAAACGCTGAAACCCAGTACCTTGCATCCTTGTCACCTCCTCGATTTAAGCAAAGCAGAATGTTTTTTTCTTGCTGTCTTAATCATAAACAACAATGTACACTATCTTTACTATGGTAATAAAGTGGGAGCAGGATTTTCCTTAATTGTCCTGCTAAGTAAGAGATGTACTGTCTCTTATAAAAATACACGTTGCAACACCGCTGCAAGGAGCAGAGGTCACTTGACTTACGTGGCATAGCATCTGTGATCAATTACTCAATCTAGCAGTAAACAAGACGCTCGCCCCCTCTGAGTGGCCCCTCAGGGCTGAGAGGGCTGAAGGGGGCTGAAGGGCTGAAGGGCTGAAGGGGGCTGATTCCCCCCTCCTGGAGAAAATTTCTCCACAGTAGGGGAGCCATGAGTACACTAAGAGAAAATGCAGTAAGTGTCAGGGGCCCGTGTCTGTTCAACAGCCTCCCAGTATACATAAGGGAAATTACCAACAGACCCCTGGGAACTTGATAGATACCTAAAGTCAGTACCCGACTAGCTGGTCTGTGGTTAGTACGTTGGATTACGTGCGACCAGTAGCAACAGCCTGGTTGATCAGGTCCTGATCCACCGGGAGGCTTGGTCAAGTAGTGGACTGCGGGGGCGTTAACCCCCGGAACACCCTCTAGGCAGTTCAGACACTGTACTTCCGTATCCAGGACCTAAGTCCGGCTAACCATTTATTCTGATGCTAACTTGTCCGCACTCCTACAGCACATTAAGTACTTCCTAAAAAAGTCTTCATTCCGACACAACCTGCTGACATGTCTGTTGACACAACCTGCTGACACAACCTGCTGACACATTCCCGCTGGCACATGCTCGCTGACACATGTCCGATGACACAACTTGCTCACACATACCCGCTTACACATGAGTCCTGACACATACCTGCTGACACAACTTGCTGGCACCCACTGACACATGAGTGCTGACACATACCTGCTGACACAACTTGCTGACATATACTTGATGACACAAACTTGCTGACAGATGAGTGCTGAATGCTCACACAACTACATCTCAAAACCCTTTTCCCCTTGGTGTAACGACCCTGCACGTCCCTCCACTCCTCATGTAACGACCCTGCACGTCCCTCCACTTCTCATGTAACGACCCTGCACGTCCCTCCACTCCTCATGTAACGACCCTGCACGTCCCTCCACTCCTCATGTAACAACCCTGCACGTCCTCCACTTTCATGTAACGACCCTGCACGTCCCTCCACTCCTCATGTAACGACCTGCACGTCCCCCACTCCTCTTTGTAACAACCCTGCACGTCCCTCCACTCCTCATGTAACAACCCTGCAGTCCCTCCACTTCTCATGTAACAACCTGCACGTCCTCCACCCCTATGAAAACAACCCTGCACGTCCCTCCATCCTCATGTAACAACCCTGCACGTCCCTCCACTCCTATGTAACAAATGCATGTCCCTCCACTCTCATGTAACGACCCTGCACGTCCCCCCACTCCTCATGTAACGACCCTGCACGTCCCCACTCCTCATGTAACAACCCTGACGTCCCCCCACTCCTCATGTAACAAACCTGATGTCCTCCACTCCTCATGTAAAACCCTGCAGTCCCTCCACTCCTCATGTAAAACCCTGCATGTCCCTCCACTCCTCATGTAACAACCCTGCACGCCCTCCACTCCTCATGTAACAACCCTGCATGTCCCTCCACTCCTCATTTTAACAACCCTGCACGTCCCTCCACTCCTCATGTACAACCTGAACGCCCCTTTCCCTCCACTCCAACATTCATACCTTTAATCAAACTTTTTCGGGCACAGCTTTTTTGCATTAAACAACACACTATAACAACAACATCTCCGCCTTGCATACTACAGAACCTTCTTCAAATCTCGAAGCTTCTTATTCTCTGCATAATATTCACTGCACACACTGAGTGTCGACATGACAGCCTCGAGCATCCTCCTGTGTGGTGCTAGATAAAAATCACATTTCTTGTGTAGAATGCAAAATTTAGTTTAGATGTAATAAAATATTGTGAAGCACAACAGAGAGTCACTAACATGCAGTGTATTTCAGTCCCATGTGACATGTACACACAAGGGAACTTGAATAAGTTGGTTATACACTGAAGCGTGTAAGTCACTATAGTTCCAGAATTATTCTATTCATTTGATTGTAAATAATTACTCTAGACATCCCTGTCAATATACTTCCTGTTTTATTGGTGTTCCGTAGCTCGGTTGGAAGTGCACTCAGCTCACACACTGAGTGTTCGATCCCCGGGATGGGTAGAAACATTGGGCGTGTTTCCTTAAGACCCTTCTGTCCATGTTCACTTGTCTGTCAAATTGGCACCGGGGTGTTAATCGACTGGTGTGGGTCGCATCCTGGGATAAAATTAACCTAAGTTGCCTGAAATGCTCAGCATAACAAGTGGCTTTCTATATAGTAGTATGTCATTGATGTCAGCTAGGACTGTATACCTTGTACATGTACTTGTAGATATAATTATTATTATTATTATTATTATTATTATTATTATTATTATTATTATTATTATTATTATTATAAGTAGCTATGACTGTTCCTTGGGTAAATTAAGATCACGCACAAGATAGTTAAGTTCACTTTGAGTCACTAGATCTGGCTCCTTAAAAATCAAACAAAAACCATAAATCATTCTTCGCTTGCCCAACCCTTGGGCACCACCTACTTCCACATTGGACAAAAGTGACACCACGTACGACTGCTGCACCTCTCCTACCTACGGTATATAAGCTGCTTCTCCGCACATATGATGTATTCTATTCAAGATTGATGGACTGACCACATAAATATTATTATTATTATTCACTTAATTATAACTTACATTAGTATGCTTATATGTGCAATAAAAATCCAGAGGTGCTAAAGTCATACTCAGAGTTGATGATTGTTATTTTACAAGGCTGTTACAAGCCTGACATAGGCTGTTACAAGCCTGACATAGGCTGTTACAAGTCTGACATAGGCTGTTACAAGCCTGACATAAGCTGTTACAAGTCTGACATAGGCTGTTACAAGTCTGACATAGGCTGTTACAAGTCTGACATAGGCTGTTACAAGCCTGACATAGGCTGTTACAAGCCTGCCATAGGCTGTTACAAGCCTGACATAGACTGTTACAAGCCTGACATAGGCTGTTACTAGTCTGACATAGGCTGTTACAAGCCTGACATAGGCTGTTACAAGTCTGACATAGGCTGTTACAAGTCTGACATAGGCTGTTACAAGCCTGACACAGGCTGTTACAAGCCTGACACAGGCCGTTACAAACCTGACACAGGCTGTTACAAGCCTAACACAGGCTGTTACAAGCCTGACACAGGCTGTTACAAGCCTCACATAGGCTGTTACAAGCCTGACACAGGCTGTTACAAGCCTGACACAGGCTGTTACAAGCCTGATGCAGACTGTTACAAGCCTGACATAGGCTGTTACAAGCCTGACACAGGCTGTTACAAACCTGACACAGGCTGTTACAAGCCTGACACAGGCTGTTACAAGTCTGACATAGGCTGTAACAAGTCTGACATAGGCTGTTACAAGCCTGACACAGGCTGTTACAAGCCTGACACAGGCTGGTTGCCAGGAAGGCACTGAAAGGCTGATTTTCTGGTATACTCTGGTAAGATAATTCAATTACAAATTATTCGTCTTACAACACTGCCTCAAGCATGCAATAACTGCCTCAAACATGCAATAACTGCCTCAAGCATGCAATAACTGCCTCAAGCATGCAATAACTGCCTCAAGCATGCAATAACTGCCTCAAGCATGCAATAACTGCCTCAAACATGCAATAACTGCCTCAAACATGCAATAACTGCCTCAAGCATGCAATAACTGCCTCAAACATGCAATAACTGCCTCAAACATGCAATAACTGCCTCAAGCATGCAATAACTGCCTCAAGCATGCAATAACTGCCTCAAGCATGCAATAACTGCCTCAAACATGCAATAACTGCCTCAAGCATGCAATAACTGCCTCAAGCATGCAATAACTGCCTCAAGCATGCAATAACTGCCTCAAGATGCAATAACTGCCTCAAGCATGCAATAACTGCCTCAAGCATGCAATAACTGCCTCAAGCATGCAATAACTGCCTCAAACATGCAATAACTGCCTCAAGCATGCAATAACTGCCTCAAGCATGCAATAACTGCCTCAAACATGCAATAACTGCCTCAAGCATGCAATAACTGCCTCAAGCATGCAATAAACTGCCTCAAGCATGCAATAACTGCCTCAAACATGCAATAACTGCCTCAAGCATGCAATAACTGCCTCAAGCATGCAATTAACTGCCTCAAACATGCAATAACTGCCTCAAGCATGCAATAACTGCCACAAGCATGCAATAACTGCCTCAAGCATGCAATAACTGCCTCAAACATGCAATAACTGCCTCAAGCAAGCAATAACTGCCTCAAGCATGCAATAACTGCCTCAAACATGCAATAACTGCCTCAAGCATGCAATAACTGCCTCAAGCATGCAATAACTGCCTCAAGCATGCAATAACTGCCTCAAACATGCAATAACTGCCTCAAGCATGCAATAACTGCCTCAAGCATGCAATAACTGCCTCAAGCATGCAATAACTGAATCAAGCATGCAATAACTGCCTCAAGCATGCAATAACTGCCTCAAGCATGCAATAACTGCCTCAAGCATGCAATAACTGCCTCAAGCATGCATAAACTGCCTCAAGCATGCAATAACTGCCTCAAGCATGCAATAACTGCCTCAAGCATGCAATAACTGCCTCAAGCATGCAATAACTGCCTCAAGCATGCAACAACTGCCTCAAGCATGCAATAACTGCCTCAAGCATGCAACAACTGCCTCAAGCATGCAATAACTGCCTCAAGCATGCAATAACTGCCTCTCTTTCATCAACTTCTTGCCATCTATACATCACTTCTTCACTGTAACTGACAATTCCACATGCTCGGTACGATTTTTTGAATTTAATCTTTCATTAAAACTGTTTATTTTTCTTGACGTTTGCTGATAAAGCCTTATGTGACTTTCTCTCTCTCTCTCTCTCTCTCTCTCTCTCTCTCTCTCTCTCTCTCTCTCTCTCTCTCTCTCTCTCTCTCTCTCTCTCTCTCTCTCTCTCTCTCTCTTTATTTAAGCCTCTTTCATCTCTCACTACACATTTTATCTCGCCATTCCAGCCATTCCCAGTGACGCTGCACACACCCTTCTACAGCCACACACCTCCGTGCTGCACTCTAGCAGTGACGCTGCACACACCCTTCTACAGCCACACACCTCCGTGCTGCACTCTAGCAGTGACGCTGCACACACCCTTCTACAGCCACACACCTCCGTGCTGCACTCTAGCAGTGACGCTGCACACCCTTCTACAGCCACACACCTCCGTGCTGCACTCTAGCATGTGACGCTGCACACACCCTTCTACAGCCACACACCTCCGTGCTGCACTCTAGCAGTGACGCTGCACACACCCTTCTACAGCCACCACACCTCGTGCTGCACTCTAGCAGTGACGCTGCACACACCTTCTACAGCCACACACCTCCGTGCTGCACTCTAGCAGTGACGCTGCACACACCCTTCTACAGCCACACACCTCCGTGCTGCACTCTAGCAGTGACGCTGCACACACCTTCTACAGCCACACACCTCCGTGCTGCACTCTAGCAGTGACGCTGCACACACCTTCTACAGCCACACACCTCCGTGCTGCACTCTAGCAGTGACGCTGCACACACCCTTCTACAGCCACACACCTCCGTGCTGCACTCTAGCAGTGACGCTGCACACACCCTTCTACAGCCACACACCTCCGTGCTGCACTCTAGCAGTGACGCTGCACACACCCTTCTACAGCCACACACCTCCGTGCTGCACTCTAGCAGTGACGCTGCACACACCCTTCTACAGCCACACACCTCCGTGCTGCACTCTAGCAGTGACGCTGCACACACCCTTCTACAGCCACACACCTCCGTGCTGCACTCTAGCAGTGACGCTGCACACACCCTTCTACAGCCACACACCTCCGTGCTGCACTCTAGCAGTGACGCTGCACACACCCTTCTACAGCCACACACCTCCGTGCTGCACACTTAGCAGTGACGCTGCACACACCCTTCTACAGCCACACACTCCGTGCTGCACTCTAGCAGTGACGCTGCACACACCCTTCTACAGCCACACACCTCCGTGCTGCACTCTAGCAGTGACGCTGCACACACCCTTCTACAGCCACACACCTCCGTGCTGCACTCTAGCAGTGACGCTGCACACACCCTTCTACAGCCACACACCTCCGTGCTGCACTCTAGCAGTGACGCTGCCACACACCTTCTACAGCCACACACCTCCGTGCTGCACTCTAGCAGTGACGCTGCACACACCCTTCTACAGCCACACACCTCCGTGCTGCACTCTAGCAGTGACGCTGCACACACCCTTCTACAGCCACACACCTCCGTGCTGCACTCTAGCAGTGACGCTGCACACACCTTCTACAGCCCACACCTCCGTGCTGCACTCTAGCAGTGACGCTGCACACACCCTTCTACAGCCACACACCTCCGTGCTGCACTCTAGCAGTGACGCTGCACACACCCTTCTACAGCCACACACCTCCGTGCTGCACTCTAGCAGTGACGCTGCACACACCCTTCTACAGCCACACACCTCCGTGCTGCACTCTAGCAGTGACGCTGCACACACCCTTCTACAGCCACACACCTCCGTGCTGCACTCTAGCAGTGACGCTGCACACACCCTTCTACAGCCACACACCTCCGTGCTGCACTCTAGCAGTGACGCTGCACACACCCTTCTACAGCCACACACCTCCGTGCTGCACTCTAGCAGTGACGCTGCACACACCCTTCTACAGCCACACACCTCCGTGCTGCACTCTAGCAGTGACGCTGCACACACCCTTCTACAGCCACACACCTCCGTGCTGCACTCTAGCAGTGACGCTGCACACACCCTTCTACAGCCACACACCTCCGTGCTGCACTCTAGCAGTGACGCTGCACACAACCCTTCTACAGCCACACACCTCCGTGCTGCACTCTAGCAGTGACGCTGCACACACCCTTCTACAGCCACACAACCTCCGTGCTGCACTCTAGCAGTGACGCTGCACACACCTTCTACAGCCACACACCTCCGTGCTGCACTCTAGCAGTGACGCTGCACACACCCTTCTACAGCCACACACCTCCGTGCTGCACTCTAGCAGTGACGCTGCACACACCCTTCTACAGCACACACCTCCGTGCTGCACTCTAGCAGTGACGCTGCACACACCCTTCTACAGCCACACCACCTCCGTGCTGCACTCTAGCAGTGACGCTGCACACACCCTTCTACAGCCACACACCTCCGTGCTGCACTCTAGCAGTGACGCTGCACACACCCTTCTACAGCCACACACCTCCGTGCTGCACTCTAGCAGTGACGCTGCACACACCCTTCTACAGCCACACACCTCCGTGCTGCACTCTAGCAGTGACGCTGCACACCCCTTCTACAGCCACACACCTCCGTGCTGCACTCTAGCAGTGACGCTGCACACACCCTTCTACAGCCACACACCTCCGTGCTGCACTCTAGCAGTGACGCTGCACACACCCTTCTACAGCCACACACCTCCGTGCTGCACTCTAGTAGTGACGCTGCACACACCCTTCTACAGCCACACACCTCCGTGCTGCACTCTAGCAGTGACGCTGCACACACCCTTCTACAGCCACACACCTCCGTGCTGCACTCTAGCAGTGACGCTGCACACACCCTTCTACAGCCACACACCTCCGTGCTGCACTCCAGCAGTGACGCTTGCACACACCCTTCTACAGCCACACACCTCCGTGCTGCACTCTAGCAGTGACGCTGCACACACCCTTCAAACAGCCACACACCTCCGTGCTGCACTCCAGCAGTGACGCTGCACACACCTTCTACAGCCACACACCTCCGTGCTGCCTCTAGCAGTGACGCTGCACACACCCTTCTACAGCCACACACCTCCGTGCTGCACTCTAGCAGTGCATTCTTCAGTCCACGCCTTACCTTCACTACCTCCTGATTAACTCTCTCTCACTCTAATTTCCTTCTTTTTCCCAGCAGTTGCTCTTACCTCTCACTAGACCTTCCTTCACTTTCTCTTCCCTCTTACCCACCGTTACTAATCACTTGACACTTCATCTACTTCTCATTATAACTCCCACTGAACATCTCTGTCGCTCCTCTAACAACATACTCATAGGAAAATGGTTATTACAACCTTCATTTTTAGAAGGGTGGACCGGTAAACCAGCGGAAGATCTCGGTCAGATGACCAAAAGCTCCAGCTGTGGGCCATCATATGACTAAGACCCGAGTTAGGAAACCTAACATACACATCCACACGTTCATCCATCAGCCTTTGACCCACCAGTACACAGCCAGGTAAACTGTTGTCATTGTGCATTTTATCATACCTCGTGTATTTATTTATTCTTATTTTTTCATATATATATTCATTGTCGGTAATTCTACCAACATTATTACTATATATTCATTGTTACCAGACATGGTGCCAAACATAATTCACTCCATTGAGCCACCGAGAACGATATGAAGTTCAATAAGGACAAATTTCAGTTATTACGCCATGAAAAAAATGGAGGAAATAAAAGCAAGATCAGAGTACAAGTCGAATTCAAACAACTTAATAGAACGTAAGTCAAATGTGGGAGACCTAGAAGCGATAATGTCAGAAGATTTCGTGTTCAATGAGCACAACAACGTTATTATCACAGCTGCAAGAACAAGGATAGGTTGGATAACTAGAACCTTCAAAACAAGGGATGTCAAGTCACTGATGACTCTTCATGTCACTCGTTTTCTCTAGACTAGAGTATTACTGTATAGTAACGGCCCCCTTCAAGGCAGGCGAAATAGCTGAGCTGGAAAATGTACAGAGAACCTTCACAGCTGGGAGCTCTTTAAGTCTTTAGAACTGTACTCCTTAGAACGTAGGCGAGAAAGATGCATCATAATCTACACCTGGAAAGTACAGGAGAGATTGGTACCAAACCTGCACACAGAAATTACTACCTATGAACATAAGGAGCTTGACAGACAGTGCAGGATACCGGGTGAAGAACAGGGAAGCGATGAGTACAGTGAGAGAGGACACAGTAAGTGTTAAGGGACCACGAGTCTCCAACACTAATAAACTCCTAGCTGTCTTCATGAGGAAACTCGACACATTCCTCTAAACACTTCCTGATTAACCGGGTTGTGGTACATACGTTGGTCTACGGGCAGCGGGCACTAACAGCTTGATTGATCAAGCCAGCAACCAAGAGGCCTGGTCTGGGGCAATGACCTCCAAAAGTGACTCCAAGTAATCTAAGGTTCTGTTGTCTGTTAGTCCTGGCACTAGGCTTAGGCACTAGACTTGGGCACTAGACTTAAGCACTAGACTTAAACACTAGGCCTGGGCACTAGGCTTAGGCACTAGACCTGGACACTAGATTTAGGCACTAGGCTTGGGCACCAGCCTTAGGCACTAGGCTTGGGCACTAGACAGTGTGCAGGGCCTACCACCTTTCCCACCAAAAAAAAAAAAATCAGATAAGCTAAAACTGAGAAAAGAAAACCGCTAAACCAAACTTTATAAGTTTTTAAATTGAATTATTTGCGTTTTATGCAAATTTTGTACAAAAAAATTTTTGCAAAATCTGGTTTGGCCTAGGGGTTATAAAAATATTTTTAGGCTAGGGGTTATAAAAATATTGTAGGCCTAGGGGTTATAAAAATATTGTAGGCCTAGGGGTTATAATATTGTAGGCCTAGGGGTTATAAAAATATTGTAGGCCTAGGGGTTATAAAAATATTGTAGGCCTAGGGGTTATAAAAATATTGTAGGCCTAGGGGTTATAAATATTGTAGGCCTAGGGGTTATACAATATTGTAGGCCTAAGGGGGTTTAAAAATCTTGTAGGCCTAGGGGTTAAAAAATATTGTAGGCCCAGGGGTTATTAAATTTGTAGGCCTAGGGGTTATAAAAATATTGTAGGCCTAGGGGTTATAAATATTGTAGGCCTAGGGGTTTTAAAAATCTTGTAGGCTTAGGGGTTAAAAAAAATATTGTAGGCCTAGGGGGTTTTAAAAATATTGTAGGCCTAGGGGTTATAAAAATATTGTAGGGCCCAGGGGAATAAAATATTGTAGGCTAGGGTTATAAATATTGTAGGCCTATGGGTTATAAAAAATCTTGTAGGCCAAGGGGTTATAAAAATATTTTTAGGCCTAGGGGTTATAAAAATATTGTGGCCCAGGGGTTATAAATATTGTAGGCTTAGGGGTTATAAAAATATTGGGAGGCCTAGGGGTTTTTAAAATATTGTAGCCTAGGGGTTATAAAAATATTGTGGCCCAGGGGTTATAAAAAAATTGTAGGCCCAGGGTTATAAAAATAATGTAGGCCTAGGGGTTATAAATATTGTTAGGCCTAGGGGTTATAAAAATCTTGTAGGGCCCAGGGGTTATAAAAATCTTGTAGGCCTAGGGGTTATAAAAAATAATGTAGGCCTAGGGGTTATAAATATTGTAGGCCTAGGGGTTATAAAAATCTTGTAGGCCTAGGGGTTATAAAAATATTGTAGGCCTAGGGGTTATAAAAATTTTGTAGGCCTAGGGGTTATAAATATTGTAGGCCTAGGGGTTGTAAAAATATTGTAGGCCTAGGGGTTATAAAAATATTGTAGGCCTAGGGGTTATAAAAATCTTGTAGGCCTAGGGGTTATAAAAATATTGTAGGCCTAGGGTTATAAAAATATTGTAGGCCTAGGGTTATAAAAAATATTGTAGGCCTAGGGGTTATAAATATTGTAGGCCTAGGGGTTATAAAAATCTTGTAGGCTTAGGGGTTATAAAAATATTGTAGGCCTAGGGGTTATAAAAATATTGTAGGCCTAGGGGTCATAAAAATATTGTAGGCCTAGGGGATATAAAAATATTGTAGGCCTAGGGGTTATAAATATTGTAGGCCTATGGGTTATAAAAATCTTGTAGGCCTAGGGGTTATAAAAATATTGTAGGCCTAGGGGTTATAAAAATATTGTAGGCCTAGGGGTTATAAATATTGTAGGCTTAGGGGTTATAAAAATATTGTAGGCCTAGGGGTTATAAAAATATTGTAGGCCCAGGGGTTATAAAAAAAATTGTAGGCCTAGGGGGGTTTTTAAAAATATTGTAGGCCTAGGGGGTTTTAAAAATAATGTAGGCCTAGGGGTTATAAATATTGTAGGCCTAGGGATTATAAAAATCTTGTAGGCCTAGGGGTTATAAAAATCTTGTAGGCCTAGGGGTTATAAAAATAATGTAGGCCTAGGGGTTATAAATATTGTAGGCCTAGGGGTTATAAAAATCTTGTAGGCCTAGGGTTATAAAAATATTGTAGGCCTAGGGTTATAAAAATTTTGTAGGGCCTAGGGTTATAAAATTGTAGGCCTAGGGGTTGTAAAAATATTGTAGGCCTAGGGGTTTTTTTAAAAAAATTGTAGGCCTAGGGGTTATAAAAAACTTGTAGGCCTAGGGGTTATAAAAATATTGTAGGCCCAGGGGTTATAAAAAATATTGTAGGCCCCAGGGGTTATAAAAAATTTTTAGGCCTAGGGGTTTTTAAAAATATTGTAGGGCCCAGGGGTTATAAAAATATTGTAGGCCTAGGGGTTAAAAAATATTGTAGGCCCAGGATTTTTAAAAAGTATAACCCGGCCTTATCTGCCACTCCAGACTTACGTAGTGCGCCTCTACAACAACCTCTCTACTTTAGCACAACAATTACTCTCTCACTTGGGGCCTGGTTGGCAACGCGTCGTCTCACACACTGAGTGTCTGTGGGGGCGATCCCGGCACGGGTGGAAGCATTGGGTGTGTTTCCTTATCCTTGTCCCTGTTCACTTAGCAGTAAAGTACCTGAGTGTCAATCACCTACACCTAGTGTCCTTAAATTAACCCAGTAGTTTGGTACCTGAGTGTCAGCAAATTAAAACCGCTGTCCCTGTTCCCCCAAACATTTAAATTTGGGACCTGAGTGTTAATCACCTTACATCTAGTTTGTAAGTACCTGATGTCAATCACCTTTACACCTGCGGCCCCTGTTTTACCTAACAGTAAATTTCCTTATGTTAAACACCTTTCCCCAAATTTTCCCTTTTCAAACTAGCGGAAAATAAAGGGACCTGGGGGCACGCACACGGTGTTCTGCAGGGGTTTAGTTTAAAGGCCCCTTTGTTTTTCACAATTTACATAAACGACATAGATGAGGGAATAAATAGAGACCAAAAACAAATTTGCTGATGACAAAAAAATAGGCCGCCAAAATTTATTCTAAGAGGGAAAACCAAAAAACACTCCAGGGTGGGTTTTTTAAAAAAACTATGCAATGGCCAGGAAATGGCAGATGCAGTTTTAAAAAGACAAATGCAAAGTTCTAAAAGTTGGACTTAATTTAACCCATGGGGACATATAAACTAAAAATGTAAGATTTTAATACTACGATTGGAAAAAAGGAAATTTTGGGGTTCTGGTTAAACAGTAATCTAAAACCCCCAAAACAACATGCATTAGTGTTCGGGAATAAAACTAAAAAAATTCTTTGGGTTTCAAATCAAAGTTTAAAAAAAAAAAAGTCCTCAGGGTTTTTCTTTTAACCTATATATCCTTGGGTTTGGCCCCTTTAGACTATGCGCTCAGTTTTTGGTCACCGGTTTTCAGAAGGGTATAAAAGCTCGGGGAAAACCCCACAATGAGGGTTTACAAAAATGATCCCATGTATCAAAATCTTCCCCATGAAGGAAAAACCCAAGGGGGCCCGAATCTGCAACCCCCTCTCGAAAGGGGTAGAAAAGGGGGGGTATGACGAGGTGTATAAAAGGGAAAACAAAAAAAAGAAAAAGGGAAATTTAAAAAGCGTGCTGAAAGTTTCCCAGCCAAACCAAAGGAAATTTGCAGCAATGGTTTTTAAGTTAGAAAAATTTTAATCAGGAAAGTTATAGGAAAACAACTCCCGAAATACAGTTAAAGAGGGTAAAAAAATGGGGTAGTTTTAAAAAAGGTTTAGAAAATAATATGGGGGTGGGGGGTGGGTGGAGTTGGATCTGACTACCCTTTTGCTGCGGTCTGGGGCCTTGCCCCCTTTTCCAAAGTGGAATGACCTTACTAGGTTTGGGGGATTGGGCTAATTCGGGGGGGAAAAAGACCTGCTTCGCATGGGGCAGAGGCATGTTGCCCGTGTTCCTTCTTTCTTATGTTCTTATGTTTTTTACCCAAATAGTAAAAGGTAGCTGGTTGGGTTTAATTACCATAACCCCCCTCTTCAAAACCCAGTAACAAGTAGGGGCCCTGGGTAGTGTCGACTGAAAGTGGGCGCAAACCTGGGGGGGCAAGACTTGAAAAACCACAATAAAAAAAGACACCATCTTGTGTCCTTTAAACCTGGGGGGCTAACCCTCCCCAAAAATGGGTTTTTCCTGGGTGGGTAAACCCTCCCTCCCTGGGTTATCCTGGGTGGCCCAACCCCACCTACCCTGGGTTTCCCCGGTGGCTAAAACCCCCCCAAACCCCGGGGTTATCCTGGGGTGGCTAAAACCCCCCCTACCCTGGGTTTTTTTTCCCGGATGGCTAACCCCCAAACCCTTGGTTTTCCCGGGGGCTAACCCTCCCTACCCTTTTTTTATCCTGGATTCCCAACCCTTTCCCTACCCAAAGTTATCCTTTGGGGGGCTAACCCTCCCCCCCCCTTTGGGGTTTTCCTGTGTGGCAACCCCTCCCAAACCCCTGGGTTAAACCGGACCGGGGTAACCCTCCCACCCTGGGTTAAAACCTGGGGGGCTAACCCTCCCTCCCTGGGTTAAACCCAGGTGGCTAACCCCTTCCCTTTCCTTTTGGGGGATCCCGGGTGGCCTAACCCCCCCTACCCTGGGGGATCCTGGGTGGCTAACCCCCCCTACCTTGGGTTTTCCTGGGGGGCTAACCCTCCCTTTTCCTTGGGGTTTTCCTGGTGATAACCTTTCCCCCACCCTTTTTGGGTATCCTGGGTGGCTAACCCCCCCACCCTAGCTTTTCCTGGGAGGGGTAACCCTCCCTACCTTAGGTTATCCCGGGTGGCCTAACCCCTCCCAAACCCAGGTTTTTCCTGGGTGGCTAAACCCCCCTAAACCCCTTGGGTTTTCCTGGGTGGGTAACCCCTCCCCCACCTTTTAAAAATGGGTGGGTAACCTCCCTACCCTGGGTTATCCTGGGTGGCTAACCCCCTCCCACCCTTTGGCTTATCCGGGGTGGGTAACCCCCCCCCTACCTTGGGGGTTTTTCCGGGTGGGTAACCCCCCCCTACCAGGGTTTATCCGGGGGGCTAACCATCCCTACCCTGGGTTATCCGGGTGGCTAACCCCCCCTACCTTGGGGGTTTTCCTGGTGGGGGTAACCCTCCCCACCTTGGGGGGAAACCCCGGGTGGCTAACCCCCCCTAAAACCCCGGGTTACCTGGGTGGCTAACCCCCCCCACCTTGGGGTTTCCTGGGTGGGGTAAACCCCCCCTTAAACCCTTTTTTTATCCTTGGGGGTAACCCCCCTACCCTGGGGGAAACCTGGGGGGCTAACCTTCCCTACCCTGGGTTTTTTCCTGGGTGGCCCCCAAACCCCCCCTACCCTGGTTTTAATTTCCCGGGGGGCTAACCCTCCCACCCAGGGGTTTTCCCCGGGGGGCTAAACCCCCCCCTACCCTGGGTTTTACTGGGGGGCTAACCCTCCCCACCCTTGGGGTTTTCCTCGTGCTAACCCTCCCTAAAACCCGGGGTTTTTTTCCTGGGTGGCTAACCCTCCTTACCTTGGGGTTTTCCTGGGTTTCCCAACTCCCTTTCCCACCCTGGGTTATCCCCGGGTGGAAATTAAAAACCCTCCCTAAAACCCCGGGGGTCCTGGGTGGGTAACCCTCCCTACCCAGGGTTTCCCCAAAGGGGGGCTAACCCCCCCCCTAAAAACCGGGTTTCCTGGGTTGGGCCCAAAACCCCCCTACAAATGGGTTAAAAACCCCACAATCCTCCCTACTCTTTGGGGTTAATCCGGGGCTAAACCCCCCCTACCCTGGGGTTTTCCTGGGTGGGTAACCCCCCAACCCCTTTGGGGGAAACCTGGGGGGCTAACCCTCCCTACCCTGGGGTTTATCCTGTTTGGCTAACCCCCCCCTACCCTGGGGGATCCTGGGGGGCAACCCCCCCCACCCTGGGTTTTCCTTGGGGGGGCTAACCCTCCCTACCCTTTGGGGGTCCTGGGTGGCTAATCCTCCCCACCCCCAAACCCGGGGGCCCGGTGGCTAACCCTCCCTACCCTAGGTTTTTCCTGGGGGCTAACCTTCCCCTACCCCTGGGTTTTTCCCGGGGGCTAACCCTTTCCCCACCCTGGGTAAATTTCCCGGGGGCTAACCCTCCCAACCCTGGGGTACCGATTTGGGAAAACCCTCCCTAAACCCTGGTTTTTCCTGGGGAAACCCCTTCCCCCCCCTGGGTTAAACCGGGTGGGGAACCCCCCCCAACCCTGGGGTTTTCCGGGGGTCTAACCCTTTTATACCCTGGGTTAAACCTGGGGGCCCAACCCTCCCCACCCTGGTTTTTCATGGGGGGCTTTAAACCCTCCCTGCCCCGGTTATAAATGGGTAGCAACCCATCCTTACCCCCGGTTATTTCCTGGCTAAAACCCTCTACCCTGGTTTTTCTTTCCAAAACCCCCCCTACCCAGGGGTTTTCCAGGGTGGGCTAACACTCTCTACCTTGGGGTTTTCCTGGGTGGCAAACTTTCCCTAAAACCCCGGGTTTTCCGGATGGGTAACCCTCCCTACCTTGGGGTTAAACCTGGGTTTGGGTAACCTCCCCTACCCCTTTGGGTTTTTCCTGGGGGGCTAACCCTCCCCACCCAGCGTTTTTTCCTTTTTGGGTAACCCTCCCCCACCTTGGGGTTTTCCTGGTGGGGTAACCCTCTCTACCCTGGGTTATCCTGGAGGCTAACCCCACCCCCCACCCCCGGTTATCCCCGGTGGCTAACCCTCCCCCACCCTGGGGTTTTCCTTTGGTGGGCCCAAACCCCCCCAACCCCCTTTGGGGTTTTCCTGGGGGCTAACCCCCCCCTACCCTGGGTTATCCCCGGGGGGCTAACCCTCCCCCCCCTTTTGGGGTTAAAAATTAAATGGCTAAAAACCCTCCCTACCCCTTTGGGGTTTTCCTGGGTGACTAACCTTCCCCACCTTGGGCCCATCCTGGGGGGCTAAAAACCCCCCTACCCTAGCTTATCCGGGAGGGTAACCCTCCCTCCCTTTGGGTTAACCCCCGGGTGGCTAACCCTCCCTACCCTTGTTATCCTTGGGGGGGCTAACCCCCCTACCTTTGGGGTTTAAACCTGGGTGGCTAACCCCCCCTACCTTAGGTTATCCTGGGGGGCTAATCCTCCCTACCCCTGGGGTTTTCCTGGTTGGCTAAACCCCCCTCCCTCCCCTTGCTTATCCCGGGGGCTACCCCTCCCTACCCTTGGGTTTTCCTGGGTGGCTAAACCCCCCCTAAACCCTGGGGGATCCGGGGGGCTAACCATCCCTTTCCCGGGTTTATCCTGGGTGGCTAACCCCCCCTACCTTGGGGAAACCGGGGGGCTAACCCCCCCTACCTTGGGGAACCGGGTGGGTAAACCCCCCCCTACCCCCGGGGTTATCCTGGGGGGCTAACCCCCCCAACCCCTTGGGGTTACCTGGGTGGCTAACCCTCCCCACCTTGGGGTTTATCCTGGTTTGGGTAACCCTCCCCCACCCTTTGGGGGTCCTGGGTGGCTAACTCTCCCTACCCTGGGTTTACCTGGGGGCTAACCCCTCCCTACCCTTTTTTTTCCTGGGGGGCTAAACCCCCCCTAACCCCCGGGTTTCCGGGGGGGCTAAAACCCTCCCTAAACCCCGGGTTATTACAGGGGTGGGTAACCCCCCCCCTACCCTGGGTTAAACCTCGGTTTTGGGTAACCCCCCCTACCTGGAATTTTCCTGGTTGGGGTAAACCCTCCCCTTTCCTTGGGAATTCCTGGGGGGGCTAAATCTTCCAAAACCCCGGGTTATCCTGGGTGCTAACCCCCCCTAAACCCCCGGGTTATCCGGGTTTGGGTTAAAACCCCCCCTACCCCCGGTTTTTCCCAGGGGGGCTAACCCCTCCCCCACCCTGGGTTATCCTGGGGGGCTAACCCTCCCTACCTGGGTTTTCCCTGAGTGGCTAATCCCCCTACTCCGGGTTTATCCCCGGGTGGGGTAACCCTCCTAAACCCCGGGGTTTCCCGGGGTGGCTAACCCTCCCTAACCCCCCCCCTGGTTTATTTCCCGGGTGGCTAAACCTCCCCTAACCCCGGGTTATTTTCCCGGTGGCTAAACCCTTCCCTACCCCGGGTTTTCCCGGGGGGCTAAAAACCCCCCCCTTCCCTGGGTTATCCTGGGTGGCTAACCCTTCCCTACCCTGGTTATCCTGGGTGGCTTTAAATTTCCCCCCTACCCTGGGGGTTTTCCGGGTTCTAACCCCCCCCCTACCCAAGGTTTTTCCTGGGGGGCTAACCTTCCCCACCCTGGGTTTTTCCTGGGTGGCCCAACCCCTTCCACCCGGGTTTTCCTGGGTTTGGGTAACCCTCCCTACCCCCGGGGGAAACCTGAGGGCCAACCTCCCTACCCTGGGTTATCCTGAGTGGTTTAAACCCCTTTCCCACCCTTTTGGGTTTTTCCCGGGGGGGTAACCCAGCCCAACCCTGGGGTTTTTCCGGTGGCTAACCCTTTTAAAAACCCGGTTTTCCCGGAAAGGCTAACCCCCCTACCCTGGTTTTTCCTGGGGTTTGGGGGTAACCAAAACCCTGCCCAGGGTTTACTGGGACCCAACCATCCTTCCCAGGGTTTATCCTGGGTTGGGGAAAAAATCTTTTTAAACCCTGGGTTTTTCTTGGGTTTGGGTAACCCTCCCCAAACCCCGGTTAACCAGGGGGCTAACACTCTCTAACCCCCGGTTTTTCCTGGGTGGGGAAAACTTTCCCCCACCCTGGGGGTTAAACCCCGGGTGGGGTAAAACCCCCCCACCCGGTTTTCCCGGGTCCCAACCCCCCCGCCCGGGTTAAACCTGGGTAGCTAACCCTTTCCCCACCCAGGGGGTTATCCAGGGTGGCAAAAACTCTCTACCCTGGGGTTTTCCTGGGGGCTAACCCCCCTAACCCTGGGGGTTTATCCCCGGGTTGGGGTAACCCTCTCCAATTTAACCCCCGGGTTTTTCCTTGGGGGGGCTAACACTCTCTACCCTGGGGTTTTTCCGGGTTTTGGGCCCAACCATCCCCAACCCAGGGTTATCCTGGGTAGGGTAACCAAAGCCCTACCCAGGGTTATCCCGGGGGGTTCTTAACACTCTCACCCTGGGTTTTTCCGGGGGGCTAAAACCCTCCCTACCCTGGGTTTATCCGGGTGGCTAACCCTCGCTTCCCAGGGGTTAAACCTTCCTTAAAAACTCTCCCAACCCTGGGGTTTTCCTGGGTGGCCCAAACCCCTCCCCTACCCGGGTTTTTCCTTGGGGGCTAAAAACTCTCTAAACCCCGGTTTTCCCGGGGGGCTAACCATTCCCCAAACCCCAGGTTAACCCCGGGTGGCTTTAAAACTCCTCTAAAACCCGGTTATCCCTGGGGTTTTCAAAACCCTCCTACCAGGTTAAACCTGGGGGCTTTTAACATCTCCCTTTCCCTGGTTATCCCGGGGGGCTAACCATTTCCCCACCCTGGGTTAAACCGGGTAGGCTAAACACCTCTTTCCCTTGGGTTTTCCTGGGGGGCTAAAAACCTCTGCCCCGGGGGGGGTCCTGGGGGGGCTAACACTAACTACCCAAAGGGGTTTTCCTGGGTGGCCCAACCCCCCCTGCCCACCCTGGTTATTCGGGTGGGGTAACCCTCCTACCCGGATTAAACCCGGGGGGGCTAAAACTCTCCCAAAACCCGGTTTTTTCCAGGGTGGCTAAAAACTCCCTAAACCCCGGGATATCCGGGTGGCAAAACCCCCCCAAACCCGGGTTTTCCTGGGGCTAAACCATCCCCAAAACCCCGGGGATCCTGGGGGGCTAAACCTCCCTACCCCCGGATTTTCCTGGGGGCCCAACACTCTCTTCCCTGGGTTTCCTTTGGGGGGGCCCAAACCTTTTTCCCTACCCGGGTTATCCCCGGGGGGGCTAAACCCCCCCCCCCAAAACCCGGGGTTTTTCCTGGGGGGCAAACCCCCCCTAAAACCCCGGGTTTTTTCCTGGGGTTTGGGAACCCCTCCCTACCCTGGTTTCCTTGGGTGGGCTAACAAATCTCTACCCAAAAAGGGTTTTCCTGGGGGCTAACAAATCTCTAACCCCCGGGTTTTTCCTGGGGGGCTAACACCCCTCTACCCCCGGGTTTTTTCCTGGGTTCCCAAACACCTCTACCCCGGGTCCTTTTCCTGGGGGTGGGTAAAAAACTCCCCAAAAACCTGGGTTTTCCTGGGGGGCTAACCCTCCCTACCCTTTGGGGTTATTTTCCGGGTTTGGCTAAAAACCCCTCTAAACCCCGGGTTTTTCCTGGGGTTTGGGTAAACCCCCCCCTCCCCACCCTGGGTTTTTCCCGGGTTCTAACCCCCTTTCCCCCCACCGGGGTTTTTCCTGGGTGGCTAACCCCTCCCCACCCAGGGTTATCCCTTTTTGGGGTAACCCCCCCCCAACCCCGGGGTTTTTCCCCGGGGGGCTAACCCCCTTACCCTGGGTTTTTCCTGGGGGCTAACACTCCCCCACCCTTTGGGGGTCCTGGTGGCTAACACTCCCCTACCCCGGGTTTTTCCTGGGGGGCTAAAAACCCCTCCCTAACCCCGGGTTACCTGGTGGGGCTAACACTCTCTTTTTTTTGGGGTTAAACCTGGGGGGCTAACACTCCTTTTACCCCGGGTTATCCGGGGGGCTAACACCCCCTCTACCCTGGGTTTTCCTGGGTGGGGTAACACTCCCCTAAACCCGGTTTTTTCCTTGGGGGGCTGACACTCCCTCCCCCCGGGGGTTTTTCCTGGGGTGGCTAACACTCCCCTACCCCCGGGGAATCCCCGGGTGGCTAAAAAAATCTCAAACCCCGGGGTTTTCCTGGGTTTGGGCCCAAAACTCCCCTAAACCCCGGGTTTATCCTGGGGGGCTAACACTCTCTTCCCTGGGTTTCCCTGGGGGGCTAAAAAACTCTCAAAACCCGGGGGTTTTCCCGGGTGGAAAAACTCCCCTAAACCCGGGGGTTTTCCCGGGGCTAAAAACTCTCTAACCCCGGGTTTTTCCCCGGGTTGGGTAACACTCTCACCCGGGTTATTTCCCGGGTTGGGAAACCCCTCTTACCCCCGGTTTAATCCGGTGGCTAACCCTTTCCCCACCCCTGGGTTTTTCCCTTGGTTGGCTAAAAAAACTCCTCTAAAAACCCCGGGAAAACCTGGGTTTGGGTAACACTCTCTACCCTGGGTTTTTCCTGGGGGGCTAAAACCCCCCCTCCCCCGGGTTTTTCCTGGGTGGCTAACCCCCCCCTAAACCCTTTGGTTACCTGGGGGGCTAACACTCTCACCCTTGGGGTTTTCCCCGGGTGGCTAAACTTTCCCACCCTTTGGGTTTTTCCCGGGGGGTAACCTCCTACCCCGGGGTTATCCTGGTTTGGCCCAACCTCCTTTCCCTGGGTTTTCCCTGGGGGCTAACAAAATCTCTACCCTGGGTTTTCCTGGTGGCCAACACTCCCCCCCCCCAGGTTATCCTGGGTGGCTAACACCCTAACCCTGGGGTTTTCCTGGGTGGGTTTTAAAACTCTCTAACCCCCGGGGTTTTCCTGGGGGGGCCCAACACTCTCTAACCCTTTTTAAAAACCTTTGGGTTGGGGAAACACTCCCTTTCCCTGTGTTTTCCTGGGTTGGTTCCCAAAAAACCTGGGCCCGGGTTTTTTCCTGGGTGGGTTTAACCCCCCCCTACCCGGGTTTTTCCTGGGGTGGGTTAAACCCCTCTCTACCCCGGGTTTTTCCCCGGGTCTAACACTTCCCTTAACCCCCGGTTATCCCGGGTGGCAAAAAAAACCCCCTCTACCCTCTTTAAAAATCCCTTGGTGGGCCCCAACCCCTGTCTACCCTGGGTTATCCTGGGGTGGCTAAAAACTCTCTTTCCCTGGGTTATCCCCGGGTGGGTAAAAAAACTCTCTAAAACCCTGGGTTTTTCCCCGGGGGGGCTACACTCCTAAACCCCGGGTTAACCCCCGGGGTGGGTACACACTCTCTAAAACCCCGGGTTTAAACCCGGTTTGGGTAACACCTCTAACCCTTTGGGGTTTTCCCGGTTGGGTAAAACCCCTACCCTGGGTTTATCCTGGGGGGCTAACACTCTCTACCCTGGGTTATCCTGGGTGGGTAACAAATCTCTACCCTGGTTTTTTTTATCCGGGTGGCAAAACCCCCTCTCTACCCCGGGGTTTTCCTTGGGGGGCCTAACAAATCCCTACCCCCGGGGTTTTCCTGGGTGGCTAACCCCTCTCCCACCCCCGGGTTTTTTCCTGGGTGGCTAAAAAGTCTCTACCCTGGGGTTAAACCCGGGGGGCTAACGTCTCTACCCTTTTTTCCTGGTTTCCCAACACCCCCTCCCCAACCCTGGGTTTTCCGGGGGGCCCCAAAACTCCCTACCCTGGGTTATCCTGGGTGGCCCAACATCCTCAAAACCCCCCCGGGGGTTTTAAAAAAACCGGGGGGCCAAACCCCCTCTACCCTGGGTTATCCTTTGGGGGCTAACACTCTCTAAACCCCGGGGTTTAAAAATCCTAACCAAATCTTAAAAAATTTTTTTCACAACACAGAAAAATGGGGGGTTTGAACCCATAACGGACGGGAAACCCCGCTATTTCGAAAGATTTTTTTTTTACCCAAATGTGTTGTTACGATTTTGTGAAATTTATTACAATAAGGGAAAAAAATTAAAACCCAGCAGATGAGGTAAATAGGGCCCCCTTTGCCCAAAACCCTTTCAAAAAACCTGTACAAACACCTGCCCTTTTCTTTGAGGGGTTTTTTGTCCGGGTTTAAACAATTCAAACCGAGGGTTTTTTGAAATTTAAAAATGGGGACAGTGGAAGAAAAGGTAAACAGTCCCCCAATTTTAAACCCAAAAGGGATCGCCCCCACTTTCCCGGTTTTAAGGACTGATTATCCCTTTTCTTTTACTGTCTACTCTTCGAGTTCTACAAGGTTGAGGGGCTGATTACCCCTTTTTCTACTTCCCTTTAGTTTTAAAAAAAAAAACGTATTGGATTTTTAAATTCCAAATTTTTGACGAAAAACCCCTTTAACTAAAGAAAAACCCCAGGGGGTTTCACAGGTGTTGCACCCGGGGTTTTCCCAGGTTTGCACAGGGGTTGGGACAGGTGTTGCACAGGGGTTTGGCCCCAGGGTGTTCAAAAAATGTTTTAATACCTTTAACCCCCTAAACCTTCACTAAACAAAATCCCCATCAGGGACTCAGTCCATGAAGGAAGGTAGTAGATTTGAATTTTTTTGTTTATGGTCACTGTTTTTGTTCATTTTAGTCACTGTTATTGTTCAAACTGCACTGTTTTTTGTTCCCTGGGGTTTTACTGTTTTTGTTATTCATCTGCCCCTGTTTATTGTTCATGTGTCACTTTATTGTTCATCGTCACGTTATTGTTCATGTTCACGTATTTTTTCCTTTTGTCCCCGATTTTTGTTCATGTGTCACTGTTATTGTTCATTTTGTCACTGTTAAATTTTTCATTTTGCCTGTTTAATTTTTTCATCCCGTCAAAAGTTTTGTTCAGTGTCACTGTTATTGGGTTTATTTTGTCCCCCTGTTTTTGTTCAAAGGGGTTTTACGTTATTGTTTTTATTTTGTCACTGGGATTGTTTTATGGGTCACTGTTATTGTTCATTCGTCACTAGTTTTTTTGTTCATTGGGGCCCCTGTTATTGTTCATCGTCACTGTTTTTGGTTTATGTGTCACTGTTATTGTTTATCGTCCCCTTTATTTTTCAGGGGTCACTGATATTGTTCATCTTTCACTGTTATTGTTATGTGTCCCCTGTTTTTGTTCATCCTCACTGTTAAATTTTTCATGTGCACTGTTATTGTTCATCTGCCAGTTATTGTTCATGTGTCACTGTTATTGGGTTTATCTGTCACTGGGAATTTTTTCCTGTGTCACGTTATTGTTCATCTGTCCCCTGTTTTTTGTTCATTTTGTCACTGTTAATTTTTCATTTTGTTTACTGTTATTGTTCATGTGTCCCCAGTTTTGTTCATTTTTGTCCCCGAATTTTTTCATGTGTCCCTGTTTTTGTTTATATGTCCTGTTATTTTTCACTGTCACTGATATTGTTCAAAGGGGTCACGTTATTTTTCAACTGTCCCTGAAATTGTTTTATTGTTTTCACTGTTTTGTTCCCTTCTGCACTGTTATTGTTTTTATTTTGTCACTGATAAAGGGTTTATGTGTCCTGTTTTTTTCATCTGTCACTGTTTTTGTTCAAACCCGTCCCCTTTATAATTTTTCATGTGTCACTGTTTTTGGGTTTTATCTTTCACCCGTTATTTTTCATCTGTCACTGTTTTTTGTTTTAAACTGTCACTGGGTTTTTTTCATCTGTCACTGATATTGTTCATCTGTCACTGATATTGTTCAAACTTCCCCTGATTTTTGTTTTTATCTGTCAAATGTTAAAGGGGGATTTTTGTCCCCGTTTTGTTCAACCCTTTACTGTTATTTTTTCATCGTCACTGAAAATTTTTCATCTGTCACTGTTATTGTTTCATCTGTCACTGTTATTGTTCATTCTTTCACTGTTTTTTTTTAAAATTTTCACTTTATATTGTTTTTATCCGTCCTGATATTGTTTTTATCTGTCACTGATATTGTTTTATTTAAATGTCACTGATATTTTCATCTGTCAAATGTTTTTTGTTCATCTGTCACTTGGGTTTTTGTTTTTCTGTTACTGATAAATTTTTTCTTTTGTCCCCTGATATTTTCATCTGCACCCGATATTTGGTTTATCTGTCCTGATATTTTTCATTCTTTCACTGTTTTTTTTTCATCGTCCCCTGTTTTTTGTTCATCTTTCACTGGTTTTTGTTCATTTTTGTCACTGGGGTATTGTTCTCCTTTTCACGTTTTTTGTTCCTTCCGTCCCCTGTTTATTGTTCATCTGTCACTGTTATTGTTCCTTCCCCACTGAAAAATTGTTCATTCGTCCCCGATATTGGGGTTCACCCGTCACTGATATTTTTCATCGTCCCCCTGATATTGTTTCATCTGTCACTGGGTATTGGGTTTCAACATCCTGATATTGTTTTATCCCGTCACGGTTAAATTTTTCATCTGTCACTGTTTTTTGTTTTTTCGTCACGATTTTGTTCATCCCGTCACGGGTATTTTTCAACCCGTCACTGATATTGGGTTTTCTGTCCCCTGATATTGTTCATCCCGGGCACTGAAATTGTTATTTCCCTTTACTGATATTGGGTTTAAACTGTCACCCGTTATTGTTTTATCTGTCACTGATATTTTTCATTTTGTCACTGTATTGTTTTTATCTGTCACTGATATTGTTCATTTTGGGGCACTGGGTTTTTGTTCAACCCGTCAAATGGGAAAAAGTTCATACTGTCACTGATAAATTTTTCATCTGGCCTGATAATTTTCATCCGTCCCTGAATTGTTTTATTGTCACTGTAATGTTTATCTGTTTACTTTAAAATTGTTCATCTGTCACTGATATTGTTCATTCTTTTCCTCAAACCTCATATCGGAAAATAGACAGGGGTATAAGCCCCCAGTGTTTTTGTCTTCCTTTGGGAGATGACACCCCGAATTTGGTATACAGTGTTCTCCTTTGGGAAAACACTGCAAGACTCCAGTGGGGCAACAACCAAAATCTTTAAAAAGGCTTTCAGAAAACAATATGAAGTTCCCAAAGATGAGAAATTTTTAATTAAATCCGATGTGGAAAACGTGGGGGAAATTTAAAAATTTTATCAGAGTAAAAAAAACCCCAAATTTCCCAACCCGAAAAGTAATCGAAAACCCCAAAGTCAAAGAAACCGGGGTTTTTTCCCTTCAGAGGGTCTCCCTTTAAGGGCCCTAAACATTGTATCAATCGCAGCTTTCTTAAAAATGCAGGATGGGTAAGAAAAACCTTCCCAAAAATAGGGAGGCCAAGCCCATGATGACACTCTTAGGTTTGCTTGTTTTTATCTGGGCGGAATTTTTGCTGCACACTTAAAATCCTCTTTCCAAAGGCAGGTGAAACCCGCTTTACCTTAAAAAATTTTACAAAACCTTTACGGCGCGGCCCTAACCCGGGGATAAAACACCTTTAATTAAATGGGGGGCGCCCGAGGTTCCAAAAACCTTTTTCCCTGGAACGCAAAGGGGGGAGAGATAAATTTAAAATATCACCTTTAAAAAACCAAAGGGACCCAGTACCGAACTTGCACACAAAAATCACTCCCTATAAAGGGGGGAAAGGGCTCGACAGAAAAGGGGCAAAAATCCCCCCAAAGAAAAGCAAGGGGGGTCACTTTGCACTTAAGAACAAAACAATAAGTTTCCAAAGGGGGGCCCAGACTGTTTCAACTTCCTCCCAGCATACATAAGGGAGATTACCAATAGACCCCTGGCTGTCTTCAAGCTGGCACTGGACAAGCACCTAAAGTCGGTTCCTGACCAGCCGGGCTGTGGCTCGTACGTTGGATTACGTGCGGCCAGCAGCAACAGCCTGGTTGATCAGGCCCTGATCCACCATGAGGCCTGGTCACAGACCGGGCCGCGGGGGCGTTGACCCCCGGAACTCTCTCCAAGTGTACTCCAGATATTGTTCATCTGTCACTGATACTGTTCACCTGTTCCTGATATTGTTCATCGCACAGGTGTTACAAGTGTTCTAGTGACATGTGTTATGTGTATACAGGTGTTACGTTCACATAGGTGTTATTTGCACACAAATATGTTCATACACGTTTTATGTGCACACAAGTCATGTGCACACAAGTGTTATATGCACACAGGTGATATGAGAACACAGGTGTAATGTGCACACATTTTATAAACACATAGGAATTGTGTGGAGACAGCTGTTATGCGCACACAGGTGTTGTCTACACAGGTGTTATTTACACACGTCTAAACAGGTGTTATGTGTACATAGGTATTGTCTACACAGGTGTTATGTGCACACAAGTGTTGCATTGACTTAAAAATGAATCGTGAGTATTGACTTAATAATAATAATAATAATAATAATAATAATAATAATAATAATAATTTAATAATAATAATAATAATCTTTACTTCAGCAAGATACAATGTTTATAGTTGTAGGATAAGTATTGACTTCAAGTTGCATCGTGAGTATTGACTTCAAGTTGCATCGTGAGTATTGACTTCAAGTTGCATCGTGAGTATTGACTTTTAAAGTTAAAAAAAACTTTTTGACTTGTAACAGGTGACTCAGCGCCGCCTTGCTGCCAGACGCACGACTGCCTCCTTTATCGCTCTGTTTACACTTAATTTATATGATTCATGTACATTTATCTCTCAGCGTTCAATAGTGGTTACAATTATATGAATTTTGCATATTTTAAAGAGGGATTTGGAAAGGAATGGATGAATATCGTAAGAACTTCTTCCTAGGTTAAGGGAGGGAGGACAACACTGGCACCAGTCAGTGTGTCACTTGAGGTCGGAGGAAGGGTTGTGTGTCGGTCAGCACGGGCGACCTGAACGGTGTTTACCATTTCACACAGCGTATAAAATGATTAAGTGCTGTGATGTGATAAGTGTTTGTGTGTAACTTTACGTGTTTGGACTGTTATTTAGAGAACGTCACGAGTTAAAGGAGGTTCCCAATGCATAATGTAAAGTGATTTGTTAGTTGTGGAGTGTACTGACTAGGTTCTGGTGACCCCCTGTGACCTGGCAACACTGGGACCCTATGTGACCTGGCAACACACTGGTGACCCTATGTGACCTGGCAACACACTGGTGACCCCTGTGACCTAACATATCTAGTGACCCCGTGTGACCTAGCAACACGCTGGTGACCCCGTGTGACCTAGCAGTACGCTGGTGACCCCTGTGACCTAGCAACACGCTGGTGACCCTGCGTGACCTAGCAACACGCTGGTGACCCCGTGTGACCTAGCAACACGCTGGTGACCCCGTGTGACCTAGCAGTACGCTGGTGACCCCGTGTGACCTAGCAAAACGCTGGTGGCCTAAAACACTGGTGACCCCCGTGTGACCTAGCAACATGCTGATGACCCCCGTGTGACCTAGCAACACGCTGGTGACCCCGTGTGACCTAGTAACACTGGTGACCCGTGATCTTGCAGCAGACTGATGACCCCGGTGACCTGTCAACACTGGTGATCCCGTGTGACCTGTTAACACTGGTGACTACGTACAATTTTTCTAACACGTGACCCCAGTGATTTGCTAACAAGTGACCCCTGTGATCTGCCCTCGCTGGTGACCCCGTGTAATCTGCCCGCACCACACTGGTGACCCCGTGTTATCTGCCCGCACCACACTGGTGACCCCGTGTGATCTGCCCGCACCACACTGGTGACCCTACATGACTTCAACAAACAAGTAAGTCTACAAATTTCCGAGTACAATATTTCACCAGTTTTCAAGTCACTAGACTTCCCATCAGCTTAACATATCACTTAATATGCAGTGAGAAGCCGGAGTAGATTCTATAACCTACTAAGATAACATGAACGTAGATAAGCAAAGTATGGAGCTACTTGCAGTGTAGACAGCGAGGGAGGTTGTAGCCACACTTAAGTTTGCTTACAAGTACTTCTGGCAGTTTGTCATATACATTGATCAAACTGTCAGGTATGAGATCAGCCTCAGTCACTGGAATGAACACTAGAGGCTGGACCAGGAGCTGAGTCTCGACGCCTTCCCGCAAACAACTCTGTGATTATATATAATATATAATATATATATATATATAATATATATATATATATATATATATATATATATTTTATATATATATATATATATTATATATATATATATATTATATATATATATATATATATATATATATATAAAATATATATATATATATATATTATATATATATATATATATATATTATATATATATTATATAATATATTATATATATATATATTATATATATATTATATATATATATATATATATATATATATATATATATATATATATATATATAAAATATATATATATATATATATATATATTTCCGTATAGCCCTTGTGGCTTAGCGCTTCTTTTTTATTATAATATATATATATATATATATTATATATATATATATATATATATATATATATATATATATATATTATTATATATATAATATATATATATATAATATATATATACACACAGACAAGGTGGACAAAGACAGGATGTTCCAGGGAGGGGACACAGAAACAAGAGGCCACAATTGGAAGTTGAAACACAAATGATCAGGAGATAGTAGGAAGTATTCTTCAGTCATAGAGTTGAAAGGGCAGTGGAAATAGCCTAGAAAATGAGTAGTGTTGGCAGGAACCCATAACAGTTTTAAGAGGGGTTTTATAAAGCTCAGGAGCGGGAGAGAGAGGGCCCCAGTAGCAACCCGGTGAAGAGGCGTGGCCAGGAGCTAAGACACGCCCCCTGAACCCAAATAGGTGAGTACAGACACACACAGACACACACAGACACACACAGACACAACCAGACACACACAGCCACACAGACACACACAGCCCAACCGACACACACAGAACACACAGCCACACACACACACAACACACACACACAAAACCCACACCACACACACACCACACACCGACACACAACACCCCACACACACATACACACACAACACACACACACATTTATATAATATATTATATATATATATTTTATATATTTTATTTATATATATATATATATATTTTTTATATTATTTATATTTTGGGAGCGCTTGAGGTTCCTAAACCTGTTTTCCCCTGGAACGCAGGGGGGAGAGATACATGATTATATACACCTGGAAAACCCTAGGGGACTAGTCCCAAACCCTTGCACACGAAAATCACTCACTACGAAAGAAAAAGATTGGGCAGACGATGCCCCATCCCCCCAATGAAAAGAGGGGTTCACTAGCCTTTAAAGGAGACCAAAAATAAGTGTCGGGGGCCCGAGATGTTAACTGCCTCCCAGCAAAAAAGGGGGGATTACCAACAGACCCTGGCAGTTTAAAGCTGGCATGGAAAGCACTAAAGTCTTTCCCGGATCACCCGGGCTGTGGCTCGTCTTTGGGTTTTGCGTGCCCCAGCGGGCAACAGCCTGGTTGTCAGGCTTGACCCCCAGGAGGCCTGGTCACAGCCCGGGCCGGGGGGCGTTGACCCCCGGAATCTCCCCAGGTAAACCCCAGGAAAATTTATATTGCGTGCTTTGTAAAAACTGGTATTTGAAAGAACCATTTAAAATTAAGTCCTTTCTAAAATTTTCTCTTATAGTTTGTGATATATATTTTTCATTTAGAAATGTAAAAATAAAAATTTTGTAAAAAAAGATTCTTAGAAAACTTCCCAACCTTATTAACAACGATTTTAATTTACCCTAATTAAAAGAATTTTATTTTAGAAAAAGTTTACAGTAATTTAATAATTTTAAAAACAATGAAATATATATTTTTCGTTAGGGTTAAAATGTTTTTTTGCGAAATTTTGCGTGCAAAAAATTTTTCGCTTCCCTTATTCGGAAAAAAGGACCTTTGCTATTTAAAGAAAAAATCGCAAGTTTCACTTATTCGGCACTTATATTAATATTATATATATATATATATATATATATTTTTTAAAATTTTATATAAATATTTATATATATATATATTTTAATATAATTTTATATGTGTGGTATGTGTGCCGAATATGTAAAATATCAATTAGCAAGAATCATTTAAAATTAAGCCCTTTCTAAAATTTTCTTTTATAGTTTAAAAGATACATTTTTTTCATTAAGTTAATAAAAAAAAGTTTAATTTTTCCCAAAAAAATCTTTAAAAATTCCAAACCTTATTATAAAAATCGCAATTTATTTTAGTTTAATCATACTAAATATATTTTAGATTTTTTTATAATAATTTAATATAAGCAAATTCAGTGAAATATATTTTTTTCGTCAGGTTCAGAATGTTTTGGCAAAATTATTGCTACACAAATTTTCACTTGCCCTATATGGCAAGATGAGCGTTGCTATTTAAGCCAAGATGAAAGTTCTCCCCTTTGGGCACGACATTATTATTATATATATATATTATATATATATATATAATTTTTTTAATATATATATATATGTCGGCCGAATATGAAAAAATGGTCAATTAGCAAAAACTCATTTAAAATTAAGTGCTTTCAAAAAATTTCTCTTTACTTTTTAAAGATATATTTTTTTTCATTAATTTGGATGAAAATTTTAAAATTTTTTTGCCCCAAAAAGGAACTTAGAAAACTTACCAAACCCTTATTTAATAAGCGAATTTATTTTAGTTTAAACCCAACTAAATATTTTAGATTTGTTTACAAAAATTTAAATACTAAAAAAACCCAAGTGAAATATATTTTTTTGTTAGGTTTCAGAATGATTTTTGGCGAATTATTGCATACACAAATTTTCACTTGTCTTATATGGCAAGATGAGCGTTGCTATTTTTTTTATTATAAATTTGTGCAACATACAGGGTACAAAAAAAAAAAGATAAGAGCAGTATGCCAAACCCATTTACTATGCATAGCATTAGGGGGCTGGCTTAAAATTAACTTAAGATTAACAAGAAAATGATAAAAGTGTGATAAAACATTAAGAAAACAGATTCTATAAAGACAAGTGAGTATTACAAGACGGTCATATAAAGGATTTGTTAGGTGTGTTTTAAAAAAATAATAAAGTTAGTTGGGTTTTTGGGTTTTTAACATTTAGTGAATAATTGTGAAAAAAAATTTAAAAATATAAAATTTATAAGGTTCAGTTATTAGTATTTATTTGGTTTTGGGTGAGTAAGTGATCTTTGAGTAGAGACTTAAATTTATAAAAGGTGTGTTTCTTTTATATTTAAGGAAATAAATTCCAGATTTTAGGGCCTTTTTGTGCTTTGAGTTTTGCAAGGTGAGATGAACAGGGAACATCAAAGAGTGATTGTCCCTTGTGTTATGGTCATGTGTTTGTTGAGGTTGGCAAGGAGATGTTTGGGGGAGGGTTAATACAGATTAAAGTGTTCTATGTATGAATGGTCAGTATAAGTATGGATGTTTTGTATGGTGAGTGGGTTTTGTTATTAAATATGGTGGAGTGTGCTGCCTGTAGTGAGAATTTGTTATCTTCTAACTGCAGCCTTTTGTTGGGTAATTAGTGGTCTGAGTGGTTAATGTTGTTGAGCCCCTCCCAAAATTCCATGGGTGAGATGGGGGTAAATAAGGGTGATATAGGGCCAGGAGGGCTGATGGGGGGAAACAGTACCGTATCTTCGATAGTATCCCCTCGTCTTGGGAAAATTTTTTTAGAATTTGTTGTTATGGTTTAAAAATTTGAGTCTATTATCAAGGTGGATTCCTAAAAATTTTTCCCCTCTGTTAGCTTTGTGATGGTGATCCGTTTTCTTATGTTAAGGGGAATCTGTAGCTCTGTTCCAAACTGAATGAAGTGGGTTTTTGTCAAGTTTAGTGTAAGTTTGTTAGTCCTACCCAGGTAGATTTTTCTGAATTGGGTATTTCCCGTTTTTGGCTGTGTGACTGGGCTGGGTGAGAGAAGATATGTATGTCATCTGAAAAATGGTGGGTTTGATTTTTTCGAAGCATTTGGAAGGTCATTTTGTATAGGAAAAAGGGAAAAGGGGGCCCAAAGGACATTTCCCCTGTGGGACACAACTGTAATTGGTTGCGCAAAAGAGTTTGCCCCATTTGCTACACAATTGGTTCTGTTGCTGGGTAGGGCTTGGGTAATTGAGGGAGTGCCCTTTATACCAAGTGTGACAATTTTACGGGGGAAAAAATCTGGTCAACTGTATAAAAAGCTTTACGTAAGTCAATGAAGATCCCCGTGGGATTCTTTTTTTTCTTTTCGTGTATATATGTTCTAGATGTGTATATAGCATCATTAGTATTTTTATTAGGTGAACCCAAATTGGCAGGGGTTGAGTATGTTTTGGGAGATAAGGTGGGTAGATTCGTTTGTAATTAGTTTTTCAAAGATTTGAGAGGGGGTGTAAGTGGATTTTGGGCCTATAGTTATTCAACTCTTTTTGGGTTCCCCCTTTGTGGATGGGGTGACCCTTGCTATTTTGAGTACTGTGGGGAAGGGTGGAGGATTCAATGGATTTGTTAAAGAGTGTTGCAATGATTGGAGTAGCATTGTGACCTTTTTTTATATATAAAGGGGGGGTAAGGTACTTAAATCTCCTGCCTTGTTTTTTAGTGCAGATAAAGGGAGACTTCGTATGGGTTGTCGGAGCTAGGAACGTGTGTTCGGGTGTTCCCGGTGAGGTAGTTTTTGGGTGGGGTATCTGAGTTTGGGGATTTTAGGGGAAAGGTTTTTGTCCTATAGTGGAGAGAAATCATTGAGTCTGTTTGCGTTTCTGTTGGGGGAGTTGGGGTTCATTGTTTTTGCTAATTTTATTTCGCTATTTTTGTGTATTTTTCTGTCCCAGAATTTCAGATGGGTTTTTTCCCAGGTTTTTTTATATCCCCCGTAAGTTGGATAATCTGTTCTCAAAAAATTAAAATTTTTTTGCCCTTTTATCAGGGGGTTTTGGATTGACGAGTAACTTTTTTGTTTGGTCTCGGGTTATGTGCCCCATTCTGTATGTTTTAATTTGGTTTTTTTGTATTTATGGATTTGAGAATGTGGGGTTCCCAGGGATTTTTCAGTCTCTTTGTGTCATCTGTTAGTTTTTTTAGGGCGTGCTTGTTATAGAGGTATTGGGTTTTTTTAAAAAATTTTAAATACTTCGTCAATATCTGTATAGAACTAGTGTCCCCAAAAATGTTTGTAATGCTTTTGCGAAGTTTTTAATGGCGCCTCATTGTAAAGTCTGAAGGTGACTTTAGTAGTGTTTTGGGGGTATTTTTCCCAAGGTTTTTATGGGAAAGTGGGGTAGTGGTCTGTGGTATTATCTGAAATTATGCCTGATTTTAAAGGGGTAGGTGTTGGTCCAGATGTGGTCAAGTGGGAAACCCTAGTCTTGTAATCTTGTAGGTTTGTTATGTTGGTAGTAAATCAGTTATCATTGTGTTTGTAAATTCAGTAACGTGTGGGTCGGTCTTGAGGAGATTTATATTAAAGTCACCTGAGAGTAGTAAGTGATCTTTGTTCTGGGCACTTATCTTTACTTCCTAGATTTTTGACTAAATTGGCAAATTTTTGACTGGGAAAACTCTGTAGATGTTTATCAATGTGGAGGTTTTTGTGGGTTTTTTGGATTTAAATTTTAGCATTTATTTTCCCCATGTTCATCCCTTGTCAATATTAGTGATACATTCTAGTTGGTCTGAGTTTAGGGCTGTGCCCCCCCCCTTTTTGGGTTTCGGGGCCTAAGTTGTGTATGGCTGTGTAACAGGAATGGCATAGACATTGTACTATCAGGTTTAGCCAGGTTCGTTGTGTAAAGATGGCATTTGGCATTAAGGGAAATTTTGTAATGCTAGAGGTCATCGTAATGCTTGCTTAAAAAATCTGATTTGTAGTTTAAAAATAGTTAGTGTTTTTGTCATGAGAAGTGCCTTTGATTGTTCTGATTGTAGTAATTACGTAAAATGTTTTATTTTTTAAATCATTAAAAAGAGGTTGGATCAGGACAATGCTTGTAATCATAAGATTTTTAGTGAATCTATAGTTAGAATTAAATAAAACAAAGTAAAAGTCTTAAGCTAAAAAATGCACCGAATTATTTAACAAAAAGTAAAAAAAATGGCTAAGGGACTAAAACAAAAAAAGTGATGATCATATAAAGTGCTTTGGGGAAAATTTTAGTAGGGGTTTCTATAAAGGTAATTTTTTTTAAAATTTTAATTAAGTTTAAATTTATAAAAAGGGTAATATAGGTTGTGAATAAAAGAGCTTTGGAATATAAAGGGAAGATTGGAGCTTATTCTACTTTAGACCCGAGAATAGCACCTTGATTATTTTAAAAAGTTGTGGAATATAAACTAGGATAGTTTTAAAAGCTAAAATAAAGGAGAAAATATAAAAGGGACTAAAATTAAGTAAAGGTAAGCAAAGTTAAAAAGGGCAGATGGTAGGAAATTTTAAAATAAAATTTAAAAAATAAAAAAACAATTTGAAATGGTTCTTGCAATTCACTAGAGTCTGGTATGGTGTTGACAAGATCAAGGTTATAATATAGATTTAAATTGACAAAATAAAATTTTAAATTAAAGTACCAAAAGAATAAAAGTAAAAATCACAATGGGAATGTCTTGGGTTTTAATAGATAGTAAGATGGTAGACAGGTACCCAGGTACACAGGTACAAAGGATAATCAAGGTGGGGTTTTAATATAAAAAACTTGAAAATTTGCAACAAAATGTTATGGGAAGTTAAAATAATGTTTAATGTACAAAGTAAAAATTGACTGGGGGTAAAATATGGTGTTTAATAAAATTTTAGTAAGAATAAAGATTTCAAAAAGTGAAAAAGTAATGTTTATTTCATTCAATATTGCACTGGTAGTTTACTTTAGGTTTTTGGCAGTACAAGGTAATTAAGGTTTTAAATTTGGATAGTAAAGTGGTATTAAAAAGGTAAAGGTAATTTGACAAGTAAGGTTATTAAAGTAAAAAAGTTAAGAGTAATTTAAATTTTAGTAAAATGTTTTTTATTAATTTGTAAGTAATTCAATTGATGTATTTAAAAAAAAATTTGGGGGTAATTGGACAGAGAAAGTATCAATTCAGTAATGTTCAACGAACAATAGTAAATAAGGGGAAAAACACATAAAGGGGATTTTTTTTTACTAGTAAAATCCAAAATGAGGTAGTTATTATTTAAATACTAAGAGATTGTACAATGAAATTTTTAACAAAAATGGGCAAAAATACACTACACTACGTGACTTTTAAATTGGACATTGTTTAGTTATTCTCTGTAAGGTTTTTTCCCCGAGAAATCGTGATAGATCATTCTCGTTGTGATTGTGTACAGTTGACCCACATTTGTTTTCCCAAATAGGGAAATTTTTCCCTCCCGTGTGAAGCATTTGGGGTATTGTGTCTTTTCTCCCGTTTAAGTTTTTTTGATTATCAGGAGGTTCTGACGTTTTTTGGTAAGACACTCGTTTTTGTATACTCTTTCTTTATTTAATAGATGCAATAATTAAGTCTTTTTTCCCATCATGTGAGTTTGAATCTAAATAACCTTTTTCCCAACCTTAATTCTTTTTTATTTAAAATTTAAATAACATTTTTTCCTTTTTTGAATAATTTTTTATTTTTTTTTCTTCAAAAAAATTTTTTTTTTAATTTTTCTATTTTTTTTTTTTCTTTTTATTTCTTAAAAATATCCTAAATTTTATTAATTTCCTTTTTATTTCTTAAATTTTTTAAAAAATTTTTGTTTTCTATTTTCTTTTATTTTTTCCCTTATATTTTTATAAACTTTTTTAAAATAATTTTTTCCTTTTCATTTTTTTTTTTACCCTTTGAAATTATATTTTAAAAATATTAATATATTTTTAAATTATTTTCATACCTAAATACATAAAATCCCAAAAAAACCACCAAATTTTTTTAAATTTTTTCCCCATTTATTCTCCCTTCCCCAAAAAACTTTTAAAATTTTTTTTTTCCCCCCCCAAAACCCCATAAAATTTAAAATTTTTTTTTAAAAATTTATATAAAACTTATTATTTTCCTATTTTTTTTTTTTTTTTTATTTTTTTTTTTTTTTTTCATTTTAATTTTTTCATTTTTTTTTATAGTTTTCTTCTTCATATACATTTTTATTTATTTAAAAAAATACATTTAATCCCCTTATTAATAATTAAAAACGAATTTCTTTTCCAAATTTTTTTTTTATATAATATTTATTTTATAATATTTTTTATTTTAATATTTTAATTTTATATATTTTTTAATTTTTTTTTTTTTATTTATATTTTAAAAATATTTTTTAATTTTTTATTTTTTTTTTTTTTTTTTTTATTTTTAAATTTTTTTTATTATTTTTTAATTTTTTATAATTTTAAATAAATTTTTTTATGTATTATAAGTTTTTTTATTTAATGTAAAATAAATTTTGTTTTTTTGATTAAATAATTTTTTATTTTTTTTATTATAAAAATTAAATTTTTTAAATTTTATTGTATTTTTTTATTTTATTTTAAAATATATAATGATTTATTTTAATTGTTTTTTTTTTTAATTAACTTTTTATTAAAATTTTTTGTTTTTTATGTAATTTTATTTATGTTTAATTATATTGTTATAATTTTTGTTAATATTTTTTTAAATTTGTCTCTATTTGTCTGGGAATTGCGTCTTTAAATTTAATTTTTCAAAACTAAGTTAAAAATATATTTTTTTCAATGTTGTTAAAATTAATATTTTTGCCCAAAAGGAACTTGAAAAAAAAATTTTTATTTTGTGCAATTTATTTTCCTTAACCCCTTTAATTTTTTTGTTATTTCTTTTTTCTCCGTGTTTTTTTTGTTGGTCAAATGATTTTTTGGAAATTTTTGTTACCAAAATTTTACTTTTCCTTAAGGGGGTGCTTTGGTTTTGGTGCAAATTTTCCTTTGGACCTTTTTTTTATTTTATTTTTTTTTTTTTAATTTTTTTATTTTTTATTTTTATTTTTTAATTTGTATATAAATTTTTTTATTTAATAGTTTTATTTATTAAAAATAATTTTTAAAAATTTAAATTTTTTATTAATATATATATATTATATTTTATATAATATATATAATATATATATATTTTATATTATATATATATTTATTAATTTTATATATATTTTTTATATATAATATGTTTTTATTTTTATATATTATATATTTTTATATATATATATATTTATATATATATTTTATATATTGTATATATTTTATAAATTTATTAATATATTTTATATTATATATTATATATATATATATATTTTTTATTAAAAATATATATATTATTTATATATATTTATTTATTAAAATTTATTAAATTTTTAAATTTTATATAATTTGAAATTTTAAAATATATATATTTTTTTTTTATATTTTATATTATAATATAATATAATATTATATATTTATTATATATTATATTATAATTTATTATAATATATATTTAATTTATATAATTATATAATATAAATATTTATATTTTTATTTAATTTTTTCTTTTATATTTTAAAATTTTATTTATTTTATAATATATATATATAAATTTATATATAATATTATTATATATATAAAATTTATATATTATAATTTTTAATATTTATATATTATTTATATTAAAATATATTTTATTTTTATATATATAAATATTATTATATATATATTATTATAATTATTATATTTATTAATATTATATTATATATGTTATTTTTATTATTATATTATATATATTATAATTAATTATTTATTATATATGTTATATATATATTTTTATGTATTTTAAATTTTAAAATATATATATATATATATATTTATATTATATATATTTTAATTTTATATAATTTATATATATATTTATAGGGGGAACTTGCAATCTTGGCTTTAAAAAGCAAACCCCCTCTTCTTATAAAACAAATGAAAATTTGTGTATGCAATAATTTCGCCAAAATCATTCTGAACCTAACGAAAAAAATATATTTCATTGTGTTTGTTTAGTAAAAAATTTATTGTAAACAAATCTAAAATATATTTAGTTGGGTTTGGCTAAAATAAATTGCTCTTGTTAAAATAAGGTTAGGTAAGTTTTCTAAATTTTTTTGGTGCAAAATTAAAAATTTTTTACATTAACATTAATAAAAAAATATATGTATTTTTAAAAACGTATAAGAGAAAATTTTAGAAAGGACTTAATTTTAATGAGTTCTTGCTAATTGACCAGTTTTACATATTCGGCACGACATATATTATATATATATATATTATATATTTATATATATATATTATATATATATTTATATATATATATAATATATATATATATATTTGCTTGTATACGATGGATAGTGTCAATAATATATACTCTGATATACTCCTATAAACCCTTTTAGCGCCTAGTTCCTAGGAGCCTTTGACTACCCTCATGCTCTTGCGCTACCCGCCACACGTGGGTATGGGGTTATATACTAAACTAGGCACTTCGGCAAAAGTATCAAAATGTAGTTTGCATCAGCCTCACCAATTAACCCTGGTTCTGTATTCTCATTTGTTGTACTAAGGCTCGTGATCGTAATTCACCACAATGTTACTTGACTATGTATTACTCATAAGCTATTACGGTCATAGTGAGTGAGACGGAAGCATGTTAAAAGTTTTACTTTCCCTGTTGGCTTTGATTTAAGTTAGCTTAAGCTAATGTAGTTAGACTGGGTCAGGTTAGGTTATATAAACACTTGGATTATGCTAGGTAATTACACATATGTTGCTATGTATGGTAAATTATGTAGCTGTATTTGTATACCTATACCTGAATGAACTTAATTATGCCTGGCAGCCGAGTAACTTAACAGTTTGTGAAAGACTATTTCCTGAGCAATCGGGTTCTGAACAGTTTTTAGGATAATTCACGTTAGGTATGGTTAGGTTAGTATACATAAACTGATAAAAATGTATACTTAATTGCAATCTAATGAAAATGAAGGCACGCGGCACGTCTGGCAGCACAGATCAATATTTTGTTTACGTTTGGGCACCCGGCTGCCGGTCAAATAGCCTCAGCCTAAATTGTTTTGTACTCTGACAGGATTACTGTCCTTTTCTTTCTGCCCCGTAAACACGAGATTACATACACAGGGGGAGAGGTGTGCATCTCTCAGTGGAACCCATTCTAGCACCAACAGTGTTATATGCTCAGGCCCGTGGCTTGGTAGGCAACACTCGCTTCACACGCTAATGGTCCGTGTTTTGATACCCGGTAAGGGTGGAGACATTGGGCGTGTTTCCTTACACCTGTTGTCCATGTTCACCTATCAATAAACTAGGTATCTGGGTGTTAGTCGACTGGTGTGGGTCGCATCCTGGGACAAAATTGACCTAATTTGCCCGAAATGCTCTGCATAACAAGTGGCTTTCTGTATAGTAGTATATCATTGATGTTAGCTAGGACTGTATACCTTGTATATGTACTTGTAGAAATAAAGATTATCATCATTATTATTGCCTTTATTTCGTTGCCAGATGCATCGGGGCATGTTTTTTTTTTTTTCCTAATCTGTTCGTTTGTAGTTAAATGTACGTTTGTAAATGTTTGTATAACCTAACCTGACCCAACCTAACCTAAATTAAAGTAACTTAAAGCAAAGACAATACTACTTTCAGAAAAAATGGAAACTTAAAAGTTTACTTACCAAAAGTAAACAAAAATTACTTTTTTAAATAAGGATAAGTTGTTGTGAGAGACGTGTGTATATACACTGAGAAGTGTGTATATACACTGAGAGGTGTGTATATACACTGAGAAGGTGTGTATATACACTGAGAAGTGTGTATTTTTACACTGAGAGGCGTGTATATACACTGAAAGGTGTGTATATACACTGAGAAGTGTGTATATACACTGAGAGGTGTGTATATACACTGAGGTGTGTATATACACTAAGATATATATTGTGTACACACACACACACACACACACACACACACACACACACACACACACACACACACACACACACACACACACACACACACACACACACACACACACAAACCTGAGAATAGCGTTCCGATACCTTAATAAGGAATCGTTCAAGACACTGTACACATGTATGTTAGGCCCATACTGGAGTATGCAGCACCAGTCTGGAACCCACACCTGGTCAAGCACGTCAAGAAGTTAGAGAAAGTACAAAGGTTTGCAACAAGGCTAGTCCCAGAGCTCAGGGGAATGTACGAGGAAAGGTTGAGGGAAATCGGACTGACGACACTGGAGGACAGAAGGGTCAGGGGAGACATGATAACGACATACAAGATACTGCGGGGAATAGACAAGGTAGACAGAGACAGGATGTTCCAGAGAGGGGACACAGAAACAAGGGGTCACAACTGGAAGCTGAAGACTCAGACGAGTCACAGGGACGTTAGGAAGTATTTCTTCAGTCATAGAGTCGTCAGGAAGTGGAATAGCCTAGCAAGTGAAGTAGTGGAGGCAGGAACTATACATAGTTTTAGAAGGGTATGACAAGCTCGGGAAGCAGAGAGGGAGAGGACTAGTAGCGATCAGTGAAGAGGCGGCAGGAGCTGAGTATCGACCACTGCAACCACAATTAGGTGAGTACAATTAGGTGAGCGCGCACGCACACACACACACACACACACCACACACACACACACACACACACACACACACACACACACACACACACACACACACAGCACACACACACACACACACCACGCACACACACACACCACACACACACACACACACACACACACACACCACACACACACACACACACACACACACACACACCACACACACACACACACACACACACACACACACACACACACACACACACACACACACACACACTTTAAGAACACTGGACAGGCACCTCAAGTCAGTACCTGACCAACCGGGCTGTGGTTCGTACGTTGGTTTGCGTGTGGCCATTCATGCAGTATTTCAGTTAGAATTCAGAAGACGTGTGTAAGGCTTTCTGAACTGTAGGGATCAACAACTGGTAACTGCTCCTGGCTCTCACCTTGAAATTTATGCAACTGCAAGGCTCTGGTTCTTGGGCTTTATCTCTGCGTTCAGGTAGTGTATGGCTATTATCCCTCTAGCTTGATCCTCCACCCCGACCCCACCACTCCCAGGCTCTAGGACGCTACGTCCTGTAGTCTATCCACTTCTTTCCTGGAAGTTTGGCTGTTGTGTAGCCTGTCTAAAAAGCGAATACTGGAGGCGGTATGGTGGGGCTGCACCTTGTGGGACTACATCTTGTTGGGCTACACCTTGCTAGGTTACGCCTTGTGGGGCTACTTGTTGGGTTACACCTTGTAGGGTTATTCATTGTTGGGCTACACCTTGTGAGGCTATATCTTTTGGGACTACACATTGTGGGACTGTACGTTATGGGACTGCACCTTGTGGGACTACACGTTATGGGACTGCACCTTGTGGGACTACATCTTGTGGGACTACATCTTGTGGTCTACACAGGTGACCTGGACTCATTAGCAGAAGTAGGTTATGCTAAACAGATATTAGCAATAGAGGGCAATAACAATGAGTCTGGATTCTTCGGTATCAGTTAAAGGCGCTACCATTGTGAAGAGTCGCCATCTTTTCCTCTTCGTTAACTTTGTTTCCGAGTAATACAAAAGACAACAATGACCAGATTCTGTCTGTTGTTCCCACTAATTGTGGTTGAATGGCGCCTCTTGTTAAAGCAGTCAATTTGTACTTTATATTATTTTATATTGCTTCTCCTCCTCAATGAACTCAGACTCATTATTAGCATCACTGATTTATGGTCTCTTAGGTTATATTATACGTGCTCTTGAAGCTGTGTACTGAGTTCGCCTCCTCCACTTCATCCTAGTCATTACGGTTTACAATCACCGTGGAACTAAAATACTCCCTTAACTCCGCCTGGCTCATCTGTTCTTCAGCTTCTGCCTGTGTCTCCTTGATCCTGGTTCTCTCAATTCAGTGTCTGTTCCTATGTGCCCTATCAGTATGTCTTCAAGGTTTTGTATGTTGTATTTCCCCGCCAAGGACATCGAGATTGGTTCCTTCAACTTCTCATGTTAGATTCCTCTTAGTTCTGGTACTTGTCTGATTGTAAACTTTTGAACCATTTCGATATTCTGTAGATGCGTGACCAGCTGTAAGTTTCATTCATGGCCGCATATATACTCAATGATTGAAAAATTTGTCGTGCGTCGAGTTTTAAAGAATTAATTGTTCGAATTCTTGAATACTGTTCTGTGGTTGCCTTACCGTGCATATGTCGCTGGTGTTGTACAGCTGGTAATATGCTTGGAGTGTGACTTTCATATAAACTACCTCCTGCTGTCAGCTGTGTTTTTTTTTCTTGTATTTCAAGTGTCTTAAATGGCATTCACTAAAGTAAATGACGTTTGGGGCCGATTTGTAATACTTTCGAAACAGTATTCCCACCAATTGCTCTTAAACTGCTGTGGATTGGCTCCGATAGTTTGTATACAAGAACAGTGACTATATTTTTATTCTCAGTTTTCACTTCCAGTACATTTTCTGTGGTATTAAGCAGCTAAGTTCATATGAGTTTTTAATGTACAGGATGATTACATTTCGTGATCTGCATAGTCTGTTATAGCTGATAAAATAGTATCCTGGTATCCATTTTTCGTTGTAATAGTTTTAATGTGCGCATGTGAAGGTTGTAAACAAGTGGATTTATTTTTCTGGCCTCTTTCGCGTGGAAAGCACTGCAGTCTAAGTTTCATATCTAGTCATTCATGGCATAGTTATGTGTAACAGCGTTTTCAGTTTGTGAATTTACATCTGTCTTAGTTCAGAACATTTCTTTGGATGGTACGCCACCATGTTGCGACACTTTCTCCTGCCTCACATGAATTTTTAGTAGATATTTTAATTTGATTTATATGAGTGGGCTGCTTCTCCACTGTCGGCGGTAGTCTAGGGTTCTAGCCATCCCCAAGCTAGGCCGTGATCTCAGGGAGGCTGCGGACTGCCAGTCTTTTTGACGAGCTGCGGTTCCATTTTCATGATGACGCTGAACGTTCGTCTGGTGTGGTACTCGCAGGTAAACGCCTCAACTCCTCCCCGAGTTTCAGCTTCCGCAAGTTCGATCGACGATAAATCTCTTGGTTAGGCTAACAAGCAATATACAGGACAGTTTCACCAAGACTCATTCACACCTTTCAAACCCAATTGTATGTTTCTGGATCTCCGGAGATGTCATTTACGTCTTCCAGTAACACTACGGGTCTGGGAACAGTGCCATATGGATCTCCCACTAGTTATGTTCGCCCATCTTGCAAAGGGAGCTACTTTGATGCTAATACTGGCTCTTAATCCCATTAATTGTAGCTACCGTCCCTCTCCTTAGATTGAGCCTGATAGTCTTCCATTCCATTTAGCACTTTCCAGTGAATGGCATAACCCATGTTCGCATGTCCAAATATTCAATGTTACTTTGGCTTGTTTTCCTAGTATGTTTATTAGTTTTCTAGGCTTTTTTACATTAAAAAATTATGCACTACTACTTTCTCTTGGCTCTCTGTTTTCTATATCATAGGGTTCTAATGCTGTTCTTTCGAGGTGTTGTTCTACCCTAATAACTCCCCTCAAGGAAGGTTCCTTGATGTTGGTGAGGGGCTCTTGATTTAGGGAATTTGATCTGTGCTCCAGTTCCCCGAATTAAGCCTGAATGCCTTCCACATCCCCCCCCCTCCAGGCGCTGTATAATCCTCCGGGTTTAGCGCTTCCCCCTTGATTATTATAATAATAATAATTAATAACTTCCTCCATCACTTTATATGGTATATTGGAGGTTGATATCTGTCAGTAAGTCAGTGTCGTTTTATTTTTTAACGTCCTTTGTTAAGCATTAGAATTACATTAGTTGTTCTCAGAGGTTGGTTGGTTTCTTAGGTATAAAGCCTACCGCCTGCATGAGGCTGCATATTATGTCTTCATTGACTGCGAAACTCAAGTTTCTTTCTGTTAGAGGACGACGGATCAAGCCAACAACCCCCTACCCCAGCGCTCAGTGATCAAGAAGGGTTTAGTGCTTCGTGTAATAATAATAACAGGGCTATTCAAGAATACTTGAACGCTTTAATATAGACAATAAGTAAACTCTCGGTGTATGTACATGGGAGAACACGACTCTGTATTATAAAGTTCAGTAGTTTTCCGGCTTCTCTATATTTATGAAAAATTTGGGCGATTCTGTCAAAGGTGTTGCACCTTCTCTCAGTGTGTTAGGTAAGACACATATGCAACAGTTAGGTATCTATACTCGACTGAAGAAGCCTACTGTGTAGGCGAAACGTTTCGAAATAAAGGTAGCTAACTGTTGCATATGTGTCTTACCTAACAACCTATCGGTATTTTATACCATTTTAATGCACCTTCTCTCAGTATTCAGGGCGTTGTATTGGCTGGTCGTGTTGTGTTTAACGTGTCAAACATAGACAATTTCACTACTTCCTTTAATTTGCAATACTTGCTAGTTATGAGTGATTTACTTTCTTATTCGGTAGCCTGGCATGTTGACTTGTTTAAGTTTACCGTTTGCATAATTTGTCGACTAAACATTTTTACCTTTTTTTCCAGTTGTTTCCTCCTCCAGTTTTATTATTTGATGCTTTATCTTCCTTTTTTTTCCATTGCATTTGTTTTGTTTTTTGTTTATTCTGCTATGTCATTAAATTAAATTATGTTTATCAGGTTCTCTCTGGTATGAGGTGATGAGGCAGTAGTGGGGGGGAGGGGTGTCAGGTTCTCTCTGGTATGAGGTGATGAGGCAGTAGTGGGGGGGGGGGGTGTCAGAGTAAGACTTCTGTAATGATACACACTAGAACTGGAAGAATAAGAAGGGGGTAAAGTGAGAAGGGGAAAGAAACTACAACTGTCTTTCGAGCAAGGGTGAGGCGGTCCACCCCTGATTAGGTCCAGGGTAGTAGTGACTCTGCTCTCTCGTTAGTCCAGGGTCAGGGTTTCGTATACAGTGAGAAGCTTGTATTTGATGTTTGGTAATTACTGGATCTGATGCAATTCACTGTGTGTTGTTTGTACCCGTAGCTCTACTTGGGTAAAAGCAACTCTGAGCCTGGTTTTGACACGAGACCGAGGATAAGAAGCGAACACAGAAAAGTTAATCATCGTGATTTACCTCTATGTGGATTATTAGATCCTCTTAACCTGTAGTCGACTAAATCATACGTATGTATTTACTGTTAGAAGAACATCATAGGTAACGGGTGTAGGGAGACTTACGCATCACGCCTCGCCTGAGGAATAGGACGTGGGTTCTTTTGACTATGAGCTGGACACTGCACCAGTGGGTTAAGTAATATTGTGGGTCACATCCTAGGAAAGGCGTCTCCGGTGGAAATAAATCCCATTATGTCGCTTTGCTGGGTTATCCTGCGTTAAAAACTTAAAAGATTACAACGTAATCCTTTGTTGTTTTATTTAGTCGTATTCACTTGATGATTCGCGTTGACCTTGTGCAGCTCTCTGGAAATAAGCCTCCTGACACAAGCTGCCTCGGGGCGTGACCCAGACTCAAATGCGGTGACTGGTCCCACTGTGCCACACTCAATACAAGTTTTGTCTCACTGCCCAGCTGTGTAAAAAGTTGAGGTGCGGGCAAGAGAGGGATTAGGGCCCTGCACGCCCCTCTGTCCTATGAACCGCGCTGCATCCTCTCACCCGCAAACCCACTCGCTAAGCTTTATATTCTTGCCAGCGTCATCAAAGTATTTACTGCTGCAGTAACTGGATTAATGTAAGGAGTTTGGCAGCCCCCCTCGCCCGCTAGTGCGTGTGAGAGCGCTTCAACCAGTTTCGTCTCTCATGACTCACGAAATCGTAATAACACGATTGCAAACAAATCACGGAACGGGTGGGGCCTCAAGCCATGGCAGGTGAGGACTCGCCTGCCTTGGGTTCAAGTCCTACCCGTTCCCTGATTTGTCTGTGATGGTTCTGTTGGAAAGACTGGGGCACGGTGGGAAGGCTTGCTGCTCTACACCTGTTCCCTTGTTCACATCACAGTAAAACGGATGCAGTCGTTTATCTGGAGAGATCTACTCCTTCCTTTCCTCTCCCCTTACTTTCCCTCCATCCTCCTCCTCTCTCCATCTTTGGTGTTAGGAGGGCCACCATTGTCTCGGGGTTGAGTACTCAACCCCTGTTTTAATGTACACATGTCAAACATCTCAACGCAAGATAATGATGCTGCCGTCTTTTACACTGATGGTACTTGCATTTTTCTAACACTTATAACAGACTACAAACCCTCCTCTTTACCTTCACAGCTCGAAGCACTGAATGTAGTACCAAGAATCTACAGAAAAATATAAAAAAATATTACGTCCAAATATCTGTATTAACAATTTGCCAGCTTTCTAAATCAGTGGCACTGAGTTCTTTGCACAGTTTAAATATAAGTATTAGGATTAGGAATAAACTATATTGTGAGTAGCCTGCAGTACATCCTTGACGAGACTAACCCTTGCAACACTTGCAGCAAGGAACATTGCAGTACAGCCTTGACGAGACTAACCCTTGCAACACTTGCAGCAAGGAACATTGCAGTACATCCTTGACGAGACTAACCCTTGCAACACTTGCAACAAGGAACATTGCAGTACAGCCTTGACGAGAGAGACTAACCCTTGCAACACTTGCAACAAGGAACATTGCAGTACAGCCTTGACGAGACTAACCCTTGCAAACACTTGCAGCAAGGAACATTGCAGTACATCCTTGACGAGACTAACCCTTGCAACACTTGCAGCAAGGAACATTGCAGTACAGCCTTGACGAGACTTAACCCCTTGCAGCATCTGCAACAAGGAACATTGCAGTACAGCCTTGAGAGACACTAACCCTTGCAACATCTGCAATAAGGAACATTGCAGTACAGCCTTGACGAGAGACTTAACCCCTTGCAAAATCTGCAACAAGGAACATTGCAGTACAGCCTTGACGAGAGAGACTAACCCTTGCAACACTTGCAACAAGGAACATTGCAGTACAGCCTTGACGAGAGACACTAACCCTTGCAACACTTGCAACAAGGAACATTGGTATCATCGTTATATAACGCAAGACTCTTATATAATATTTATTAGACTAAATTTCTCATTGATTAACATGCTTTATGCCTGATTAAATTTTCACAGGTGGCGCTTGATCAAGGTGAGGTAATACAGAACACGACCATGATGATGATACTTAGTGCTCCAATGTTCACTATAATCACCAACACCTGAGAACAATTGAAGCTTCTTACTGTACATGAAAGAATAGTACACTTAAATACAATCACTTGTGCCAAGAACATGTAATACTTGACGTCGCCAGCATGTCTCAGGGGTGTGCTGCCTGACGTCGCCAGCATGTCTCGGGGGTGTGCTGCCTGACGTCACCAACATGTCTCAGGGGTGTGCTGCCTGACGTCGCCAGCATGTCTCGGGGGTGTGCTGCCTGACGTCACCAACATGTCTCAGGGGTGTGCTGCCTGACGTCGCCAGCATGTCTCAGGGTGTGCTGCCTGACGTCACCAACATGTCTCAGGGGTGTGCTGCCTGACGTCGCCAGCATGTCTCAGTGGTGTGCTGCCTGACGTCACCAACATGTCTCAGGGGTGTGCTGCCTGACGTCGCCAACATGTCTCAGGGGTGTGCTGCCTGACGTCGCCAACATGTCTCAGGGGTGTGCTGCCTGACGTCGCCAACATGTCTCAGGGGTGTGCTGCCTGACGTCACCAACATGTCTCAGGGGTGTGCTGCCTGACGTCGCCAGCATGTCTCAGGGGTGTGCTGCCTGACGTCGCCAACATGTCTCAGGGGTGTGCTGCCTGACGTCGCCAACATGTCTCGGGGGTGTGCTGCCTGACGTCGCCAACATGTCTCAGGGGTGTGCTGCCTGACGTCGCCAACATGTCTCAGGGGTGTGTTGCCTGACGTCGCCAATATGTCTCAGGGGTGTGCTGCCTGGCGTCGCCAATATGTCTCAGGGGTGTGCTGCCTGACGTCGCCAATATGTCTCAGGGGTGTGCTGCCTGGCGTCGCCAATATGTCTCAGGGGTGTGCTGCCTGGCGTCGCCAATATGTCTCAGGGGTGTGCTGCCTGACGTCGCCAATATGTCTCAGGGGTGTGCTGCCTGGCGTCGCCAATATGTCTCAGGGGTGTGCTGCCTGGCGTCGCCAATATGTCTCAGGGGTGTGCTGCCTGACGTCGCCAATATGTCTCAGGGGTGTGCTGCCTGACGTCGCCAACATGGCTCAGGATGTGCTGCTTCATGTCTACATGATAGACAGCTTCATGTTTACAATTGAGTACACTAAGAGAAAAGAATAAGTGTCCGGGGCCCAAGACTGTTCAACACCCTCCCACCATACATAAGGGGAATTACCAATAGATTCCTGACTGCCTGCAAGAGGGAACTGGACAGGTACCTGAAGTCAGTACCTGATCAGCCGGGCTGTGGTTCCTACGTTGGATTACGTGCTGCCAGCAGTAACAGACTGGTTGATCAGGCCCTGATAAACCATCCAGTGACTTCATCAAGCCACTGGTTGGCTATACGTCTACAAATGAAGATACCAGGTGTGTAATGTGTGTAATTCTTCATCTTGTCGGTATCATAACATTCATATGCGACTTTCAGGTCTGCTAGACATTGTCAACATACCAGTTTGTACAAATACCTGTACCTATGCATATGTCTTATTCCTACAGCATTTCAGCTCCACAGACTATGCACTAATTGGCTGAAGGCAAATCTGATTAATCAGATTGAACATTCCTGCTAAATGCAATACACCCGTCATCCCTCGCTTCTCAGCGCTCACTGCATGGCTGTCATGTTCTTAGGTAAGACACATGTGCAATAGTAAGGTATCTTTATTTCGAAACGTTTCGCCTACACAGTATGCTTCTTCAGTCGAGTACAGAAAAGTGGTAGAAGCAGTAGAGATGTGAAGACGATATAATCAGTCCATCACCCTTGAAGACGTAGTTTTGAGGTGGTCAGTCCCTCAGCCTGGAGAAGAGTTTTGCTCCATAGTCTGAAACAGTGTGAAGTTGAAGTGACAGTATATAAGGCTCCATTCTGTCACTTCAACTTCATATTCTTTCAGAATATGGAGCAATACTCTTCTCCAGGCTGAGGGACTGACCACCCGAAAACTAAGTCTTCAAGGGTGATGGACTGATTACATAGTCTTCACATCTCTTCTGCTTCTACCAACTTTTCTGTACTCGACTGAAGAAGCCTACTGTGTAGGTGAAACGTTTAGAAATTGATACCTAACTGTTGCACTTGTGTCTTATCTAACAACCTGTCGGTATTTTATACCATTTTAATATGGTTGTCATATATACCCTTTATTAAGAATAATGAGCATACACTTCTTAAGACAATAGTGCCAGAAACTCTGGGCCTCGGCTTGCTGCCTAGTAGACAGATTGCTTACACTGGTGACCGAACTGCATCAACCTGAAAAATACGTAAATGTATTAAGTATATAAAGACTAACAAAATCAGCTTACACTGGTGACCGGACTGCAGCAACCTGAAAAATACGTAAATGTATTAAGTATATAAAGACTAACAAAATCAGACTGAATAATTGGCTCAGTTTAAAACTAGGAGAGCTATGGAGTGGAACTCTTCTCCAGGCTCAACGACTGACCACCTCAAAACTACATCAAGGGTGATGGACTGATCACATCGTCTTTACATCTCTACTGCTTATTCTGATTCCTGAAGAAGCATACTGTGTAGGCGAAACGTTTTGGATATAAAGGTACCTAACTGTTGCACATGTGTGTTGTCAACCTGCCAGTATTGTTTAGTTTTATCATGTACACAAATGGTATACAATATTGACAAGATGAATTAGACACATGTGCATGTTAACATATGGGTATTTTTATTTGTAGACGTTTCTCCAACCAGTGACTTTATCAACACAGTACAAGGACATAATGTAAAGGAACTGCAACATCGTGGAATCCTGGTATAGAGGACATCTACACAATCTTCTTGCTTACTACTTGCCCATCTCTTGGGGGATAACCTACTTCTACTGTGGGGAATCCCGCCTACCAATAACAATGCCGTCTGCTGCGCGTCCTTCACGTGTCGCCAGTATATAAGCTCCAAGCTGCATGACTGCTTCAGTTCCTTCAAGACTACGGTGCTCTTCACCAACTCCAAGGCTGAGGGACTGATTACCTCATCCTTTGTATATAATTCTTCACATTATGTCCTTGTATTGCAATGATAAAGCCACTGGTTGGCGAAATGTATACAAATAAAGATACCCAGATATTGCACATGTAAGTCTTCATCAACATATACTGTCAGACACCAACACAACGGTATCTTGTTACAGAGGACTTCTTCCATATGTAATCGCATATCAACTAGTTGTGAGTGAGAAGAGTTGGCTTCCAGAGGGACCCGCCTTCTTACTTCTACCGGTGAATCCCCTCACCTGCAGCATCTTCGAGATATTACACTTCATTTTCGACAGTACTTAAAGATTCCATGGAGCTGCATTCTTCTCCAGGCTGAGGAACTCAAATACTTTTTCTCCAAGGTTGATGGAGTGAATACATCATTATTTCACTACTACACTTGTAGGTAGTAAGTTGGTAGACAACAATCACTCAGGGAGGTACTACCGTCGTGCCAAGTTAGTGTGAAACAGAAACCTGTAACTATTTTACATGATGGTAGGATTGCTGGTGTTCTTTTTCTTTTGTCTCATAAACACGCTGGATAACAGGTATATCTTGCTACTTACACTTAGGTCACACTACACAGGCACACACATGAATATATATATACATACATCTAGGTTTTTCTTAATAGCTCTTATTCTTTTTATTTTCTCTATTGTCCATGGGGAAGTGGAAAAGAATCTTTCCTCCGTAAGCCATGCGTGTCGTATGAGGCGACTACAATGCCGGGAGCAATGGGTTAGTAACTCTTTCTCCTGTAGAAAATACTAAAAAAGTGAAGAAGAAAAACTTTATAAAACTGGGATGCTTGAATGTGCGTGAATGTAGTGTGGATAAGAGATGATTGCTAATGCTATGAATGAAAAGAAGTTGGATGTCCTGGCTCTAAGCAAAACAAAGCTGAAGGGGGTAGGTGAGTTTTAGTGGGGAGAAATAAATGGGATTAAGTCAGGAGTATCTGAGAGAGGTAGAGCTAAGGAAGGGGCAGCAAAAATGTTGAAGGATCATTTGTGGAAAGAGAAGATGGAATATAAATGTATAAATTCAAGGATTATGTGGATTAAAATAAGGGTTGGATGCGAAAAGTGGGTCATAATAAGTGTGTATGCACCTGGAGAAGAGAGAAGTGTGGAGGAGAGAGAGATTGATTTAGGGAGATGTTAAGCGAGTGTTTAGGAACTTTTGAACCAAGTGAGAGAGTAATTGTGGTAGGGGACCTAAATGCTAAAATAAGAGGAACACTTAGAGGATGTAGTAGGTAAGTTTGGGGTGCCAGGTGTAAATGATAATGGGGACTCTTTAATTGAACTTAGTATAGAAAGGGGTTTGGTTATAGGTAATACACAATTTAAGAAAAAGAGAATAAGTATACAAGATATGATGTAGGGCGTAATGACAGTAGTCGGACTACGTATTGGTAGATAAAAAACTGTTAGGTAGTCTTCAAGATATACATGTTTATACAGGGGCCACAGATGTATCGGATCACTTTTTAGTTGTAGCTACAGTGAGAGTAAAAGGTAGATCGGTTACAAGGAAAATGAATACAGCAGGTAAGAGAGAGGTGAAGGTTTATAAGCTAAAGGAGGAGGCAGTTAGGGTAAGAGCTAAAAACTATTGGAGGACAGATGGGCTAGTGAGAGCATAGGCAATGGGGTTGAAGATGTATGGGCTAGGTTTAAAATGTAGTGTTAGAGTATTCAGCAGAAGTTTGTGGTTACAGGAAAGTGGGTGCAGGAGGGAAGAAGAGCGATTGGTGGAATGATGTAAAGAGAGTAGTAAGAGAGAAAAAGTTAGCATATGAGAGGTTTTCAAAAAGTAGAAGTGATGCAAGGAGGGAGGAGTATATGGAGAGAAAAAGAGATGTTAAGAGAGTGGTGAAGCAATGTAAAAAGAGAGCAAAAGAGAGTGGGTGCGATGTTATCAAGAAATTTTGTTGAAAATAAGGAAAGGTTTTGGAATGAGATTAATTAGTTGAGGAAGTCTAGGGAACAAATGGATGTGTCAGTTAAATATAGAAGAGGAGAGTTATTAAATGGAGAGTTAGAAGTATCGGGAAGATGGAGCGAATATTTTGAGGAAATGTTAAATGTTGATGAAGATAGGGAAGCTGTGAATTTGTGTGTAGGACAAGGAGGAATAACATCTTGTAGGAGTGAGGAAGAGCCAGTTGTGAGTGGGGGGAAGTTCGTGAGGCAGTAGGTAGAATGAAAGGGGGGTAAGGCAGCTGGGATTGATGGGATAAAGATAGAAATGTTAAAAGCGGGTGGGGATATAGTTTTGGAGTAGTTGGTGCTTTTATTTAATAAATGTATGGAAGAGGGTGAGGTTTCTAGGGATTGGCAGAGAGCATGCATAGTTCCTTTGTATAAAGGCAAAGGGGACTAAAGTCTGTTGAATATACCTGGTAAAGTGTATGGTAGTTATTATTGAAAGAATTAAGAGTAAGACAGAGTAGGACAGCAGATGAACAAGGAGGCTTTAGGAAAGGTAGGGGGTGTGTAGACCAGGTGTTTACAGTGAAACATATAGGTGAACAGTATTTAGATAAGGGTAAAGAGGTTTTTGTGGCATTGATGGGTTTGGAAAATGCGTATGACAGGGTGGATACGAGGAAGGGGCAATGTGGCAGATGTTGCAAATGTATGGAATAAGTGTAGGTTATTGAAAGCAGTGAAAAGTTTTTACAAGGATAGTGAGGGGTGTGTTAGCAAGAGTGTGTGTGTGTGTTAACGTGAGTGTGGGTAAGTGTCTTAACAGGACTGTGGGTGTGTGTGTTAGCAGAAGTGTGGGTGGGTGTGTTAGCAGGAGTGTGGATGGGTGTGTTAGCGGAAGTGTGGGTGAGTGTGTTAGCAGGAGTGTGTATGTGTATGTTAGCAGGAGTGTGGGTGGGTGTTAGCAGAAGTGTGGGTGGATGTGTTAGCAGGAGTGTGGGTGAGTGTGTTAGTAGAAGTGTGGATAGGTGTGTTAGCAGGAGTGTGGGTGAGTGTGTTGGCAGGAGTGTGGGCGAGAGTGATAGCAGGTGTGTGGGCGGGTGTGTTAGCAGGAGTGTGGGTGGGCGTGTGTTAGCAGGAGTGTGAGTGGGTATGTGTGGTAGCTGTGATGTCATCAGTGTCGGGAACATCTTAAAAATATACATGATTGCGCTTCTCGACCTTCACTATTTATACCCAACCATGGTAAGTATTAAGCAGGGACAAAAATGGATTGTTAGACTACCTTAAGAATTCTCTTTCTCTCTCTGTCACTCTCTCCCTTTTCTCTTTCTTGTCCCAAGAAATAAACTGAAATGCAAATTTTAAGGCAGATCAGAAAAAACTTCTCGTGTATTGTAAGCGTAACTTAGTAGACGAAAGTTTTGTATGATCTTGCTGAACCGTGAAAAATTATCGACTTATTTGTTACACAAACTTATACAAGTTCATCATTGTTTATTTTTTATTTGAAAATGTTTTTGTTTATCTTGCAGTAAGAGGGTGTTGCCCCTACATCACCCACCAACGGGATGGTTGGTGGGTGATGTAGGGGGCGCTGAAGGAGAGGCTGAGAGACGTGATTTGTTATGGGAGAGGGAGGTGATGTATATCAGGAGTTTATCTGTAGACGGTTTCGGGGATCAACGCCCCCGCGGCCCGGTCTGTGACCAGGCCTCGTGGTGGATCAGAGCTTGATCATCCAGACTACTATTGCTGACCACACGCAAACCGAAGTACGAACCACAGCCCGGCTGGTCAGGTGCCTGTCCAGCGCCTTCTTGAAGACAGCCAGGGGTCTATTTGTAATCCCCCTTATATATGCTTGGAGGCAGTTGAACAGTCTTTGGGCCCCAGACACTTATTGTGTTGTCTCTTAGTGTACTCGTGGCGGCCCTGCTTTTCACTGGGGGGGATGTTGCATCTCCTACACAGTCTTGCTTTCGTAGGGAGAAATTTTCGTGTGTAAATTTGGGACTAGTCCCTCTGGGATTTTCGTAGTATATATTATCATGCATCTTTCTCGCCTGCGTTCCAGGGAGTACAAATCAAGGGACTTCAACCGTTCCCAGTAAATTAGGTACTTTATCGTACTTGTACATGCCGTGAAATTTCTCTGTACATTTTCCAAATCTGCAATTTCGCCTGCTTTGAAAAGAGCCGTTAGTGTACAGCAATATTGCAGCCTAGAAAGAAAAAGCGATTTGAAGAGAATCATCATGGGCTTGGCATCCATAGTTTTGAAAGTTCTCATTATCCAACCTATCATTTTCCCAGCATATGTGGTAGATAGATTGTTGTGATCTTTGAACGTGAGATCCTCTTGACATTATCACTCTCAGGTCCTTCACATTAGGTTTTTGCTTTATTATGTGATTGGAGTTTGTTTTATATTCCGATATACTTTTAATTTCCTCGAGTTTTCTGCATCGGAGTAATTGAACTTTCTCTTCACTGGACTTCATATTATTTTCCGCGGCCCATGTTGATGTCCGCCTGGAGTCTTTCATTGTAATCGATGGATGACTCTTGTCATGCAAATTCGGGTGTCATCCGCAAAGAAAGACATGGTGCTGTGGCTTACATCCCTGTCTATGTCAGATATGAAGTTATAAAATAGGATGGGGGCGAGTACTGTGCATTGTGGAATAGATCTATTCACTGTGGCTGCCTCAGACTTTACTCTGTTTATTATTACTCTGTATTCTGTTTGTTAGGAAGCTATAGATCCATCTACCAACCTTACCTGTTATTCCTTTATCACTTATTTTGTTCGCTTTTATACCATGGTCGCACCTGTCGAAGGTTTTCGCAAAGTCTGTGTAGGGGGAGCTAAGGAAGAGGGTGATAGTTTATAAGAGAGAAGGAACACTGCAGCAGGCCTACTAGCCTATGCGAGGCAGTGAAGGGACTTGAGCTAGAGTTTGTCACGGCCACGCTAGCTGGAGATTCGTCTGTAAAAACTTGCATTTGTGGTCACAGTGGTGCCTGTGCTAACCTTCCTATGGTGTAGAAATATACCTAGTTGGACGAATCTTATTGTGGCTAGCTGGTCTAGTGGCTAACGCGACGGGCTGGAGTTTTGAGACTCTCTGACCGCGGGTTCAATCCCGGCCGGGGTGTGGTTTGTTTGCAATCGTGTCATTACGATTTCGTGAGTCAGGTCTAAGTCTCACACCGGCTTAAGCCATTGACCCAATCTAGTCAGGTCAGGTCATATCCACTTAAGGAAAATGTACGGCATCAGACCTATTAGCACAAGCTAATCAGGTCCAACTCACACCCACTCACATGTTTATCTAGCCTATTTTTAAAACTACACAACGTTTTAGCTTCTACGACGGTACTCGGGAGTTTGTTCCACTCATCCACAACTCTATTACCAAACCAGTGTTTTCCTATATTCTTCCTGAATCTGAATTTTGCCAACCTAAAACCATTGCTGCGAGTCCTGTCTTGACTAGATATTTTTAGCACCCTATTTACATTCCCTTTATTTATTAATGTTTTCCATTTATACACCTCAATTATATCCCCCTTAATTCTACGCCTTTCTAGAAAGTGCAGATTCAGGGTCCTTAGTACATCCACATAGGGAAGATTTCTGATACATTGGGATCAACTTTATCCTCCTTTGTATGTTTCTAGTGCATTTGATATATTCTGTAATACGGTGACCAAAACTGTGCAGCATAATCTAAGTGAGGCCTAACCATAGATATATAGAGTTGAACAACCTGAGGACTCTTATTTATCCTTCTTGATATGAAGCCAATGATTCTGTTCGCTTTATTGTGAACACTTATGCACTGTCTTGGTCTTAGATTACTGATAACCAGAACTCCCAAATCCTTTTCGAAATCAGTAATATTAAGATCTACATTATTTAGTTTATATGTGGCATGGTAATTTTCTTCTCCAGTGTTTAGAAATTTGCATTTGTCTATTACAAACTGCATCTGGTACTTCTCCGACCATTTCATCAGTCTATTCAAATCTTCCTGGAGTGCTCTAATATCCTCGTCAGAATGAATTCGACGGCCTATTTTGGTATCATCGTCAAACTTGGTTATGTCGCTATTTATACCCTTCATCGATGTCGTTTATGTAAATTGTGAGCAACAAAGGGCCCAACACTGGCCCCTGTGGAACACGGCTTGTGACATGCCCCCACTCTGATTTCTTCCCATTTATGCAAACTCTGCTTTCTGTCAATCACGCCTCTATCCAGGAAAAAAATTCTCCTCCCATTCCGTGTGACTTAATTTTCCTCTATAGTCCCTGATGTGGGACTCTATCAGAAGCCTTACTGAAGTCCATATATACAATATCATAGTTATTACCATCTACCTCCTCAAATATCTTAGTGAAAAAAGTTAATAAATTCATTAGGCAGGAACGCTCTTTCGTAAAACCGTGCTGAGATTCATTAATCAATTTATGCCTTTCAAGATGCCTGCGAATTGCCTTGGCAGTTATTGATTCCATAAATTTTCCCACTATGGAGGTTAGGCTTATTGGTCTATAGTTCGAAGCTAAGGACCTGTCACTTGCTTTGAAAATAGGTATTACATTTACGATTTTCCTCTATCTGGCACTATGCCAGTTTGTAGTGATATGTTAAAAAGATTAACCAAAGGTTCGCTAAGCTCTTCTTTACATTACTTTAGAACCCTTGTGTACAGTTCATCAGGGCCCAGGGCTTTGTTAGGTTTTAATTTATCTATTTGTCTAAGGACCATGTCACTTGTGACCCTAATTGTGCATAGCTTAGTATCGTCCTGTTCTACATAATTTATTATTTCTGGAATATCGCTTCTATCTTCCTGTGTGAAAACTGAGAGGAAGTAAGTGTTAAAAATTCTGCACATTTCCTTATCACTGTCGGTGAGCTGACCCGAGTAATTTTTGAGTGGGCTAATCTTGTCCCTAATCTTACTTTCTGTATACCTGAAAGACTCCTTTTGGGTTAATCTTTGATTCCCTTGCTACTTTAACCTCATAATCTCTTTTTGCTTTTCTTATTTCCTTTTTCTCTAACTGAATACTATATTGATTTCTTAACTACCTCTCTCTTTTCATTCGCCTATATATGCCTCTCTTTTGACTATTGAGATGTTTTAATCTATTATTTATTCATTTAAGATCATTTTTGTTTGATCCGATTTCCCTATTTGGAACATAAGTTGTCTGAGCAGCTAGAACTATTCTCTGGAAAATGTCCTATTGGTAACCATCACCTCCTACCTGACCCATGGTCAGATCATTCCTGTTCAGACCACCCAGGTAATTTCTCAGTCCTATAAAATCAGCCAAGCAGAAGTCAAGGACAGAGACTTGATTGCCATTATTAGGGTAATTCCATGATATATTAAAACTGAGTGATTTGTGATCACTTCTCTGAGCTCATCATTAACCTCAAGATTATTAATTAGTGGTTCACTGCTGGTGAGAACCAAGTCAAGCAGGTTATTTCCTCTAGTTGGTTCTGCCACAGTTTTAAAAAACAATCCAGAATCGTATCAAGAAAGTCGCTTGACTCCAGTAGGACAATGTTGATATCGTCAGGTATTCTAACAAGGGTTCATTAGCTACAGCGGCTTCGAAGGTTTCAGTCCAGCAGAGCTGGAGTGACGTATCACTTGGGATTTAAAATCTTTCAAGATAGCTTATCCCATAAACAGCAGAAATAGTATCACTTATCGAACTCTTCGAAGATAGAATGCTTTTTTCGAACCAACTTTGTCCCTATTATTGAACTCGCCCCTATTTTCGAACCACTGGGTAACGGACCTGTCCGGCAGCTCACTGTCTGCGTCCCCACGCAGGCACCGTGAGCCAGTCTGGTTTTGTTGATGCTTGAGTGAACACTAACCTGCGCTCTCATTCAAACATTTTACGATTATTTCATTGTGTTTAGTGCTTGTGGGACTGTGAAATAAACTACACTGGGCCCAATGAAACTTACTAGTGGTACCCCTGTGGTAAAGAAAGTGAGAAACACCATAGATGTGAAAAAGGAAATAATACAGATGTGGAATAATGCCCAAGTGGAATGATGTAAAAAATTTTGTGGAGAAGTATCACCCTGAGCAAGCGGAAACAAGCCATCATTACAACAACTTCAGTGACAGAACTATGTCCCATTTTAGGGAAATCTTAAAAAATTCACCAGAAACAGAGGACTGTAGACAGTTATTTTGTGAGACAGGGTCCAGTGACTCTCAAGCTGGTCCTACTGGCATTAAAAGACAGAGAAGGGAAGTAACCCCAGAGGGCTTTGATACCTGAAGTCCTCATGGAGGGGGATTCTCCTTCCAAACACTAACCCCAACTTCCTCTCTCCTCCTCCCTATCCTCCAGATGCCATCACCAATCTTCAATAAAGGTAAGTAAAATGTTATTTTATATGTTTATTTAAATTTATTAATACATAATTGAACATTATAGTATTTGTTGTGTGTATGTAAAACTATAATCTCTATAAAATGTATTTTTTTTGTGAATATTTTTGGGTTTCTGGAACAGATTAATTGTATTTCCATTATTTCTTATGGGAAATATTGCTTCACTTTTCAGACTTTTCGAATTTAGAACTAACTCCTGGAAAGGATTAAGTTCGATATTTGAGGTTCCACTGTATATATATCATTTATAATTGGATGGATCTAATTTATATAAACCAAAGGAAATATTCATATTATTGTCAAAACTGCTTTTTATGAAACAAGATTCAATTATATAATTGAATCTTGGGAAGAATTTAATAATTCATTGGACAAATAATAAATTTTAAAATTCTTAATTCTTGGGTAGAATAGTTTGTGGGTTGTGTGAAGGACCTGTCTAGTTGGGCCAGCGGGCCTGCTGCAGTGTTTTCTTATGAGTCGCGCGTCAGGAGTTGCTTCGTTGTGGGATGTGATAGTGAGGTGTGGTCTAGACCCTTTATATGCCTTTTGATGCATTACTTTTATTGTTTCTTGATAATGTGAGGAGTCACGAAAGCGCTTGGAATTTCTCTGTTCTTTCACAGTGGTTGTTTTGCATATTCTGACATCACCTGTTTACTGTGATCTTATTGCATATATATATATATATATATATATATATATATATATATATATATATATATATATATATATATATATATGCAAAGAGAGGTTAGTTAAAAGTGGAGAGTTCAGCATGGTGCATGAGGGAGCAAGGTGTGTTTGTGGGAGGGGGGAAGAGGTAAGGTAGTGCAGGTACTGTTACGTTGATGAGTGGCAAGGTGACGCAGGTGTCCGTGAAGGCGCATTACTCTTATGAACACCTCCAAGGTCACCTTGTAACCGCAAGAATTTTGTATCAGGATTGAGCACACGCGCAGCGTGCCGTTACTCCTTTCTGCTTGATAGAGTTTGACACACAAATTCAGGAAAGCTCTAAGCTTGACCTGGGAGACGTCACCATAGTTATGAAGATGCTGCCAAACATGTTTTTCTGTGTTTAGCAGCTACGAGTTTCAAAAGTTAGTGTTGCACTGGCGGGTACTGCAGGAACACTTGCTGAAAAATCTCCCCTCGCTGTGATTAGAGTCGTCTTTGCTCCTGTTGCTCGTTATTAGTGCGTTCGCCTGGGAGGGTCTACCAGCAGGTTACTTGCCCTTATTGCAGCAACTTCCGTTAGATGTGGGTTCTACGCCTGTTGAAGGGTCTCGTGATCCCCATCTCTGCATGAAATCTGATAACCTCCCATTTGCCAGGTTATATATGACCCTTCACAGGGTTTAGCGCTTATCCACAAATATAATGATCAAGACTGGTGCTGTGTAGTCAGTTTAGGTCTTGAGTGTCATTCATTTGTTTTGTTTACACTGTCCACATCTTTTGTTATTGTTTACGTGTGTCAGCTGTTCTCCCTCAGGTGGTACTATGTTCTCCTCCCATGTGGTAATATGTTCTCCACCCAAGTGGTACTATGTTCTCCACCCAGGTGGTACTATGTTCTCCACCCAGGTGGTACTATGTTCTCCACCCATGTGGTACTATGTTCTCCACCCAGGTGGTACTATGTTCTCCACCCATGTTACTATGTCTCACCATGTCATTCTCCACCATGTGTTACTATGTTCTCCACCCATGTGGTACGATGTTCTCCTCCCATGAGGTACTATGTTCTCCACCCATGTGGTACTCTCACTCGAAACCCAGGTGGTAGTCACTCGACACCCAGGTGGTAGTCTCACTCAGTGCCCAGGTGGTACTCTCACTCAGTGCCCAGGTGGTACTCTCACTCAACACCCAGGTGGTACTCTCAACACCCAGGTGGTACTCTCACTCAACCCAGGTGGTATCTCACTTGACCCAGGTGTACTCTCACACACCCAGGTGGTAATTCACTTGCAAACCCAGGTGGAATTTATTCCTCGACCCAGGTGGTACTCTCCACAACACCATTGAAGGTAGCATCCATGAACTCACCAGGCGTACTCTGAACTCCGTGTTCAAATTGCACGAAGCCCACGTGGTGCTTAATTCTACAAGGGGTACATGGCCACAAGACGAAATCCAAAAATAAGACACCCACACGCACAGGCCCACTCAGAACGTGGTCATCAAGAATTGCAAGAGTCAACCCGTAGCTCTCCTCAATATACTTAGAGAGGGTTAGAGGCACAAGAATCCGCCACACACTAAACCAATCAGACTACACAACCCACAAAGGGTTGGCAGTGTCCTGCATTGCAGAGCTACGGACCTACTATTAAGTTCCTATCATAAACAAAACTTGAGAGGTTCTAAGAAGCAAGACGCCAACACTAGTACCATGTAGTTACACACACAGGGCAACACAGGTTAGACAGGTTCCGTTGTAGATGGACCACTCATGACAAGACTCGATGTGTTGAGGATAAACAAAATACAGATGTAGTATACAGAGACTTCGCAAAAAACTTTCAACAGGTGTGACCATGGTGTAATAGCACACAAAATGTGTGATAAAAGAGTAACAGGAAAAGTTTGTAGATGGATCTACAACTTCCTGACAAATAGAACTCAAAGAGTAATAGTAAACAGAGTAAAGTCCCAGGCAGCCATAGTGAAAAGCTTTGTTACACAAGGAACAGTACTACTTGCTCCCTTTCTATTCCTCATCCTCATTTCGGACATAGACAGAGGTGTAAGCCATACCTCCGTGTCTTTCTTTGCAGATGACACCCGGATTACCATGACAGTGACCTCCATCGAAGACACTTCGAGACTACAAGCGGACATCAAGCAAATCTTCAAATGGGGCACTCAAAACAATATGAAGTTCAACGAGGAGAAATTTCATCTTCTCAGATATGGGAAACTTGAGGAAAGTAAAAATGTATCAGTGTATACGACAAATTCTAACCATACAATGGAGCGAAAAAGAAATGTGAAGGACCAGGAAGTGATAATGTCAGAGGATCTCGCCTTCAAAGATTACAACAATGTATGTACCTCATCTGCTAGGAAAATGATAAGATGGATAATGAGAACCTTCAAAACTAGGGACGCCAAGCCGACATGATCCTCTTCAAATCGCTTGTGCTCCCTAGGCTGGAATACTACTGTACATTAACGGCCCCCTTCAAGACCTGAAGAGCATACAAAGAACTTTCACGGCACACATAAGTACGATAAGGCACCTAATTTACTGGGAACGGTTGAAGGTCCTTGATCTGTATTCCCTGGAACGCAGGCGAGAGAGATACATGATAATATACACTTGGAAGGTCCTGGAGGGATGGGTACTAAACCTGCACACGAAAATCACTCCCTATGAAAGCAAAAGACTCGGCAGGAGACGTAACATTTCCCCGATGAAAAGCAAGGGCGCCATGAGTACATTGAGAGGCAACACAATAAGTGTCCGGGGCCCAAGACTGTTCAACTGCCTCCCAGCATACATAAGGGATATTACCAATAGACCCCTGGCTGTCTTCAAGAAGCACTGGGCAGGCACCTAAAGTCAGTACCTGACCAACCGGGCTGTGGTTCGTACGTCAGTTTGCGCGCGGCCAGCAGTAACAGCCTGGTTTATCAGACCCTGATCCACTATGAGGCCTGGTCTCAGACCGAGCCGCGGGGGCGTTGACCCCAGAAACCCTCTCCAGGTAAACTCCACTTAACCCAGGTGGTACTTTCTCTCGACACCCACATGGTACACTCTACACCCACATGGTACACTCTACACCCTCATGGTACACCCTACACCCTCATGGTACACTCTACACCCCTCATGGTACACTCTACACCCTCATGGTACATTCTACACCCTCATGGTACACTCTACACCCACTTGGTACACTATACACCCACGTGGTACACTCTACACTCACATGGCACACTCTACACCCACATAGTACACTATATACCCACATGGTACACTTTACACTCACATGACACGCTCTACACCCTCATGGTACACTACACCCTCATGGTACACTCTACACCCTCATGGTACACTCTTCACCCACATGGTACACTACACCCACATGGTACACTCTACACCGACATGGTAAACTACACCCACGTGGTACACTACACCCACATGGCACACACTACACTCACATGGTACACTCTACACCACATGGTACACTCTACACCCACATGGCACACTCTACACCCACATGGTACACTCTACACCCACATGGTATACTCTACACCCACATGGTAAACTCTGCACCCACATGGTACACTCCACACCCACATGGCAAACTCTACACCCACGTGGTACACTCCACACCCACATGGCAAACTCTACACCCACATGGACACAACACATAACCCCCACTACACTCACATGGTACACTCTACACCACCTGGTACACTCTACACCCTCATGGTACACTACACCCACATGGTACACTATACACCCACGCGGTGCACTCTACACCCACATGGCATACTATACACCCACATGGTACACTACACCCACATGGTACACTCTACACCGACATGGTAAACTACACGCACGTGGTACACTACACCCACATGGCATACACTACACTCACATGGTACACACTACACCACATGGTACACTCTACACCCTCATGGTACACTCTTCACCCTCATGGTACACTCTACACCGTCATGGTACACTCTACACCGTCATGGTACACTCTACACCCTCATGGTACACTATACACCCACGTGGTACACTCCACACTCACATGACACATTCTACACCCTCATGGTACACTCTTCACCCTCATGGTACACTCTACACCCTTATGGTACACTCTACACCCTCATGGTACACTATACACCCACATGGCACACTTTCCCACACCCTTACCTCATGGTTACACTCTACACCCTCATGGTACACTCTACACCCTCATGGTACACTTACACCCTATGGCACACTCTACACCCTCATGGTACACTACACCCATACACTTTTCCACATGGTACACTCTACACCCTATGGTACACTCTACACCCCATGGAACTCTGCACCCACATGGTACACTACACCCACATGGTAAACTACACCCTATGTGGTACACTACACCCACATGGTACACTCTGCACCCACATGGTACACTCTGCACCCACATGGTAAACTCTACACCCACGTGGTACACTACACCCACATGGTACACTCTACACCCACATGGTAAACTCTACACACACGTGGTACACTACACCCACATGGTACACTCTGCACCCACATGGTAAACTCTGCACCCACATGGTACACTCTCACCCACATGGCTAAAACTCTGGCACACCCACTGGTACACTCCACACCCACATGGTAAACTCTACACCCACGTGGTACACTACACCCACATGGTACACTCTACACCCACATGGTAAACTCTACACACACGTGGTACACTACACCCACATGGTACACTCACACCCACATGGTACACTCTGCACCCACATGGTAAACTCTGCACCCACATGGTACACTCTACACCCACATGGCAAACTCTGCACCCACATGGTACACTCCACACCCACATGGTAAACTCTACACACACGTGGTACACTACACCCACATGGTACACTCTACACCCACATGGTAAACTCTACACCCACGTGGTACACTACACCCACATGATACTCTCTGCTATCCATGCACTCATTCTCATTCTTTATATTACTTGCTTTGAAACGGATTTCCCACTTTTTATTCCTGGTGAAGGTAGTGAAGATCGTCTTTGTCCTCTTGTATTTGAATTCACCTTATATTAAACGTCGGTTTAATTCACATTATATTAAACGTTTATGTGTGTGAGTCTTGTATAATTCAGCTGGTAGTGTTGACACCTTCTCTCACTTCATATATTACTATAACTTCTGCCACCTTGTGTAAATAAGCTGAGTGTTGACACCTTCGTCTATAACTATGACCTCTTCTACCTTTTATAACTTAGCTGGTAGTGCTGACACCTTACTTCGTCTATAACTAGGACTTGTACCCAGTGGCGTACCGAAGGTATGGCAGGTGTCCAGGGCGCTACTTGAAGGGAGGCGCCACTAAGGAGTTTCTATTAATGTCAGACAAGCCAGCCTCGGATAGTGAAAAAAAATCTTCAGCTGTATGATCTGTCTTTGATTATAATGAGTGAGAAACACTAGGATGGCTAGATTGTTAAACCACTTATATAAATTATAAAGTAAAAATATAGTGCTGGAAGCTATATGACCACATACCTAACAGTACCGCTGCTCAGTACCAACTGACAGTAAGATTATTCTCCTGCACAAACTAGGGAGGTAGTCTAGAATTTTTGTGGAGTTCCTTTTGGATGTCGAGGGACTGTGTTACGGCGCCGACAGCAACAACCTAAAGAAGAAGTGCGAATATTTGGGCGAATTGTACAGCTCTGATGTTGATGGACAGCAGCTATATGAAGAAATTTTGGATTGCAGAATGTTACTGTCAAGTTGGGCCATTATTATTATTATGGGAGAGCGCTAAACCTGTAGAGATTATACAGCGCCTGGGAAAGATGGGGAATGGAAGGCATTCAGGCTCAGTTCAGGGAAGTGGAGCACAGATCTAATTTCCCTGATCAAGAGCCCCTCACCAGCATCAGGGAACCTCCTTTGAAGGGTCAAGTTGGGCCAACATAAAAATATCAAGACCTGAAGAGCTTCTGGAATTTATTGTTCAGTCTGGAGATGAGTCTTCCCCAGTCTTCACATTGCTATTTAGATAATGGTAACCATCTCAGTTTCCCTTACCAGCTGTGAGAGATCATTCAGCAAGTTAAAACTAATACTTTCGTATTTGAGAACCTCCATTGGTCAAGGCAGACTCTGTGATCTTGCTTTGATCTGAACAAACTGATTTTGAGGACATCACAGACAAATTTGCATCAGTGATAGCAAGGAAGGTGCAGTTGTAATTGTAATGTAGTGCCATAATTTATTAATTAAATGATTAACGAACTTGACTTGTATTTTTGAGCTGATTTTCTGGTAAAGTTATCTAAAAGATGGTTGTCAGAAGTTTGGACAGAGGCTCAATATCAGTGCTTGCCATAGGCGCTACTTTCCGTAGATACGCCTCTGCTTCTACCCTGTATTACCCAGCTGGTAGTTCAACCCATCCTAGCAACTATATTACTCCTGATACGGTTTACAGCATATTTCTAGGTTAGGTTAGAAAAAAAATAAGTAGAACAGAAACTATAAACAATAGAAAACGGGGAAGCACTGTGCGCGGCTGCAGTAAGTCGTATTTCAACTGTTGACAGCTGTGTCAAAAGTAACTCGTTTGATTGTTTTTACAACAGTATCATAATGTCTGTAGTTAAGAGGACAGGCTAGATAGCGTTAACTAATTCTGACGCACCTATGACTTCCTCTACCTTCCCCAGCGTTTGTCGACCTCGCAGACAGAAATACAGTATACGCTTGGGGTTAGCAATTAGTGCTGTGCTTGCCTGCCTCTGCATGGAGTCTCTAGCAGCCATCACCTGGCTACGATACGAGGACGATGTCTTCATAGTCACATCCAGACACTTGAAACTTACAAAATTAATTAAAAAAAAAGTTTTAACGCAGTATGTCTTTGACGATCTGAGTGCGGCCAGCACCAAAAGCCTGGTCGATCAGGCCGTGCGCGTTAGAAGACCCCGGGAATCGTCTGCTGGTAGCCATCGGTTCAGCTCTGAGAGGAAACTAGGTGACACCCTTCCGTCTCATGACATTCAGCTTATCAAACTAGGCCAGTAACTCGCATATAAACTCCAGTGCACTCAATAAACTTTCTTATCACGAAAAGAAAACTAAAGGGCAAGTTTTGATTACTTGTGAGAGGTGACACATTCTGTATCCCAGGAAACTTGGATGATGGATGTGGCGCTATATTCGCCACGCTACACTCGATCAGAAATAGCAGATAAATGACCTAGAAAATACATTATGCTCTTACAGAGAATGATTACTAAAGATGTCTCGTAAATGGACACATGCAATTAATGTGACATTTTATTGTGGCAACGTTTCGCTCTCCAGGAGCCTTGTCAAGCTTTAACTGCTTAACTAAACTCTTGGAGAGCAAAACGTTGTCACAGTTGCATCTGTGTCCACTTACCTAACAATTTGTCAGTAATTCTACCATTATTACTAAGATTTCTCATTTTCCTAGCAGGCAACATTGTATATTTAGCCACAGAGACGTTAAAGACAGTGGAACAAAAGTCCCAGTCATCACCTTCAAAATTATTAAAGATTTCAACACTTCCCCAGAACAAGACAAAACCAACCAGGACAATATTAGTGTTGGATTAAGCACTGTTACCTGTAGTGGTTGCGATAAACAGTACATTGGCGAGAGTGTACATGTGCCTGTACATGTGTATGACACATTACACACACACATGCAACACTTGTGTATTGTTTTCTTGGAAGACAAATTCGTGGTTAGTTTTGACGTTGAAGTTTCTTCACCGAGTCCCTGTCAAAGATATGACTGACACTCAAATTCGCCGAAAGGGATCCGAATTTCCCTGTACCTTATGAGATGGTCTCGAGTATTATTGAGTGTTACGTCTCGGGACACATTTTTTCTTGAACATTAAAATGGTATAAAATACCGACAGGTTGTTAGGTAAGACACATATGCAACAGTTAGGTATCTTTATTTCGAAACGTTTCGCCTACACAGTAGGCTTCTTCAGTCGAGTACAGAAAAGTTGATAGAAGCAGAAGAGATTTGAAGACGATGTAATCAGTCCATCACCCTTAAAGTTTTGAGATGGTCAGTCCCTCAGACTTTGGAACAATGCTCTTCTCCAGACTGAGGGACTGACCACCTCAAAACTTTAAGGGTGATGGACTGATTACATCGTCTTCAAATCTCTTCTGCTTCTATCAACTTTTCTGTACTCGACTGAAGAAGCCTACTGTGTAGGCGAAACGTTTCGAAATAAAGATACCTAACTGTTGCATATGTGTCTTACATAACAACATTTTTTCTTGTCCAGAGGTTTTTATAGTCAAGTGCATGGAATACCAGTGGGTTCAACTTTAGGTTTAATTAACATTTTCTGAAATATTTTCAGAGGTAATTACTTATTACTACATGTATAGTTGAGTGTGAGCGCACATGGCTACGAGGTGTTGATGTGTATTTGTTGCCCCTCCGGCAACTGTTAGTGAATCACGGTTCTTAGATCATCTCAGTTCGCTGAGTTCAAGTTGATAAGAATAAAGAGGCACAGTACCGTGACTGGAACAATACACAAATAATCTGCACATAAACTGTAACTTGCGACGACGTTTTTGTCCGACTTGGACCCTTAACTAGTCATACGATGTATTTAGGGTTAATTATGAATAACCGAGTACCATTTTTGAATACTTTAGTCTGCAGAAATATTAAAAATATAATTATCTGCACGCCTTTTCTTCCTACTCCCCAGAAACATCATGGCTTTATTTCTTAGGTCATACAGTTTATGCCATCCACAGTTTTAGACCATGAGTCTACCTGGAGGGTATTCCGGGGATCAACGCCTCCGCGGCCCTGTCCACAACCTGGCCTCCCGCTGGACCAGGACCTGATGAATCAGGCTGTTACTGCTGGCCGCACGTAGTCCAACGTACGAACCACAGCACCGACTTTAAGTATGTGTCCAGATCCCTCTTGAAGGCAGCCAGCGGCCTATTGGTAATTCCCCTTATGCTTGGTGGGAAGCTGTTGAACAGTCTTGGGCCCCGGACACTTACGGTGCTTTCTCTTAGTGTACCAGTGGCGCCCGTACTTTTCACTGGGGGTATATTGCACCTCCTGCCCAGTCTTTTACTTTCGTAGGGAGTGATTTCCGTGTGCAGATTCAGGACCATCCCTTCTAGATTTTTCCAAGTGTAGATTATGATACATCTCTCTCCAATATATTTCCAATACATTTTCTAAGTTAGGTTACTCTAGGAATTTTAAGAAACTGCTGATATTTCAGCCAGAGATAGCTTTATGAGCACTAAAGAACTTTGAAAAGAAAAACGTAATTGGTGTTCCTTGGAAGAACTTTCAAGTCTGGAAATAATGAAATTGTTTGTTGAAAATGGTATAAAATATCGACAAGTTGATGAATAAGACACATGTGTCAAACACTACAACATCTTGGGATGTTGATACCAGGAATTCTTCAACGCTTGCCTAACCTTCAGTCATGATGTACTAGTTCACTGGTGACTCCGCCGCCTCCTGCTTCTACTCACCTGTCTGCAGTATTTTAAGCCACTTCTCCAAGCATATATGCTGTACTTTTTTCAATATTGGTGGACTGAACACATTGACTCTAGGCTCAGGGACTGATTTCCACAAGCTCCTCGTCATCTTCCACCGTTCTTCTCTGTATTCGACTGAAGAAGCCACTGGTTGGCAAAACTTTTCCTCAGTAAAGCTTCTCATATGTTGCACAGGTGTCTCATTCTTCAACAGCTGGGTATCTGTGCTTGACTGAACAAGCCAACGTTGTAGCCTTCTTCAGTCAGATACTGAGAATGAATTGTAGATAGAAGTAACGAGGTAAAAATGACTATAATCCGTCCATCAGCCTTCGAGAAAAAGTTTGAGGTGGTCAGTCTGTCAGCCTGCAGAAGAGTTCAGCTCTATGGTAAGGAATTTCAATCTTTTTTTGTATGGAAGATTTCTTAGGCAATGGATTAATTTTGTCATTCTTCTGTGAATGTTCTCTAATGAATTTATATCCACTGTGTAATATGGAGACCAGAAGTAAGCTGCATACTCTAAGTGAGGTCTTGCTAATAATGTGTAGATCTGTAGTATAATCTCTTGACTACTTTTGCTTATACTTCTTGATATAAATCCCAGTAATCTGTCTTATTACGTACGCTTAGGCATTGCTGTCTTGGCTTCAGGTTCCTGTTTAACATAACTCCCAAGTCCTTTTCGCATTCTGTATGGCCAAGTTCTATATTATTTAGTTTGAGTATTAGGGTTATTTACATTCTCGAACTTCAGGACTTTACATTTATCTGCATTGAACTGCATCTGCCATTTTTCAGACTACGACATGAGCTTGTCTAAATTCTCCTGAAGTTCAGAGACATCTTCCTCTGAATCATTTATTCTGGCTATTTTTGTGTCTACGAATTTGCTCATATCACTTGTTATTCCCTCATAAAAGCCATTAATGTACAGTGGAACCTCGTTGCTTCAACAACTCCATACTATAACGCTTTGTTTGGTAAAAAAAATCGCTCGGTAGTCGAACGTTTGCTCGGCACTCGACCAAACAAACACGACCTGCCAGAACAGGTGCGTCAGTCTCCTCACAGCTGTCGCTCAGTCCAAAACTCTACTGAACTTCACTGTAAACCATTTCGTGTTTCTTAGCATTTTTGTGTGCTTTTATATATATTGTATAAATACACCATGGGGCCTAAGAAGATTAGTGATAACAGCCAACCAAGAAGAAAATTGGTTCGAGTGTATTTGTCCTGATGAAAACACCGCCTCTGCCTCTCCATATAATATGCCTTTTATTATTAATTTCGGCATCATTATTGTGCTTCTAGGTTATCTATCGTGTTTCTGATGTCAAGTTGGAATAAATGTGATAGATACCCTTTATTACTAATATTAGTGTAATTACACAACACTGTATTCGCGACACCACTAGTATCTGGCTATCAAGACGACTCGTCAGATACTGAATGCTCCTTCTGCTGCCCCCTCCCTCCCTCTCTCCTATAGTTCCTCCCACTTCGGGCCCCTCTTATATTACGCTTGCTTTCCATTTTGAATTTTTATTCACACAAATAGATTTACTGTTATGCAGATTACTGCATTATTGAAAAAAATAGTATAAAAAATATCTGCGCATTTTTGACAGTATATTAGAGACACCAGTTGACGAGTATTGGACACGTGACGTGATTTGTTTACTTTTCAACATCAGCAAAAATCGAACATTTCCGCTGCTTTGAGCTCAATTTCATGGTACCATTATTCTGTAAACCATTCAAAATCAACTCTATTTCTGTAATATATCTTTCATTCTATCAAATGAGACCAAGAAAACGAGAATACTATCATAAATACCATACGAAAATACACCGTTGTAAGTGTATTTTTGTGGGTCTGAAACGGATTAATCTAATTTCCATTACTCCTTATGGGAAAAATTCGTTCTGTACTCTAATAGATCGGCATTCGAACAGCTTTCTGGAAAGAATTAAGTTCTAGTACCGAGGTTCCACTGTATATTATGAACAACAATGGCTTAAAACTGATTCCTGTGGAACGCCACTTGTGACTGATCCCCACTCGGATTTCACCTCATTTATGCAGACTGCTTCCTGTTGGTGAGCCATGACTCGATCCATGACTCGATCCATGACAGGATTTTACCCCGATACCACGAGCTGCAACTTTCTTTAAAAGTCTTTTGTGCGGTGCTAAAATACAAGTAAATGTCGTATTCGTTAGCAACAGTAATAATAATAATAGTAACAGCAACAACATGAAAATAGCAATGGCAGTAATAACGTTAAAAACAGTACCGACACTTATAATAGCATTGAGTAACAACAGTAATAGTGATCATAAAAATACATCAGCAAACAGCAACAGAAATAATAACAGTAGTAAAATAGTAACGATAACAGTAAATAAAAGTACGGAGAGTAACAGACAATGCAACAGTAACAACGTTGCTAATGAGAGGAACACTAACAGTAGTGTGAGGAACTTCGGTAACAATAGTTACTATGGAGGGGGGGAGGGGTTGCAAAAGCATCGGTGGTATCGGCTAATTTTGGTGGTATCGGTATCTACCTGAAATTAAATCTCGGTATCGGCCTCTGGGGCGTTGACCCCAGAAACCCCCTGCAGGTATACTCCTCCAGGTATCCCTGGCAACAACAACAACAGCGATACCGTCAACAGCATTAATAACAATGACAACAATGGTAACATCAGAAATAACAATAACAAAAAACAGTAATAATAATAATAATCATAAAAACAACAGTAACAACAGTAAAAAATAATCAGCAACAGCCACAACAGAAATAAAATGATTAAAGACAACAGTAACATTAACAATAATGATAACAGAACAGTATAGACAATAGTAAGAACAATAAACAATAACAGTAAGAACAGTAAAGACAACAGTAGTAATAAACAATAACAGTAGGAACAGTAAAGACAATAGTAAGAACAATAAAACAACAGTATAGCATTAACACTCATAACAATAAGAACAATACAGACAACAGTAACAATAACAACCGCAACAGTTAAAATAACATCAGAAATAACAGTAACGATAACAGTAATAATATTAATCAGAACAATAAAAGCAAAAGTGACAATACTACAAACAATAATAGAACAATAGCAACAAAACAATACCCGCCGTAGCGGATACAGGTTAGGAAATTCGTGGTGTGTCCTTGTACCACAACCTCACTCAACAATTTCCTCTGGTTGAATAAACTTTCCTGTATGTGTGTGTGAGGGTGTGTTTGTGTGTGGGTGTGTTTTGTGTGTGAGGATGTGAGGGTGTGTGTGTGTGAGGGTGTGTGTGTGTGTGTGTTTGTGAGGATGTGTGGGTGTGTTTGTGTGTGTGAGGATGTGTGGGTGTGTTTGTGTGTGTGTGTGTGTTGTGTGTGTGCGTGTGTGTGTGTGTGGTGCGTGTGTGTGTGTTGTGTGTATGTGTGTGTGTGTGTGTGTGGTGGTGTGTGTGTGTGTGTGGTGTGTGTGTGTGTGTCTTACCTGGTTCGACACCCTCAGTACTTTATTAATGTCTCCCTTGTCTCAACACGGTTTTACAAAGGGGCATTCCTGTCTTACGAATTTACTAACTTTTTTCACTAAGGTGTTTGAGGAGGTAGATCATTGTACTGAATATGATTATGTTACTGACCTAAATAAACTATGTTACTGACCTAAATAAACTATGTTACTGACCTAAATAAACAAGCAAGGTATCATGTACCTAGGTACATGTAACACTAGTGTACATAGGGAAGAGAGACGGAACTAATACTTTTCAAAAGCTCTTGCACTTTCGTGTACACAGGTACGTGAAGCACAAACAGCAGTATCCTTCCAAAGCTCAAGTGTTCTCGTTTATCTAGGTACATGATATACGATTTATAATACTCTTCTAAAGCTCTTGTACTTACATACATAGGCATTATAACACTTGTACTCGCAGTTCCACGTGTTTCCAAAATACTTCATTCTTGTACAAAAGACTGTGTGTGTGTGTGTGTGTGTGTGAGGGTGTGTGTGTGTGTGTGTGTGTGTGTGTGTGTGTGTGTGTGTGTGTGTGTGTGTGTGTGTGTGAGGGTGTGTGTGTGAGGGTGTGTGTGTAAGGGTGTGTGTGTGAGGGTGTACTCACCTTAGCTCTGGGACTAGTCTTGTTGCAAACCTTTGGGCGTTCTCTAGTTTCTTTATGTGGGTTCCAAACTGGTACCGCATACTCCAATATGGGCCTAACGTACACAGTGTACAAGGTCCTGAACGATTCCTTATTAAGATGTCGGAATGCTGTTCTCAGGTTTGCTAGGCGCCCATATGCTGCAGCAGTTATTTGGTTGATGTGCATCTCAGGAGATGTGTCCGGTGTTATACTCACCCAAAGATGTTTTTTCTTGAGTGAGGTTTGTAGTCTCTGGCCCCCTAGACTGTACTCCGTCTGCGATCTTCTTTGCCCTTCCCCAATCTTCATGACTTTTCACTTGGTGGGGTTGAACTCCAGGAGCCAATTGCTGGACCAGGCCTGCAGCCTGTCCAGATCCCTTTGTAGTTCTTCCTGGTTCTCGTCCGATTGAATTCTCATCAACTTTACATCTCTGGAACATCCTGTCTCTGTCCACCTTACCTATTCCTCGCAATATTTTGTACGTCGTTATCATGTCTTCCCTAACCTTCTCCAGTGTCGTAAGGCCTATTTCCCTTAACCTTTCTTCGTAGGACATTCCCCTTAGCTCTGGAACTAGCCTTGTTGCAAACCTTTGCACTTTCTCTAATTTCTTGATGTGCTTGACTAATTGTGGGTTCCAAACTGGTGCTGCATACTCCAGTATGGGCCTGACGTACACGGTGTACAGTGTCTTGAACGATTCCTTAGTGAGGTATCGGACCGCTGTTCTCAGGTTGTTGCCTTGTTGCAAACCTTTACATTTTCTTTAATTTCCTTACATGCTTGGCTAGGTGAGGGTTCTAAACTGGCGCTGCTTACTCCAATATGAGTGTGTGTGTGTGTGTGTGTGTGTGTGAGGGTGTGTACTCACCTATTTGTACTCACCTATTTGTTGTTGCAGGGGTTGAGACTCGGCTCCTGGCCCCGCCTCTTCACTGAGCGCTACTAGGTCCTCTCTCTCCCTGCTCCATGAGCTTTATCACACCTCGTCTTAAAGCTATATATGGTTCCTGCCTCCACTACCTCACTTGCTAGACTATTCCACTTCCTGACAACTCTTACCTATTCCTCTCAGTATTTTGTATGTCGTTATCATGTCTCCCCTTACCCTCCTGTCCTAGTGTCGTAAGGCCGATTTCTCTTAACCTTTCTTCGTAGGACATTCCCCATAGCTCTGGAACTAGCCTTGTTGCAAACCTTTGCACTTTCTCTAATTTCTTGTCGGGCTTGACTAGGTGTGGGTTCCAAACTGGTGCTGCATACTCCAGTACGGGCCTGGCGTACACGGTGTACAGTGTCTTGAACGATTCCTTACTGAGGTATCGGAACGCTATTCTCAGGTTTGCCAGGCGCCCATATGCTGCAACAGTTACCTGGTTGATGTGTGCTTTCGGAGACGTGCTCGGTATTATATTCACCCTAAGATATTTCTCCTTGAGGGAGGTTTGCAGTTTTTGGCCACCTAGCCTATACTCTGTCTGCGGTCTTCTTTGCCCTTCCCCGATCTTCATGACTTTGCATTTGGCGGGGTTAACTTCGAGTAGCCAGTTACTGGACCAGGCGTCCAGCCTGTCATATCTCTTTGTAGTCCTGCCTGTTCCTCATCTGATTTAATTCTCGTCATTAACTTCACATCATCTGCAAACAGGGACACTTCTGAGTTTATCCCTTCCATCATGTCATTCACATATAGCAGAAATAGCACTGGTCCTAGGACTGACCTCTGTGGGACCCCTCTCTTTACAGGCGCCCACTGTGATACCTCATCACGTACCATGACTCGTTGTTGCCTCCCTGTCGTTTATTCTCTGATCCATTGCAGTGCCTTTCCTGTTATACGTGCCTGATCCTCTAGCCTCTGCACTAATCTCCTGAGAGAAACTGTGTCGAAGGCTTTCTTACAGTCCAAGAAGATGCAATCAACCCTCCCGTCTCTCGTGTATTACTTCTGTTACCTTGTCATAAAACTCCAGAAGGTTTGTGACACAGGATTTGCCTTCCATGAATCCGTGCTGGTTGTCGTTGATAAACTTGTTCCGTTCCAGGTGCTCCACCACTTTCCTCCTGATAATCTTCTCCGTGACTTTGCATATTATACACTTCAGTGACACTGGTCTATAGTTTAGTGGCTCGTTTCTGTCTCCTTTCTTAAAAATGGGGACTACATTTGCCGTCTTCCATACCTCAGTTAGTTGCCCAGTTTCAAGGGATGTGTTGAAAATTGTCGTTAGTGGCACACACAGCGTCTCTGCTCCCTCTGTAAGAACCCACGGAGAGATGTCCGGTCCTACCGCCTTTGAGGTATCAAGGTCATTTAGCAGCTTCTCCTTCTCCTTCTCCTCCTCCTCCTCAGTTGTGTGTATTTCATCCAACACTTGTTGGTATATTCCTTGTTGGTGTCCTCCTCTGTTCTGTCTTCCCAGAGTTCTTCCTGTCTCCACTGTAAATACTTCCTTAATTCTCGTGTTGAGCTCCTCACACACCTCTTGATCGTTTGTTGTGAGCTCCCCATCTTCTTTTCTCAGCCTGATTACCTGGTCTTTGACTGTTGTCTTCCTCTTGATGTGGCTGCATAGCCTTATCTGTGCATATTCATTTCTGGCTGTTGATTTATCTCCTTAATTTTCTGGGTCCTTTGCCTTCTATACTTCTTCCATCCTTTGGTGCGCTTAGTTTTGGCCTCTCTACACCTTTGGGTGAACCAAGGGCTCGTCCTGACCTTTTCAGTGTGTACTCACCTAGTGTGTGTGTGTGTGTGTGTGTGTGTGTGTGTGTGTGTGTGTGTGTGTGTGTGTTAGTTACCATTTTGTCCTAGGCACATGTCGATTAGACACTAGGCCTGTTGTGTGTGTAGGTGTGTGTGTGTGTGTAGGTGTGTTAGTTACCATTTTGTGTGTGTGTGTGTGTGTGTGTGTGAGTGTACTACACCTAGTTGTACTCACCTATTTGTGGTTGCAGGGGTCGAGTCTTAGCTCCTGGCCCCGCCTCTTCACTGGTTGCTACTGGTTCCTCTCTCTGTGTGTCCTCTCTGGGTCCTGTGTGTGTGTACTCACCTATTTGTGCTCACGTATTTGTGGTTGCAGGGGTCGAGTCCTAGCTCCTGGCCCCGCCTCTTCACCGGTTGCTACTAGGCCCTCTCTCTCCCCGCTCCATGAGCTTTATCAAACCTCGTCTTAAAACTGTGTATGGTTCCTGCCTCCACTACGTCATTTTCTAGGCTATTCCACTGCCTTACAACTCTATGACTGAGAAATACTTCCTACTATCTCTCTGACTCATTGTGTCTTCAACTCCAATTGTGGCCTCTTGTTTCTGTGTCCCCTCCCTGGAACATCCTGTCTTTGTCCACCTTGTCTATTCCACGCAGTATTTTATATGTCGTTATCAATGTCTCCCCTGACCTCCTGTCCTCCAGTGTCGTCAGGCCGATTTCCCTTAATCTTTCTTCATAGGACATTCCCCATAGCTCTGGAACTAACCTTGTCGCAAACCTTTGTACTTTCTCTAGTTTCTTGACGTTGTTTATCAAGTGCGGGTTCAACAGGTGCTGCATACTCCAGTATGGGCCTGACATACACGGTGTACAGTGTCTTGAATGATTCCTTACTAAGGTATCAGAATGCTGTTCTCAGGTTTGCCAGGCGCCCATATGCTGCAGCAGTTATCTGATTGATGTGTGCTTCGGAGACATGCTCGGTGTTATACTCACCCCAAGATCTTTCTCCTTGAGTGAGGTTTGCAGTCTTTGGCCACCTAGCCTATACTCTGTCTGTGGTCTTCTGTGCCCTTCCCCTATCTTCATGACTTTGCATTTGGCAGGATTAAATTCGAGAAGCCATTTGCTGGACCAGGTGTCCAGTCTGTCCAGGTCTCTTTGAAGTCCTGCCTGGTCCTCATCAGATTTAATTCTCCTCATTAACTTCACATCATCTGCAAAACAGGGACACTTCTGAGTCTAACCCTTCCGTCATGTCGCTCACATATACCAAAATAGCACTGGTCCTAGGACCGACCCCTGTGGGACCCCGCTCGTCACAGGTGCCCACTTGTGATACATCATTACGTACCATGACTCGTTGTTGCCTCCCTGTCAGGTATTCTCTGATCCATTGCAGTGCCTTCCTGTTATATGCGCCTGATGTCTAAGCTTCTGCACTAATCTCTTGTGAGGAACTGTGTCAAAGGCCTTCTTGCAGTCCAAGAAGATGCAATCAACCCACCCCTCTCTCTCGTGTCTTACTTCTGTTATTTTATCATAAAAACTCCAGAAGGTTTGTGACACAGGATTGCCTTCCGTGAATCCGTGCTGGTTGGCTTTATACTCCTGTTCCGTTCCAGGTGCTCCACCACTCTCCTCCTGATAATCTTCTCCATAATTTTGCATACTATACACGTCAATGACACAGGTCTATAGTTTAGTGCCTCTTTCTGTCTCCTTTTTTAAAAATGGGAACTACATTTGCGTCTTCCATACCCCAGGTAGTTGCCCAGTTTCCAGGAATGTGTTGAAGATTGTGGTAAGTGGCACGCACAACATATTTGCTCCCTCTCTAAGGACCCAGGGGGGAGATGTTGTCCGGTCCCATTGCCTTTGAGGTATCGATGTCCCTTAGCAGTTTCTTCACCACCTCCTCATCTGTATGTATGTCGTCCAACACTTGTTGGTGTATTCCTTGCTGGTGTCCCCATCTGGTCTGTCCCCCCAGAGTCCTTCCTGTTTCTACTGTAAATACTTCCTTAAATCTCGTGTTGAGCTCCTCACATACCTCTTGATCGTTTCTTGTGAGTTCTCCACCTTCTTTCCTCAGCCTTATCACCTGGTCCTTGACTGTTGTCTTCCTCCTATGTGGCTATACAGCAGTTTCGGGTCAGATTTGACTTTCGATGCTATGTCGTTTTCATACTGTCGCTGGGCCTCCTCCTTATCTGTGCATACTCGTTTTTGGCTCTTCTACTAATCTCCTTGTTTTCCTGGGTCCTATGCCTCCTGTACCTTTTCCATTCTCTGTTGCACTTAGTTTTTGCCTCCCTACACCTTCGGGTAAACCAAGGACTCGTTTTGGTCTTCCTATTATTTCTGTTTCCCTTGGGAAAAAACTTTCCTCTGCCTCCTTGCACTTTTTTGCCACATATTCCATCATCTCGTTTACTGATTTTCCTACCATTTCTCTGTCCCACTGAACCTCCTGCAGGAAGTTTCTCATACCCGTGTAGTCCCCCCTTTTATAGTTTGGCCTGTCCCCTTCAGTTCCTGTTACCTTCTCCACTTGTAACTCTACTATATAGTCAAAACTCAGAACCACATGATTGTGTGTGTGTGTGTGTGTGTTTGTGTGTCTGTGTGTGTGTGTTTGTGTGTGTATGTGTGTGTTTGTGTGTGTGTCTGTCTGACTGTGGTTGCAGGGGTCTAGTCATAGCTCCTGGCCCCGCCTCTTCACTGGCCGCTACTGGGTCACTCTCCCTGCACCATGAGCTTTATCATACCTCTGCTTAAAGCTATGAATGGATCCTGCCTCCACTACATCGCTTCCCAAACTATTCCACTTCCTGAGTACTCTGTGACTGAAGAAATACTAACATCCCTGTGATTCATCTGTGTCTTCAATTTCCAACTGTGTCCCCTTGTTGCTGTGTCCCATCTCTGGAACATTGTGTGTGTGTGTGTGTGTGTGTGTGTGTGTGTGTGTGTGTGTGTGTGTGTGTACTCACCTATTTGTGGTTGCAGGGGTCGAGTCTTAGCTCCTGGCCCCGTGTGTGTGTGTGTGTGTGTGTGTGTGTGTGTGGTGTGTGTGTACTCGCCTAATTGCGGTTGTAGGAGTTGATTCATAGCTCAAAGTAATGTCAGGAGTGGAATTCGAACCCGTGTGTGTGGATTCATACCTACTCTTGAAACTATGTATAGTGTGTGCCTTCCTCCATCTAGTGCATTCCTTATATCCATCACCATAAGACTAAAAAAAAAAACAGTATCGTTCTAAGAAGACTTGGTCTCTCAATATTATATTAACTAATCACTTCTGCTAGGATATTTCCTAGTATTGTTTTAACCAGGCTAGTAAACCAGGCCGGCATCACTCTAGGTACAGTGTGTGGCGCAGTTTACAATTCGTCTGAACGGTTTACCTCTTACTAAGAGTCCCTCAAAAAATTCCAGAGTGGACCATATTGTTCATCTGCATGCTGCCATATCACTTTATTGGACATTGTTCTACTGGTGTTCTGGTGATGGTGTTCTGATGATGGTGTTCTGATGGTGTTCTGGTTATGGTGTTCTGATAGTATTCTGGTTATGGTGTTCTGGTAATGGTGTTCTGATGGAATTCTGGTGATTGTGTTCTGATGGTGTTCTGGTTATGGTGTTCTGATAGTATTCTGGTTATGGTGTTCTGGTGATGGTGTTCTGGTGATGGTGTTCTGGTAATGGTGTTCTGATGGAATTCTGGTGATTGTGTTCTGATGGTGTTCTACTGGTGTTCTGGTGATTGTGTTCTGATGGTGTTCTGATGGTATTCTGGTGGATTGTGTTCTGATGGTGTTCTACTGGTGTTCTGGTGATTGTGTTCTGATGATGGTGTTCTGATGGTATTCTGGTTATGGTGTTCTGATAGTATTCTGGTTATGGTGTTCTGATAGTGTTCTGGCGATGGTGTTCTGGTAATGATGTCCTGGCGATGGTGTCCTGGCGATGGTGTTCTGGTGGTTTTTTGGTAGGATGTTCTGTGATGGTGCTCTGGCGATGGTGTTCTGGTAATGATGTTCCCGGTGATGGTGTTCTGGTGATGGTGTTCTGGTGATGGTGTTCTGGCGATGATGTCCTGGCGATGGTGTTCTGGCGATGGTGTCCTGGCGATGGTGTCCTGGCGATGGTGTCCTGGCGATGGTGTTCTGGCGATGGTGTCCAGGTGATGGTGTTCTGGCGATGGTGTCCTGGCGATGGTGTTCTGGCGATGGTGTCCAGGTGATGGTGTTCTGGTGATGGTGTTCTGGCGATGGTGTTCTGGTGATGGTGTTCTGGCGATGGTGTTCTGGCGATGGTGTCCAGGTGATGGTGTTCTGGTGATGGTGTCCTGGCGATGGTGTCCTGGCGATGGTGTTCTGGCGATGGTGTCCTTCCGATGGTGTCCTTCCGATGGTGTCCTGGCGATGGTGTCCTGGCGATGGTGTTCTGATGGTGTTCTGGTGGTGTTCTGGCAATGGTGTTCTGGTGATGGTGTTCTGGTGGTGTTCTGGTGGTGTTCTGGCAATGGTGTTCTGGTGATGGTGTCCTTCCGATGGTGTTCTGGTGATGGTGTTCTGGTGATGGTGTTCTGGTGATGGTGTTCTGGTGGTGTTCTGGCAATGGTGTTCTGGTGATGGTGTTCTGGTGATGGTATTCTGGTGGTGTTCTGATGAGAGTGTTCTGGTGTTCTAATGATGGCTCTTGTGGTGTTCTGATAGTGTTCTGGTGAGGGTGTTCTGGTGGTGTTCTGATGATCTGGTGATGGTATTCTGCTAATGGTATTCTGGTGGTGTTCATGGTATTCTGATAGTATTCTGGTGATGGTGTTCTGGTGGTGTTCTGGCAATGGTGTTCTGGTGATGGTGTTCTGGTGATGGTATTCTGGTGGTGTTCTGATGAGAGTGTTCTGGTGTTCTAATGATGGCTCTTGTGGTGTTCTGATAAGTGTTCTGGTGATGGTGTTCTGGTGGTGTTCTGGCGATGGTGTTCTGACGATGGTGTTCTGGTGGTGTTCTGGCGATGGTGTTCTGGCGATGGTGTCCTAGCGATGGTGTTTGGTGGTGGTCTAGTGTTCTGGTGATGGTGCTCTGGCGATGGTATTCTGGCAATGGTGTTCTGGTGGTGTTCTGGTGATGGTGTTCTGGTGAGAGTGTTCTGGTGTTGTAATGATGGTGTTCTTGTGGTGTTGTGATGATGGTGTTCTGGTGATGGTGTTCTGGTGAGAGTGTTCTGGTGTTGTAATGATGGTGTTCTTGTGGTGTTGTGATGATGGTGTTCTGGTGATGGTATTCCGGTGGTCTGGTGATGGTGTTCTGATGGTATTCCGGTGGTGTTCTGATGGTATTCTGATAGTATTCTGGCGAAGGTGTTCTGGCGATGGTGTTCTGGCGATGGTGTCCTGGCAATGGTGTTCTGGTGTTTTGGTGAGGGTGTTCTGGTGATGGTGCTCTGGCGATTGTGTTCTGGTGGTGTTCTGCAAAGATATTCTGGCAATGGTGTTATGGTGATGGTGTTCTGGTGAGTGTGTTTCTGGTGAGTGTGTTCTGGTGGTGTTATATTGGTGTTCTAGTGATGGTGTTCTGGTGAGGGTGTTCTGGTGTTCTGATGATGTTCTGGTGTTGTGATGGTGTTCTGGTGAGGGTGTTCTGTTCTGATGGCGTTCTGGTGATGGTGTTCTGATAGTGTTCTGGTGAGGGTGTTCTGGTGTTCTGATGGTGTTCTGATAGTGTTCTGGTGAGGGTGTTCTGTTCTGATGGTGTTCTGGTGATGGTATTCTGATAGTGTTGTTGTGATGGTGTTCTGGTGATGGTATTACTGACTTTATCCTTGTGAACTTCCAGTATTATCTTTTTCACCTTGTGAACCCCCAGTATTATCTTTTTCGCCTTGTGAACCTCCAGTATTATCTTTTTCACCTTGTGAACCTCCAGTATTATCTTCTTCACCTTGTGAACCTCCAGTATTATCTTTTTCACCTTGTGAACCCCCAGTATTATCTTTTTCGCCTTGTGAACCTCCAGTATTATCTTCTTACCTAGTGAACCTCCAGTATTATCTTCTTCACCTTGTGAACCTCCAGTATTATCTTCACCTTGTGAACCTCCAGTATTATCTTCTTACCTAGTGAACCTCCGGTATTATCTTCTTACCTAGTGAACCTCCAGTATTATCTTCTTCACCTTGTGAACCTCCAGTATTATCTTCACCTTGTGAACCTCCAGTATTATCTTCTTACCTAGTGAACCTCCAGTGTTATCTTCTTCACCTTGTGAACCTCCAGTATTATCTTCACCGTGTGAACCTCCAGTATTATCTTCACCTTGTGAACCTCCAGTATTATCTTCTTACCTAGTGAACCTCCAGTATTATCTTCAACTTGTGAACCTCCAGTATTATCTTCACCTTGTGAACCTCCAGTATTATCTTCACCTTGTGAACCTCCAGTATTATCTTCTTACCTAGTAAACCTCCAGTATTATCTTCTTCACCTTGTGAACCTCCAGTATTATCTTCACCTTGTGAACCTCCAGTATTATCTTACCTAGTGAACCTCCAGTATTATCTTCTTAGTGAACCTCCAGTATTATCTTCTTCACCTTGTGAACCTCCAGTATTATCTTCACCTTGTGAACCTCCAGTATTATCTTCTTACCTAGTGAACCTCCAGTATTATCTTCTTCACCTTGTGAACCTCCAGTATTATCTTCTTACCTAGTGAACCTCCAGTATTATCTTCTTCACCTTGTGAACCTCCAGTATTATCTTCACCTTGTGAACCTCCAGTATTATCTTCTTACCTAGTGAACCTCCAGTATTATCTTCTTACCTAGTGAACCTCCAGTATTATCTTCTTCACCTTGTGAACCTCCAGTATTATCTTCACCTTGTGAACCTCCAGTATTATCTTCACCTTGTGAACCTCCAGTATTATCTTCACCTTGTGAACCTCCAGTATTATCTTCTTACCTAGTGAACCTCCAGTATTATCTTCACCTTGTGAACCTCCAGTATTATCTTCACCTTGTGAACCTCCAGTATTATCTTCTTACCTAGTGAACCTCCAGTATTATCTTCTTACCTAGTGAACCTCCAGTATTATCTTCACCTTGTGAACCTCCAGTATTATCTTCACCTTGTGAACCTCCAGTATTATCTTCTTACCTAGTGAACCTCCAGTATTATCTTCACCTTGTGAACCTCCAGTATTATCTTCACCTTGTGAACCTCCAGTATTATCTTCTTACCTAGTGAACCTCCAGTATTATCTTCTTACCTAGTGAACCTCCAGTATTATCTTCACCGTGTGAACCTCCAGTATTATCTTCACCTTGTGAACCTCCAGTATTATCTTCGTACCTAGTGAACCTCCAGTATTATCTTCGTACCTAGTGAACCTCCAGTATTATCTTCTTCGATTTGTGAATCTCCAGTATTATCTTCACCTTGTGAACCTCCAGTATTATCTTCACCTTATGAACCTCCAGTATTATCTTCTTACCTAGTGAACCTCCAGTATTATCTTCTTCACCTTGTGAACCTCCAGTATTATCTTCACCTTGTGAACCTCCAGTATTATCTTCTTCAACTTGTGAACCTCCAGTATTATCTTCACCTTGTGAACCTCCAGTATTATCTTCACCTTATGAACCTCCAGTATTATCTTCTTACCTAGTGAACCTCCAGTATTATCTTCTTCACCTTGTGAACCTCCAGTATTATCTTCACCTTGTGAACCTCCAGTATTATCTTCACCTTGTGAACCTCCAGTATTATCTTCACCTTGTGAACCTCCAGTATTATCTTCACCTTGTGAACCTCCAGTATTATCTTCACCTTGTGAACCTCCAGTATTATCTTCACCTTGTGAGCCTCCAGTATTATCTTCACCTTGTGAACCTCCAGTATTATCTTCACCTTGTGAACCTCCAGTATTATCTTCACCTTGTGAACCTCCAGTATTATCTTCACCTTGTGAACCTCCAGTATTATCTTCACCTTGTGAACCTCCAGTATTATCTTCACCTTATGAACCTCCAGTATTATCTTCTTACCTAGTGAACCTCCAGTATTATCTTCACCTTGTGAACCTCCAGTATTATCTTCACCTTGTGAACCTCCAGTATTATCTTCACCTTGTGAACCTCCAGTATTATCTTCACTTTGTGAACCTTCAGCATTATCTTCACCTTGTAAGCCTCCAGTATTATCTTCACCTTGTGAACCTCCAGTATTATCTTCACCTTGTGAACCTCCAGTATTATCTTCACCTTGTGAACCTCCAGTATTATCTTCACCTTGTGAACCTCCAGTATTATCTTCACCTTGTGAGCCTCCAGTATTATCTTCACCTTGTGAACCTCCAGTATTATCTTCATTTTGTGAACCTCCAGTATTATCTTCACCTTGTGAACCTCCAGTATTATCTTCACCTTATGAACCTCCAGTATTATCTTCTTACCTAGTGAACCTCCAGTATTATCTTCACCTTATGAACCTCCAGTATTATCTTCTTACCTAGTGAACCTCCAGTATTATCTTCACCTTATGAACCTCCAGTGTTATCTTCTTACCTAGTGAACCTCCAGTATTATCTTCACCTTGTGAGCCTCCAGTATTATCTTCACCTTGTGAACCTCCAGTATTATCTTCACCTTGTGAACCTCCATTATTGTCTTCTTCACCTTCTCAGATGTTCACATGTTCTTTCTTTTAAGTTTGCTGTTTGACGTTTAAAAATGCGATATAATTTTCTTGTAAACACACTCAGAAAATGCTGTTTTAGCATCTCACACATTTCCTTTCCTAATTTTATTTTATTTTGGGTCTACGTCCTTAATTCATTGCATTTTTTTTCACAGTTTGGTTTTACGAATTTGAACAAAAGATTTAGTTCTGTCATGATCTTGTCCACTATTCCCTTGTCGAAGTTTCTACTTTTATTTGGTCTTGTTTATTGAATTGTTTAAGTCTCTTAGTTCTGCATCTGCACATTGTATGGTCAAGTGGGGGCACAGAAAAAGTGAATTTTTTATAATGGTAAAAAAAAAATACTGTAAGAGATAATTTTCTGAAGATTTGTAATGCATTATGTTGTATTTTTTTTTTATATTTTATTTAAAACCAATACAGTTTAACATAAAAATAAAGAAACAGTATGGATCTCAATCAAATTAACTGACAAACGGATTGCACCTACATGCTAGTTTATCCCATGTTTGTTTTATAACGTTCCTTGCATTGTACAGAATCAGCTCAGAGCCTGAGAACTCTGCCATCTACGTTATGTATTAGATTTTAGCTGTATGTCGAGGACGCCACACAACACAATGCATTACACATCTTCAGAAAATTATTTCTTACAGTAAATTTTTTTCATCTTTATAAAAGATCACTTTTTTTGTGCCCACGCAATTCTTAGAGTCATTCAATGACTTATTTTCTCAGAGGAATATTGTAGTGCAAAAAGTAAAATTGAAACAGATGTTTAGTTTAGGGGTAAAAACTGAAACCAATCTTGTTTTTTGCAGCTACATTGTCACCACCACAATATTATTTTTATACCTTGTAACATTCGTCCGCATTTTTTTTTTTTTGGCAAGGGAAAATCTTTCATACTTCAAGAGATTGTATTTTTCAACTGCATTATCTTCATGTCTTTTCCTTAAATTTATATCTTTGAAATATCAGTTTAGATTGACATGAATACATTTTATATATTTGTTGTCTGTTGTTGTGTTCTCTTTCCCCAAGACATGTTTAGTAACATGTAATATTTCCTTAAGAACAAGATCGCTCTTCCAAAATGGGTTCAGATCGTTTATACTGATTCTTTCTTCTTTTCTAGTGAGTACAAGGTCAAGCTTTGAGGGGTGTCTTGGTGTCTCTAGTGCGGCTGGTTTATCTGATGTGCTGCCGCATGAAGGAACTCCTCATTACACTTAGGAATGTGGCCGTCAGTTATTCAGGCCTCATAGTTTAACCAGACTATTTATAACTAAGAAGGCTCGGATACATGTTAAGAAGCATCTCTTTAAAAAGTTAACACACACTGTTATCGTATATCCATGTGGATAACTATCATTGATAACTAAACAGATCCTCCCCGACGTCCGACCTATGCCACTTACGTCCATCCACACATGTGACCGAGAAAAATACTCTATAAATTAGAAAAATACACTAAAAGTTAGAAAAAAATTATTTGTGAGGCCTATGAATGATAGCTATAATTACGGAATATGAGTTTGTGAGTAATAAAATTTAAGATAATAAAGCAGGTTGATTAAAAGATGAGATAATCATGACAAATTTATTAGGTTAAATGAATGTAGTACAGACCATACCACAGGTGGGGTTTGATCCCGCGCTCAGAGAGTCTCAAAACTCCAAACCGTCGCGTTAGCCACTGGACCAAATGTACAGGTATTCTACGACTACACGCCATGCTAACATCATTCCCACATCCATCCATTTTGAGATCCGACCGGTCGGTCGGAACGGAACTCGGACGTAAGTCGGGGAAGATCTGTATATTGAAACTCCAAAATATGCTGAATAGAGGTCTATGCTTTATTTCTGATGCCGCTTTAAGAAAAAAGAATGAAGGAACTGCATAGAGTTATGTTAGACGAAAAAAGATTAAGAAAAGGCAGCTGAATCAAATGAAAGCTATCAGAGCCAGCTGGTCCAGTGGTTAGCACACTCACCATGGGTTCAAATCCCACCTGTTCTGTGATTTGTTTACAATCGTGTTATGATTTGTGAGCCATAAAAAAACTATACGTCCTGGATATAGAGATCCATCCTCAGACAATCAACCATGTTAACTAGGAAATCCATGAACCTCCATATAGAACTCATAGCATGATAGCAACAACAACTTAAATGAATACCTATGATCAGTGATATTAATCCATATACCAGAAGAAAACGACGAATCGGTAATGCCTAAATAAATTTATGCAAGTACGTGAGAAAATGCTCAGATAATATCTTTGTTTCTACAAGTACATGTACAAGGTATACAGTCCTAGCTGACGTCAATTACGTACTACTATATAAAAAGCCCGTTGTTATGCAGAGCATTTCGGGCAAATTAGGTCAGTTTTGTCCCAGGATGCGACTCACACCAATCGACTAACTCCTAGGTACCCATTTTACTGATGGGGAACATAGACAATCGATGTAAAAAAAAACGCCCAATGTTTCTACCCTCGCTGAGAATCGAACCCAGACATTCGCCGTGTGAAGCGAGAGCTTTAGCTACTAGGCTATGGAAAACGAAAACAAAAATTCTCCGTAATTGTAGCATCCAAAAAATAAAAGTAAAATAACTACCAAAAATAAGCAATGAAAGTTAAGGACTTGTCAGCATCAACAGGAAAAATGTTAGGTAGAGCAACAGGACTAACTGGAGTCACGTAGAGGTTGTCTGCACCGTTATCTACTTCATAAATACATACTCATAAAAGTAAGTATGAAATAGTACAAAAATATGCCTGTTTCTACACGTGTGTGTATAAGACACGCACATTATATACACTCATTACTGGGTAAGGCCACCCTTTATCTCCTCACAACAGCCTGAATTGTTCGCAAGATTCAACAAGGTGCTGGAAACATTCCTTGGGGATTCTGGTCTAGGCTGACATGATAGCATCACACAGTTGCTGCAGATTTGTCATCTGCACATTCATGTTGCGAATCTCACTTTCCATCACATCTGGCGGCTGTGAAGGCTATTGGAGTACACTGAACTCGTTGTCATATTCGTGGAACCAGCTTGAGATGACATATTCTTTGTGACAATGGCGCGTTATCTTGCTGGAAGTAGCCACTGGAAGATAGACTGTGACCTTAAAGGAATTCACAGGGTCAGCAACGATACTCAGGTAGGCTGTAAAATTTAAACGATGGTTAATTGGTGTTATTGGACCTTAATGTGTATCAGATAAACATTCCCAACACCATTACACCATCACCACCAGCCTACAACGTTGACACAAGGCAGGATGGATACATGGATTCATGTTGTTTATGCCAAATATTGACACTACCGTTTGCATGTTACAGCAGATATCACGATTCGTCAGATGAGGGAGGTTTTTCCAATCTTCAGCTGTATAGTTTTGGTAAACCTGTGCTCACTGTAACCTCAGTTTCTTGTTCTTAGCTGACAGGAGTGGAGCCTGGCATAGTCTTCTGCTGCTGTAGGTTCGACTTGTTCATTCAGATATGCTTTTCTGCATATTTCTGATCTAATGCGGGATTATTTGAGTTACTGTCGTCTTCCTGTCATTTTGAACCAGACTAACCATTCTCCTCTGACCTTTCTCAATAACAAGGTGTTTTTGCGCACAGAACTGCCATTCATTGGATGTTTTGTGTTTTACACACCATTCTATATAAACCCTAGAGACTGTTGTGTCTGAAAATTCCAGTCAAATCAGCAGTGTCCGAAATACTTAAACCATCCCGTCTGGCACCAACAATCATTTCATGGTCAAAGTCGCTTGGATCACGCTTCTTTCCCATTCTGATATTCGGTCTGAGCAATAACTGAACCTCTTGTTGCCACATGATTAGCTGATTAGGTATTTGCATTAAGAAACAGGTGTACCTAATAAAGTGGTCATTGTGAAAATACACACACACACACCACACACACACACACACACACACACACACACACACACACACACACACACACACACACACACACACACAACACACACAAAACACACAAAACACACAAACACACACACACACACACACACACACACACACACACACACACACACACACACACACACACACACACACACACACACACACAGAGGTCCCATGCAGAGGCACGATCATGCCACCAAGAGTTACAAGAAAAATCAATGGCCATGTACAAATGGGACCCAGAGGCACAGAGGGAAAAGCAATGAGAGGAGAGGGAGAAGTCAGTGTTTATTCATGGGCTTCAGGAGAGCGAGGGGAGGACACACTATGAAAGATGGCAGGAAGAAAAACTAGAGATTGAAAACATCAAAGAAATAGGCGAGTAGGACATGACTGAGACATTACATTTTCAGAGAATAGGGGGGTACTTGAAGGGGAGAAATCGGCCGGTCAGACTGATCTTCAAGACAGAAACGGTGCAGAACAGGCTCCTGCTGAAGGAATCATCCACATAGAAGAGGGTGTTCCTAGACCATGACAGGACAAGAAGAGAATGACAGCAGCTGAGGAAGAGGACACGGAAACGAAAGGGGCTAGGAAGAGAGACAAGGACAGAGTCAGCAGAGGACATCCAGAGAAGGGAAGATCATCAAGTGCAAGCACACACAGAACCACCTCAAGAACCCCACAGCCAAACATGCTACCCCAACACAACCCACAATCCACAGTTACAGAGCCCACCCCACATTACACTGTAGAATCCCACAGCACACTGCCAGGTACCCCACCCCCACAGACCCCCAGAACACAGTGTTGGAGAGGAAACTGAAGGTATGGTACACCAACACTGATTGAATAACAAATAAGTGGGAGGAGTGGCATGAAAGAGCCAGAGAGGCATAACCGGATATCATAGTTCTCATAGAAAAAAAAGCTCACAGGAATGATAACAGATGCCATCTTTCCAACGGGATATCAGATCCTGAGGAGAGACAGAGCGAACAGAGGGGTTGGAGGAGTAGCACTGCTCATCAAAAACCAATGGGATTTTGATGAGCTGAAGAGAGGAGACAGAGGAGAAGCAAGAGACTACATAATAGGAACATTTCAGTCTGGAGGTCCCAAGGAGGTAATTGCAACGATCTATAACCCAGCACAGAACAGCAGGAGGCCAAGGCAAGAGTATGATGAGAGTAATAGAGCGTTGGTTGACACACTGGCTGAAGTGGCCAGAAGGGATCATGCATGCAGGGCAAAGTTGCTGATTGTGGGTGACTTCAATCACAAGGAAATCGGCTACGAGAACCTGGAGCCACATGGGGGCCCAGAAACGTGGAGGGCTAAGATGATGGAGGTGGTACAGGAAAACGTCATGTGCCAACACGTAAGGGACACTACCAGAGAGAGAGAGGAGAGGATGAACCAGCAAGACTGGATGGGGAGAGTAGATTGCATTTTCTTGAATGTAAGAAGACGTTTGACACAGTTCCACACAAGAGATATTAGTACAAAAGCTGGAGGACTAGGCAGAGATAACAAAGATGGCACTGCAATGGATCAGGGAATACCTGTCAGGAAGACAGCAGCGAGTCATGGTACGTGGCAAGGTGTCAGAGTGGGCGCCCGTGACGAGCAGGGTTCCACAGGGGGTCAGTCCTAGGACCGGTGCTGTTTCTGGTGTTTGTGAACGACATGACGGAAGGAATAGACTCAGAAGTGTCCCTGTTTGCAGATGACGTGAAGTTGATGAGAAGAATTCAATCGGACGAGGGGCAGGAAGAACTACAAAGGGATCTGGACAGGCTGCAGGCCTAGTCCAGCAACTGGCTCTTGGAGTTCAACCCACCAAGTGCAAAGTCATGAAAATTGGGGAAGGGCAAAGAAGGCTGCAGACGGAGTACAGTCTAGGGGGGCCAGAGACTACAAACCTCACTCAAGGAAAAGGATCTTGGGGTGAGTATAACATCGGACACATCTGATGAGGTGCACATCAACGAAATAACTGCTGCAGCATACAGGCGCCTAGCATACCTAAGAACAGCATTCCAACATCTCAATAAAGAATTGTTCAGGACCCTGTACACCGTGTACTTTAGGCCTATATTGAAGTATGCAGCACCAGTTTGGAACCCACAGCTAGTCATAAGGAAACTTGAGAAAGTGCAAAAGTTTGCAACAAGACTAATTCCCGAGCTGAGGGGCATGCCCTACGAGGAGTGGTTAAGGGAAGTCAACCTGACGACACTGGAGGATAGGAGAGATAGGGAGGATACGATAACGACATATAAAATACTGAGAGGAATCGACAAGGTGGACAGAGAAAGGATGTTCCAGAGATGGGACACAGCAACGAAGGGTTACAGTTGGAAATTTAAGACTCAGATGAATCACAGGGATATTAGGAAGTATTTCTTCAGCCACAGAGTTGTCAGGAAATGCAATAGTCTGGGAAGTGATGTAGTGGAGTCAGGATCCATACATAGCTTTAATTTGAGGTATGATAAAGCTCATGGAGCAGGAAGAGTGACCTAGTAGCGACCAGTGAAGAGGCGGGGCCAGGAGCTGTGCCTCGACCCTGCAACCACAACTAGGTGAGTACACATTGCAGCAAAATATTGTTACCATCTATTGAGAGTTGAAAGTTCTGGGATGTTTGTAATGCTTCATTTAACACACAGTTCTTCGCTGTGTTTGAGTGTACTTCCGTAACTCTTGTTTGTCTTGGCCCCTCAAGGAAGGTTCCTTGATGTTGGTGAGGGGCTCTTGATTTAGGGAATTGGATCTGTGCTCCAGTTCCCCAAATTAAGCCTGAATGCCTTCCACATCCCCCCCCCCCAGGCGCTGTATAATCCTCCGGGTTTAGCGCTTCCCCTTGATTATTATAATAATTATAATTATTGTTTGTCTTGGTTTTCCTTGATTTTTTTTTTATTTTTGCTTTATTATGTTACTTTTTTAGTCTCGAATTATCTTTTTTTTTCCTTGATTTAGTTTGATTTTTTCTACTTTATTGTTGTGTGACTTTTCTAGTCTCGGCTTATCATTTTTTTTTTGTTTGGTATTATTTAATTTCATTCGTATTCTTTCTAACGTTAGCTTCTCTTCGTTTATCTAGACTGTTATTTCAACATTTTTTTTAACTCACTGATTTTGCTATATTGTCATTGTTGCTCAGTAAAAGGGACACAAGTGCAACTAATGCGATATTTTATTGTGGCAACGTTTCGCTCTCCAGGAGCTTTGTCAAATCGCAACGGCTTGACAAAGCTCCTGGAGAGCAAAACGTTGCCACAGTAAATTGTCGCATTAGTTGTACTTGTATTCTTTCACCTAACAAAAGGGAAATTATCAAAGGATATATCATCTTCAGTTTACCTGTGTTGTACCCGTAGATTTTCACTGGGTCACTGCCCCACCTCTCCCGGGCCAGGGCCCTAACTAGGCCTGGTTGACCAGTCATGGCTGCTGGTGCTGACTGCGCGCAATCCAGCGTAGGCACCACAACCCCAGCTGCTCAGGAAATGCCTTGAGGAAATTACCTTCTTTCCTCCTAAGACAGGTAGCATCTTGCTGGTATTCCCTTTACGTTTAAAGGAAGAGCATTGAAGTCTTTGTCCCTTTCCCCTTGTCGGGTTATCTCTTGGTATGTTAGTACATATCCGCAGTACCAGTCTAATTGATCGTGTCTAGTTACCGTCACTGGCCTCTATGGTGGCTGTGATAACTGAGATACTGAGACTTGTGGGACATTACTTTTCTCCACTTAATGTTATGATAATTACTAGAGTTCATTAGATGCAGGACTGTGATTGTTTTACTGTCACTTGTGTAGCCTGGGACTGTATCATTGGTTGTTAATGTGATTGTATCAGTGGTTATTAATGTGACTACCAGTGGTTAATGTGACTACCAGTGGTTAATGTGACTATGAGGGGTTGTTAATGTGACTGTCAGTGGTTAATGTGACTTATCAGTGGTTGTTAATGTGACTTATCAGTGGTTGTTAATGTGACTTATCGGTGGTTGTTAATGTGACTTATCAGTGGTTGTTAATGTGACTTATCGGTGGTTGTTAATGTGACTTATCAGTGGCTGTTAATGTGACTTATCAGTGGTTGTTAATGTTAATATTGTATGATGACACTGGTTAAAATACATGTTACACATACAATCTTCCCAGCATATATTCAGTGTTGTTATTGAAACTGAATTTGTTGATCATACCCTCGTGTGTGTGTTGAGCTGCTGAAGACCCCGGTGTGTATGCACGCTGTTCGATCCCCATTACGGGTGGAAACAGGACGTGTTTTCTTATGACACTTGCTGTTCCTGTTCACTTAGCAGTAAAATAGGTACCTGGGTGTTAGTCGACTGGTGTGGGTCGCGTCCCTAGGACAAATCTGACCTAATTTGCCCGAAATGCTCTGCATAACAAGGGGCTTTTTACATAATAGTATGTCACTGATGTCAGCTAGACCTGTATACCTTGTACATGTACTTGTAGAAATAAAAGATTACTGTTATTATTATTCTTTGAACCGTAGTTAGGATATGGTTGGAGGTCACTGTTGTTTGACGTCTTTATGTTCCGTACCAAATCTTCTTTATTTCTTAATATAAAAGGCGAGGGTATTTTCATTATTTACTAAGTTAGGCCAAGTTAACACTTGGTTCTAACAATTCACTTTGTGTGACTGTTCATCATAACTACCTTCTGGGACCATCACTACTATTGTTATATTTTTCTTTTAGGTTTCTTAAATTGAAATTACCAGGCAGTACGATGTTTAGGATCGAGGTTGAAAGATATTTCAAGGCAGTATTCGACTGTCAGTCGCTGACATTTAAACTGTTAGGAAGTTGTATCTATTAGTTTCTATACTGCACAAGAGCAAAACTTAATTTTTGTTTTCACTGCCAAAACTTTGACTACATCATTTGTGCCATTAGATAATTCATTGCAAATTAGTGATTCTAACATACACATCAACTCTCCCCTTTATATTCAGGTTGTTCGCTGGCATTTACATGTATTGTACGCTGGTATCCATATTTTGCTGTCATGGTATTTTATGTGAAGGTTGCAAACATTACATTTGACTCGGTGAAGAGTCCACTGTTGAATAGTACTCAATTGTTATTGCTTTTGCTTGGTTTACGACTGCATATTTGCCAAAAAAAAAAATAATGTTGGCCATAATATGTATGCCAGGTTTTGTTAAAGCCCATCGTGACTCCCAGATGGTCATACATTCCTAAAATTACTTGTCATTCAGTTGTCCTTGAGCTCTCTGCAGTATCAGTGTCCAGGTCTGAGCTCAGACAACTTGTTCACTCTCTGTATACATTCAATCTTTGTAGTTTGTGTACACTTGTACATACTAGTCTGTGTTTTGTATTAGCATAGTGTTTACATTGGTATTTTAGGAGCTCTGCTGGTTTCACTCATTTCCTCTAATGTATTATTGCCATGAACTTCTTGCACCTGTACACTGTGCGACTGTGATAGTTGCTCACTCAAGATATCTGAGTTGTCTTTCAACTTTTCTTTAAGCTGTGAGAGGCTAAGCAAAAGTGGCTTTCTACTTGGGCTATGTGTAATGTAGTATTCAGGTTATCCTTAAAAATAGAGCGTTATCCTTGGCACAAATCCATTAAATATTTTGCTGGTTCATGTTTATTATTCCTCTCACTAGGATGTGCCTCTTTGAGAGCGTACACATTACTTTGTTAAGTGCATGTATGTGGGAAAAATTGTTAGTGTGTTACATTGAGGGTTTCCTCTTTGCAGCTTATACCTATATTATATGTTGGATACTTGCTTATATCAGAGCCGTTTGATGGTTGTGAACGGCATGTACGCGGATGGCAGGCTGTGAAGGTTGACTATGAAGTGAAGGTTGTGGTAGTCATCAGGCTGTGGTAGTCATCAGGCTGTGATAGTGCTGACAGGCTGTGAAGTGAAGGTTGTGGTAGTCATCAGGCTGTGATGGTGCTGGCAGGCTGTAAAGGTTGACTGTGAAGTGAACGTTGTGGTAGTAGTCATCAGGCTGTGATGGTGCTAACAGGCTGTGAAGGTTGACTGTGAAGTGAAGATTGTGGTAGTCATCAGGCTGTGATGGTAATGTGTCATCTGGGTATCAACACTCCCATTTCCCTATGTTAAGGTATTACCAGAGCAACGTTATGTATTTACTTATTTCATTCAATTTCTGATACTTTCGATAGTTAAGTATACACGAAGGGTGACCGTAAGTGGTTTCCTGATTTTTTTTCTTCAACTTTTCCTTTTTATTTCGCTCGTAACACAAGGCCTTATCTGATCGTCTTCAGATTTTCAACGCTGATGTACGGTAACTAGGACAAGATTTTTGGAACAGTTGGCATACGTAGATTCCCTATAACCAGAGTTATAGCACCCATTCCCAGCATTCTGGAATGTCTTCGATACCCTCCAAACCCCCTGCTGCTTGGTTTTAAACCTTCAACAAAGATGCCTCTTAATTCGACTACGACGGAGAGTGAAATTCAAGTGTGTAGATGCACATCTGCCAATTTTATGTGAAACATTTCGAAATGTTTATTTCCGTTAAATTGTACTAAATACATTTGAGTCTACCTCTTTTGAATGTGTGTTTCACTATTTAATAGCTAATGTATCTTAGGGCCAGGATAGTAACCTTAAGTGTAGCTTATGTAAGAACCTGTGGCGCTCCAGGTGATCGCATTTGGTCTTTCTCCTCTTTTCTGCAACATTGTAAGCTCGTGACGTGATTGCAGTACGAAAGTCCTTGAGCTATCATTCAACGCCCCCCCCCCCTCCCCTTGGTTGTTTTGCAACTTGTATCACTTGTTCACGATAATTAATTTGGAATTATTAGAATCCGTGTGACAACTGGAGAATGCATCTGATTGGCTTCAAATCCTCAGTCCTGGCGTGTCTTCCAGAGAGGAAGGTTTCTGTCGTTATTGGGCTTCAAAAGTTCCAGTTTGCCAGTATTATTAAATATTGATATTGAGTTTCTATAACTGAAGAAAGCCTCGACTTTAAAATATTAACTCTGATGCCTTCCATGGGAAGGTCGACACTATACAACTTCACATACATTATTTATATGCAGATTTTAAATTTAATGAAACTGTTATAAAAAAAAACTTGGAAGCATTGGATTCAGAACAATTACTGGATAATGCTTTGTCTGTTAGGCTTCAAACTTTGTCTTAATGGGCGCTATTAAAAGAAGGTTTGGCTTTCAATCTGAGCTGTGTAAATTTTTAATTGTCTATTTTTAAACTAAATTAGTTTGTGTGAGATAACTAGAGAATGGTTCGTCTGGTCGGCTTCAAACACACAAGCAGTGATGTATCTTAATCGCGAGTATTTTTGTATTAAATTTATACGTAGTTCGTGCCATTTTTCAAATTTCATGCATTTTTTTAAACAAGTTGGACTTACAAAACAATTTTTTTTTTTTTTGAGAAATCTTGATTGTTTCCGATTTTATAACATTTTCAATATTGAAGAGTTTAGTGAGCGCAAAAATAATGTTGAACTTAATACTGGAACAACACAGTGTAAGATAGTGTTCTTTTCTACTAACTTAAACTTTAAGCTCTGATGTGTTTCATCAAAGGAAACTTCCAGTTTCATTAATCAAATTAGTTTCTGTATAATAACATAATTAAGAACGCCGGTACTTATCAGGAATAAGTCAGTGTTAAACTTTATTGTTCGCTCGGGCAATATCTACGTAATGTACTTTTATTTATATAACGTCTGTGTGTCCATAACAACCTTGTAAAAAATTTATGTATTCAAAGTTTAAATAAAATGGACTTAATTTCTTATATACATACGTACCTTAAACGCTCGCCACTCTTACTTAGAGAAAAGATTTTTGATTGACTTCGGCCTGGGGTAAGCCCCACTTTACTTATTTTTTATGGTAGTGAAAAAAATATAGTAATGGTTTTCCTGCAATAGTTTCTGAGTGCCTGATGGGACTGGCTTCACCCTTCACTGCTGATAACTTGACAATGCATCTTCTGAGTGGTCTCAATGTTATGTTGCATTTTAGGATATTGGTCTCTGAGATAACAGTGTGCCTCTTCAGTCTGGCTTCAAAACTGGTGTTTCTTAGTGGAAAGTTTGAATTAGTTTTGGGCTGTGTCCTAATTTGCCGTATTTATTGAAGAAATTGTCTATATGATAACTTATAAATACCTCATATTATTCACTTCACATCCTCAGCGTTGATATTTAAAAACTGGATTTTAAACATATGCCGAACTCTGCAGTATTCTTTTCGCATACATTGTCATCTTCTTCTTATGACCAGAGCTTTGGTAAGATGGGTAAGGAAGAAGGATGGGTAAGGATAGAAATACTGGAAAAGGGTGGGAGGGGGAAGAGAGGTAGGATATAAAAGGTAAGTGGCCCAACCACTTTGGTGTAATTTAAAAAGTGTATGTGAAATGATAAGATATTCTTGAAGGAGTATAATACTAACCCATCAGAGTCACATAGATATAACAGATATATAAGTACATGACTCTGAATTGGTAGTAATTATACAAGTTGCATTTTTTTTTTTTTTTTGCGATTGCACAACGGATATTTAAGCGACAATGAAGACAATAATTTCCTGGCCAGTTTATAAAGAATTACTTGACAATGGCTTCTTACAGGTGGTGTCCCGCTATAGTAAATTTAGCATAATTTTTACATTAGAATGTTATATAAAATGTCTCCCCAATTGGGGGCGATGATTTTTTCAGTAAACATAGAAGGGTTCTGGTGTTTCCCAGTCATTTTCATCAGGGAGGTTGCTCAATATCATTGGTCGATGGTAATCATCTTTGTGGATAAAACGACGGACCCTCTGTGGGAGAGTCATTCTTTGAGTCCGGTGAGGAGAAATGATATTGATGATATAATCCGTAGTATTTACAACTTGTATAGGATGTTCTCTGTCTGGCATGTATAGTTCTTGCATTGTATAGAGTTTTCTTTTTCAGGGTGTTCAGGCGTACATTTAAGGCAGTAATATCTTGTTGTACGTGTAAATCTGCCATTTTAACTCTGTCTCTCTTCCTGGTACCCGTAATGAAGCGACCGTAGCATGTTGGTCTTTGTTGTTAATGTCATTGGGACACATGGGTATTCGAGTATAGGTCTTATTATCATTTTATATAGATGTTTTTTGACATGTTGAAGGGCTTGATTGAATCGAAAGAGACTGCTAAGACCGGCTTTGGCTATGTTGATCTTTTTAGTTACATGAGATGTTGAGTGGAGCAGCCTGTCTATTTCATATCCCAAGATCTTGTTAGGGTTTCTAATGGCTACAGGTGTAACTCTGATGGAGATACCCCCTTTATCTTCGATGGTTGATGCAAAACATCCTATCGTGCTAACAAGGACCTTGTCAGGATTAGTTGTAATTCTCCATTTCTTTCCCAATTAGATGTTCGACGAAGTTCAATATTCATTTTTTCTATGACTCTCTCATACTTGTATTTTCCTGTTACCGGAGTTGATGAGACGACATGGATAACATCATCTGCAAACTGCGTTATAATTGTATCATTAAACTCTGGTTGAGGAAGGTCATTCACATAAATGTTGAAGAGGATTGGACTAAGACAAGAGTGGGACACCAGCTGTCGGTATAAAAGGCTCTGTCGACCTGTCATGAAAGGTGGGAATGATTTTTCTTTGAGTTAAGAAATTATATATTAACCTGAGAAAAGTCCAGTTATGGTCTGGTAGGTCAATAAGTATGTATATAAGACCATCATGTCATAAGCTATCAAAAGCTTTATGAACATCTCTGGTGGCAATTAAGGCAAGATTGCCCTGATGTTTCAGACTTGCTACAGTATCGAAAATAACATTTATTGCATGATGGGTACCTCTATGTGTTCTAAAGCCAAATTGTTTTTCAGTAAACAAGTGATTAAACTCCATATAGTAGTTCAATCTGTTGGAAATGATCTCAAGAACTTTTCCAGTGACTTCAAGTAAAGATATAGGTCTATAGTTCCCTGGTCGGTGGATGTCTTTATTGGGCTTAGCAAGAAAGATCATCCTAGCAGTCTTAAAGACCACTGGAAAATGTCCTGAGGCCAAGATGGCATTAAATATATTAACCAAAGACTGTTTACAATTTCTGGGTAGGAACTTTATTTGTTTCATTGTTATTCCAGAGCGGCCAGGGGCTCTATTTCTCATTCTTCCAATAACCTGACTCATCTCGAGTAATGTAATAGGTCTAGTAAGCGGGTGGGTATCTTCAAGAGTTGAAGTATCGATGGAAGGTAGCGGTTGTAGATCATCTAAGTTCTCATCTCTCCATTCATTTACCAACTGATAGTGATTATTGTTAAATCGACGACTGTTATTGTGGGAGAGAATTTTCTCCCATACATCACCCATCAAATTAGCCTGGTCCTGTGGATCATCAAGTTTAATCTCAACATCTTCATCATCCTCATCAGTGAAGGTCTGAATTAGGTAGTTAGGAGCCTTGTGCTTTGCCCCTAACAGTTGTCTGATCTTACTCCAAAATTTTGCTGGCTCACGTTTATACTGATTAGCTTGGAGAACTAGCAATTTCCATAAGTCACGTTTGTGATGACTAATCATGTTAATTAATTCTTGCCTCAATCTGTGCAATGTAGCTACTGGTGGTTGTCGCGTTTGAAGATGCCTTCGACATTCTGCTTGATAATTTCTTAAAGCGTCTCTAATTTCCCTAGTAGGTTTATATTGTTGATAGATCTTTGTGGAAGCTAATTGGCAAGTTGCATTAGTAGCTTCAATTATTCGATTGTGAAGGGACCTGATCGCGTCATCAGTTGTAGTGGAAGGTAGATTTTCCAACGACACAATTTCATCGTCACCCAGAAATGCCCTGAAGGGGTCAAATCCTAGGGTGTTAAGATTGGGTTTAGGAGGTACAGGTATTCTAAATGGAGAAGTTTGTAGTTGTATTATAACAGGGATATGGTCAGATCCTACGTTTCCACCAGGAGATATACGACAGTGAAAGAGGTCACAGTCTCTGTTTGTCTGGACTATATCTGGTGTCCCTGGATGAGGTCCAATATACGATTTAAAAAATGGGCCTTGAAATGACAAGTTTCTGGCTGTCATGATATTAAATAGTTGTTTTCCTTTTAAGTCACCCAGTGGAATACCAGCTCCACAGTTAAAGAGGGCAGGGTGATGAGCATTAAAATATCCAGCTAGAATTGTTGGAATGTTTCTGCTTAATATCCTATGTAGAGGAATTGACTCTATATATTGTTGTCTCGGGGGAAAATATCCAGTTACTATCACTAGTTGGCCATGAGACGTCGTCATTTCTATTGCAAGAATGTTATCTTCATCAACATGAATATTTTTGAATGTATAACCTAATTTAACTAAGATGGCTACACCACTATAGGGTCCTCTCGATTTCTCCATAGTAGAGTAACCATGTAATTTAATATGTTGATCAACTCCCGCAGCTGTCTCATTCAAGAGTATAACATCGGGATTGTAATTATGTAGTTCAACTTCAAGGAGGTAACGGTTATTAAAGAAATGTTGAACATTAAGTTGGAAAATTGTAATCCCCATTATTTCTTGCACTTCGCTCGTGTACTGCGGTCTGAACGTCTGCAAGTAATGTCACGTTTGGTATCCACACTTTCCCTGCTGGACTCGTCAAGGGGAGGAGGGAAGTTCTGCGTAGTTGCTTGTGTATTAAAAGTGTCGTCATCTTCACTAGAATTGGTAACATTAACAGAATCATTAGAGTCATCATCAGAAAACTGAGGTATGTTATTCCCAGTTACAGGAAGCAGAGGCTCGTGAGAGTTGGTGGGAGACTGTGGAGGCTCCAAGGGAAAATTTGGTAGGCAAGGTGAATTACCCTGGGAAAGTTCCTGTTCAACAGGATCAGCTTCAACAGCGGGAGAGTAAGCACCAATCTCTGGGGCATTGTTATGGTCAGGTATTGACTCATCGGGTTGAGGGGAGTTGACAACCTGGGTATGCGAGGTGGGTGATCCCTTGACCAAGGATGACCTAGGCTTATTTGTAGAAGTAGAGTAGGGAACATACTTCTTGTTATGAGAAGGCTGGGCCATAATAAGCTTCACATTATCTGGGATAGTGATGGGAGTGATCCCATTAGCCATTAACAAATCATTTAAAACCTTAGAGTAGAGTTGAATGTCACCACCTGCTATGTCTTTGGCCATCATAAACATTAGTTGCGCTCTCGTCATATCCCCGGCTGTGGATACCTGAGACATAGGAGATGAGACTGAACCTTGTTGTTGCGTTTGTGTATGGTGTAGGTGAGGGTTAGATTGGGGCACTCCAAGAGGGGCAGAATTCCAAACATTGGAACCAGTGGAAGAGACCTGAGGAGTCCCACTAGATCCAGGCAAAGCTGGGAAGGAAGTTTGGGACATTGTTGGAGGTGCCTCAGGAGTGTTCTTCTTAGAATTAGACAGTTTCTTAGCTTCTAGAATTTTCTGCATTTCCTTTTTCCTCTCGGGACAGATAGCAGAAACAGCATGATGTTTACCATTGCAGAGGACACATTTGGGTTTAGTTTTATCACAAGTTTTGAAAGAATGTTGCCCAGAGCATATGCTGCAAATCAGTGCTTGGTTACTGTATTTGTTGGTGGTATGACCAAATGCGTAACATTTGTAACATTGTGTCACACTGACAAACCGCTCAAGAGAGATTTGGTCAGGTGTACATCTTGTCCCAAAACATTTGAAGCCATTTTAGCACACTAGTTTGGCTTCTTCAGGTGTCTCAAGTATTAATTTTAATGTTTCCTGTTTGTTGCCAGGTTTAAAAAAATTTATGGTGCTTGGACAGCATGAAATTCTGAATTCTCTGCATTAAATCAGCAAGAAGTTCATTCACTGTGCTATCTCTCATGATGCTGTTAATTCAGGCAACAAACACCGTTCGTTTTTGCTGATAGCTTTCAGGTGCAATTGGTGATACCCAAAGTCTTTAATTTGTCCGACTCCTGCTTAAGGAGTTGAAGTAACTCTTCTTCAGAGAAGGGAAGTACTAGCCCCAGCGAAAGTTTAAAAACATCCACTGGAGCAACAGTTTGAATTTGAGCAATTGCATGCTAGAATTTCTTTCCTTCTTTTTGGTTGATCTCAACCGTAAACTTACCTTATCCGCGCCGTGATGTCCAGGAAGGTACATCAGGCACTATAAGTTACTTTAACAAAAAGGTCTTTCCTTTAGTTTTAGTCTAACATCCTATTTCAGCAGAGATGAAGGTCAGCCCCAAGATAGCCTACCCTCGATTGTGAGGAAAGGGCCCAAGCAAAGATCGGCCGGATTTTAAAAAACCCACGGGCTACCGGATGGTCCAAAATGCCTGAAGTTACTCGCACAAAGGTCCAGTTTGTCGAAAAAAGAAGATTTGGAAAGTCAGAAGGATAGCAATGTATGTAGTGTGTTAGTGGGGTGGGCCCAGTGTAGTTGTTTGGTTGGGGGAGGAAGGGGAAGGATGGGGGGATGGGGAAGAGAGGGGTGAACAAGCAAGCAAGTCACCGCCTTACCCTCTTGATGGGATGGTGCTCGAAGTGACTGCAAGCAAGTTTCCTCTCAGCTCTGGTGAACAACAACTCAGGATAACCCAAGAAAAATCTCGAATAACAGTGTTCAGAGTTGCTCTGCTCGAGAATTACTCAGGATAACTGAAGAGCAGGAACGACGACGTCTTCTCTCCACGGCGGCTGGGCGGCTTCCTGTCTGCCTGTCGTGTGTCTGTGTCTGTCTGTGTCTGTGTCTGTGTCATACAGGGGGGCCGGATTTATGCTATACGGTGATTACTTTTGAGTTTTCTCTCGGATTGCGCAGTAACCAAAATACATGTAGTTATGTAGATAAATGGTTCAGAGAACCTGCAAGTTGATAAATTAGACACATGAGCAACACTTAAGTATATTGAGGAAACGTTTCGCCATGCAGTGGCTTCATCAGTCCTATACAAAAGTAGGGTAATATCGGGATTTGAGGTAATCTTACCCTCATACAGTAGACAAGGGGTTTTTACTTATCAACAGTCGGACAATTATTTTTACTATACGAACACGGGTATGAATGGCCTGTGAGACCTGGCCCCGAAAAGGGAATTGGAGAAAAACAAACTCAGGAGACTAAAATGTATATTTTACCTTTACCCCACTATATACAGATATGTACACATGTATAAAAAATTACAGACAGAATAATTGTACCCACAGTGACAGATTGCAAAGCAAAGCCAGGAGAGACCCCATACTCAACCACAGTAGCAACTCCAATTTTTTTCCCGCAATGAACCACGTTGCTTCAGTTTTGAGGGGCTTGCTCGTGATTGTTAATGAGCCAAGGTACTGATTTAACGACAGGTCCCCATTGATCTTAAACCCTTACACTTTTCCGGTTGGGGGGCAGTCTAAAAGGGGAGTGTCCACACCGAAAAATTGTAACAACTTTTGAGCCCACTTACTCATCAACATGGGGACACTGGAGAATTTCAGGCATCGGTAGCAACGGGGTGCCCCCTCTTGTTTTATTTTTTCCTTTTTTTTTTGGAATACTTCAGTAATGATCCCCAAAGCTTGGTGAGCTTTGCACTTATAAAAAATTAGTGTTTTTTTGCACAACATAATTTCAAACACTCCTTTCCCCTTTCAGACTTTTAGGCCCTGTATTTATTAGTATTTTTTTATTTCTTGGTTTAATTTGTTATTTAAAAAATTTTTTGAATATTTTCTGCCAAGTTTCACTGTAGCCCAAAAAAAAAAAAAGGGTATAGTACCATGACTGGAACAATACAAAACAGTTTATTTGTTGTGTGATTTTGGGAGCGAAAAAAAGTGGTAAGCTCCTCTCTCAACAAGAGCTTTTCATCCCTCATGGAAATGTGTTCATTTAATATTAATACCTGAACCCCCTTCCAAAAAGCTCACCTATAATCCCTTCCTTTAAATAAATTGAAAAAACAACTGCTCAGGAAGAAATTTTTCGCTTAGTAATAATTTACCACAATTAATACACAATGGATAACTAGAGTCTCCTGCAGGGCGCAGTGCTCTTTTTTTCCCCACCTTTCCTAAATAATCTATAAAACTTTTTTTAGATAAAAATTTAACAACGGGGCGCCTACATCAAACCGAGTTTTTTTACATCCTAAGGTGCAAAGCAACTTATGACATAAACGACTTTATGATTTTTATTGACTTGTCACACTCCAAAGCTCTAACCACATAATGACTCTAACAACCATGGGAGACCGATATGGATACTAAAAAATCCGGGAAATTTTTTTTTTTTTTTTTTACAATTTTTTATTTTTTAATCATCAAAAAAGGTAAAAAAAATACCGACAATAGAAAGTTAAGAACTTACAACATCTGATATCGTTATTGAGACGTTTCGCCACCAGTTGCTTTATAAATCAGTTTCTAGGACATAATTGAAACATTAAAACATAAAAAAAGATAGGTAATCATCCCTGTTGTTTTTGGGGGTTTTATCATACATTAAATACTCGATGAAAAATTTTTTCACGTTAACCAAAGAAATACCCAAATTTTTATTAAGAAAAAAGATACCAGATAAAATTAAACAGATTTCCAAAAATCCTTAAACAATTCGTAAATCCTTTTGAAGCAAGTTTTTAGGCGTTCTGTGTACCCATATCTTTTGCCTACTTCCCCGGGGATGAAATGGAGTACACAATAACTAGCCCTTCGGCGGCAAAATCTGCATAGAATTCGATGAATTGGGTAGAGGTCGGGATTTTTCGCATTTAGTAATGCCTCAGTTAGGTACGTAAGGTTTGTCGGGAAACAAGACAGGTTTCCTGTGCGGGTCTTAGTCAATGAACCAGAGCTGAACTTTTGGTCATCTACCGAGGGTCTTCCGCTGGCTTACCGGCTCCTCCTTTACTTTCAAAAAGTAAGTAAAGGGGGAATTTACAAATAGATACTGTCTCCCACCTTTTTTAGTTATTGGGAAAGGGTTTTGTCAGAAACGGGACAATGTTTCCTGCCCGGTCTTAGTTATAGTGACACAGCTGGACTTTCGGCATCGCTGAGGCCATCGGGGCTTACCGTCCACCCCTTTAAAAATAATAGCTAAGAAGTCCCAACTTTTTGGGGTTTAAACGAAAAACAAGGTTTGGGAGTTTTGCCTTTTAACCTGGGGGCGGGGAGTGTTGCCATCTTAACCTTTGGCTGGGGGGTTTTTGCCACTTAACCTTTGGGCGGGGAGTGTTCCATCTTAACCTGTTGGCCGGGGAGTGATGCCATCTTAACCTTTGGCGGGGAGTTTTGCCATCAAACCCGGGGGCTGGAGTTTTCCCATTTTAACCCTGGGGGTGGGAGTGTTCCCAACTTAACCGGTGCGGGAGTTGCCACTAACCCTGTGGCTGGGATGTTGCCTCTAACCTGGGGGCTGGGATTTTTCCATCTTAACCGGGGGCTGGGGTTTTTGCCATCTTAACCTGGGGGGCTGGAGTTTTGCCATCTAACCTGGGGGCTGGGAGTTTTTGCATCTTAACCTGGGGGCTGGGAGTGTTGCCACTTAACCTGGTGGGGGGGAGTGTTGCCATCTTAACCGGTGGCGGGGAGTGTTGCCATTTAACCTGGTGGCGGGGAGGTTGCCATCTTAACCGGGTGGCTGGAATTTTCCCCCATTTTAATTTGGGGGGCTGGGGGTTCCCATCTTAACTGGGGCTGGGGAGTGTTGCCATTTTAACCGGTGCTGGGATGTTGCCATCTTAACCGGGTGGCGGGGATTTTTCCCAAACTTAACCTGGGGGCGGGGAGTGTTCCCACTTAACCTGGTGGCGGGGAGGTTCCATTTTAACCTGGGGGCTGGAGTTTTTCCATTTTAACTTGGTGGCTGGAGTGTTGCCATTTTAACTTGGTGGCGGGGATGTTCCCACTTAACCGGGTGGCGGGGGAGGTTGCCATCTTAACTTGGTGCTGGATGTTCCATTTTAACTTGGTGGCTGGGAGTTTTTCCATCTTAACCTGGTGCCGGAGTTTTGCCACTTAACCGGGTGGCTGGGTTTGTTGATTTTAAACCGGTGCCTGGGAGGTTGCCCTCTTAACCTGTGGCTGGGAGTTTGCCATCTTAACCGGGTGGCGGGGAGGGGTGCCATCTTAACCGGTGGCTGGGAGTTTTGCCACTTAACTGGGCCGGGAGTTTTGCCATTTTAAACCCGGGGTGCCTGAGGGGGTTGCCATTTTAAAACCTGGTGGCGGGAGGTTGCCATCTTAATTTGATGCCTGGAGTTTGCCATCTTAACCTGGGGGGGAGTGTTGCCATTTTTAACCTGTCCCTGGGAGTTTTTGCCATCTTAACCGGGTGGCGGGGATTGTTGCCATTTTAACCGGGTGGCGGGATGTTCCCCACTTAACCTGGTTCGGGGAGTGTTGCCATTTTAACCTGGGCTATGATTGTTGCCATTTTAACCTGGTGCCGGGAGTGTTCCCATCTTAACCTGGGGCGGGAGGGTTGCCACTAACCTGGGGCGGGGATGTTGCCATCTTAATTTGGTGGGGGGAGTTTTTCCATTTTAACTGTGGGGGAGTGTTGCCATCTTAACTTGGTGGCGGGGAGTGTTCCATCTTAACCGGGGGCGGGGAGTTTGCCATCTTAACCTGGGGCTGGAGTTTGCCATTTTAACTTGGGCTGGGATGTTGCCACTTAACCTGGTGCGGGGAGTTTTGCCATCTTAACTTGGGGCAGGGAGTGTTGCCATCTTGGGGGCTGGGATGTTGCCATCTTAACTTGGGGCGGGATGTTGCCATCTTAACCTGGTGGCTGGGGTTTTTGCCACTTAACCTGGTGGGGGGGAGGTTTCCATCAAATTTGGGGGCTGGAGTGTTCCCCATTTTAACCTGGTGGCGGGGAGTTTGCCATCAACTTGGGGGCGGGGAGTGTTGCCATCTTAATTTGGGTGGCTGGGATGTTGCCATCTAAACTTGGGGGCAGGGAGTGTTCCCACTTAATTGGGGCGGGATTTTTTTGCCATCTTAAACTTGGGGGGGGGGATTTTGCCATTTAACTTGGGGGCGGGGATTTTGCCACAAAAACTTGGGGGCTGGGAGTGTTCCACTTAACGGGTGCGGGATTTTGCCATTTTGGTGGCGGGGAGTGTTGCCATCTAAACCGGGTGGCTGAGTGTTGCCATTTTTAACTTGGGTGGCGGGGAGTGTTGCCATCTTAACTTGGTGCGGGGAGGTTGCCACTTAACCGGTGACGGGGAGTTTTGCCATCCGCATTTTTTTTCTGCATTTTGTTAACTTTTAAACATTATTTGCTAGTTTTATTCAATTGTGTTATTTCAGGATCTTTTTCATTCATTACGATTTGACTTTATATTCTTTTAAATTAAATTTTATCGGGGTAACTAACGACTGAGGATTTAGCACTGATTAACAGCCCTGGCCAGCTTTTTGCATTTTTCCCGGAAGGGAAGCGCTTTTGATGACACGGACACTATGCTTACATTTACAAAATAAAAAGAAACTGCAGTGTTCTGCCTACTTATTAATAAGGTAACTAGATTTTTTTTTGACTGAAGGAACAATGGAACAGAAATTTGTCTTTGAAAACGCTCATATGAATTTGTAACTAAGGTCTTTATTCCCCCTTGCTAATTATCTTATTTATTTTTAAAATTTTCCATTTTTTTAACATTTTTTCAATATTTTGTCTTGTTTGCACCGATAAATTTGATTTCACTGACTTCTGTTTTCCTTTTGTATTTACTTTTAAATTAAAATAAATAACAGAAAGCACAATACCGTGCCCGGGTACTTTCACAAATAACCTCAAAAGGGGAAGAGGAGCTTACGAGATTTTTTGGGTCCGACTTTGAAAGGGTCCAAATGGGACCAAAATGTCGTCGTAATTTCCTCCTCCTTTGGGGTTACGGTAATTATAAGTTATATGATTTTCTTGTAGGCAACACAAGGTTTTTATATTGGGGCATTCTGTTTAGATTTTTTTTATTATTTTTTTAGTAATAATTGAGGTTTCCGTGAGGTTACAGTCCCTTTTTCATAGGGGTTTACAAATATCTATCATATTTACTTGACACGACATATTTGCACACGTCGCATTGTATACAACACACAGTAACAAATTCAAGACACTTATTAGCTGTGTAAAGGTTCCCAAAAGCAAAATTTCGTAACAAAAGCTTACCCCGGGCCGGTTGGCAAAGCTCCGTTTCACACCCAAGGGCCCGGGTTCGTTTCCCGGCGGGGTAGAAACTTTTAAAACGCTTTTCCTTACCCCCTGTTGTCCTGTTCCCCTCACAAATAGGTCCCGGTGTTAGTTGCTGGTGTGGGTCCACCTGGGGGACAAATTGAGGATCCCAGGGAAATAAGTCAACGTCCCAAACGCACTGGCTTGGTTATCTGGGGGGCTAACCCTCTATTTAAAAATCCAAAACGAAATCTTATCTAAACCAGCAAAATAAAAGATTTTTTGGTCATTTCGTACCGGGGATAATTATTAAAACTAGGTATGTTTTGGCCCTGGGGAAAAGATACAGTAAAGTGGGAAAAATAGCAAAGGGGCCGGGAACGTACTCGACTCCGAAAAAAACGGGCCATACGTGTCTCGCAAAACCTGAAGAAAAATAAGCTCCAAAAAATAGAAAAGGGAAGATTTTTTTTTTTATTACACCGGCCGTTTCCCACCAAGGCAGGGGGGCCCCCCAAAAAAAGAAAAACTTTCACCATCATTCACTCCATCATGTCTTTCCAAAGGGTGCTTAACACTACATTTTTTAAAAACTGCAACTTTAACACCCCCCTTAAGTGCAGGCACGTATTTCCCATCCCAGGACTCAAGCCCGGGCCCCCGGGTTTTCCCAAACCCCTTCAAATATTATTTGGGCCACACCCAACAACACGTCAAGTTTTAAAAAAACCTTTTGGTCCCATCACTCCTATCAAACACGCCTCCATGCCTGCGGATCCCAAACCCTCGCACACAAAACCTCCTTTCCCCCCTCTCTCCAACCTTTCCTAGGCCGACCCCTCCCCGCCTTCCTTCCACACAAAAAGATACACTCTTGAAGTCTTTCGTTTCGCTCCTTTCTCCTACATGTCCAACCACCCCTAAAAACCCCTCCTCAGCCCTCTGGCAACAGTTTTGGTAACCCCCCACCTCCCCCAACTTCCAAACCAATTCTCTGCTTTAAATTTTCACACCACACTTTCCCCAGACAGACACTCCACTGCCTCCAGCCTTCTCCTCGCGCAAACCTTTCCACCCACGTTTCCCACACCCATATAAGACTTGTAAAACATACTCTCAACATTCCCCCTTTTTGCCTCCGGACAAAGTTCTTTGTCTCCACAACCCTAATGCACCCTCACCTTTTTTTTTTCCCCATCAATTCTAATTCCCTCATCTTTCTAACCCATCCGCTGACACGCCCACCCCCAAATATCTAATACTTTTCACCTCCCCAACTCTCCCCCTCCAACTGATATTAAATCTTTCACACCTAATCTTTTGTTACCTCATAACCTTTTCCCTTTCCTGTATTCACCTTTTTTTTCTTCTTTTGAAAACCCTAACCAAAAATTTATCCCCATCTCTGAAATTCTCTTTAATCTCCCAAGCACATGTCATCACAAAGAGCAGCTTGGGGGCAACCCCCTTTGTGTGTGATTTTTTTATCTTTTTAAATCCACCCTCTTGCCCAAGACCCCCGATTTACTTCCTTACAACCCCCTTATAAAATTAAAAAAACCACGGTGACACACACATCCTTTTCTAAGGCCACTTTACTGGGAAAAAATTTCCCTTTTCCTACATACTCTAACTTAGCCCACTACCCTAAAAACTCTTCATGCTTTTATAACCACCCCTACACCATACCTTGCAACCGCCACATTGCCCCCCTATCCACCCTGTCAAAACCCTTTTCCAAAACCATAAAGCCACAAAGACCCTTAGCCTTATCTAAAACGTTCACTAATGTTTCACTGTAAACACCTTTCCACCACCCCCCACCTTCCTAAAGCCTCCGTTCACTGCTACCTATTCTCCGTCATACCTTAATTCTTTCAATTTTAACTCACCCTAACCCCTTTCCAGGGACACCCAAAAACTTATCCCCATAAATTTTTGCCTCTCTTTTAACCCCTTTTTTCCTTTTTAAAAAAGGAACTATCATTCCCCTGCCAATCCCTAGCCAACCCCTTCCCCCACATTTATTAAATAATTTTCACCAACCACTCCAAAAATATCCCCCCCCCGCTTTAAAATTTTTATCTTTACCCCCAAACCCGGCTGCCTTTCCCCCTTTCATTTACCTACGCCTCACGAATTCCCCACCTCCCAACTGCTCTTTCCTCACTCCACAAGATGTTATTCCCCCTTTTCCCATACACGAAACACAGCTTCCCCCTCTTCATCAACTTTAAAAAAATTTCCCCAAAAAATCCCCCCATCTTCCCAAACCTTAACCTCCATTTTAAAAACCTCCTCTCCCATTTTTAACTGACAAAACCATTTGTTTTTCTAGGCTTTCTTTAAATTGTTAATCTCACTCCAAAACTTTTTTTTTATTTTAAAAAAATTTGTTATAACAACTCACCCCTCTCCATTTGCCCCCCCCTTTTTACATTGCTTCACCACTCTCTTAACCTCTCTCTTTTTCCCATATATCTTCCCTCCTTCATCACTTCTACTTTGAAAAACTTCTCATTCAACTTTTTCTCCCTTACACTCTCTTTACATCATATTCCACCAATCCTCCTCTTCCCCCGCACCCACTTTCCTGTAACCACAAACTCTGCTGAACACCTAACACTACATTTTTAAACCTCCCCATACCCTTCGACCCCCTTTCCTAGCTCTCTTTGCCCATCTATCCTCCAAAAACTGTTTTTACTTTAACCCCAAATGCCTCCTCTTTAGTTTTAAAACCTTTACCTCTCTCTTCCCTGATGCTTCTATCTCCTTTTATCCCTCTACCTTTACTCTCAGTAGCACACTAAAAGTGATCTGATATATTGTGGGCCCCCCTATAAAAAAATTTTCACCTGAAGTCACTCAGCATCTTTTATCTACAAACATAATTTCCCAAAAAACAACGCATTTCGCCCTACATCATATCTTGAAACTTTTTTATCCTCTTTTTCTTAAAATATTATTTCCTATAACAAACCCCTTTCTATAACAAATTAATAAAGGGGCCCCCTTTTTCTTTACACCTGGCCCCCAAACTTTTCCCACCACACCTCTCTAAAATTTTTTCCTACTTTTGCATTCATCCCCCCAAATTACTCTCTCACTTGGGTTTAAAGGCTCCTATACATTCACTTAACATCCCCCAAAAAACTCTCTCTCTCCCTGCTTTTCCCCTCTTCCCAGGTGCATACACGCTTATTAGACCCACTTTTCGCATCCAACCTTACTTTAATCCACATAATTTTTGAAATTACACATTTAATTCTCTTTTCTCCTTCCCAAAAATATTTTAAAATTACTGTTACCCTTCCTTTTCTCTAACTCCCAGATACTCCCGATTTTAATCCCATTTATTTCCCCCCCGAAACCTCCTACCCCCCCCTTTAGCTTTTTTTCGCTTAGAGCCAGGACACCAACTTCTTTTCATTCATAACATCAGCAATCTCTGTTTCTTTTCACTGCAACATCCACGCACTTTAAGCACCCAGTTTTATAAAATTTTTCTTCTTCCCTTTTTTTAAATGTATACAGAAAGGGGTTACTGCCCATTGCTCCCGGCATTTTTTTCGCCCATACGACACGATGGCTTTTACGGGGGAAAGTTCTTTCCACTTCCCCCTGGGCAATAGAAGAAATAAAAAAGAACAAGAGCTATTTAGAAAAAGGGAAAAACCAGATGTATGTATAAAATAAATTCATTGCGTGTCTGTAAGTGTGACCAAGGAAGTAGGGGTAGTAAGAATCCCTGTTATCTAGGTTTTTTAACAGAAAAGAAACCCAATCCACCCTCAAGCAAAAAAATTACAGGTTTTTTTTTCACAGTCTCTGGCAGACGGTAGTACTTTTCCCCGGTGGGTTTCTGTCTACCAACCACATATAAAATAAATTATTCAGTTTAAGAAGGGGGGAAGAGAGAAACCCTCAGAAGCAAATTAATCTTAAAACAGAACATGGGAATTTCATACTACTAAATAAACATCACAACCTAAAGCATGAGCCCCAAAAAGTTTAAATTTTCCCAAGAGGGACGTCATTCCCAGGTCTTCTAATAATATGCTTATTTTTTTACTATAATCACCCTTTCTAAAAATTTCTATCGCATTTGCTTTGGCGTTTCGTAATTTAAGTCGTTATCCTTTAACATGGTAAACTTTAAAAGAGTTTGAGGGAAAATTGTGTTGTGAGGCTGAGCTTTTCTCAAATCAAATACATTTTGTAACAGAATTCTGACAAAGCTCAGACTTCTGTAACAAAAATTTTCCTCAAAAAAATTTTTTAAGCTATACTATAATTAAGGGAAAGGGCATAGCCTTCACCTTACGAAACAAAGCAAAACGATAGTAATTTTGGACAAGGTAGTTTTAAATGGGGAAAAAAAACATATTTTTAGAAGCCTGGGAACTGACTGCCCCTAACCACCTTTCTAGTTCAACTTGCCCACAGCCCAACAGCAAGATAAAAAATGACGATTAGAAACCCCCAAAAGGGCCATAATCGGGTTTCCCGGGTCGCCCAAAATCATCCAGATGTGACTCGGCATTTTACTAACTCCTGTTGTTGACTGCCGGAGGAACGAAAAGATGTTAATTTTATGAACTGTAACCAGGGAAATGACCATTACTTTAATTTCTTGAGATTAAAAGTCGCACATTGCAGGTTTAATAGGCTTTGAGAAATTGTATACTATAGAAATTTCTGTAATATCTTTAAATATTAAAGAATCCCCCGTTAGGTCGGGCAAAAGTACAACGAGGAAGGGAAAACAGAGGGAGCAGTGAAGGGACCCGTTTAAAATATCCGGGTGTTTTTTTGTTGTGACATAAGATTTGAGCCAGCCGTTCATCTCGTCCCCAATTTGATTTTACTTTTGTTTATCCTTGCAAAGCATAAAAACAACTTGTAGTGGTCTACCCCCATGCAAGGACATTGTTAGAGCTGTTTTCATTTTCAGTAAAAATCCCCTATCCACCAATTTTTTTTAGGTGACTAGATAAAAACACTGGATTTTTATCTATCACTAAAAAACTCAACCATTGGATTATTTATCTAGTTTCCCCAGGGGTTTTGAAAAACCCCCGAAGACTTTTAGGACATCAAAACACCCCCAGATTCATGAAGACACTTGTATGTGCATGAACGTTGAAATTTTAATTTAAAAAATTTAATATTTCTTTTTCTGGTCAAGAACTAATTTTTAAATAAAAAAAAAACCCATATTCGATTTAGGGAAAGATGCTTGTCTAGAAATTTAAACGAAAGATATAGAGGGGATGGGGTTTTTGGTAAAAACAGGGGCAATTAGGGGTTAAAAAAAGCAGTTATTACCGGGGTACCCCAGGGATATTTTTAAAAGACAAAAACAAAATAAATTGCTAGTAATGACAAAAAAACAAATTTACAACAAACAAAAAGAGATACAGAGGGGAACGAGTGACTACTCCCTTAAGGGTTTTCTATACAAATATAGGAGTCCCAAAAATAAAAGATACTAAGAACTTTAAAGTGTAGGAATATAGAATTTTGTAAAAACAAGATTTGGTCAACCGAAATATAAGGGGAAACCTTCTGAATGCCATACAGGGGGTTTTAAAAATATCCCACATTATAGGGCACGATTGGGGGGAGTGGCGGTGTTTTCCGAGAAAATTTTAAAATTGTTGCTTTGACATGATATAAGATGGAAAAAAACGAACACAGAATCTGTTTGGCACAGTTTCTCGAGGGGGTTGACAAATTAATTTGGTTTTTATTTATAGGGGCCCCCCAAACCTTGATAGGGAGCAGTAAGCTGTTTTTGGGAGAAATTCAAAGGCTCAGACTGAAAAAGTTTTTGGGAAAATGAGATTTTAAGTTTAGACAAATGATTGGGAAAAAATATAGAAATCTTGATCTATACTTTTTTTTATACGGACAGGATTGCTTTTTGAACATTTGGACAGAACCAACAGAGGAAACAAACTGCTTGACTTGGTTTTACCCAAAGATTTCACTAATTTTTAAACTTGAGGTTAATGATGACTTGGGGAAAATGATCACAAATCACTTAGTTTTCAATAATTTTGGGAAATTTCCCAATAACTCAATAAATCTCTGCCCAGTTTTCGCTTGGGCCCACTTCAGGGACGAAAAAATTTAACCCGGGGGCTAAATTGGATTTTTTGACTGTGGGCAGGGAAAGGGGATCTTTTGCCAAATGCGTTTTTTGAGCATAGTTTCTGCGCCCCAGACAACTTTTGTTCCGATAGGGAAATAGATCTAACAAAAATACCCCAAAGGGTGCAAAAGATTAAAACATTTTTATTGGGCAAAAAAAGAGGCATAAAGGCGAAAACAAAGAGGGGGTGGCATTTAAAAAATCAAAATATTCAATTAAAGAGAGAAATAAAGAAAGGAAAAGAAAGCAAAAAGGGGTTATAGGCTAAGGTTGCAAGGGATTCAAAGACTAACCCAAAAGGGGTTCTTTCAGTAAAGAGTAAAAGGGACAAGATAGCCCACTTTAAATACTCTGGCAATCCGACTGATAAGGAATAGGAAATTTTCAACACCTCCCTCCATTTTTTTCCAGGAAAAAAAAAAGCGTTTCTTGAAATAAAAAAGTAGAAAGGACATAAAAAAACTATCACATTGCGGAACTAGTGACAGGCCTCAACAAAAGAAAACAAAAACCAAAAAAAACCCCAGCCCTGGGAAAATGTTGCAAAATGCTAAAGGGAAAGTAAAGAGGAAAAAAGCATAGCTTTTGGCTAATCTTTTTTAACAAACACTACAAACTGGGATAGTGCTTATAATGAAAATGGCAAAGAATACCTTTTACAGGCGGGGACAGCCTTGGCTTCGAAAAATAAACCAATAACCTTACCTCCATAAGGGGAAAATTTTTGAATCAATAAATTCCCAAACAATTCGTAGCCATCTTATAGGGACAGATTGTTAAGAAACCAACACATTTTTAAAGGGGGATTCCTGCTTTTCGAATTTACTAACTTTTTCCTAAGGGTTTGGGGGGGGTAATCAAGGTAAATTTAATATGATATTTTGTATACGGACTTCATAAGGCTTCGATAGAGTCCACATCAGGGCATTGGGAAACTTTAAGCCACGAAAGGAGGAAATTTTTTTCCTAGGTAAGCATGCGACAAAAAGGCGCAGAGTTTGCATAAATGGGGGGGAAAACGAATAGGGGCCTCACAAGCGTGTTCCCCAGGGCGTATTGGGCCCATTGTTTTTTCACAATTTACATAAACGACATAGATGAGGGGAAAAATAGCGCATAACAATTTTCTAGACACCCAAAATAGCCGTCAATTCATTCAAAAAGGGCAGAATTTCTGTGAACCATCACTACAAACCTGTCAGACACTCAACTTTTGGGATCTTAAACTTTTGGGAAATTCTTCAGCCTAAACCCCTTTGGCACGACCCCTTCCACATTGGCAAATTTCACCACCTACAACGCTGCACCTCTCCTGCCTACGGTTTTTTAAACTGCCCTCCGCCCTTTTTGCTTTTTCTATTTAAGATTGAGGACTGACCACATGACCAAGTTGAGGGACTGATTTCCTCTTTCCCCCCTGTTTTCAAGTTCTCCCCTGTAAGGGCTGTGAAGCCACTGTGTGGCGAAAAGTTTCCTTAAAAAAAAACCAAAATTTTCACATGTGTCTAATTTAACAACATGTCGGGTTTTTTTTGAACATTCATCTACAATCAACGAGCTCGGGACACAACATACGTTTAGAACGGAAGTCTAGAACGACTGCAGCACTGATTTTTTGCTTTGTCTGCATGAACGAATGAGATGGGGAAACCAAAATCAAGTAAGATTACAAGAAACTTCGGTATTTTCCCAGCAGCTGTCGTTACCTTGATTGTTGTCGATAAAAAATCATGGCTGGGAAAAATAAAAAACAAAAAGAAGGGAAAACCAACGTAAAAATAATTCGCTTTATAAATTTTTAAAAGACAAACCATTGATAACCAAAGAATTGGGCTACAAATAGGGGCACGAATGTTTTTTCATCACCGGGGGTACTTTTCGTCCCCTTATTAGTCTTTAAACATATTTGCCAGTGTTTCACACTTTTTGAGGATGATCCATGTCAATTCAATAAAAAAAAATCCTGCAATGTAGAGATTTATGCCCCAAATTTGACAAATACCCACCCGTTTAGAAAAAATTTACCTCCCACTTAGATAATCCAATTCAAATTGCCTTCAGATTTTTGGGAAATATCATCACAAAAACAGTCATAAATTTTCCAACACCAAGCAAACAGAATTTGTACCAGGAAAAAAAACTCATTGGCAGTTCCTTTTTGAATCTTCGCTCCAAAGATTTGCCCTGCGGTTCAAAACATCACGTCAGGCTTTTGCATCCAAGAAAAAAACAAAGCTGGGTGGTATTTGATGACCTAAGCAAACTAATACATTAATTTAAAACAACAGCCTTCATTACAGCTCGTGAATTTCAGGTAAGAGGCGGAAAACAGTGTCATAATCCCTACAAAAATTTTGGGTCTTAAGGAAAAGACGGAAAGGAAATTCTTTTTTTCAGAATTTAAAACTAACCTTAATACTGAGGGAGTCAATAAAACACAAAAGATGGGTTACTTCGGATACAATGTCAGCGCATTGGATAAAACCTGCGACAGAAAACTTCCAAGAATACTAAGTCACTTATTTACCTTTTCCCCCTACATCAAAACCCGTTTTTTGGTTTTGTAAAAGTTGTTGCTTATATTGTAAATTTCCCGGTTTTTCATGTATATTTTAGGCTTCTCAGCACGCTGTTTCATTCAAAGAAGAATATAAACCAAATAAAAATTTACAACTTTAACAAAATTGTATGAGGGGCTATTTACAAAAAATGCTAAAATTTTTGGGGCAAAGCTTTTACTTAAATTCTCAAATTTTCAACTTTTTAAAAATTTTCATTATCAACTTTAAATTCTCATTCCAACTTAATTCCATTTTCAACTTTTAATTCTCATTCCAACTTTAATTCTCATTCCATACTTAAATTCCATCCATAATTAAAATTCTCATTCTCATACTTATAATTCTCATTATCATACTTATAATTCTCATTATTATACTTATAATACTCATTATCATACTCATAATATTCATTATCATACTCATAATACTCATTATCATACTTATAATACTCATTATCATACTCATAATACTCATTATCATACTTATAATACTCATTATCATACTCATAATATTCATTATCATACTCATAATACTCATTATCATACTTATAATACTCATTATCATACTCATAATACTCATTATCATACTTATAATACTCATTATCATACTCATAATATTCATTATCATACTCATAATACTCATTATCATACGTATAATTCTCATTATCATACAGTTCTCATTATCATACAATTCTCATTATCATATAATACTCATAATCATACTTATAATACTCATTATCATACTTATAATCATACAATACTCATAATACTCATTATATATAAAATAAAATGGTACAATCAGCACTCTAGATTTTTTTTTCTTCTTCCTCAACAAGTCGGCCGTCTCCCACCGAGGCAGAGTGACCCAAAGAGAAAGAAAATCCCCAAAAAGAAAATACTTTCATCATCATTCAACACTTTCACCTCACTCACACATAATCACCGTTTTTGCAGAGGTGCTCAGAATACAACAGTTTAGAAATATATACGTACGTATAAAAATACACAACATATCCCTCCAAACTGCCAACATCCCAAACCTCTCCTTCAGAGTGCAGTCATTGTACATTATTATTCAAAGAATCTGTACCATCTATTACATTACAGTGATAGTACTCAAAAGTACAAGAGTAATATAGGTGTATGTGTGTGTGTGTGTGTGTGTGTGTGTGTGTGTGTGTGTGTGTGTGTGTGTGCGTGTGTGTGTGTGTGTGTGTGTGTGTGTGTGTGTGTGTGTGTTCTTTCCTATTTGTGGTTGCAGGGGTTGAGCCATAGCTCCTGACCCCCGCCTGTTCGCTGATCGCTAATAGGTCCACTCACCCTGCTATGTAAGCTTTATCGTACCTCTTATGTATGGATCCTGCCTCCACTACATCACTCTTCCAGACTGTTCCACTTCCTGACAACTCTGAAGAAGTACTTCTAACATCCCTGTGACTCATCTGAGGTTTCAACTTCCAGTTGTGATCCCTTGTTGCTGTGTCAGCTCTCCGAAACCTTCTGTCCCTATCCACCTTGTCAATCCCTCTCAGTATTTTATATGTCGATATAATGTCTCCCCCCCCCCCCATCTTTCCTGTCCTTCAGTGTTGTCAGGTTGAGTTCCCTTAACTCCTCCACTCCGGGACTATTCTTGTTGCATACCTTTGCACTTTTTCTAATTTCTTGAAGTATTTGACCAGGTGTGGGTTCCAAGCTGGTGCTGCATACTCCAATATGGACCTGACGTACACGGTGTACAGTGTCGTGAATGACTCCTTACCTAAATGTCGAAATGCTCTTCTTAGGTTTGCCAGGCGCCCATATGCTGCAGCAATTATTTGGTTGATGTGCGCCTCAGATGTGCTCGGTATGATGCTCACCCCAAGATCCTTTTCCTTGAGTGAGTTTTGCAGTCTTTGACTTCTTAGACTGTACTCCGTCTGTGGTCTTTTTGTCCTTCCCCAAGCTTCATAGCTTTGCACTTCCTAGGGTTAAACTCCAGGAGCGATTTGTCGGACCAGGCTTACAACCTGTCCGATCGCCTTGTAGGCTCACGTGATCCCCGTCCGCTTGTATTCTCCTCAGTAGCTTCACATCGTCTGCTAGCAGGAACACCTCAGAATCCCTTCCGTCATGTCATTCACATATACAAAAACTGCACTGGACTTACTACTGACACTTGTGGAGCCCCACTCGAAACTTGCACCTACTCCGACATACACGTTGTTTCCTTTCAGGTATTCCCTGATCCATTGCAGTACTTTCCCTCCTATTCCTGTGTGTGTGTGTGTGTGTGTGTGTGTGTGTGTGTGTGTGTGTACTCGCCTAGTTGAGAGTGCAGGGGTCGAGTCCTAGCTCCTGGCCCCGCCTCTTCACTGATCGCTGGTAGGTCACTCTCCCTGAACCGTGAGCTTTATCATACCTCTGCTTAAAGCTATGTATGGATCCTGCCTCCACTACATCGCTCCCCAAACTTTTCCACTTCCTGACTACTCTGTGGCTGAAGAAATACTTCCTAACATCCCTGTGATTCATCTGTGTCTTCAACTTCCAACTGTGTCCCCTTGTTGCTGTGTCCCATCTCTGGAACATCCTGTCTTTGTCCACCTTGTCAATTCCTCTTAGTATTTTGTATGTCGTTATCATGTCCTCCCTATCTCTCCTGTCCTCCAGTGTCGTCAGGTTAATTTCCCTTAACCTCTCCTCGTAGGACATACCCCTTAGCTCTGGGACTAGTCTTGTTGCAAACCTTTGCACTTTCTCTAGTTTCTTTACGTGCTTGACTAGGTGTGGGTTCCAAACTGGTGCCGCATACTCCAATATGGGCCTAACGTACACAGTGTACAGGGTCCTGAACGATTCCTTATTAAGGTGTCGGAATGCTGTTCTGAGTTTTGCTAGGCACCCATATGCTGCAGCAGTTATTTGGTTGATGTGCGCTTCAGGAGCTGTGCCTGGTGTTATACTCACCCCAAGATCTTTTTTCTTGAGAGGTTTGTAGTCTCTGGCCCCCTAGCCTCTACTCCGTCTGCGGTCTTCTTTGCCCTTCCCCAATCTTCATGACTTTGCACTTGGTGGGGTTGAACTCCAGGGACCAATTGCTGGACCAGGTCTCCAGCCTGTCCAGATCCCTTTGTAGTTCTGCCTGGTCTTCGATCGAATGAATTCTTCTCATCAACTTCACGTCATCTGCAAACAAGGACACTTCGGAGTCTATTCCTTCCGTCATGTCGTTCACAAATACCAGAAACAGCACTGGTCCTAGGACTGACCCCTGTGTGACCCCGCTGGTCACAGGCGCCCACTCTGACACCTCGCCACGTACCATGACTCGCTGCTGTCTTCCTGACAAGTATTCCCTGATCCATTGTAGTGCCTTCCCTGTTATCCCTGCTTGGTCCTCTAGTTTTTGCACTAATCTCTTGTGTGGAACTGTGTCAAACGCCTTCTTGAAGTCCAAAAAAAAATGCAATCCACCCACCCCTCTCTTTCTTGTCTTACTGCTGTCACCATGTCATAGAACTCCAGTAGGTTTGTGACACAGGATTTCCCGTCCCTGAAACCATGTTGGCTGCTGTTGATGAGATCATTCCTTTCTAGGTGTTCCACCGCTCTCCTCCTGATAATCTTCTCCATGACTTTGCATACTATACATGTCAGTGACACTGGTCTGTAGTTTAGTGCTACATGTCTGTCTTCTTTTTTAAAGATTGGGACTACATTTGCTGTCTTCCATGCCTCGGGCAATCTCCCTGTTTCGATAGATGTATTGAATATTGTTGTTAGGGGTATACATAGCGCCTCTGCTCCCTCTCTCAATACCCATGGGGAGATGTTATCCGGTCCCATTGCCTTTGAGGTATCTAGCTCACTCAGAAGCCTCTTCACTTCTTCCTCGGTTGTGTGTACTGTGTCCAGCACTTGGTGGTGTACCCCACCTCTCCGTCTTTCTGGAGCCCTTTCTGTCTCCTCTGTGAACACTGAATCTCGTGTTGAGTTCCTCACATACTTCACGGTCATTTCTTGTTGTCTCTCCTCCTTCTTTCCTTAGTCCGATTACCTGGTCCTTGACTGTTGCCTTCCTCCTGATGTGGCTGTATAACAGCTTCAGGTCAGATTTGGCTTTCGCTGCTATGTCGTTTTCATATTGTCGTTGGGCCTCCCTTCTTATTGTGCATATTCATTTCTGGCTCTACGACTGCTCTGCTTATTCTCCTGGGTCCTTTGCCTTCTACACTTCTTCCATTCTCTAGCACACTTGGTTTTTGCCTCCCTGCACCTTTGGGTGAACCATGGGCTCATCCTGGCTTTTTCATTATTTCTGTTACCCTTGGGTACAAATCTCTCCTCAGCCTCCTTGCACATTATTACATATTCCATCATCTCATTAACTGGCTTCCCTACCAGTTCTCTGTCCCACTGAATCCTGTTTAGGAAGTTCCTCATTCCCATGTAGTCCCCATTCTTGTAGTTTGGCTTCATTCGCCCTGGCCTTCCTGCTTCCCCCTCCACTTGTAGCTCTACTGTATATTCGAAGCTTAAAACCACATGATCGCTGGCCCCAAGGGGTCTTTCATATGTGATGTCCTCAATATCTGCTCTACTCATGGTGAATACTAGGTCCAGTCTTGCTGGTTCATCCTCTCCTCTCTCTCTCTTGTAGTGTCCCTTACGTGTTGGTACATGAAGTTTTCCAGTACCACCTCCATCATCTTAGCCCTCCATGTATGTGTGTGTGTGTGCTTGGTTAGATTCGACTTAGAATGTGACTGGCCAAAAAAAAAAAATCCTAGATAAGCTAACTTCTGACCCATAGAGGCAATAAAACAGCTTCTAGAACAGTAGGACGACCAATTCGCTAACAGCAATAATGCCAGAAGCAGCCGTGAACAGCACAGGGGAGGAGACCAGCTTTGCAGAGAAGAACATCAAGGAAAGGAAGAGTGTTGTCGACTTCTTCAAGTGTGAACTGGATTGAAGGCTCGACCTGGTTGAGTTTGTCTTGGAGAGCTTGAACGTTGAAACGTCTAGGAGTTATGAGGAGAATGTCGTCAACATAACGGAGCCAGGTGACAGACGAAGCCGAACGTTTCTCCACCATTATTCCTTCGTCTGTCACCTGGCTCCGTTATGTTGACGACATTCTCCTCATAACTCCTAGACGTTTCAACGTTCAAGCTCTCCAAGACAAGCTCAACCAGGTCGAGCCTTCAGTCCAGTTCACACTTGAAGAAGAAGTCGACAACACTCTTCCTTTCCTTGATGTTCTTCTCTGCAAAGCTGACCACGAACTTCGTTTTAAAGTCTATCGAAAACCCACCAACCAAAACGATCTTCTCCACTTCTACTCTCACCACGACACCAAAACTAAACGTGATGTAATTATAGGCTTCTTCCTGCGTGCACTCAGAATCTGCAGCAATGATTTTCTTGAGGAAGACTGCACTATTAGTGAACAAGTATTTTCTAAACTCCACTATCCTCGTCACTTCATCAGAGACTGCAGACGGCGGGCATTAAACATCTTCAACACGCCCAGAGAAGAGACTGCCGAGAAGAGATACATAGTCCTCCCCACCAACTCCATTACCAAACACGTTTCCAACATCTTTTCCAATACCTCATTCCAAGTATCTACCTCCACAACCACGACCATCAAGGACATTACCAGTGATAGACATGACAAGCTTCCACCCTCTGCAGGGGTATACATAATCCCTTGTAATGACTGCAACAAATTGTACGTGGGCGAAACATCAAGGGACCTCCAAACACGTATTTCAGAACATCAATACGCAAGCAGGTCTGACGATACAAGGAATGCCTGTGTACAACACCGTAATTCACACAACCACTTGATAAACTACAGAAACTCAAGACTTATCGCCACAGAAGACAACACTCAATACCGAAGAATCCTGGAATCATCACTTATTTCTATATCCGACAACTTCAACCAGGATAGTGGCTTCTATAACATAGCTGAACCACTTGTCAAGAAACTTCTCCATCGCTATCCCACATAAGAACATAGGAATGGAAGAACACTGCAGAAGGTCTGCTCACAAACTTATCCAATCTCCTTTCCAAGCTACCCAAGATTTTAGACTCTATAACACCACTCGGTACATCATCAGATGCAGCATTCTCCACCTGACCTCAGCATTCTGAACCTGACTATAAATACTCGCGTACCTTCCACCCCAGGTAGATCTGTTTGTGACTTGAAAAAGCCCACTATGTGGGCGAAACGTTGTCAATAAAGGATCACATTATACTGCATATGTGTTTATATTTCCAAGAACTGGAGCCATGATCGTGTTAATGATAGTCGTAAGTGTTACTGGTCATCCCTTTCACCTACTCACAGCCTCCTCCTCCTCTTCCCTTTTGCTGTTTCTGCTTGTTTTTATTATTATTATTATTATTATTATTATTATTATTATTATTATTATTATTATTATTATTATTGAGCGGCCGTCTTCCACAAAGGCAGTGTGAATCAGAGTGGAAAATACATTCACCATCATTCAATCGACTGTCTTGCCAGAAGTGTGCAGACATCACATTTCAGATCATCCTCCGACTGCAACATCCCTATCCCTCTGTCAGAGTGCAGGCACTGCCCTGCCCGCCTCCAGGACTCGAGTCCGGTTAATCGATTACTCTAAATCCCTTCATAACTGTTACCTTTCTCACACTCCAACAGCACGTCCATTAAAAATCACTTGTCTCCATTCATTTCTGTCTAACATAATCACATAAGGCAGCTAGATGCTCAAGACACGAAAAATTTTAAGCCTTTATTTACCACCTCCCTCCAGCCATTCCCGGGACGATCCCTCACCCTTCTATTTTACCCCAGATTTATACACCCTCTTCGTTTTCCTAATGCGCTCTAACCTCTGTACATTCCTAAACCACCTCAATAACCCCTCAGTTTTTTTTCCCTTCGTGACCCAAATCGCTGTGGCCCGTGACCTGGTGGCAAAAGCTCTCGTTTCACACGGTGAGGGTCTGGGTTCGATTCCCGGCAAGAGTAGAAACATTGGGCGTTTTTTTCCTTACACCGGTTGACTGTGTTTACTCATCAGTAAAATGGGTACATGGGTGTTAGTCGACTGGTGTGGGTCGCTTCCTGGGACAAAATTGACTTAATTTGCCCGAAATGCTCTACATAACAAAGGACTATCTATATAGTAGTATGCCACTGATGTCAGCTATGGTCTGTATACCTTGCACATGTACCTATAGAAATAAAGATTATTACTGTTATTATTAAAATGTCTGCATTCCAAATTCTGTGCATGATATTCACACCACACATTGTTGTCAAGCATGACATCGCTGCCTCCAGCCGCAGTGCTCAAATCCTATCCTCACTCTCATAGGAAAGAGATGCTACCACTACGATATGGTACATAACTTTTTTTGCCTACACAAATAAATTTCTACAGATGCCCCAACACCCTCTCCCATCTGTTGTATGGTTCACTTCGTCTTCTATACGCCCATCTGTTGACATGTCCAGTACTAAATATCTAAATACTTCCACTTCCTGGTAGGTAAGACACAGGCAACAGTTACGCAGCTTTATTCCGAGACGTTTCGCCTGAACAGCAGGCTTCTTCAGTCGAGTACAGGAAGTAGGCAGGAGCAGTAGAGATGTGAAGACGATGTAATCAGTCCATCACCCTGGAAGTCGTAGATTTGAGGTTGTCAGTCCCTCAGCCTGGAGAAGAGTTCTGTTCCATACTCTGAAACAATCTGAAGTTCAAGCGACAGTGTGGAGACTTATATACTGCCGGAAGGAGAGGTGCAGAGTAGTTGTAGTGAGAATGTAGCCACTGAGAGGTCACGTCCTTCTCAGATCAAACAATTCTTACTTGAAAAAAGTTGTCCAAGGTGTTATCTGTATCAAGATGTCATTGTGCTGCAGTGTCTGACAGAGTGAATATCAAAATGGTATACAATACCATTTTGACCTCTCAGTGACTACATTCTCACTAATTGTTTATTATTAAATTACTTTGGCTTAAATAACATTGCTATTTAAGCCGAAATAGCATTACTGTTTAAGCAAAATCGTAAGTTTTACCTATTCGACACGACATATAAAAATTTCCCCTACATGCCTAACCTGTGCCTCAGTTTCTGCTTGAAAACTTTTAACAGTTTTCAGTAAACTACCTTTTATTTCATACATTTGTAATATCTGCTACTTGGCTCCCCTATCCACCCTGTCATATGTCTTTTCTGAATCTATAAATTCAAGAAACAACTTTTTACCTTTATCCATTGCTCACTTATATGCATTAATGTCAATATTTGGTCTTTAAATCCCCTACCCTTCCTAAATCCTCCCTGCTCGTCTGTAATCCTGCTGTGTCTTACTTCGTAATCCTTTCTGTAATAATTCCACTTTACCTTGTATACTTATCTATCAGGTTTATTCCCTATAATTCTTACATTTTCTGTTATCCTCTTTACCCTTACATGAGAGAACCATGCATGTTCTCTCCCAATCTTTAGTACCTTCCCTTTCCTTCATGCGGGAAGGGAAGGGAAGGTACCAACACCAACCATTCCAACACTACCTCCCCAGCTACTTTTAACTTGTCTTAATTCCATTTTTCCACCCGCTTTAGCCCCTTCATTCTGCCCACTGCCTCACGCACTTTTCTCACATCCACCCCAAGCTCTTCCTCACTCGTACACTCTTTGACCCCCGTGCATGAAATCACTTCCTCTCCTTCATTGACCCCGTTCATCATCTCGTCAAAATATCCTCTCTTTACAGCACCTTCACCTCCCCATCTAACATCTCCATTTGTTCTCCAGTCTTCCTCATTTTATTTTCTCTCTCTTCTAAACAGTTTCTTGTTCTCAGAAAATTTTGCTGTTAAACATTCACCTGTTCTCTCATTGGTTCTCCTCCTGCACTCCCTCGCCACAATTTTGGCCTACCGTTTCCTCTCCATATACTCTGCCTTCCATTTATTATTTTAACATTGCATAAACCGGTCATTACTTCCCTCTTTAATTCATCTTCCCACCTGCACCCACCCTCTTATACCGGCAACACTGCACCGAGCTACCAATACATTCTTAAATTTACCTAATATCTTCTCATTTCCTGCACTCTAACCTACCTTTTCCGACTAGTTGTTTTTATCTTTCTGAATATGTCTCTTAATTCATTTATTTTCGCTCTTCTCTTACCCTCTGCTGCCATCTCCTTGTCCTCCATCCACCTCCTACTGTAGCTACCAATAAATAATAATCTGACATCTTTCGTCCATAAATCTACCCATTAACCGTTTCTCTACTAATACATAGCCTAACAATCTTCAGTCATTATTTGCGACCTGTATCATATCTTGTTTACCTATTTAACTCCTCAAAATAAGTATTTTCTGCTACCATACACTTTTCTACTCAAGATCTCCTCATTTACATTTATCCTGCCGCTGAAGACTAACCTCCTACACCATCTAGGCTCCTCACAACAATAATTCTCTTACTTGATTCAAAACTTCCTATAAATTCACTTAACATCTTCCAAAATTACTCTCCTGCACACCTCTCACCCTCTCCAGGTATATACACTATATAACTCCCTTTTCGCATACCACCTTCGTTCTAACCTACATAATTCTTGAGTTTATACACTAATAATCCTAGATAATTGATAAATAGTGCCGTTACTCCTTCCCTAAGTCTGATTCTCTTAGATACTACCAACCTAGTCCCTTGTTTCCCTTCTCATTACAATCCTTCAACCCCCCCCCCTTTTTTTTACCTTGTTTCACTGTGTGCTAGGACATCCAGCTTCTTTTCATTCATAACAGTAACAATCAATTCTTTCTTGTCTGTGCTACACTCACACATTCAAGCAATTTTTTTTTAGCTACTGAATGCAGATGGAAGGCTTATTAGCCCCCCTTCCTTTCGGCAATTTAGTACCCATTTGCGAACGCAGTGCTTCCGGGGAGGATTCTACCCCGTTATCCCAGTGGGATTATTATTATTATTATTATTATTATTATTATTATTATTGGTTTAATTTTATCTGTCGACTACACGAGGGTCATTAAGGCTGCGTCTCACCTGTACACCACCAGTAAGGATATTTTGATTCCAAATAAAAGGGTTAAAGTAAACCATACCACGGGTGGAGTTTGAACCCGCAATCAGAGTCACTCTCTGATCGCGGGTTCAAACCCCACCCGTGGTATGGTTTGTTTGCAATCGTGTCATTACGATTTCGTGAGTCATGTTAAAGTAAACTTTAAGCTTGTACACGCTGAGATAGACACCAAGTGTACATGTACTGTTGCTCTCAGTATATATCCCTCATGGGAGGTTCCTTAATGCTGGTGAGGGGCTCTTGATTTAGGGAATTGGATTTGTGCTCCAGTTCCTGAAATTGTACCCGAGTGCCTTCCACCCTCCCCACAGGTGCTATATAATCCCTACGGGTTTAATGCTCCCCATAATAATAATCTCAGTACAGACACGTCATGAGACATACAACTTTACGTTCGTTGGTACAAAATAAAAGCTAAATAAATTATTCCTGGCTCAGTATAGCAAAGTGAGGCACAAAAGTGATTTTGTAGTCTTTAAAAAACATTGTCGTAATTTTCTGAGAATTGTTGGCATTAATATGGACTATCGAAAATTAAAAAAGAATATTACATAATTTTTGTAGTTATAAAGAGAAATATACCACATTTTATTGCCATTCATTTGGGGCAAAAAACAAAAAAAGTGCCAAGGATGGTTACAAAAATGTGAGGTGTTCATTATTATATAACTTTCCTAATTACAACGTAGGTGCATTATAGTGCAAAACTTGTTTTATAGTACATAGGTATATCAAAGGAATATTATTATGCTAGAGTAAAGTTGAAACAAATAAATGAATATTTTAGAAAAAATAGAAGAAAGTTTGCTTGATGCAGTGTGCTTTTACCGCGTCGTGATGTTGACTTGCTTTCCACGAGGCTGCCTGTAATAACACGGGTTCGATCCCCAGCTACCTGCCTGGAGTATACCTGGAGGGTATTCCGGGAATCAGCGCCCCCGCGGCCCGGTCCACGACCAGACCTCCCGGTGGATCATCGCCTGATCAGTCAGGCTGTTACTGCTGGCCGCACGTAGTCCAACGTACGAATCACAACCCGGGTGATCAGGCATCGACTTTAAGAATCTGTCCAGCTCCCTCTTGAAGGCAGCCAGGGATCTATTGGTAATTCCCCTTATGCTTGGTGGGAGGCTGTTGAACAGTCTTGGACCCCGGACACTTATGGTGTTTTCCCTTAGTGTACCAATGACGCCCCTACTTTTCATTGGGGGGCATTTTGCATCGCCTGCCCAGTCTGTTACTTTCGTAGGGAGCGATTTCTGTGTGAAGATTCGGGACCATTCCTTCTAGTATTTTCCAAGTGTAGATTATGATATATCTCTCCCTCCTGCGTTCCAACGAGTACAAGTCAAGTGCTTCCAAGCGTTCCCAGTAGTTGAGGTGTTTGATGTAACTTATATGTGCAGTAAAGGTTCTCTGTACATTCTCTAGATCTGTAATTTTACCTGCTTTGAACGGAATGTTAATATACAGCAGTATTCCAGCCTACAGAGTACAAGTGATTTGAAAAGGATCATAATTGGCTTGGCATCTCTTATTTTGAACGTTCTTATTATCCATCCTATCATTTTCTTTGCAGTTGTGATCGTGGCACTGTTGTGATCCTTGAACGTGAGATCCTCAGACATTACCACTCCCAGGTCCCTCACATTATTTTTCCGCTCTATTGTATGATCAGAGTTTGTAGTATACTCTCTTCTAGCCGCAGTATGTTACTGCTTCAAAACCACTTGTTCGTGGTTGCATATATATGTCGTGCCGAATAGGTAAAATTGGTCATTTAGCAAGAACTCGTTTAAAATTAAGTCCTTTCTAAAATTTTCTCTTATACGTTTAAAGATATTTTTTTTTTATTTATGATAATGTAAAAATTAATAATTTTGTACCAAAAGAACCTTAGAAAACTTACCTAACCTTATAAGAAGCGCAATTTAATTTAGCCTAATCCAACTAAATATATTTTAGGTAAGTTTACAATAGTTTAATAATAAACAAACACAATGAAATATTTTTCGTTAGGTTCAGAATGATTTTTTGCGAAATTATTGCATACACGAAATTTCCCTTGCCGTATTCGGCAAGACGAGCGTTGTTAATTTTTTGCCAAAATCACAAGTTTTACCTATTCGGCACGACACACACACACACACACACACACACACACACACACACACACACACACACACACACACAACACACACACACACACACACACACACACAGTAGCATTCCTCCACTTTGACAAGAGGAATCCTCTACACCGGCATGACGGCCAAGATGGCCGTCATGCCGGAGAAGTAGAGTGCGTATGTCGTTTGTTCTCTTAAGTGTTCAAACCGCTGTTTAATGATATCAGTGGGTAACCAGCCCGACTCACGCCGTATGACTCATGAAATCGTGAACCCCGTACCGGCGGGGATTGAACTCGAGGTGAGTCGTAAAACTCCAGACCGACGCAAGTTCAATCCTTGCACTACCGTGGTTTGATTGCAGTCGTGTCATTACGATTTCTTGAGTCATGAACGTAAACAAATACCGGAACGGGTGCCATAGGTTCAAGCCTCACTCGTTCCCTGATTTTTTTTTTATGCCATATGCCATTTCGGGTAAGGAGACATCGTCCTTCCAGTTGTTTATGATGTGCTCCCTTTCCCTTCGAATATGACCGGTGGGTTCACTGCAGTGCAAAACAAGCTGGAACTGTCGCTTTTACTACATCACAAGAAACTTGTATTGCTGGCTTACCCACTCAACTAATTGTTTACCATCGTTATGCATCTGTCAAGAAACCAGTATCGTCTAAATTCCAGGCATTTTGTGGTTTGTCTCTCGTAATGTATCATAAAAGTCATAAATAACAGCTGGATCAGATGTGACAAGCTTTCTGGCAATTTGCAGGAGGGTGTTCTCCGCTTCCAGAAAGTCAGATTTATGGAGCTATGTCAACATCGCCCATTCTTTTCTAGTTGCATTTTTCCATTTCATTACAGGTAAGTATTCTGACATAACACGAATCGTTCTTTTCCCTGGTCCAGGGGTTCGTAGCCTGTGGTCCATGACTTGTTTCCAAGTGGTCCACATAAGGATGGAAAATCGTAATAATTTTAATTGATTATATTTTCCTTGCTCATATAAGAAAAATATAAAAAATATTGTATAGTCTTCCAGTAAAACTATAATTATTAGTTTTTAATGAGAGGATAATAGAAAATAGTAATATTTCAAGTAATATTTTGCACTTAGCTTGTCAACAGTCGGTCAGACTCGGTAGTTGTGTTCTAGCCATCATACGCAACAGATGTTATTATTATTATTAAAGATTAGCCGGTATTCTCCCGGCCTGGGCCTTTTCCAAGTGGTGGCCCGGCCTTGGCTCCCTCTTTAGGGAGTGTCTGAGACCTAAGTCTCCCATGGGAGGAGGCACAAGTACCTCCTCATCTTTGGGACCAACTGTCCCCAGGCCTAGCCACAAGCTAGGCCTCTCTGGTCTGCCATCCCCGCCCCAAGGGAGCAAATGGGAATGACAGTTTTATGAGCTAAAGGCTCGGGCTCAGGCACCTACCCTACCATAGAAGGGTTAGGTCATGGTGTCGATATATCGCAACAGATGTGTTTTACTTTCTGATGTCCTTGAAGTTAGAGTTTCCCAACTTAAGTTGTAGTGTTCGGCTGTATACATTTTATAACTGAAAAATTTCTTCTCGTATCATAAGTTTGAGGGTCATAATGACACATGTTCGTAGTCATACTATCCCTGGAATAACTCACGAAATCGTAATGAAACGATTGCAAACAAACCATACCACGGGTGGGGTTGAAACCCCACCCGTGGTATGGTTTGGTCACTGGGCCAACTGGGTTAGTCACTGGGCCAACTAACTAGCAAGCCCACCCGTGGCATGGTTTATCCCTGGAATAGAAAGTCATGAAAATGTTAATAATTGGGTTACCAAGATGTATACTTGCGTACTGGGTTATTTAATGTTATGTTTATAAGAGTAATGGATAGCTTATTATTTCAGTGAAGTTTTTCTTTGTCTCAGTGTGACAAGGATCCTACAACAATGAAAACGTAATATGAATCATACCTTGAACATGGCTTCACATAACAAAATATGGTTTTCAACTTTCAGACGCTTTATTTATAAAAAGTTATTAAGATATGACTCAATGAGGTAGCAGTTATAGCTATTTAATACTACAAAGACAAATGTTCCGGTTTGAAAAAGCTAGACTTGACGGATCCTTCTGCCAGTAAAATAAAAGCATCACGTGAAGGATCTCTGGTGGTCGCACTAGCACATGCCGATGGAGAGACCTTAATCAAGTATGTCTACAGTTCGTCTACTTTTTTGGCAGTCAAGTTGTACTAAAGTTCCTCAGGTGTCACTATCAAATGATAGTCAGATCACGAACTTCTGTTAGTAGACTCTTGATAAAATGTGAGGAAAGATAAATAGTTATTTTCAGTTCAGGTGGATGAAGCAACAAATGTAGCCTCTCGTTCACAGCTTCTGGTCGAGTGTACACGAATTTCTCTGTTGCCATTCACTTGAAACAATTACTGATGCTGACAATGTTATGAACCGAGTTTCAGCATTTTTTGTAAAGGAATACACCTCATAGGATCAGCTCTGTGGGGTTTGTACTGTTGGTTCTGTAGTATACCCTGTTCTAGCCACAGTATGTTATTGCTTCAAAACCACTTGTTCGTGGTTGCATATATATATATATCGTGCCGAATAGGTAAAATTGGTCAGTTAGCAAGAACTCATTTAAAATTAAGTCCTTTCTAAAATTCTAAAATGTTTGACTTACGATCAAGAGTCATTTAAAAGGTTTAAAGAGAAAAATTCGTGTTTTAGGTATGATCACTGTGAGGCACTTGTTTCCAAGACTCTTCCTCAGTACTCCCCCCGTGGTGTTGCCAACTACCGTAAACATTGTGAACCACATCAATGGTACTGCTCTAAATACACACCTATTTAAAAAATTGTGCCAGAATTTGGATTCACTTCATCAGAACGTCTTTATTTCATAGGAAGATTTATTGGTTATCCAACGATGACATGTTGGCACGTGGTCTGGAATTAGGGAAAAAGTTGTGCACATTCATGTAAGTTCGAGGTACAGTTGATCTTCAAGCTTCATCCGACAGTGAAAGTTTTGTGTTATATCTTGCTTACCTTAGGAATTTGCTTCAAAAACTGAATAATTAAGTCATAAACTTCAATAAAAATGAGAAAACAGTATTTAATCACATTGTCAATGGTCTTTAATTGCAAAGCTTGAACTCTGGAAGAAAAAAGTTGATACAGGACCTGTCTTGGCTTGTCCACAAACTCACGGAAACTCTCGGTCATAATCCAGTGGAACAATGTTTGCATGACAACATCAAAGAACATCTTCCTTGATTCCTTGCAAGAAATCCTTTCAAATGTCAGGTGGATATGCCTACGAGATGCAGGTTCTTAGACCTCATCAATGACAGGTACCGAGGATTGTTTTACAAAATAAGAATTTGGCGTATTTTGGGTGAAGAAAATCAAAGTTCAATTTGCAAAAGTTAGTCATCTTGCTGCACCAACTCGGATATCATTTTCCTCTACATTTCTTTGTGAGTCTGGACTTTCCACACTGTTAGCAACGAAGACGCAATACCGATCTAAGTTATAATAATAATAATAATAATAATTAATTTCTACAAGTACATATACAAGGTATACAGTCCTAGCTGACATCAGTGACATACTACTACACAGAAAGCTCCTTGTTATGCAGAGCATTTAGGGCAAATTAGGTCAATTTTGTCTCGGAAAGTGATCCACACCAATCGACTAACACCCAGGTACATATTTTACTGACAGATGAACACGAACAGCAGGTGTCTTAAGGAAACACGTCCTAATGTTTCTACCCGTACCAGGGATCGACCCTGACCTCAGTGTGTGAGCCGAGTGCGGTAACGATTGAGGTAGGGGGGACCCCTTTTTTAAAACCTGCCCTTCGATGTTCCATCTCAAACCACTCACCCAAATTTATACGAACTCTGATGCAGTGTCAAGTCTTCTTTAAAAATTTTGTTTAACCCTTGTTTCCCTCTCCATTCCAATCCCTTTTTCCCTTTCGTCCTTTTTTACTTTTTTCTCCCCCCATATTTTTTTCTACCCTTGTTCCCCTTTCCATCTTGGTTACCCTACTTTTCATCTTCACCTCCCCATTTATTCCTTCCCCTTATCATTATTTTTTTCCCAAAAAGATGAATTTGGTTGCTAGAAAAAAAAATTTTTCCCATTCGGGTTTTTTTATGTAAAGAATAAAGTAAAGATAAAAAAAGGGGGGGGGTTAAAACTTGATGCTCCTTTGCTAGCAAATTTTCCCTTAAAATTAAATTATTCTTGAATTTTGGTTTAGAATCAAACGAAATTTTAAACATAGAGTTCTTTTTAAAGTGGGCTACCAAAAAAAGGGTTTAAAAAATCTCTCCCTTTAAATATATATTTTATTTTTTATATATATTTATTATATATAAAATTTATATTTATATATATTTATTATATTTTTATGTCGTGCCGAATAGGCAGAAATTGGGCAAATTTTTGGGTTTAAATAGCAACGCTCATCTTGCCATAAAGGACAAGAAAAAATTTTTGTGTATGCAAAAAATTTCCCCAAAAATTCATTCTGAACCTTTAACGAAAAAAATATTTTAAAATGTTTTTTGTTTAATTTTAAAAATTATTGTAAACAAATGTAAAATATTTTTTAGTTGGGTTTAGGCTAAAATAAATTTTTTCTTTTTATTTAAAAAGGTTGGGAAGTTTTCTAAGGTTTCCTTTTTGGGGCAAAATTATAAATTTTTTTTCATCAACATTTAAAAGAAAAAATAATTTTTTAAACGTAAAAGAGAAAATTTTAGGGAAAGGACTTTAATTTTTAAATGAGTTTTTTGCTAATTGACCCGTTTTACATTAATTTTGGCCCCGACATTATATATATATATATTATATCGCTCACAATGGCGGGCCCAAGAGGCAGTGCTGTTATTGATCAATCAGTACCACTCGTTCGTGGTTACAGTTTAAAATTTTATATATTATTATTGTGTATTATAATATATATAATTTTATATTATATATAAAATTTTTAAAATTTTTTATATTTTTATATTTAAATTTTTTATTTAAAAATTTTGTTTAATAAATGTATGGGAAAAAGGGAAGGTACCTAGGGATTGGCCGGGGGGAGCATGGGTTTTAGTCCCCTTTTTTTAAAGGGAAAAGGGGGACAAAAAAGGGTTGGGAAAAATTATAGAGGGAAAAAGTTTTTCTGAGTATACCAGGGGGAAAATTTTCGGGTAGGGTTTTAATTGAAAGAATTAGAGGGAAGACGAATGTAGGATTGCGGATCGCAAGGGGGTTAGAGTGGGTGGGGGATGTGTAGTCAAGTTTTAAATTTGAAGCATTATGTGAACATATTTGTAAAGGTGGGAAGTTTTTATTGCATTTATGGATTTAAAAAAGGATTTTGAAGAGTGATAGGGAGCAATGTGGCAGATGTTGAAAGTATATGGAATAGGGGGTAAGTTCTAAATGCTGTAAAGAGCTTTTATGGGGATGTGAGGCTCAGGTGGGGTGTGTAGAAGAGAGGGAAATTTACTTCCCGGTAAAATAGGTCTTAGACAGGGTGTTATGTCACCATGGTTTTTTAAATATTTTATGATGGGGTTGTAAAAGAAGTAAATGTGGGTTTCGGGAGAGGGGGTGGGAAAAAAATTATGGGGAATAAAATTAAAAATGGGTTTTGAACAGTTACTTTTTGCTGTGTACTGTGTTAGGGAGATTCTAAAAAAAAATTGAAAAGGGTTAGTGGATGAGTTTGGAATGGTGAAAAGGTAGAAAGTTAAAAGTGAACACAAAAAAGAGTAAGGTGATGGGGGTATCAATGTTTTAGAAAAAGAAAATTGGGATTCAAATTGGGGGGGGAGGAGTATGGAAGAAGTGATTTTTTCGGATATTGGGAGTTGAGGGTCGGCGGATGGATTTATGAGGATGAGGTTAATCATAGAATTGATGGGGGAAAAAAAAGGTGGGGGTGCGTTGAGGTATTTGTGGGTAAAAAAAAAACGTTATTATGGAGGCAAAAAAGGGGAATGTATGAAGTATAGTGTCCCAAACCTCTTATTGGTGTGAAGTTGGGTGTAAATGCAGCGGGGAGACGGTTGGGGAGTGGGATGTCCTGTCTAAGGGCATGTGAGGTGAAAATATTTTGCAGAAATTCGGAGTGGGGAAATTAGGAGAAGGTTGGAGTTAAAAAAAGCTTTGTCAGGGGCAGAAGGGGGTTGTTGAGGTGGTTTGGTCATTTGAGAGATGGATCAAAGTGAATGACATGGAAAGCATTAAATCTTAGGGAAGGAAGGGGGGGAGGGGTCGCCCTCGAAAGGGGTTGGGAAAAGAGGGGGAAAAGGGGGTTTTGTGGGCTAGGGGGCTTGGTTCCCAGCAAGCGGCTGAGGTGTTGATAGGGTGAAGGGAGGCGAAATGATACTTGGGACCGCGATCTGTTGGAGTGTGGAGGGTATTTTAGTGAAGGGATTTAGGGAAAACGGTTATGTTCATATGTGGACTTTGGGCCTGGGGAAAAGGGGAAATACAATGCTTGCCTTTAAAAGGGGGGGGTTTGGATATTTGGGAGTTTTGGGGGGGATTTTGTGTTCTTTATGTTATGCTTCTAAGTGTTGTATTGAGCACCTCTGCAAAAGCAGTGTTAATGTGGAGTGTGAGAAAAATTTTGAATGAGATGAAAGTATTTTCTTTTTTGGGGGTTTCTTTTTTTTTGGGTCACCCCGCTCGGGGGGGACGGCAACTTTTTTTTTATATATATATAAAATATTATATATATATTATTTTTATATATTTTTATATTTATTTATTATATATATTTATTATATTTATATATATTATATATATTTATTTTTTTATATTTTTATATTTTTTTATATTTATATATAAAATTTTATTTAATATTTATTTATATATATTATATTATTTTTTATATTTATATATATTTTATTATATAATATATTATATATATTTATATATTATATATATTTATTTTATTTATATATTTTTTATAATTATATATTATATATTATAATTATATAATTTTTAATATATATATATATTTTAATATATATAATATATTTTATAAAATATATTTTATTATCATATATATATTATATATAATATATATATAATTTTTTATTAAATTTAAAAATTTTTAATTTAATATTTTTTAAAATATAAAATAATTTTATAGGGAAATTGGGGGAAAACGGGGGAAAAAAGCCCCCCGGCCCGGTCGTACCAGGCCTCCTTTAAGGAGGGGCGACCCCCCAACCCCGACTAAACCCCTAATTTTATATGGGGCATTAACAACAGGTGGAAAGAAAAACCTTTTTACCGGGGGAATCAAAACCCTTTTCCGTTGCCCGGGGGGGGGCTTTTAAAACCCCCCCCACAGACCCTTTAATAATTATTTTTATTTTTATTATCCCCGGGCCCTTTTCCCACCAAGGATTTTTCCCCAAAAAGAAAAAACTTTTTCCCTTTATTCACCCTCACGCTTTCCGGGAAAATGTTTCACACAAACCCCTTTTCCCCCCTTCAAAGGGGGGCAGCTTCCCACTAGATAACCGGCCTCGGGTTTTCCCCATCCTTCATTGAAATTTTTCACAAAACCACTCAAATTTAAAAACCTTTTGTTCCCCTTTCCCCCTATCAAAACTCCCATCCTGCTAATCCAACCCTTCCACAAACTCCACCCCTCCCCCCCCCTTCCGGCACCCCTACCCCGCCTTCCCATAAGACTGTAAAACTTATATTTTTTTTCCCTTCCCTCTTTGCCCCCAAAAACCTTTTCCCCCTTTTTCCCAAAAAGTTTTTAATGCACCCCCTCCTAACTTCCCAAACTAGAAATTCTCTCTTTATATTCACCACACTTTCAAATGAAAATCTCCCTCCTCCACCCTTTTCCTCCTGCAACTTCTCACCCACGTTAAACCCCCTTAAACTTTCCCTTTTCCATAAATTTTTTTTCTTTGCCTCCAAAACAAAGTTCTTTGTCTCCCCCAGGCTCCAAAAGTGACCACTCCCCCTTTTTTATCTTCTTTTACCCATTTTTTTTTTAAAACCTCCCCTACCCACCCCCAAAATTAAAATTACCCTCATACCTTCCCTCCATTGATATTCTCTTTTCACCTAACTTTTGTTTTCCCTAAAAACTCTTTCTGTTTCACCCTTTAACTTCTTTTTCAAACCCCAAATTCCCACCAACCTGCAACCTTTCCCAAATTCCCCAAAATGCCACAAAAACCTGTGCAATACTTTTTTGTTCTTATCTTTTAAATCCCCCTTCCAAGCCCCTGCATTTACTTTCCTCTTACAAATCTTAAAAATTTTTAAACAACATGACATCAACATCCTTTTAAGGCCCCCTTTTTTTGGGAAAAAATTTCTCTTTTTCCTACATACTCTAACTTGAGCCTCACTATCCTCGTAAAAAACTTTCACTGCTTTCAGTAACCTACCTCCTACACATACACTTGCAACATCTGCCACATTGCCCCCTATCCACCCTGTCATACGCCTTTTCCAATCCATAAATGCCACAAAGACCTCTTTAGCCTTATCTAAATACTGTTCACTTATATGTTTCACTGTAAACACCTGGTCCACACCACCCCTACCTTTCCTAAAGCCTCCTTGTTCATCTGCTATCCTATTCTCCGTCTTACTCTTAATTCTTTCAATTATAACTCTACCATACACTTTACCCGGGACACTCAACAGACTTATCCCCTATAATTTTTGCACTCTCTTTTATCCCCTTTGCCTTTATACAAAGAAATATGCATGCTCTCTGCCAATCCCTAGGTACCTTACCCTCTTCCATACATTTATTAAATAATTGCACCAACCACCAAAACTATATCCCACCTGCTTTTAACATTTCTATCTTTATCCCATCAATCCCGGCTGCCTTACTCACTTTCATTTTACCTACTGCCCCACGAACTTCCCCCACACTCACAACTGGCTCTTCCTCACTCCTACAAGATGTTATTCCTCCTTGCCCTATACACGAAATCACAGCTTCCCTATCTTCATCAACATTTAACAATTCCTCAAAATATTCCTTCCATCTTCCCAATACCTTTAACTCTCCATTTAATAACTCTCCTCTCCTATTTTTAACTGACAAATCCATTGTTTTCTAGGCTTTCTTAACTTGTTAATCTCACTCCAAAACTTTTTCTTATTTTCAACAAAATTTGTTGATAACATCTCCCCCACTCTCTCATTTGCTCTCTTTTTACATTGCTTCACCACTCTCTTAACTTCTCTCTTTTTCTCCATATACTCTTCCCTCCTTGCATCACTTCTACTTTGTAAAAAACTTCTCATATGCTAACTTTTTCTCCCTTACTACTCTCTTTACATCATCATTCCACCAATCGCTCCTCTTCCCTCCTGCACCCACTTTCCTGTAACCACAAACTTCTGCTGAACACTCTAACACTACATTTTTTAAACCTACCCCATACCTCTTCGACCCCATTGCCTATGCTCTCATTAGCCCATCTATCCTCCAATAGCTGTTTATATCTTACCCTAACTGCCTCCTCTTTTAGTTTATAAACCTTCACCTCTCTCTTCCCTGATGCTTCTATTCTCCTTGTATCCCATCTACCTTTTACTCTCAGTGTAGCTACAACTAGAAAGTGATCTGATATATCTGTGGCCCTCTATAAACATGTACATCCTGAAGTTACTCAAGCAGTCTTTTATCTACCAATACATAACCCAACAAACTACTGTCATTTCGCCCTACATCATATCGTGTATACTTATTTATCCTCTTTTTCTTAAAATATGTATTACCTATAACTAAACCCTTCTATACAAAGTTCAATCAAAGGGCTCCCATTATCATTTACACCTGGCACCCCAAACTTACTACCACACCCTCTCTAAAAGTTTCTCCTACTTTAGCATTCAGGTCCCTACACAATTACTCTCTCACTTGGTTCAAAGGCTCCTATACATTCACTTAAAAATCTCCCAAAATCTCTCTCTCTCCTCTGCATTCCTCTCTTCTCCAGGTGCATACACGCTTATTATGACCACTTCTCGCATCCAACCTTTACTTTAATCCACATAATTCTTGAATTTACACATTCTTATTCTCTTTTCTCCTCCCATAACTGATCATTTAACATTACTGCTACCCCTTCCCTTTTCTCTAACTCTCTCAGATACTCCAGATTTAATCCCATTTATTTCCCCCCACTGAAACTCTCCCACCCCCTTCAGCTTTGTTTCGCTTAGGGCCTGGACATCCAACTTCTTTTCATTATAACATCAGCAATCATCTGTTTCTTGTCATCCGCACTACATCCACGCACATTTAAGCAACCCAGTTTTATAAAGTTTTTCTTCTTCTCTTTTTTAGTAATTGTATACAGGAGAAGGGGTTACTAGCCCATTGCTCCCGGCATTTTAGTCGCCTTACGACACGCATGGCTTACGGAGGAAAGATTCTTTTCCACTTCCCCATGGACAATAGAAGAAATAAAAAAGAACAAGAGCTATTTAGAAAAAGGAGAAAAACCTAGATGTATGTATATATATATATGCATGTGCGTGTCTGTGAAGTGTGACCAAAGTGTAAGTAGGAGTAGCAAGATATCCCTGTTATCTTAGCGTGTTTATGAGACAGAAAAAGAAACCAGCAATCCTACCATCATGCAAAAACAGTTACAGGTTTTTGTTTCACAGTCATATAATTATATATATTATATATATATATAATATATATATATTATATATATATATATATATATATATATATATATATATATATATATATATATATATATATATATATATATATATATATATATATATAATATATATATTTATATATATATATATATATATATATATGTTTTGCATATTTTGAAATCACCTGTTTACTGTGATCTTATTGCATATATATATATATTAATATATATATATATATATATATATATATATATTATAATATATATATATATATATATATATATATGTATGTATGTATGGCCTATTTGGCAAGGGATCACTGTGTTGATGGACTGATAGCATCGTCTTTACATCTCTACTGGTTCTGCTCACTCTTCTGTGTGCGACTGATGAGTGTACGTGAAACAGTATCTAATATTTTTTTCAATCACTTCCTCTCATTTGCTAGAACCTAGAAGCAGCATGAGATCCATCCATCCGAGTCATTCTAGGACATCCAGCTTCTTTTTATTCAAAACATTATCAATGAATTCTTTATCTGCATTGCTGTCATGCACATTGAAACAACCCAACTTAAAATTCCCTTATGTATCTTCTTTAGTAATAAAGTGTTACTAGCCCCTTGATTCAAGGCATTTTGGTTACCTTGGACACACCTTGCTTTTGGAGAAAGGGCTCTGTGGCACTTACCCTCTGGAATTTGAAAGCAAATACTTCAAGGACAAGAACTAAGATATTCGGAAGAAAATTCAGATGAGTGTGTGTATGCATACAAAGACATACACATTGATGTATAGTGTATTGTAGATGTAAATAGACGTGGTAAGACTTACCTCTCATCTTGTTTGAGACAGGAACATATGACCAGTAATATTGCTAATGTGAAATATTCCATACTTGTATAACCGACGGCAGGAGTGGGTAATTTTCCCTGCCCTGCACTCGGAGTGGGTAACTTTCTTTGCCCTGCACTCGGAGTGGGTAATTTTCCCTGCCCTGCACTCGGAGTGGGTAACTTTCCCTGCCCAGCACTAGCAGTGGGTAACTTTCCCTGCCAAGCACTAGCAGTGGGTAACTTTCTCTGCTGTGCACTAGCAGTGGATAACTGTCCCTGCCCTGCACTAGCAGTGGGTAACTTTCCCTGCTGTGGTGGAATTTTTATTCCACCGACTTCTGTACCCAATTTGTTACCCGGTACCCACCTCTAGGTCGGTACCGATAACTTTAGTGTCATCGTGACCGTTGGCACCTATACTAGGGAGGAAGGAGGAGTGGCCTAACCGACTCTCCTCTCTTATGAGAGGCCGTGAAACACAGGAACGTTCCATTTGACATATCTAAGTCATCAGTGACTTGATGTACAGTTATGAGACCTTGACCCATCAGGTCTAGGACATAGAATTTATGAATGCTATAGTGAATGGTATTCTCACATGTCCAGAGCACTTGATCACTGTTTATTTTTTACCGTGTCTGGTAACCGAGTCTTGGGTGGCCCTGGCATACAATTTGAATGGCTAGAGGTGAGTTTTCAGTCTTCATATAACTGGATCATGTAATGTACTTAGTGTTTGGCGAGGAGCGTACCTGTGACACTAAGGTGAACATATAACTTTAATAGTGTTTCAATGTTTAATTAAAGTTGGCAGTGTTTGAGTACTGGAGGTTCATCTAAGTCAAGGATGGAGACTTCTTTTTGTGCCAATGGCCATTTGGATATTTATAACATCATTCGCAGACCATACAAAATTATCAACTGAATAATTAGCCTGCTATATTTGGTCAAACATTTAATTAACTCACACCTAATGTGATGACTGGAACTGCTTCTCCTTGGTGAGGCGTGTGATGTTAACTGGTATTGATGATGTTGCATCGGTAATATGTTCGAAAAGAAGAGGATGGATGGGAGACTGATTCAAAATCTGAAGAAGACCGATCGGATTTTATGAAATATTGGAAAAATTACTCGCACGTAAAAAATATCAGTATATTCTTCCGAAAGACCCCAATTTTTATAAAATTTATCAGAATAAAAGCTAAAAGGAATCTTCATAATTCTTCATAATTATTTGGATTTTAAGTTTCACATTTTTTTCATTATACAGTGTAAACTGGTATGGGGAAGGGTTAATATAAATTTATGTTGCTATGAAAAAAGCTCCTAGATTTATTGAATTTCGAGTCCTACCTGCGGTTGCCTTAGCAGGGCCGGATCAAATGATTTCGCGCCAAACGTTCCCCACCCCTGATCTAAGAGATTTGTGGATCTTTGGAATTACGCTGGTTTCACAGTCGAGTGTAGTGAAAGTGACCTTGTGACCTTACCCGTTTGTGGTGTAATCGAGTGTTATTCACAAGGATCTGGATGACATTTAGACTTAAAAGGCAAGGCCGGAGTAAATATATGGTTTGCTCTGATGTCTTTAGAACCGCTACTTGTTGGTCTCTTTTAACCTTCTCCAGTGTAGACTGCAATCCATAATCTTCATCAAGGTAAGGAGGGACCTAGCATAGGCAGAGTGGTATTCGTTCAGATTAATGGGAGATTCTCCCAGAGCTAGTTTGTTGTTATTTCAACTATGCGCAACAAGAAAGTAAGAGCCCACGTTCAATCCACCATAAAACTAAGCTTGCTGGGTATTTTCAGCCTGGATAATAGACCAGTCGCCAGTTGCCATCAGGGGCATCAGATTGGTAACTAACCAGTACCCAGGATACTTATCAGTAATACAGCCTTGTAGAACAGGTGAGTCCACAATATCAAGCTTTGGGATGGCTGGGATCCAGGTGGACTCCACTGACGAGTGACTGTTAGTCGAGTAGAATCCATAATCATCGACCACACCTGTTCTGCACTAGCAGTGGGTAACTTTCCCTGCTCTGCACTAGCAGTGGGTAACTTTCCCTGCTCTGCACTAGCAGTGGGTAACTTTCCCTGCCCTGCACTAGCAGTGGGTAACTTTCCCTGCTCTGCACCAGCAGTGGATAACTTTCCTTGCCCTGCACTAGCAGTGGGCATCTTTCCCTGCCCTGCACTAGCAGTGGGTAACTTTCCCTGCTCTGCACTAGCAGTGGGTAACTTTCCCTGCTCTGCACTAGCAGTGGGTAACTTTCCCTGCCCTGCACTAGCAGTGGGTAACTTTCCCTGCTCTGCACCAGCAGTGGATAACTTTCCTTGCCCTGCACTAGCAGTGGGCATCTTTCCCTGCCCTGCACTAGCAGTGGGTAACCTTTTCCCCGCCCCTGCACTAGCAGTGGGTAACTTTCCCTGCCCTGCACTAGCAGTGGGTAACTTTCCCTGCCCTGCACTAGCAGTGGATAACCTTCCCTGCCCTGCACTAGCAGTGGGTAACTTTCCCTGCTCTGCACTAGCAATGGGTATCTTTCCCTGCCGTGCACTAGCAGTGGGTAACTTTCCCTGCCCTGCACTAGCAGTGGATATCTTTCCCTGCCGTGCACTAGCAGTGGCATCATTCCCTGCCCTGCACTAGCAGTGGTATCATTCCCTGCCCTGCACTAGCAGTGAGTGCAGTGCCCCTGCCCTGCACTAGCAGTGAGTGCAGTGCCCCTGCCCTGCACTAGCAGTGAGTGCAGTGCCCCTGCCCTGCACTAGCAGTGAGTGCAGTGCCCCTGCCCTGCACTAGCAGTGAGTGCAGTGGGCCCCTGCCCTGCACTAGCAGTGAGTGCAGTGCCCCTGGTGGGCTGCTTTCTCGTAAAAATATTGCTGCCATCATCATACAACCAACAGATGAGTTCAGGATCTGTTTATATCTTGCATTGTTGTGATGTTGCCACTGCATCAGCATTCTCCCCTGCCCTCACCCACACATCCCAACCACCGCTAAATTCTCCCCTCCCTAGCACCTTCCAACCTTCCCTAACACTTCCCACCCTCCCTAACACTTCCCATCCCTCCCTAACATCACTTCCAACCCTCCCTAACTATCCTATGCCCCCAACCCTCACTAACACCTTCCCAACCCTCCCTAAACCTAAACCCTCTAACACCTTCCCAAACCTCCTTAACACCTTCCCAACCCTCCTAACACCTTCACCCAACCCTCCCACCTCAACCTTCCTAAACTTCCCAACCCTCCCTAACACCTTCCCAACCCTCCCTAACACCTTCCCAACCTTCCCTAACACCTTCCCAACCCTCCCTAACACCTTCCCAACCCTCCCTAACACCTTCCAACCCTCCCTAACACCTTCCCAACCTTCCCTAACACCTTCCCAACCCTCCCTAACACCTTCCCAACCCTCCCTAACACCTTCCCAACCTCCCTAACACCTTCCCAACCCTCCCTAACACCTTCCCAACCCTCCCTAACACCTTCCCAACCCTCCTAACACCTTCCCAACCTTCCCTAACACCTTCCCTAACACCTTCCCAACCCTCCCTAACACCTTCCCAACCCTCCCTAACACCTTCCCAACCCTCCCTAACACCTTCCCAACCCTCCCTAACACCTTCCCAACCCTCCCTAACACATCCCCAACTCTTCACCACACCTCAATCCACCCACACCTCTTTAATTCAGACCAACATTCCCCCACTTCCTAATCTACCCCACACTTCCCTAACCGCCTCACACCTCCCCTACACTTCCCCAACCCTCCACCCTACACCTCTTCAACCCTCCGTCACACCTCTCCAGCCCTCCCCCACACTTCCCCAACCTTCCCCCACACCTCCTCAACGCTCCAGCATCCCCCTGGCATACCAGACAAGTAGTGGCAGTGTATGTAAGACATTATTTACAACTGCATATGTCTTCCACCACCACCAGTATGATCACCACCACCAGTATGATCACCACCACCAGTATGATCACCACCACCATGATCACCAGTATGATCACCACCACCAGTATGATCACCACCACCATGATCACCACCACCAGTATGATCACCACCACCGGTATGATCACCACCACCGGTATGATCACCACCACCGGTATGATCACCACCACCGGTATGATCACCACCACCAGCATGATCACCACCACCATGATCACCAGTATGATCACCATCCACCAGTATGATCACCACCACCGGTATGATCACCACCACCAGCATGATCACCACCACCATGATCACCAGTATGATCACCATCACCAGTATGATCACCACCACCAGTATGATCGATCAACACCACCAATATGATCACCACCAGTATGATCACCACCAGTATGATCATCACCACCAGTATGATCATCACCAATATGATCACCACTACCAATATGATCACCATCACCAGTATGATCACCATCATCAGTATGATCACCATCACCAGTATGATCACCCTCAGTATGATCACCACTACCAGTATGATCATCACCAGTATGATCACCATCACCAGTATGATCACCACCAGCATGATCACCATCACCAGTATGATCATCACCAGTATGATCACCATCAACAATATGATCTCCATCACCAGTATGATCACCATCAACAATATGATCTCCATCACCAATATGATCACCATCCCCAGTATGATCACCATTAATATGATCACCATCACCAGTATGATCACCATCATTAGTATGATCACCACCACTAGTATGATCACCACCATGATCACCACCACTAGTATGATCAGCATCACCAGTATGACCACCACCAGTATGATCAGCATCACCAGTATGATCACCATCACCAGTATGATCACCATCACCAGTATGATCACTACCAGTATGAACACCACCACTAGTATGAACACCACTATGGGCACCATCAGTATGAACACCAGTATGATCACCAGTATGATCACCACCAATATGATGGTCATCACCAGTATGAACACCACCAGTATGATCATCACCAGTATGATCACCACCAGTATGATCATCACCAGTATGATCACCACCAGTATGATCACTACCAGTATGAACACCACCACTATGGCCACCACCATCAGTATGAACACCACCAGTATGATCACCCTCACCATTATGATCACCCTCACCAGTATGATCACCATCATCAGTATGATCACCCTCACCAGTATGATCACCCTCACCAGTATGATCACCATCATCAGTATGATCACCACCAGTATGATCACCACCACCAGTATGATCATCACCAGTATGGTCACCACCACCAGTATGATCACCACCACCAGTATGGTCACCACCAGCATGATCACCATCACCAGTATGATCATCACCAGTATGATCACCATCACCAATATGATCTCCATCACCAATATGATCACCATCCCCAGTATGATCACCATTAGTATGATCACCATCACCAGTATGCTCACCACTAGTATGATCACCACCACTACTATGATCACCAGTATGATCAGCATCACCAGTATGATCACCATCACCAGTATGATCACCACCAGTATGATCACTACCAGTATGAACACCACCACTAGTATGAACACCACTATGGGCACCATCAATATGAACATCACCAGTATGATCACCACCAATATGATCATTACCAGTATGAACACCACCAGTATGATCACCAGTATGATCACCACTAGTATGATCACTACCAGTATGATCACTACCAGTATGAACACCACTATGGCCACCACCCTCAGTATGAACAGCAGTATGAGCACCACTGGTATGAGCACCACCAATATGAGCACCACCAATATGAGCACCACCAGTATGAGCACCACCAATATGAGTACCACCAATATGAGCACCACCAACATGAGCACCACCAACATGAGCACCACCAACATGAGCACCACCAACATGAGCACCACCAATATGAGCACCACCAATATGAGCACCACCAGTATGAGCACCACCAGTATGAGCACCACCAACATGAGCAACACCAACATGAGCACCACCAACATGAGCACCACCAATATGAGCACCACCAATATGAGCACCACCAATATGAGCACGACCAATATGCGCACCACCAGTATGAGCACCTCCAACATGAGCACCACCAATATGAGCACCACCAATATGAGCACCACCAATATGAGCACGACCAATATGCGCACCACCAGTATGAGCACCTCCAGTATGAGCACCACCAATATGAGCACCACCAATATGAGCACCACCAATATGAGCACCACCACCAGTGTGGTGAAGGGTTCTTGAGTGAAGTTCTGTAGATTATACGTTCCTTAAATACTTTAGCTACTGCCTTGGCAGTCTTATCTTCAATAGGAACTAACTCACAATATCTGGTGAAAAGGTCTACCATAACACACACGTTTGCTGCTCTGGATGGAGCACTGGAAATTAGTTAACAAATCTAGCGCAACTCTTTCCCAAGGTTCGCTAGTAGTGGGATACACCTGGATATGGTTGACCACTAACCTTTCCTTTGTGCTGCATGCAAACACTACATTTCTTATATTCTGAAATGTCGGTTACCATACGAGGCCAAAAGTATTTCAGTTTGGCATGTTTTAGAGAACGATCCATCCCAGGGTGTGCAACACCCTGGGATGGTAGAGGGCAACGAGTGACTACTATACAAATAGTAGGAGTCTAAGAAATAAGATAGATGAGCTAAGATTAATTGCAAGTGCAGGTAATATAGATATTATTGGTATAACAGAGACCTGGTTCAACCTGAAAGATAGAGAAATGCCTTCTGAATGCAACATACAGGGTTATAAACTATTCCACACTGATAGGGTCGACAGGAAGGGTGGTGGAGTGGCGATGTTTGTCAGAGAAAATTTAAATTGTTGTCTTAGACATGATATAAGATTAGAAACATCGAACACAGAATCTGTTTGGCTACAGTTTCTCGAGGGACGTGACAAATTAATTTTGGGTGTAATTTATAGGCCCCCAAACCTTGATAGGGAGGGCAGTAAGCTGTTATGGGACGAAATTCATAAGGCATCTAGATATGAAAATGTTGTGATAATGGGAGATTTTAACTTTAGACAAATTGATTGGAACAATATGACAGGAAATCTTGAGTCTAGTGACTTTCTTGATACGGTTCAGGATTGCTTTTTAGAACAGGTTGTGACAGAACCAACAAGAGGCAACAATCTGCTTGACTTGGTTCTTGCCAACAAAGATTCACTAATTAATAATCTTGAGATTAATGATGAGCTTGGGGAAAGTGATCACAAATCACTTAGTTTCAATATATCATGGAATTACCCAGATAACTGCAATCAAATCTCTGTCCCAGATTTTCGCTTGGCCGACTTCATGGGACTGAAAAATTACCTGGGTGGGCTAAATTGGGATGTCCTGACTATGGGTCAGGTAGGTGATCTTGGTTGCCAGTATGTCGTTTTTCAGAGCATAGTTCTAGCTGCCCAGACAACTTTTGTTCCGAGTAAGGAAATAAGATCTAACAAAAATGATCCCAAATGGATGAACAATAGATTAAAACATCTCACTGGTCAACAGAGAGGCATATATAGGCGTATCAAAAGAGGGGATGGGCAGTTAAGGAATCAATATATTCAATTAAAGAGAGAAAGAAAGGAATAAGAAAAGCAAAAAGGGATTATGAGGCTAAGGTCGCAAGGGATTCAAAGACTAACCCAAAAGGGTTCTTTCAGGTATACAGAAGTAAGATTAGGGACAAGATTGGCCCACTTAAGAGTAACTCTGGCCAGATCATTGACAGTGATAATGATATGTGTGAAATTCTAAATACCTACTTCCTCTCAGTTTTCACCCAGGAAAATACTAGCAATATTCCTGAAATAGTAGATTATGTAGAACAGGATGATGATAAACTATGTACGATTGCCGTAACTAGTGACATGGTCCTCAGACAAATAGAGAAACTAAAACCTAACAAATCCCCAGGTCCTGATGAACTGTTTGCAAGGGTGTTAAAGGAATGTAAAGAGGAACTTATCATACCTTTGGCTAATCTTTTTAACATATCACTACAAAATGGCATAGTGCCTGATAAGTGAAAAATGGCAAATGTAATACCTATTTACAAGGCAGGTGACAGGTCCTTGGCTTCAAACTATAGACCAATAAGCCTTACCTCCATAGTGGGAAAATTTATGGAGTCAATAATTGCCGAAGTAATTAGTAGCCATCTTGACAGGCACAGATTGATTAATAAATCTCAACACGGTTTTACAAAGGGGCGTTCCTGTCTTACGAATTTACTAACTTTTTTCACTTAGGTGTTTGAGGAGGTAGATCATGGTAATGAATATGATATTGTGTACATGGATTTCAGTAAGGCTTTCGATAGAGTTCCACATCAGAGGCTATTGAGGAAACTTAAGGCACACGGAATAGGAGGAGAAATTTTTTCCTGGGTAGAGGCATGGCTGACAAATAGACAGCAGAGAGTTTGCATAAATGGGGAGAAATCAGAATGGGGGCATGTCACAAGCGGTGTTCCTCAGGGGTCAGTGTTGGGCCCGTTGTTGTTCACAATTTACATAAACGACATAGATGAGGGAATAAATAGCGACATAAGCTAATTTGCTGATGACACCAAAATGGGCCGTCCAATTCACTCTAATGAGGACACTAAAGCACTCCTGGATGATTTGAATAGACTGATGCAGTGGTCGGAGAAGTGGCAGATGCAGTTTAATATTGACAAATGCATAGTTCTAAATGTTGGACAGTTAAGTAACCATGCCACTGTGAAGGCTTACTCAGCCCTGTAACAACTTCAGACAGTATTACCAAGGCTGGCTCCTCAGGAAAATTAATGAATAGAAGAACAAAAACTGACAAACATAAAACCTTTATTATTTAGAAAATATAAAATATAAAACACTTAAATATGAAATATTAATCCTACCTTAAAGAAAATGAAAAATGAAAAGTATAAATGATATCTGAATTTAACGCTAATATATATATATATATATATATATATATATATATTATATATTATATATATAAATATATATATTTTTATATATATATATATATATATGCAACAGTTAGGTATCTTTATTTCGAAACGTTTCCCTCACAGTGGGCTTCTTCAGTCGAGAACAAAAAAGTTGATAGAACGAAGATACTTAAAGACATGTAATCAGTCCTCCCCCTTTAAATTTTTGAGGTGGTCATCCCTCAGTCTGGAGAAAGCATTGTTCCAGGAATGAAACAATATGGGAGAAGTACAGGATGGAGCCTTATTGCGCCAGAGGGGAGTAGGTCACAGAAAGGTAAAACTCAGATGCGGGAGGTCAGGTCCTCTCAAATCCAGCCTTTATCACTAGAGAGGTTTCGAATTTGTTTGCGGGTCTGTACCAAAGATACCCTTGTTTTGCAGTGTTACAGATTGAACATTAAAATGGTAAAAAATACCAAAGGGTTGTTAGGAAAGACACATAGCAAATTTTGGGGGGGGGGGGGGGGGGTCCTAACTGTTGCATATTGTCTTCCCTAAAAACCTGTGGGTTTTTTACCATTTTAATTTTCATATATATATATATTATATATAAAACTTGGTGCTGGGTTGGTGACACTGTGTGTTGTTGAAATTTTGGGGGCCGTTGCCGATGATGGGGGGGAGGTCGCAGGTTTGATGACAAACCCCCCCGGCTCGTTCTTCACAGATTTTTCTAGCCGTCAATAATCCGAAAATACGGGAAAGCAGGTTTTTTCCCACTGCAATGATGAGGGGTTATATCCTGCTATTTTGCATAACAAACATAATTTTGGATCAAAAATTTGGGGGATGCCTCGAACGTTAGTCCCTCCCCTTCAATTTTACTCTTTTGATTACGGTGACCCTCCTGTCCTTCAAGCTGTAAAGAGAGACAGATTACCCATGCTTAAGAAATCACTCTCCATGATAAACAATCCCTAAAAGATTTGGTGATTTTTAAAAACTTTTTAACCTATAAGACTGAAAGAATAAGTTAATTATTGGTCAAAAGTGAACTTTCAACCAATAACCCACAAAAATATGATCAGGCGTGTATTTTCGTTGTGTTGGGAGTTTGGAGTCGGGTGATTTACTGTTTGACCGGGAGCCCCAACGTCCCCTTTGGGGGGGGGGGGGGGAAGGGAGGGAAGGGAAAAGCTAACTGACCTTACCTAAAAAGCACCGGGCAATAAACTATCACTTTCGGGGGGGGGAAAAGGGGAGGGGGAATAGGGGAGCTGGACTTACCCTACCTTAAAAGTACTGGAAGAAACATTGTTACATATCCCCCCTGCTACCCCCTATCATTGAATTTTTCCCCTCACATTCCCCCTACCAAGACTAGTCAAGAGTAAAGAAGAATAGGCGGGGAAAAAAAGTTCCAACATTGGAAGTCGCGAAGGCAAAAAATCTTTACGGACTGTCACGACTTAACCCTCAGAAAATAATTGGATGAACCATTGAATACACAATAGGGAAAATTTAAAAGCCTGGAGTGCCAATGTCCACCTAAAGAGGCGACTGTTGGTTCCTTAAAAAGTTCTAGTATATCAAAGTTTGTGGTCCGTTTCTAAAAGAATTCTTTTCCCAGCAAATAAAATTTAAGTTTGGAGATACCCCACAAAAAGGCCAAACATTCCTTTCTAGGGGGGAGTATCTCTTTTTTCCTGCGGAAGGATTTTCCGGCTTAGGAAGCATAAGGGAAGGGAGTCCCATCATGGTATTGTGTAACACCACACCAAGCCAGTATGGAGGCATCATTTTTCTTAAACAAAAGTTTTTTTAATATCGGGAATCAAAAGAAAAGGTCTTTCAAAAAGTTTACTTTTAATCTCGTTAAACTTTTCCCACTACCGGAAAGTTCAAGAGGTTCCTCAAGACTTTTAAGGAAGTCAGATAAGTGCCTGTAAGATCAGAAAGGGTTTTGGGGATAAATCGTGTTTAAAAATTTTACAGAACCAAGATAGCTAGCATGACTTTTTGGGTTTTGGAATTTAAATTCAAAAAAAGCTTTGATCTTACTGGGGAGAGGCTGCAGAGGGGGAAGAAAGGGGTATCAGCCAAAATACTAATCTTGTTATACCCAAAGGGAAAGCATTTCTTCGGCTTGGGTTGGGCCATGTGAGCGTCCCTACGAAAATGATAATTTTTTGGATCCGCCCCACGGGGATGTCATTACATAAATGTTATCAAAATAAACTGAAACTTTTTGGCTATTACCCAAGCCTTTTATATCCACGTAGGTACAAAGGCTTCCCAAACCGAAGGGCTATTTCTATACTGCATCAGCCCTTGGCGTTGGGAAAAGCATGAATGCTTAAAAAAGGGATTTAACTTTATTTGAGATATGCTGTGCAATTCAATTTGGGAAAAGAAGGAAGAGCATAAAATTTGTGTGATCGCTATCTATTAGGCATAGGCTCAACCCCACCGAGTGATAGCTTTAAGGTTGAAGTAATAGCAAGTCTATTGAATTTACCTCCCTTAACCATGACATGGTGAGAAATTGCAGATACTGAAGGTTAAATGATCTTTTAGTTTTAATAATTTGTCTACCTCTTCAAATGCTCCCTAAGGTGAACGGGAACTGGGTAAATTTTCGTTTGAAGGATGTCGTCACTAAAAATTTATGACACCGAAGGGGTAACCCGGGAATATCAGAAAAAGACTCTGAAAAGTTACTCACACATTAAAGTATTCTGTCTTTTAGGTCATCCAAAGTTTCAAAATTTTAAATTTTGGGTTTGCGTCCGAGGGGGTAAAGGGTCCCCCAGTCATGTATTTCATCATGTCTAAGTTAAAAAGGTGTCACTTACGCACCCTTACTTCTTCGTTTTTTTTATCAAGTTCGTGTGGAAAACTAAGTAAAGTATTAAAGGCATTTAAACCGAATTTTCTTCAGAAATATTTCTTAAGGGTTGATATAAAACTTAGGTTTCCCCTTGACTTCTATGGGGTAGTCAATTTCCCCCCAAAAAATTTTTAATATTTTTTAAATGGCCCTTCCATGTACTAAAAATTTTTTTGCTTGATACAAAAGTACCAGAATTTTTCTCCTACTTTAAAACTTGCCCTTGACTTTTGGAATCAAAAATGGGTTTTTTGTATGGCCCATTGACAATTTAATTTTTTCGAAACTATGTCAGGGGTCTCCCCCAAGTTTGGATCAAGTCAAGGAGAAACGGGTAAAAGATAAACCCTCACATTTCCTCCCTTTATCCATAAGCATAAAGGAAATGGACAATGGGCCCTGGCCTGTCACCATGAGAAGTTAAAAAGGGAAAAACCCCAAAGAGCCTGGGAACTTCCCTCGGGGCAAACAAAAAATGTAAATTGGTCCCACGGTCAGGAAAAATTTCCGGATCCCCAATTGGAAAAATGGAAAAAAGGGGCTTCGCCACCTCTTTAGTGGGTTATGGGTTTTTAAAGGGGAAGGGCTTCGGGGAAACTCGAAGCAAAATCAACTAATGTTAATATTTTGTCCCCCAATAAAGGGAGATAAAGGACCAACAATGTCAATGGGTACTTTTTTCAAAGGGTACCTTTAAAGACTGGAATTTTGACCATAGGACCCCGGCCCCTCGGGGTGACTTTGGGCAAATTTTACACGTCTCCAATAAGAAGGCATCTGAGGACTTTTTTGGCCCAAAAAAATTTTTCCCTAATTTTATTTAATTTTCGAGCAAAAAATGCCCGGGCCACGCGGTCGAGCCATTTTAAGAACAGTCTTCTGCATTGATTTGGAACAAACAAAGGGAAATGTCAAATTCATCTAAATTTTTAATTTGAACATTTTCTTGAATACTAAATTCAAATTTTTAAAAAAAGTTTTTCCTTTGGTAATTTGATTTTGTTTTAGTGGCTTTAGGCAATTTGAAGAGAAGGGCAATTCCCCTTGAAAATTTGACAAAGGGGAGTCCTTCGATAATCTAAGGCTTAAACAGGGAAAATCAAAGGAGGGGATAGTGGGAAAAGCCGGGTTTTTGGTCTGACCCCAGTCAAGAATTTAGGTATCGGAGGTATTCTCATTTTTATTAACGTAACCGGGTGATCCTACTACTCGCTTTCGAGAGTACATCAGGGTTTTTTTAACCCCACAAAAATCCCGAGAATTGTCTCATCTAACTTTCGAGGGTTCTCTGACTTCGGAAAGGGATCTGAAAACTTATGCCCTTTTGGGATGAAAGGGCAACCTCAAAAGGGAAAAGAATGGCACCTTTTTATTCCCTATTAGAGGGAGCAAAAAGTGATGGGACTGTACGGTTTTCAGACCAAACCGGAAACCCTTTTAGACCTAATGTAAAAAACGGAGGTGGAAAAAGTGCCGTCGGCCCAAGTAGTCGAAATTTATAGCGAGGAATGAGTTTTTTTAAAGGTTGGGAACAGCTTATCAAAATTGAAATACAGTGCCCCATGCTCGTAAAAATGGTAGAAAATTAATCCTTAACTGCTCCTGAAAAAAAAGGGGGTGCTTGGTCATTACAGTTTTTAAAACATTTTCCCCAACTTTTTTGGACCTTCTTGAAGGCAATCGGGACTTTTATGTCCCTTAAACCCCACACAAAGAAAAAACGGGAATAAAAAAGTCATTTTACTTTCCACTAAGTTTTGTTTCTTTAAAGGTCGTTAAACCCCTTGCCTTAGGGGTTCAATCCCTTTAGGCTTAAAAGGAATTGGACCCCACATACAGGTCAGACCCTCAGCAATTTCCTCAGTTTTAATTGGTTACTTTCTTGATGAATGTTCGTATCTGGTGAGGAAGCTTCGGGAACTCGTCAGCAACCCATAAAGGGGGAAAAGGGGGGGGGGGAATAGGGGGAGTGGACTATTTATTTAACAAGTAGCCGGGGCAATGAAACTTTTGTTACTTTCTCCCTTTTACCCCTTCTTTTTGAATTTTTCCCCCTTCATGCCACATATAAACAAAAAATGTGTCTTAATACACTGATTGCGAAAAGGTTAGGAGTTCGGGGTTAGCAGTAACAAAAACCAAAAAACAACAGTGATTAGTTTCGCAATAAAGCAAACAGAATTCTTGGTTTCATACTAAAGTAAAAATAAAGAAGTCCTCAGGTTTTCTTCAACTTATTACCCTTTGGGTTAGGCCTAAATTAGACTATGCGCTCATTTTCTGGTCACCGTATTACAAAATGGTATAATTTTGGGAAAACGTACAGAGGAGGTGAAAAAGATGACCCATGTTCAGAAGTTTTCCCCTAAGGAAGACTGAGGGCCCTGAATGGGCACTCTCTCGAAAGGCGTAGAATTAGGGAGGATAGTTGAGGTGAAAATGAAAAAAGAATAAATAAAGGGATTAAAAGCGTGCTGAAAAATTTCCAGCCAAACAGGACTACAGCAAGGGTTTAAAGTTGGAAAAATTCAGATTTGGGAAGGATAAGGAAAAGCAGGGTTTTGGAATTTAAGTTTTGGATGAGTGGAACAAACTCCCGATACAGGTATTCAGGCTAAAATTTTTGTGTAGTTTTTAAAAATGGTTAGAAAAATACATGAGGGGTTGGTGGGTGTGAGTTGGGCCTGACTAGCTTTGGCGGGGTCTGGTGCAGTGTCCACCCTTTAGTTTAGGTGCCAACGGGGTGGGTCATTGGGCATCCGGGGGGGGGGGTCTTTGGTCTTATGGGAAGGGGGGGGGGGAAGGACCTGCCCGCATGGGTCGAGGGTGTTCAGTGTTCCTTCTTATGTTCGTCTTAACGAATTACTTACTAGGACTGTGCAATTTAAGGGTGTCTCTTTCTGAGGAGTCCCAGTCGGCTCGCGTATGGTTATTTTTGGGTTTCATAACAAATCTTGATGGGTTGGTGGGGGTTTTTCACAGAAAGATTTCGATCTTCTTGCAAAAGGAATCGAATACCCCGGGCCCATAAATGTCTATTCTTTGACATTTTTTTATTCCTCAGCAGTGAATGGAGGATCTGCAATACTGTACTAATGTATTGGGAAAAAAGCATCTGCGATACTTTGATTTGCCAGGTAGGTGCCCCGAAGGCGGAATCGAACCTTGGACGTCAAGGCCCACGGGCCACTTCCAGTTGCTTGTTTTATTTGAAAAAAGGGAAAACAGTGAGATGATCGTCAAGACATGAACAGGAACGGGTATAAATGTCTCGGAAAGTGACCAACTATTGCAAGGCTTCTGTTTCAGTTCTGTATAATTTTTGTTCAGCCCTTTTTAAGGGCAGATAGCAAATGCAATGTGTTGTACTTACTATCGCTTCTGAGTAGGACGGCACCCATGCCCAAAGGACAAAGGGCCCTTTTGGATAGAAAGGTTTTGAAAAATATGGGGAATTTCAAAATAGGAGCAAAATTTCCTTTGAGAGTTTGGGAAGTCTTTTTGATGGGGGGTCCAAACAAAAGGAGCATCTTTCTTAAGCAATCAGAGGCTGCTATAAAGAAAAATGGTAAAGAAAGATCTGTAAACACCCTAAACCCCCAAAGGACTTTCGGCCGTAGTTTTGGGAGATGGAAAAATTTTGTACATAGTTTTTACTTTTTGGGCAGTCATAACCCCCTTTGGAAAGATACGTACCAAGAAACTTATTTCTGTTTGAAAATTGACATTTGGACAGTTTGATTTCAAAATTTGGGTTCTTCAAGCTACAAGTCAAATAAAAGTCTTTTAAGGGTTTTTCTCCATGTTTTTTACGTGACGATAACGTCATCAGGTACACCACAGTTCTTACACTATAGGCCCCCCAAATTTGTTCGTCTTGGCCCCAAAATTGATAGGGGATGAACGAAAATTGAAAGCCATTCTGAGGAAATGAAATTTACTTGGGGTGGAAAAACGGTTTGCTCTTGACTGTCCTTGTGAAGAGGGCTTCCAAAACCCTTGTAACAAGTCTAAGGTCGAAAATACTTTTTCTTCGATATTTCGAAAAGATCACCCAATACAGAAATGGGAAAAAGATCTGGTATCGTTTTTAGCTTCAACTTTCCAAAAATCAAACATCGGGCGCCAAGTACCCCTCCTTTCGGTACTAGCATCAAGGGCGCATTCCAGGGTGAACTGCTAATGCAATCACCATCATCAAACTCTTTTTTGACAAATCTTTGTGACAGCAACTTTCGAATGAGGCATTTTTGCCAGGTACCGGTCTGTTTTTAGGGTTTAAAATGGAAACGATGGGACATAGGTTCGTTTAAAACCCCTTTTTTCACCTTTAACGTTTTTTTTTAACAGCTGAACAGCTCGTAATTTTTTTTGGAAAATCAGTAGGGGCTAAATCTTTCTCCTCTGGTGTAATAATGGAGTAGATGGACTCTCCTGGGTTTAAACAGCACCCACCCACAGGTCGTGACAATCAAACCCTACCCCAAAAACGATAAAATAGCGAAAAGGTCAGTGATGGTGGTCTTCGCTCTAGGCGGACACACACTGACCAGAGGGGTTTTTCATGGGAAGGGGTGGTTTTGTTATCCGGGTGAACATTGGGGCAACCGGTGTAAAGAAAAAGCCTAAGTTTCTACCCGGGGAATGAAGAACCCCCGCCCTGTAAACAAGCCCAGCGATGGCCACGGGGCCCGGAATACAAAAATCCTCTCAGAAGATGACTTCAAACACAAAAACCGTACAAAGTTTAACACAGGCAAAGTGCCAAGCACAAGGGAAAAGAATACAGAAGGAGAAAATATCTGTGGGAAATTTTAGCAGGAAAAACCACACCAAAAATGACAAAAATGCACCGAGAAACACGTGGATACAGAGGGAAACCCTTGAAACACCTGTCTAATTATGGGCAGAGATGCGATAAAGAATAGAAAAAAAAAAAATCCATTTATAATTAATGGTCCAAGTCGGCCAAAGTCTTAGTTCATTGTAAGTGCGGGGGTTGTAAAATACAAACAGTATACAACAATGGTAGTAGTACCGAACGATAACGTATTAATTTACGTGGGAAAAACTTTGGGGAACCTTTTTTTAAAGCGTCTCGCCTTAACATAGGTTTTGAAACGGCTTTTAAAACTGGATGATTGCCTCATCTCCCCTGTATTGTGTGTGTATGAAAACCCCCCCCACCCCAAAAAAAAAAAAAATGCGCCCGGGAATTTTTAAACCCCCGTGTGAAAATAAAGGTGTCCTACAGAAAGAAACTGATCAAAGGGGTGTGTGTAGGCTGCAAGTCTTTTGACTGATTGCCTCTCTTTTTCCCGTCTTCGAATCTTTTTATTGACGAGAAAGCCATGTTGGAAAAATTCAAATAAGGATATCCAAAGTTGATATTCTAAATTTCGCAACGTTACAAGATGGTTCATACTATAACAAAAAAAGGAGCCCGAAAAAGGGGTCCCTGAACTGGGAATCAATTTGAAAAAAAATTAAAAAACCTTTTAAAAAAACACTGTAAAGGGAAAGACATCAAGTTAACAAACGTCAAAATAAGACAAATTTTGGGATTGTGTCCCAAGCGGAAGCGATGACAGTTTTTACTTCACTTTTTTTTGAAAACAGCTTGCCAACACGCGGTCCCCCTCTTTTACATTCTCCAAACATTTGCATCCTTCCCCTATTATTATAACCAAAAAAAGCCTAAACCGACAAGGGTCAACAACCTGCAGGGCAAAAATTGTGTTGGGCTAAACACTAGGGGAGAGGATCAAGGTGAGGGGGAGAAAAGGGGTGGAGGGACGCTAAGGGTTTTTTTTTGTCAAAGTTTGATAGTAAGCTGTTTCTGACAAAAACTCAAAAAGGCAAGTTAAACCTCACCTACTACGTATTTAAGCCAGTCTACGGCCCTCTGTGTAAATTCTACAAGATTGATGGACTGAACTATTGACTCCAGGCTGAGGGGCTGATTACCTCAAAATCCCCTCTCCCAAACCCCCTTTTACTTTTTAAAAAGGGCCGATGAAACCACTTGTGGGGAAAAAAGTTTCCTGTAAAGATTCCCATATGTTTTCAAAGTATTCAATTTCAAGTTAAAGGGAGGGCCGTCGCAAGAAGGGGGGACAAGGTAGTAGGGGAGGGGGGCGGGGGCGCTGAAAGGGAAATCCCGGGAGCTCGCTGGGTTTAAAATGGCAATCTTCAAGAAAGTAAAAAACCCGAAAAAAGGGGCCCGATAAACCTCAACGGAATAGGTGTGGTTTTTATGGGTACCCCCTGGTAGGCGGTATACCCAAGCGGAACGGATAGGCAGTCTCCGGGGTACGCAACGGTGGTAAAATGGAAAAAACCTAAAAGCGGTTTTATAAAGTGCAATTTTTTATGGGGGCATGTCCCCCATCTTGTGCCAACGGCGCTAAGACGGGGAGGATGACTGGAAAATCCTGAACGGAATACCTCTACAGGGAAAAGGAAGATCATGACAGTTGACCGTGTAGCAGATCCGCTTTTTTCCGCCCTGCAATCAACGGTCTAGGGAACCCCAAAATAAAACGAGTTTTGTTTTTGCTGCCACACCGCAACCATTGTTGAATACAAGGACTAATGGATGAGGAGAATCAAAAATTTTTTAAGGCTTTAAAACACTGTGGGGAAACTAAAGATCAAAGCGTCGAAGGGACATATATGTAAAACGGAGAAGCATATGGGATGGCTACAACTCGGGAGAAAAAACTAGCCCCGTCTAACAAATGACCTCGGACAAAATCGTGGGGGAAAACCCCGTGAACCCAACACCCTTAGGAGATTTGAAACATCTTATAAACAGCAAAGGCATGGTATGCGACCGGAAATGATCAAGAAAAAGAGAGCGAAAGGGGGGTCTAGGGAGGACCTTTGGGGGCACGGCAGCGGGGAAAAGACACAAAATGTCCCCCAAAACCCCCCCAAGGGGGGAAAAGGAAAAGGCGACCTAAATGAATTACAAGGGAGGCAACTGGGGAAAACCCGGGGTGGGAAGACGAAGAGAAAACGGTGGAAATTAAACAGGGCGCCGAACAAATAATGGATTTTTACTAAGGTTGAGACCATGTTTTTTCATAACGAAACACAAGGTCATGAGGTGTACAAATAACGAAGGCAAGAGCATCACGACGTTCAGGAAGGAAAGGAACCTCGCCTCAGCATAGAGGGGGTCCTTCCATACTTTGACGAAATTTTTTAGTACTCAGTCCCAATGGCTGTGTAAAAAAGCTTTAAAATTTCCCCAAGACATTATGTCCCTTAAATTATTATAGAGCGTCAGGTATCTCTTCAGGTAACGTTTTTAATCTTTTTTATGCACCCCATACCCATCTTTTGGACGGTAGTCAAAAAGAATTTTAAAAGGTACATAATGGGTCCAAGGGCTGGTCCCAAATTTTGAAGCAACAAGTTACAAAGGTAAAGAACCATTCACACGTTACACTCATCACAATTGCAATTAATTTTAATGCGTTTTTACTTTATTTACAGGAGAAAGTCAGGGGTTTTTTTCCAGAATATTTTGAATATCACTGTGGATCAAAAAATTTTACATCTCTTGAACATTCCTGAAAAAGTTGTCCTGAAAATTCATTAATTTTTAAACACATCCCCGTACATAAAACGCAAGGCCATTTGGCAAAATTTTACAATTTTTGTTTTGGTTACATCTTGTGGTGGTGATTTAACCCCCAAAATACTTTTTAAACCCCCCCGGAGTCGGGGGGGTAGGGCATCCCAAAATCGGGTTTTTTTTTTTTTGGGTGCACCATAGAATGTGGCTCCTCCTGCATGATAGAAGATTTTAGATGGCTGACGGTGTCAATCTTTTTTCTGTTTTAAATCAATAAAGTTCAGTTGAAAATTTTTTTCGTATTATTGTTCTCAAAAAACTAAATGACAACCCAAATGTAATCTATCTCCTTTGAGAGAGTGATTATCTGTATTCCAAGACCGCGTTAGGCTGTTTTCGTTTCCTTGTGGCGCATAGCCCTTGCCCTGTGAGGGTCTGCTGCGGGTCACCCAAAGCCAACCACTGAAAGGGCTTCCGTAGGGAATATTGGCCCTTCTGTTGCAATAGCTGAGCCCCTAGTTTTAAATACTGGGGTCACTCCCAAACTGACATTTATATTTAAAGTTTTATTGTTTTTTTAAATCCGATGACCATTCCCTTTTATACGCATCCCCTTTCCCTTTTAAAATGACTCAAAAATCGTAATGACAATTGCAAAAAAACCATACCCCGGGGCCCGGGGTTGAACCCGGGGGGGGGGGGTAGAGTCTCAAAAAATCCACCCCTCGCGTTGCCACAGACCACTAGCCACAATAAGATTCTCCAAAAAGGTATATTTTTTTACACCCAAGGGAAAATTGCACAGGACCTCTGTACCACAAATGCAAGTTTTTACAGACAATCTCCAGCTAGCGTGGGCCGGGGACGAAAATCAAACCCTTCCCGAAGGGACTTAGTAGAGTTGTCACGGCCACGCTAGCTGGGGATTCGTCTGTAAAAAACTTGCTTTGTGGTCACAGAGGTGCCTGTGCAACCTTCCTATGGTGTAGAAATATACCTGTTGGATAATCTTTTGGGCTGCTGGTCTAGTGGCTAACGCGACGGGCTGGGTTTTGAGACTCTAAACCGCGGGGTTTAAACCCGGCCGGGGGGATGGTTACCCTTCCCTTTTTGGGTTAGTTGACTTTTTCCACAACACGCTTTCTTCTTTTTTTAGTCAGTGGGGGATAACACAACGTGTTTTTCAGGCCCTTCTAATGTGTTTTTCCCTGTAAATCCGGTCAAAATTCAAGGGATGTCCAAGTGTCCATTTTTTTCCGCGCCTTCCCCAATTGATTGCGAACTCCTCCACTCCTTGTTTTACTGTCTTTGCAGGCTTTTTGGGTTAAAATAAATTATCAGAGCTCGAAGATGAAGTCGTACCGCTAGTCACCATCAATGTACTTGCGGGAATAACACTTTTTAGGCCTGCACCATTCAAGGGAAAGGGCAAACCCAAAGGTTTCTCTTGTATTGTCTATGGTTTTTTAAAAAATTTATTTTACTTCCCCCTTTTTTTTTCCCGGTGCAGCAATGTGACTTCCCCGCTGCCCTTTAAACACCTTTTAGGTGTCCCCTAGCTCGTTCTGAGCACTAAATCACACCTCAGGGTTTCCCTGGTTCGGTCCACAGTACGGGTGGAAACATTAGGACGCGTTGCCTTAGGACACCTGCTGTCCATATTCACAAATCAGTAAAATAGGTACGTGGGTGTTAGTCGACTGGTGTGGGTCGCATCCTGGTCACAAAATTGATCTAATTTGCCCGAAATGCTCTGCATAACATGTGGCTTTCTATACAGTAGTATGTCATCGGCGTCAGCTAGGCCTGTATCCCTTGTACGTGTACTTGTAGAAATAGATTATATTATTATTATTATTATTATTATTATTATTATTTATTATTATTATTGCTGTGTTTGGATGTTATGTCAAAGCTTGAATCAACATGTCCTGTTCCCCGTGAAACTCCACCAGTATATTTCTTCGAAATATTGGCACTCTTGTTGATAAACACAGGCATGGCACTCCACCCCCGGCAGATGGGGTATGAAATACAACCACTGGGAAATCCTTCACAAACTTTAACCATTTCCTCACCATTTCTCGAACAAGTCTATCATACTCAGATTATTGTGTGTATTATGGCAGGACTCACATTCTTATTCAATATAAGATATCAAGACAACGAGAGATACCACGCTCGCCATGTATAAGATTATACAAGTTTGTCTAACTTAGTAAAGTAACTTGCATTTAACCTAACAAAGTTAAACTAGAGTCAGTTTGAAGAATAAAAGTTACAACACAAGTAGCTACAACTCTCAGAAAAACTGGTACTTGGGAGTGGAAACTTATGACGAGGTTTCAGTCCGTCCTGGACCATTGTTAAGTCATAAATAAAAGAAAAGGCACAGAAGGCTGGAAGACAAGCCAGGAGGAAAAGTACTGGAACAGTGGTCCCGGCAAGGAGGCGGAAGGGGGGAGGGTGGCGGTGGTGGTGGTGGTGGCGGTGGTGGTGGTGGCGGCGGCGGTGGTGGTGGTGGTGGCGTTGGTGGCGGTGGTGGTGGTGGCGGTGGTGGCGGCGGTGGTGGCGGTGGTGGTGGCGGCGGTGGTGGCGGGTGGTGGTGGCGGCGGTGGTGGTGGTGGGGGTGGCGGCGGTGGTGGTGGTGGTGGTGGTGGCGGCGGCGGCGGTGGTGGTGGTGGTGGTGGTGGTGGCGGCGGTGGCGGTGGTGGTGGCGACGGTGGCGGTGGTGGTGGCGGTGGCGGTGGTGGTGGTGGTGGTGGTGGTGGTGGTGGTGGTGGTGGTGGCGGTGGCAGTGGTGGTGGTGGTGGCTGTGGCAGTGGTGGTGGTGGTGGCAGTGGTGGTGGTGGCTGTGGTAGTGGTGGTGGTGGCGGTGGTGGTGGTGGCGGTGGCAGTGGTGGTGGTGGTGGTGGTGGCTGTAGCAGTGGTGGTGGTGGTGGTGGAGCAGCAGCAGCAACAATGGTCGTGGTAGTATTAGCAGCAACAGTGGTAGTAGCAGCAATGGTGGTATAGTAATGGCAGTGGCGGTGATGGTAGTAGCAACAGCAACAGTCAAATCATACCACGGGCGGGGACAGAACCCGCGATCACTCACAAAACTCCTGGAGACAGAAACGTTGCCACAGTAAAATGCCGCATTAGTTGCACTTATGTTATTTTAGTTAGAATACCTAACAGAACACAGAGAGGCAGGTATATAGAAACACTCAAGAGTAAGTTTCCTCCTAGAAAAGTTGTTTACATTATTATTCTTATATTAATGAGGAGCACTATCCCATCGGGGTCATACAGTACCTCGGCGAGTGCAAGGAGCACTATCCCATCGGGGTCATACAGTACCTCGGCGAGTGCAAGGAGCACTATCCCATCGGGGTCATACAGTACCTCGGCGAGTGGCAAGGAGCACTATCCCATCGGGGTCATACAGTACCTCGGCGAGTGCAAGGAGCACTATCCCATCGGGGTCATACAGTACCTCGGCGAGTGCAAGGAGCACTATCCCATCGGGGTCATACAGTACCTCGGCGAGTGCAAGGAGCACTATCCCATCGGGGTCATACAGTGCCTCGGCGAGTGCAAGGAGCACTAACCCATCGGGGTCATACAGTACCTCGGCGAGTGCAAGGAGCACTATCCATCGGGGTCATACAGTACCTCGGCGAGTGCAAGGAGCACTATCCCATCGGGGTCATACAGTACCTCGGCGAGTGCAAGGAGCACTAACCCATCGGGGTCATACAGTGCCTCGGCGAGTGCAAGGAGCACTATCCCATCGGGGTCATACAGTGCCTCGGCGAGTGCAAGGAGCACTATCCCATCGGGGTCATACAGTGCCTCGGCGAGTGCAAGGAGCACTATCCATCGGGGTCCATACAGTGCCTCGGCGAGTGCAAGGAGCACTATCCCATCGGGGTCATACAGTGCCTCGGCGAGCGCAAGGAGCACTATCCCATCGGGGTCATACAGTGCCTCGGCGAGTGCAAGGTATTCAGGCTTCATTCAAAGAATAGAAGCATTAGTCCACTTTCTTAGATCAAGAGCCCTACATCAACATTAAGAAACCTCTGAGGGGAGAGAGTTGTTTACAAGAGCAGGTTGGACAGGACAGTGTCTGTGAAGGCTGAGAGAAGGGCCAACAGCTTTAGCCGAGGACCAGGACAAAAAAACAAAATACTGTTAGTCTTACGAAATCGTAATAATACGACTTTAAAACAAACCAGGGTACGGGTGGAGTCAGGAACTATGGCAAGCGATTGGTAAAACTCCATGTCAGTACGTAAGCCAATGGGTCAGCTGGCTACAATAAGATACATCCAACTAGGTATATTTATACACCAAAAGGTTAATATTGGCCACCACTGTGACCACATATTCAAGCTTTCAGAGATAAATCTCCCGCCAGCGTGGTCACGCTGTTATTATCGGCGAGGTAAATACTTTTGTAAGCTACTAGGTGTGACAAGAAGGTATCTGCCACGATGGTGAAGGTGATCCAGGATCATCGCCCCTGCGACCCGCTCTCACGCCAGGTACAGGAAAAGGAAGAATAAAAAAAAAAAGGCACAGATGATGGAAGTGTAAACTGAGAGAAGTTAGTAATGATCAACCTGTGTGTGTGTGTGTGTGTGTGTGTGTGTGTGTGTGTGTGTGTGTGTGTGTGTGTGTGTGTGTGTGTCTGTGTGTGTCTGTGTGTGTGTGTGTGTGTCTGTGTGTGTGTCTGTGTGGTGTCTGTGGTGTGTCTGTGTGTGTGTCTGTGTGTGTGTGTGTCTGTGTGTGTGTCTGTGTGTGTGTGTGTGTGTGTGTGTGTGTGTGTGTGTGTGTGTGTGTGTGGTTGCAGAGGTCGAGTCATAGTTCCTGGCCCCGCCTCTTCACTGGTCGCTACTAAGTCACTCCCTGCACCATGAGTTTTATCATACCTCTGCTTAAAGCTATGAATGGAACCTGCCTCCACTACATCGCTTCCCGAACTATTCCACTTCCTGACTACTCAATGACTGAAGAAATACTTCCTAACATTCCTGTGATTCATCTGAGTCTTCAGTTTCCAACTGTGTCCCCTTGTTGCTGTGTCCCATCTCTGGAACATTCTGTCTCTGTCCACCTTGTCAATTTCTCTCAGTATTTTATATGTCGTTATCATGTCCCCCGCATCTCTCCTGTCCTCCAGTGTCGTCAGAGCGATTTCCCTTAACCTCTCCTAGTAGGACATACCCAATAGTGTAAATGTGTCTTGTGTCATGTTTTTGCAGAGCTGGGAGCAATGATAAGGCTTCGGAGGCTTCTTACTTTATTTGCAAGATAGTGGGTACACAGGCAGTGTGTTTGTGACCATGGCCCGGGAGGGCCATGCCCGCAAGGGAGAGAGGAGTAAACCTGTTGGCTCGGTGAAGTGAGCTGCCAGAGTGAGAGGCAGGTCTGGGTATACTGAAGTGGCATAGACCTACAGGTGGCAGCACGAGCATGGTGCAAAATATGAACTCAGCAGGCAGACAGCATAGGCTGTCTACATTTGCTCAGCCACGCACCACCATGTTGGTCCCTTACCATGACTGGCTGTAAAAAAAAAAAAACTGGGTCTCTCTCTCGCATTATATATATATACAGTGGTCCCTCGCTTTTCGTAGTTCTCGGCAATCGTAAATTTCGCCAATCCTAGGGGTATTTTCGTATAAACATGGACTCGCTTTTCATAGGTTGACTCGCGAATAGTAGTTCGTCCAGGACGCTTACGCACGGTGTGAGCAGGGGAGGCCTCCCTACCCAGCCAGTCTGGCATTGTTTACCAGTGAGTGAAGGTCCCCTCAAGTGCTCCTACGAAATATTTCATAATATTCCACTCATTTTAGTGCTTGCAAGTACTAAATAAGCTACCATGGCTCCAAAGAAAGCTCCTAGTGCCAAGCCTGTGGTAAAGAAGGTGAGAAATATGTGCAGTGACAAAGTCTTGTACCATTTTAGGGAACTCTAGCTCAAGTCCCTTCACTGAAGGGACTTGAGCTAGAGTTCGTCACGGCCACGCTAGCTGGAGATTCGTCTGTAAAAACTTGCATTTGTGGTCACAGAGGTGCCTGTGCTAACTTTCCTATGGTGTAGAAATATACCTAGTTGGATGAATCTTATTGTGGCTAGCTGGTCTAGTGGCTAACGCGACGGGCTGGAGTTTTGAGACTCTATGACCGCGGGTTCAATCCCGGCCGGGGGTATGGTTTATTTGCAATCGTGTCATTACGATTTCTTGAGTCATGTTAAGGGAAGGGATGCGTATACAAGAACTGGTCATCTGTGATTTACAAAACAATAAAACATATATACTGAATGTCAAGATTGGGAGTGACTCCAGTATTTCAACTATGGCTCAGCTATTGCAACAGAAGGCAGCATATTACCATACTGGACAGGTCCTCCAGTGGTCTGGACGTTGGGTGACCCAGCAGACAGATCCTACACACGGGCGAGGCTATGCTGCCACAAGGGAACGATACACAGCCTACGTCGGTCTTGAGATACATGATAATCTACTCTCTCAAAGAGAGAGTAGATTACACTCTTGGGTTGTCACTTAGTAGTTTGAGAACAATAATACGAAAAGAACTTCAACTGAACTTTATTGATTTAAAACAGATAAAGATTGACACCAGTCAGTCCATCTATCATCATTCTATCATGCAGGAGGAGCCACATGTCTATGGTGCATCCAACAAAATAAACCGACTCTTGGATGTCACTACCGCCCGACTCCGGCTGGGTTACAAGTATTTTTGGCAGGTTAAATCACCACCACAAGATGTAGACCAAACGAAATGTAAACTTTGCCAAATGGACCTTGCGTCTTTATGTACTGGGATGTGATAAAATTAATGAATTCAGAGACAACTTATTCAGGAATGTTCAAGAGATGTCAAAGTTTTTGATCCACAGTGATATATCACAAATCATTCTGGAAAAATACCCTGACTTTGCTCACTGTAAATAAAGCTAATAACTGCATTAATAATTAATTGCAATTGTGATCGAGTGTAGACGTGTGAATGGTTCGTTACCTTTGTAACTTGTTCAGCTATCAAAACTTTGGGACTCAGTCCTTGGACCCATTATGTACCTCTGTAATCTTTTTGACTACCGTCCACAGGATGGGTATGGGGTGCATAATAAAGATATTAAACGTTACCTGACCAGATGATACCTGACGCTCTCATAATAATGTTAAGGGACATAATGTCTTCGGAAATTTAAGCTATTTTACACACGCCATTGGGACTGAGTACCTCAAATATGTCGTCAAAGCTATGGAAGGACCAGCCTCTATGCTGAAGCGAGTGTTCCTTCCTTACCTGATCGTCGTGATGCTCATTGCCTTCGTTACTTTGTACACTCTCATGACCTTCGTGTTTCGTCTATGTATAACATGGTCTCAGACCTTAGTAAAAATCCATTATTTGTTCGGCGCCCCTGCTTAATCCGACCGTTTTCTCTTCGTCTTCACTCACTCCGGTCTTCTCTCCAGTTGCCTCCCTTGTATATTCATTTAGCGTCTGCCTTTTCCTTTCCCCCTTGGGAGGTTCCGACAGTTCGTGTCTCTTCTCCCCGACTGCCGTGCGCCAAAGCTGTCCTGCCTACGACTGCTTCTCGCTCTCTTTTTCTTGATCATTTCCGGTCGCATACTCATGCCGTTGCTGTTTATACAGATGATTCTAAATCTCCTAACGGTGTTGGGTTCACTGTGGTGTTCCCTGACGATGTTGTCCGAGGTCATTTGTTAGACTCGGCTAGTATTTTTACTGCCGAGTTGTATGCCATCCTCATAGTGCTTCTCCGTATTACATATATGTCTCCTTCGACGCTTGTGATCATTTCAGATTCCCACAGTGCTTTACAAGCCATTAAACAATTTGATTCTCCTCATCCATTAGTCCTTCGTATTCAACTATGGTTGCGCCGTGTGGCTAGCAAAAACAAAGACGTCGTTTTATGTTGGGTCCCTAGACACGTTGATGTGCAGGGCAGTGAACAAGCGGATGCTGCTACACGGTCAACTGTGCATGATCTTCCTGTTTCCTGTAGAGGTATTCCGTTCAGAGATTTTCCAGTCATCTCTGCCCGTCTTAGCGGCCGTTGGCAACAACGATGGTCGGACATGCACCATAAGAAATTGCACTTTATAAAACCGCTTTTAGGTTTGTGGCCATCTTACCACCGTTGCTGTACTCCGGAGACTGCGCTATCCCGTCTCCGCATTGGCTATACCCCGCCAATACCATGGGTATCTCATGGAACCACACCCTATTCCTGTCTGTGAGGTTTATCGGGTCCCTATTTCGGTTCTTCACTTTCTTGAAGATTGCCAGGTTTACCAGCGAGCTCCCAGGATTTGCCTTCAGCGCCGCCGCCGCCCTACCACTCATACCTTGTCTTCCCTTCTTGCAGACGGACCTGCCTTTAACTTGAAGATTGAGATACTTATGCAACATATGGGAATCTTTATTCAGGAAACGTTTCGCCACACAGTGGCTTCATCGGTCCAATACAAAGTAGAAAGGCGTAAGGAGAGGAGGAGTTTGAGGTAATCAGTCCCTCAGCCTGGAGTCAATATGTTCAGTCCATCAATCTTGTAGAATTTACAGCAGAGGTGAGGCTTTAACTTAGTCACTTTTTGAGTTTTTGTCAGCAACAGCTTACTATACTAACTTTGACACAAACCCTTAGCGTTCCCCTTCACCCTTTTCTCCCTCACCTTTGAATAACCCTCTCCAACCTAGGGGTTATAAGCCCCCAGCAAAAAATTTTTTTTCTGCCCTGCAGCTTGTATGACCCTTGTCGGTTTAGCGCTTTCTTTGGTTATAATAATATGGAAGGATTGCAAATGTCCTGGAGAATGTACGTAAGATGGGACCAGCGTGTTGAGCAAGCTGTCTCAGAAAGTGAAGTAAATAACTGTCATCACTTCCAGCTTGGGACACAATGACCAAATAAAGTCTTACTGTTGACAGTCTTGTTAACTCTGATGTCTTAACTCTAGCAGTGTCATTTTTTGACAGGTTTATATATTTTTTTCTAATTGATCTGCCAGTTCATGGACACCAGATTACTGCTACCATTACTTGTTTATATGTAGTGTAATCCATCTTGTATATACTGTTGCGTAATTAGACATATATGCAACATCTGGATATCCTTATTTGAAGGTGTTTCGCTAACCAGTGGCTTTCTCAGTCCAATAGAAAGATATACGAAGACAGGAAAAGATGAGGCAATCAGTCCATAAGACTTGCAGCACTACACACACATCCTTTGATCAGTTTCTTTCTGTAGTGACGACCATTATCTTCACACACTGGGTATAATTCTGGGCTGCATTTTTTTTTTTTTTTTTTGTGGGGGGGGGGGTGTTCTATACACACACAATACAGTGGAAGATGAGGCAATCAGTCCAGATTAGAAGCCGGTTTCAAAACCTTAGTGTTGAAGGCGAGACGTCTTTAAATAAAGTTACCCAAGTTTTTCCCACGTGACTTAATACGTTATCGTGTCGGTACTACATACCATTGTTGTATACTGTTGTGTACTTTACACAACCTGCACTTACAATGAATCTAATGACGTTTCGGTCCGACTTGGACCATTAATTAGTCACATGGTATTGTTTTTTTTCTATTCTTTATCGCATCTCTGTTCCATAATATATGACAGGTGTTTCAAGGTTCGCCTCTGTATCACACGTGTTTCTCGGTGCATTTTTGTCATCTTTTGGTGATGGTTTTCCTGCTATAATTTCCCACAGATATTTTCTCCATTCTGTATTCTCATTCCTTGTGCTTGGCACTTTGCCTGTGTTAAACTTTGTACAGGATTTTCGTGTTTGCAAGCTCATCTTCTGAGAGGATGTTTGTACTCTCCAGGTGTCCCGTGGCCTCATCGCTGGAGCTCTCGTTTCACACGGCGAGGGTCTGCGTTCGATTCCCAGCGAGGGTAGAAACATTAGGCATGTTTCTTTACACCGGTTGTCAATGTTCACCCATCAGTAAAATGGGTACCTGGGAGTTAGTCGACTTTTGTGGGTCTCATCCTGGGACAAAAACCTAATTTGCCCGAAATGCTCAGCACAACAAGGGGCTTTCTATATAGTAGTATGTCATTGATGTCAGCTAGGACTGTATACCTTGTACATGTACTTGTAGTAAATAAAGATATTATTATTATTATTATTATTATTATTATTATTATTATTATTATGTTTTCCACTTCTCTCTCAACGTATTATAGAGGTTCGACACTTGAATGTGAGATCGGCCTAGAATTTAAAGCATATTCCATATCACTTTTTTTTTTTATATTCCAAAATTGCATCTGCAGTTTTATGTTTCTCTGTCAAGTATACCTTCTTGTAATGTTGCAAACAGTATCCTGTATGGATAATGTGGTTTTTCTGAACCTTCCTTACGGACCCTGGCTGATGAATTTGCTGGCCCTTTGATCAGTTTCTTTCTGTGGTGACGACAGTTATCTTTACACAGTGGGTATCATTTGGTCTCCATATTACTTTTTTTTTTTTTTTTTTTTGGGGGGGGGGGGGTGTTCTTTACACAGTGGGTATTACTCTGGGTTGCAGCCGAAGGGATTGTTTCTGGTTCTGTCTACACCGTGGTTATCACTCTGGGCTCCACCTGAAGGGATTATATTGGACACGATAACACTTCTGGTATCTCATGACAATATAAATTATCTTCGTTCATTTGATAATTTTGTAAACTTTTCTCCTGAAATTCATTGTTCTTATTTAATTATATTTTAATGAAAGAAGGGAAGGTAGACAAGGAATGGTAGAGAACATTGTGGTGCTGATACCTCTTCTCTAGGGAAAGTGATTTTTAACATTAAGGAGAAGACAACCACCTCTGCCATGTTCATGCTCTGCTAGCTTGAAACTCTGATATGCTACCTATATTTACAACAGAATGGGGTGTGCACAAAGTATTAAATTACCTTCGATAGTTGGCAATGTATCGACAATCGTCATAAATATGTGAGGCGATTGTGTGTTTGAAAGAGAAGATACACAAGGAAGACTAGACTTTCTTTTGTATAAAGGGCAAAAAAGAGCGTTTAAGATTTATTAGGGAATAATTCTGTTGAGTATACCAGACATAATTTTTTGTAAGATTGATAGGAGACGGACCATAGTTGCAAAAAAAAAAAAATAGGTATTTAGAAAATAACAGAGATGCGTGAGTCAAGTGTTTGCGTTTATGAATTTAAGTTAGCAGTATGTAGGGATGCAGCTGGTTGCTGCACTTGCAAATATAATTGGGAAGTGATGACAGGTGCTGTAAATGTTTGAAATAAGTTTTAAGTTGTTAAAAGATATAAAGAGATTTTATAAGGAGAGGGAGTCTGGGGTAAAGCTGTGTAGTAAAGAAGAATGTTGCCAGTAACATTAGTTCTTAGGAGGTGTAATGTTGCTGCTGTGGTTTAATGTAGTTACAAACTGGATTGTAAAACAAATGACTGCTAATGTTGGGGGAGGTGTCTTAAGAGATTATGAATCTGATAATAAGTTAGAACTGTCACAGGTGCTGTTTGCTGCTGATGTTAATGGGAGAGTTGTTGCAGGAGTTGAGAAAGCTGTGTAAAATAAGGAGGATTCAAGAGTGGAAGGAGAGTTGAAGCCAGTGGTGTATTAGGGTACTTGGGTCGGCGGTATCAGCAGATCGGTCTGTACAAGATGTTATATGCAAAACAACCACGGAGAGAGTTGAATGATAGCTCTAGGCCTTTCGTGTTGCAATCAACACATCTTCAGGAGCTTGTAATGTTGAAGAAATGAGTAGGAAGTCCAGGCAGATTCGTTCAAAGGAACGATTATGTATAGCTATAGTCTTTCCCTTGAACGAATCTACCTGGACATCCTAATTATTTCTGCAACATTGCAAGCTCCTGAAGATGTGTTGATTGCTACACGAAAAGCCTAAAGCTATCATTAAATTCCCCTCGTGGTTGTTTTGCATCCTGTATCGCTTATTCCCGAATATTGCATAACATGATATATATATATATATATATATATATATATATATAATATATATATATATATATATATATATATATATATATATATGTCGTACCGAATAGGCAGAATTTGCCATCTTGGCTTAATAGCAACGCTCATCTTGCCATATAGGACAAGCGAAGATTTGTGTATGCAATAATTTCACCAAAATCATTCTGAACATAACGAAAAAAATATATTTCACTGTGTTTGTTTAGTATTAAATTATTTTAAACAAATCTAAAATATATTTAGTTGGGTTAGGCTAAAATAAATTGTTCTTGTTATAATAAGGTTAGGTAAGTTTTCTAAGATTCTTCTGGTGCAAAATTAAAAATTTTTACTAATTAACATTAACGAAAAAAATATATATTTAAGCGTATAGGAGAAAATTTTAGAAAGGACTTAATTTTAAATGAATTCTTGCTAATTGACCAGTTTTACATATTCGGCACTATATATATATATTATATATATATATATATATATATATATATATATATATATATATATATATATATATATATATATCCATGGGGAAGTGGAACAGAATTCTGCCTCTGTAAGCAATGCATGTTCAGTTATTTAATCGATTTCATTAACTCTGCTCAGTATACAAATTACATATATATGACAGCATGGATCCTGCAGATTTTGGAAAGACTGGAAAGTATGTCCACATAAACGTCAGCAGGGCATCAAAACCCAGTATTAGCAAAGTGAAAAAGTTGGTCCCCAATTACGCAGTGCTGGCACCGTTACTGTTTCTCATCCTGGTAGATTTAGATTTTGCCACCGAAGTGGCTAGTTTATTGTGTACCCCATATCCATCCTGTGGACGGTAGCGCAAGAGCATATGGATACACAAAAGGCCAAGGAACTAGGCCCCAAAAGGGTTACAGGTGTACATTTGGATTTATATGTACAGTTCACTTATCTGTTACAAGCAAATTTAGGAAATTTGCTTAGTATATCTGGTATCTTATTTTCATTAATAAGATATCTTGACATGTCACATAGGTTATTATACTATCTCTGTATTCCTCAATAAGTGGACAATTAAGCACATAGTGTTCAAGACAGTGACCATATGCCTGATCACATAATTTGCATTTAGTTTGATCATCATCTGTGTGTCTCCCAAACTGCCAGAAGTACTTGTAACCAAGCCTAAGCCTGGCCACTACAACATCAGTCAGTCTGTTCACATTGCACGTTGCTGCATGAACATACTTATCTACGTTCATATTATCATAGTGGGTTATAGATCTACTCAGACTTCTAAATGCATTCCTATAACATTCATTTTCATTATTTACTTCTCTCCTAATATTATTCATAATGGTAGACACAGATATACCAAAGTTATATTCTACATTCTTCTTCTGGGTACTCTTCTTGGCTAACATATCAACTTTATCATGAAGGAGTAATCCAGTGTGTAATGGGATCCATAGCAATTGTACATTAATTCCTTCTTCCCCGGAACAGAGGCAGATGTAAACACTACATGTTCGTATCATCCATTGCGGACAACAGGAAAGTAGTCACCTCAGTAGAGGACACAAAAATGGCATATCAACACATTTTCAGTGGACAATATAAAATAACATTATCAATGGCGATGAATTCGGGCTGTTTAGATACAGAAAGAATAATGGAGTGAAAATGAGCACAGGCTACAAAACGCAGACAGACCTTCTCATAAAACAATGGATAATATATAACGTCAGATGTCCTGTCCTTTACAGAACAAGATGAGCTACTGTAGCGAAGACTTTCAAATCAAGGACAATCAAGTCACTCATGGTACTATTCAAATAAACTTGTTTCTTAACTTCACAGCTCCTTTCAAGACAGGAGATACAACAGAGCCGGGATGTACACAAATGTTTACTGCCCTCATGGAGATAAATGTTTACATTACTAGGAATGTACTCCTGAAACTTACATCTAGACTACTGGAAACGCGCCAGGAACTTGAAATATAGCCATTCAACCTACATCTAAACTACTGGGAATGTCATTTTTTTTTATTTTTACTTTGTATACTTACGACGATTTGTCAGCATGCGCTATTTAGGTTAGATTAGGTCATCCATGCTGGAGCAAATTCATAAACATCAAGATCAAATCTAGATCACTTTTCTTTATACATTGTGTAATTTTTTTTATAAAGTACTCTATGATTGATCCTCCCACAGAATACTTAACCTGTTGATCAGCCTCTTAACGTTGTTTAAGACAAACTAAAATACGTCAAGAAATTGTGGACTGAAGACAGTGCCACAATACAGTCTTATGGATGTTCTTGTTGAGGGAAGACTGATTAACTTCCTGCCATCAACACGACCGCGTAGTGTGGCGCTTGTAAACTGAATGCTGAGTCCATCACTGTGTGCACATGTGTACAGTTTTTGGGGGAAAAAAATACGGTCGAAAAAAGTACACGCCAAGTTGATGTCGCCAAAGCAATTGTGCATCACTTTGATGGTGTTTCCCAAAGCCTAGATCCATATAGCCTCGTACTTCCTATGATCCAAATCCGTGTGGGAGACCACCCTCACTAAACTTCACCTCTCTTGCTTATGAAGTAACTATACAACATCCCCGTAACGTGTTGGGAACTTACATAAACACTGCTTGCCCACCTGCAGCAGCCACGCCTAGTGACCTATATGTTCACGCGCAACGATACTTAAATCTCAGTACACTTGTTTTCCCCTAACACCTTTACAATCAAATTCAAATTCAATTCAAATTCAAATTCAAACTTTATTCTCTATAAGTATTACAATGCTGAGTTTACAGAATTTGGTTATTGTGTGGTTTACATGTAGTAAAATAATAATTACAGAGTGTACCACTAGAACGCCTAGCATGGCTAGGCATTTCGGGCAGACTTATATTAAATCTTAGGTTTAAAATGTTATAAAATTATGAGATAAGTTGGTATTATGACTAAGTGACTAAATACTAGTTGTGAGTTTAGCAATGTGAATGCTTTTGTTTTGGCACTATACATAGTTTCAGTATTGGAGTATAACAGGCCAACTTATGACTAGTTAAGAATTCATATTTTGAGATTGAGATTGATATTTCTGTTTATGGTCAAATGGGTGAGTGAGTGTAAGTGTTAACCACCAGGTGGTATTCGTATTATTAGTTGACAGAGTGTATCAGGAGATAAGATGTTTCTGATTGTAGTTTTGAAGGTGATGAATGTGTCTGCGGTTTTTGGAACTTTCAGGTAGGGTGTTCCAGATTTTAGGGCCTTTGACATACATTGAAATTTTTGTAAAGGTTTAGTCGGACACGGGGAATGTCATAGAGATGTTTTGTGTCTGGGTTGTGCCTGTGGGTTCTGTCACAACTATCAAGAAAGCGTTTAGGTCAAGGTTAATATTGGAATTTAAGGTCCCTGTAGATGTAGATTGCACAGTAGTAAGTGTGGATGTACTGAACAGGGAGTAAGTTTAGAACTATGAAAGTGGGGGGGCGTGTTGCCAGGATGGGATTTAGTGATTATTCTTACTGCGGCTTTTTGTTGGGTTATTATTGGCTTTAGGTGTGTTGCTGCAGTTGAACCCCAAGCACAGATAGCATAGGTGAGGTATGGATATATAAGTGAATGGTATAGTGTGAGAAGGGCAGTTTGCAGCACGTAGTATCGTATCTTGGAGAGGATCCCAACCGTTTTTGGATACTTTTTTTGGTTATGTGTTGGATATGGGTGCTGAAGTTCAGGTTGTTTGTCGAGGTATAGGCCTAGGAATTTGCCCTCATTATGCCTGGTAATTAGTGTGTTGTCGATCTTAATGTTAATTTGCGCATCTCCTGCTCTGCTACCAAACATAATGTAGTAGGTTTTGTCAACGTTAAGCGTAAGTTTATTGGCTGTCATCCAAGTCGATATTTTGATCAGCTCCTCATTAACAATGGTGTTGAGGGTTGCAAGATAAGGGTGAGAGATGACGTAAGTCGTGTCGTCAGCAAAGAGAATGGGGTTCAGGTGTCGAGATACGTTTGGAAGATCATTGATGTATATGAGGAAGAGCAGGGGGCCAAGGACACTTCCCTGCGGAACTCCAGTATCATGTGGCTGTGTTGTTGATGCTGTGTCTTTAATGGTGACATACTGATACCTATTAGTAAGGTAAGATTTGAAATATGCAAGCGCATGGCCTCTTATACCATAATGGTCAAGTTTGTGGAGTAGGATGCCGTGGTCTACTGTGTCATTTATTATTATTATAATCAAGGGGGAAGCGCTAAACCCGGAGGATTATACAGCGCCTGGGGGGGGATGTGGAAGGCATTCAGGCTTAATTCGGGGAACTGGAGCACAGATCCAATTCCCTAAATCAAGAGCCCCTCACCAACATCAAGGAACCTTCCTTGAGGGGGGTCTACTGTGTCAAAAGCTTTTCTTAGGTCAATAAAAATTCCTAGTGGATATTCCTTATTTTCCAATGCTGTGTAAAGCAGATCTAGTATTTTTATAATTGCATCGTTAGTGCTTTTATTTTTCCTGAATCCAAATTGGCAGGGGTTGAGTATGTTTTGTGACGTTATAAATGAATATAGTCTCCTGTGCACGAGTTTCTCAAAGATTTTGGATAGCAATGGTAAGTTTGATATTGGCCTATAGTTGTTTAAATCTGTAGGGTCACCAACTTTATGTATTGGTGTAACCCTTGCCGTCTTGAGTAGTTTCGGGAAGGTGCTAGCTTCTAGTGACTTGTTAAAAAGCAATGAGATAGTATGCGAGAGGACATGGGCCGCTCTCTTGTACAATAATGGTGGGACATGAGACAGATTCCCTGAGTTATTTTTAAGTGACTTTATAATCTCGGTGACTTCCGTGGGCTCAGTTTGGAGCAAGATAGAAGGAATTTGGGAAATTCCCATCTAGGTAGTCCCTGGCATGGACATTGGTGTGTGGGATTTTATTGGCGAGATTAGAACCTATGGTTGAGAAGAAGTCGTTTATCTTGTTAGCTGTGTCAGTGGGTTGCAGTGGTGTTTCATTAGGTTTAGTTTAGGACAATATTCTTGTTTTTTTTCAGTTTGTGGGTCCCTAGAATCTGAGAGAGTGTTTTCCAGGTCTTTTTATATCTCCTCTTGTGTCAGTGAATCTACTGGAGTAGTATAGTTGTTTGGCTTTCTTTATTACTTTGGTGAGGACTGATGAATAGTGTTTAAGAATATCTTTGTGTATTAAGCCCTGTCTATATTGCTTTTCATATTGGTGTGTTTCTTATCAATGGATTTCAGAATGGTGCTGGTTAGCCATGGCAACCAAGCTGTTTGTTTGTGATCTGTTTCGTTTTTATAGGACAATGTTTGTTGTATTGTCTAAGTAGTTTGTTAAGAAAATATCTGTCCAGTCATCAATACCATTGGCCTTGGAGAATTCTGTAGGCCAGTCAACAGTCCTCTAGGTCAGCTGTGAACTTCCTTATTGAGGCCTCATCATGGAGTCTAAATGAGACTTTGTTGTATTCAAGTGGTGTTTACTAATGTTTGTCAAGAGGAAGGTAGGATAGTGGGTCTGTAGTGCTATCTGTGATTATCCCCTGATTTAAGGGGGGCTAGTATATGGTCCATATATGGTCTATTATGGTTGCACTTGTTTCAGTGAGCCTGGTTGGTTTAGTTATTGTTGGTATGAGAAGTGTGTTGTTCATATTGTTGATGAATCAGTTACAGCTGATCATCTAGTAGGCCAAGGTTGATGTTAAAGTCTCCAGCTAAGAGAAGGTGGTGCTTATTCCATTTGTCTGTTTGTTATTAGTGCCTTTAATTTCTCACTGAAGTTTGGGATGTTAGTGTGGGGTATCCGGTAAATGGCACCGATTGTTATAGGCGTCTTAAGTTTTTTACAGTAAAATTAGCAAAAATGTATTCTCCATATTCATCACTAAAGCAATTGGTGCTGATACAAGATAATTGGTTAGAGTATAGATTGCAATACCACCCCAACTTGGTATGGTCTGCAGTTGTGGATTGCTGTGTATCCTGGTAGAGGGTAGATATCTATTGTGTCCTGTTTTAGCCAGTCCTCGGTAAGAATAATGCAGGAGAAGGTGTCTTTAGTGATTCAAGGAGTGCCAGGAGGTCATCATAGTGTTTGCTTAAGGACCTGATGTGTAGTTAAGTACTGATAGACTTTTATCATTGTTTAGGATAGTGCTGGCTTGTGATGCTGTGTAGTAAAGGCAGTTACTTTCCAATAGGTTCTGATTGTGTGTCAGATTATGTAGGTTTAGATCAGGGTCAACGTGATCAATCATCTTCTAGGTTTAAATTATGGTTATTTATATCCTGAGTTGTGTGTTGAGTTTTAGTACTGATATCTGTAGTGGTGGGAAGTTTGGACAAGTATATAGCTATAGCATTTTGGTCATGTAGAGTATAGTCACTACTACACATAATGAAGTTGGTGTTGTCTATGTGTTGTGCTGGAATGAGCTAAAGTACAACTAGGTATAAACTAATAATATAAAACAAATTAAAAATAGCACAAGACTCTCACTTGTAATTGCACTAAGGTCTAATGTAATGACTTTGGTATAGTCTATGTATTGACCTAGAGTGAGCAATAGTACAACTAGGTTTAATCTAATAATGTAGAAATACAAATTAAAAATAGCACCAGGCTCTCACTAGTAATTACAATATGGACTAATATAATGACTTTGGTATTGACTATGTATTGAGCTAGAATGAGCTATAGTACAACTGAGTTTAATCTAATGAATAAAAAAGGCACAAGACTCTCAGTTGTAATTGCACTAAGTGTGTTATATAAGTAGTTTACAAGAATTAGAGTATAACTAGATTTAAATTGACAAGATAAAATATACAAGTTAAGGTAGCAAAAGAATAAAAAAAGTAGAAAAAAAAAAGATATATGAGGTAGTTGGTACTAGTTAGCAAAAGATAGTTAAGGGCCTGAACAATAATATAATGAAATATACACTAATTTCACACACAATATATCACAAGATATGAAAACAATCTTAGAGTAGACTTACAATATAAACTTATAATATAAAATACAAATTGAAATGGTACTTGCAACTGCACTAGAGTCTGGTATGTGTTGTTGACAAGATCAAGAGTATAACTAGATTAAATTGACAAAATAAAATTCACATTAAAGTACCAAAAGAATAATAGTAAAAATACAATGTAATGTCTTGGTTATAATATGATAGTAAGATGGTACACAGGTACAAAGGATAATATAAAGGTTGGAGTTGAATATACAAACTTGAAAATTTGGCAACAGAATGTTATGGGAAGTATAAAATAATGTTTAATGTACAAAAGTAAAATTGACTGTAGTAAATATGGTGTTAATAAAATTTTAGTAAGTAATAATGATTACAGAAAAAGTGAAAAAGTAATGTTTATTTCATTCAATATTGCACTGGTAGTTATACTTGAGGTTATTTGGCAGTACAAGGTAATTAAGAGTACTCTAAGATAGTAAATGTGGTATTAAAACAGATAAAGGTAATTAGACAAGTAATGGTTATTAAGTGTCAAAAATGTTGAGAGTAAATTGAAATTATAGTAAAAATGGTAATTATTAATTTTAGTAAGTAATATCAATTGATAGTATTTAAAAAAATATGAGGTAGTAATATGGACAGAGAAAGTATCAATTCAGCTAATGTTTAAGCAAACAATAGTAAATAAGAAAATTAAGGTGACTTATGCTTACTAGTAAAATCACAAAATGAGGTAGTTGATTATTTAATTACTAAGAGATTGTACAATGAAATTTGAACAATAATGGAGCAAAACATACACTACACTACGTAGGCTTTTAGGTTGGACATTGTTTAGTTATTCTCTGTAAGATTAGTATCCCTGAGAAATCGTGATAGATCATTCTCGTTCGTGATTGTGTACAGTTGACCTACATTTGTTTTCCTAACTAGAATTTTCCCATCCCGTGTGAAGCATTGGTGTATTGTGTCATTATTCTCCCGCTTAAGTTTTCTGACTCTATACAGGAGGTTCTGACGTTTTTTGGTAAGACACTCGTTTATGTATACCTCTTTCTTTACTTTAATAGATGCAATAATTAAGTCTTTTTTCCTGTTATGTGAGTGGAATCTAAGCATAACACTTTTTCTACTATGGGAATCCTAGTAACCTGGCTTCTTTTATTTCTGACTCTGGTACTGTAACTTTTGTTTTGGTCCTTTATCATATGCAGAGTAATTCTTTACTGTTTGTTTTGGTTCATATCACTGGGAAAAGTGGACTGTTAACTATTACTGCGTCCGATAGTTTATCTTGTTCAGTTTTTATCTTCTTGAGAGCAAAGTAGTCACTGAACTGGTTATCTAAGTTGTTCTTCCATTCTTTTACTGCTTCTTCAACCTTTGTATTAAGAGATATTATTTTGTTGGGTATGGCTATCTATGACTGTCTGGATGGTCTTGCCACAGTTTGTCATTCCTGGTGTTTGATAACTTTTGTTCAAGACTGAGGATTTTGTTCTCGAGTTGTGTCATCCTGGTGTCTTGTTTTGTTAGCGTCTCTCGAAGATTCATATTTTCAATAACTAAGTTGGAGATGCATGTCTTTAGGTATCTGGATCGTTGGTCATACCTGAGAGACTACTTGGTAGGTTGAATCCGGGGAAGAGAGGGAGGATGGGCTGTGCAGCCATGTTTGTTGTTATTGTTGTGGTGTCGCCTTGAGTGGTGGTGAGTGGGGTGGTTGCTGGGCCGGCGTCCTCCTGACTACACTTGTTGAATAGTTGATTTTTCGGTGTTTTCTTGCTGGCCTTGGTGCTGTTTCCTCTTAGATTGCGCCTCATAATACTACAGGAATTGTTGTAGTTAAGAAGTTGTAGTTATACAAAGTTTAGGGTTACGTTGTTCGGCTGGCAGCGGGGTGTTGCTTTCGGTTTGTGGGCAGTCTTCCTTTGATCTCTATTATGTTCGATTTGTAGGTTTCACTGTTGGTAATCTTTGGTCATTCTGGGTGCTACGTTGGGTAGTGCAGTTTTGCTTGTAACTAGGTCATCATAGGAGTATTGGTAGCTCTGATAGTTGGAGAAAAGTACGGAGCTTGGAGGTCGCTGCTGCCGCTGCCGCTGCCGGCTCTACTGTGCAGTCCAAAGGTGTTTTACTTCTACAGTGGAAAACTGCAGAAGTTCTACTTTTCCGTCAACCAGATACTGTCAGTAGTGTCACTGATTACTTGTTTACGTTAATATACTTAGATAATTCCAGCTATGTTATAGATAGGCTCCCTGGCTAGTTGTGACGTCACGAGCCACTCGCATGTCAGCTGCTAGCCAGAGGCATCCCTCTCAGTTCCCGGCTAGGCATAGACTCGGCAAGGCAGTCCCTGGGCTTTTCCCCTCAAGACTCAATATAAGCTTTCTAGAACATTCTAAGTGTGTATTCTTTCACCTATATCTCCTTGGAACCCACCACGACAATACCTTTTGACAAGCTCCGTCTCATAGAACCATAGCTTGTATGGACCTTCTGGCCCATACTAAGGCAAGTTCTCAAAACCAACCATTCCCACAAACCTAACTGTTTGGTTTCCATAAGGGTCACTCATAATCCTCCTAGGCACACTGCCACTTGAAGATTTTCTATCAGAAGGACACTTAGGGTTCAAGTGAATCCAGTAGAGCGATAGACATAGTCGAGCATCACACTAAGGGTTCAGCATGAAGGAAATGTGCATTGTGTGGAGGTAGGGAGGGAGGGGGTTATGACCCGGGGGATGTGGGTCGGGAGGGGGATGGAGGCGGCGAAGAGAGGTGTTGGAGGAGGTGAGGGTGGAAGAGGTGGAGGGATGTTGCGGCGGAGTTGGGGAAAAATCCCGCAGTGGGGGGAGGAGAAACTAAGAGACAGGTAAGGAGGGGAGGAGGAGGAGGCGGCGGCTCAGGAAGTATCTTCCTGGCCAAGATCAGGTGTCAGGGACGAGGTGATGGGGGGTTTAAGAGTGGGGGGATTCAACCTTAAACTGACTGCTGTATTGTCTGCAAGGGAGGTGTTGCAAGCTGCCTGCAACATTGGTGGCATCTACATCAACCTTCACTTTACGAGTTTTACATCCGGTGCCGCCCGTACACACACACACACACACACACACACACACACACACACACACAGTGGCCAGGAGCTGAGTATCGACCCCTGCAACCACAATTAGGTGAGTACACACACACACACACACACACACACACACACACACACACACACACACACACACACACACACACACACGCACGCACGCACGCACGCACGAGCCGAGAAACGAGTTTTTGGATGTACCAGCTCCGAGTTGTCAACGTACCTCTGGTAATTTCATTGTCTAGCCTCGTCTAAGGTATATTACCTGTCCCATCCCTCCGCCAGGGTGCAGCCCAGCAGTCTATTAACATTCTGGTATTTGCTTACTGCTAGGTGAACAGGTGCAACCTGTTTACGGCTAGATATACAGGCGCAGCTTGGTTTCTGCTAGGTGAACAGCTGCAACAGGTGTAAAGGGGAAGTGCCAGTATTTGTCGCTCCTCCTGGGAATTGAACCTGTTTGCTTCGTATTGTGAGCCGAACGCAGTATCAGCAAGGTTGATATCAGGTGCCATTGCAAGGCACCCCGGGGGTCGATATGCTGCACCAGGCTTGCAACAGCTCCTGCTCTAGGCGCACTTGTGCAAGTTGATGTTAAGCCAGCGGCTGCCAGCTGGCGCACTGCAGTCAATACACTGTGGTGGTGGTGGTGCAGCTGCATGTCTCATGTGCGTGTCACACGTTTCCATCTCCGCCACGCTAATTCGTGTCTCCTTCACGCTACCTCCAGGCTACCTCCATGCTTCTTCTAGGCGACGTGAATGCTTGTCTATCTTGTTTCTGTGAGTGCGGTGTTATCTGGGTGTCTACCTTTAATAACTCACTGAGCTTTTTTGAGATTTCGTCCACGTTTATGTTATTCTTGTATACCAGTTGATGCTGGTACTGTCTCGTGTGTAACATCAATTTCAAAGATGAATTAGTGGAGCAGTCAACACTAGCTTTCCTAGATTTACAATTGGTAGTTTACGGAACACCCAGACAGTCACTTACGTGGTTAAAATTTTTACCTTACATGGAAATCTTCTTGATATACCTTGTCTGTTTAAGAATTTTAAAATCAAAGTTGTATTAGAAATCTTTATACAGTAAAATCAAAACTTCTGATTAAGAATTTCCCCCAAAATGCTAATGGCTGTCTATAAGATTCCTTGTAAAAAATGCAGTAAAGTTTATGGTCAAACTGGGAAAAGTCTTGAACTAAGATTACAACAACATAAATATAGCATTAGAACCGGACAAGAATCTAATGCTTTGATAATGATATAATTCGTGTCAGAGAGTTTAACCATCCAATTGATTTTTAAAGCGCCGAGGAAGTTGTATCAAACAGGTCCATGGTTCACAGAAATGTAATGGAATTATGTTTCATAAGAAAATAATATTGATTTTAATGTGAATATTAGTTCAGGGTTATATAAATTAGATTAATTTATAATGAATAGAAATTGTGAGGAATTTAAGCTATGCCTGACAAGTCATTCATAAATTGTACTTGACACGTGACCTGACCAGATCTTCACTACACCCCCACACCCAGCGTGCTGGCTTGTGTGTCACGTTATATGTAAGGATATATCTCAGCCTATAAGGCTGAAATTTGTTCTCTATTATTTTAATGTGAAAGATCACGAATGATTAGATTTTGCCACCGAAGTGGCACCCCATATCCATCCTGTGGACAGTAACGAAAGAGCATATGGATAAACACTAGGCCTAGGAACTAGGCCCCAAAAGGGTTAACAGGAGTACAGTTAACTTATCATATCTCTACTGTGATCTTATGCGCGCGTGAGCCCACACACTAATATAATATATATATATATATATATATATATATATATATAATATAGTATATATATATATATATATTTATATATATTAATATATATATATATATTAAGTCGTCCGAATAGGTACAACTGGTCAGTTAGCAAGAACTCTTTGACAATTAAGACCTTTCAAAATTTCTCTTATACGTTGTAAAAAATAAATTTTTTTTCATTAAGTTAATTTAAAAAAATTTTAATTTTGCACCGAAAGAATCTGTAGAAAAGCTTACCTAACCTTATTTAACAAAAACAATTTATTTTAGCCTAACCCAACAAAATTATATTTTATGATTTGTTTACAATATTTAATACTACTAAACAAACCCAGTGAAATATAATTTTTTCTCGTTAGGTTCTGAATGATTTGGCGAAATTATTCATACATAACTTTTTGCTGTCCTATTATGGCAAGAGAGGCGTTGCCCTATTTAAGCCAAGATCGCAAGTTCTGCCAATTCGGCACGACATATAATTATATTTTTTTTAATATCACACTGGCTGATCCCACCAAGGCATGGTTGGCCCACGAAAAAGAAAAACTTTCACCATCATTCACTCCATCAACGGTCCTTGCCAGAAGGTGCTTTACACTACAGTTTTTAAACTGCAACATTAACCCCCTCCTTCAGAGTGCAGCACTGTACTTCCCATCTCCAGGACACAGTTCGGCCTGCCGGACTATTATATATATATATATATATATATATATATATATATATAATAATATATATATATATAATATATATATAAAATATATATAATGTATATTATATAATATATATGTTATATTATATATATATATAAATATATAATTAATATATATAATAATATATATATATATGTATATATGGTATAAATATATAAATATTATTAATATAGTATATATCATAATATATATATATATAATATATTATAATAATATATTTATATATACTATAAGGTGAGGGGTTATATATAAAAAATATATAATATATATATTAATATATATAATATATATATATATATATATATATATATATATATATTATATAATGTCCGTGCCGAAATAGGTAAAATTCGTCAGTTACCAATAACACAATGTCATTCAAAATATAAGTCTTTCTATAAATGTTCACTTATACGTTTAAAGATTTTTTTTTAAATATAGGCTAGGAATACTGCTGTACATTAACATTACCATTCAAAGCAGATGAAATTGCAGACCGAGAGAGTGGTACAGAGATCCTTTACTGCATAGGTAAGTTTCTGTCAATGCGCCTTAACTACTGGAATGCTGAAGCACGTGACTTGTACTGGTTGGAACGCAGGAGGGAGAGATTATATCATAATCTACACTGTGGAAATCCTGGAAGGAATGTCCCGACTGCACACAGAAATCACTTCCCTACGAAAGTTAAAAGAACTGGGCACGA
>NC_069445.1:27741664-27831664 GCF_026875155.1 Cherax quadricarinatus | reverse complement strand
ACACACTACACACACACACACAGCACAACACACCAGACACGACACACACACACACACCACCACAACACACACACACACACAACGACACACCACCGACGACACATCTACACACACACACACACACACACAACACACACACACACACCACACAGCACACACTCACCCCACAAGCACACACACACACACCACACCACACAACACTACGACACACACAACACACACACACACAACACCACACACGACACACACACACACACAACACCAACACAACACACACAGCACACACAACACACACTACACACACACACAACACACACACACAACACAACACACACACACTACACACACACACACACACCAACAACACACAACACACACACACCACACACACTCACACCACACACACTCACCAACAGCACACACAAACAACACCAGCACACACACACACACTCGACCACACAACACCCACACAACACACACACACAACCAGCGAAACACACACCACACCCACACACTCAACACACACACACCAACACTAACACACACACACACACACTACACACACACACACACGAACACACACACAACACACCACACACACACACACAACACACACACAACACACACACACACAACCCGTAACACACAGCAACACTACAGCACACACACCACACCACACACACACACACACCACACCAACACACACACCCACACAACACATCACACACAACCACACACACACTACACACACAACACACACACTATACACACACACACAACACACCCACACACTAACACGACACACTAACACACACTACACAACACACAAACACACACCACAACACACCATTGCCAACACACTACACACACACACACACAACACACAACACACCACACACAACACACACACAAACCACACACGACACACACTACCACACACACAACACACACACACACAACACACACACACACACACACACACCCAACACAAACACCAAACCACAACACACACGACACCCACACACCAACACACATACACACACAAACACACACACACCACCACAACACACACCACACACCACAACACACACCACCACACACAACATGACACCCACAACCACCACAACACAACACACACCCACAACACACACACACACCCACACACACACACACAACCCACACACACACCACACCAAAACACACACACACACAAACACACCATACACACAACTACACTACACACCACCAACACACACACTACACACACACCCACACAACACCCATATCCACACACAACACACACACACAACACACACAACACAACACATCATCACTACGACACACAACACACCACACACAAACACAACACGACTCACCACACAAATCACACATCACAAAACACACACAACACACAACATCACACACACACCAAAAACACACACGCAAACTACACAACAACTCACACACACAAGCACTACACCACACACACACACCACACACAAACACACAGCACACACACACACACACGACAACACCAACCCACACACTCACACCACTCACACACAACACACAACACTACCACACACACACCACAACACACACACACACACTACACACACACACAACACTACACACACACACTCACACCCACACACACACACACACACACCACACAACACACACACACACACACACACACACACACACACACACTACACACAACAACACCACACTCACACACAACACACCTTCACACCCACACTACAACATACACACACAACACACACACACACCACACACACACGAACACACACCACACACACACACTAACAGCACACCTCACCACCAACACAACACCACACCACACGACACTACACACGACACACACCACACACACAACACAACACACACACACACAACACACACACACACACCACACACGCGGACACACACAACACACTCACACACACACCCCATCACCACACACACACACACACACACACACACACAGCACACACATGCCACACACACACACACACACACACGACTACACAACACACACACACAACTACACCATCCACGACCACACACACACACCACGACGACACACCCTACACACACCATCCACACACACACACACACACACACACGACACACCACACACACACACACACACACATCCACACACACCACCCACACACACACACACGGGGTGAGGGTGGTGAAAAGGGTGATGGATAAAATTTAGTTTTGATTACTGTCGTCAGGTACACGGATACCTTTTACCCGGTACCTCAGTGATACCTTGCAGCGGGTACTGCAGTTCCTGACACTCAGGACCACTGTCTATTTTTTATTTTGTTTTCGGATAATCTCACAATGGCAAGTAAAGGTAACAATGTTCCCCTGTCATATTCCATCACGTAGGATGGGGATCATACAAGGTGTGGAAACCTGTCAGACAGAGATGGGGACTTCAGTAGAGCAATTAGGATATCGTCAAGTATTCCAACAAGGGTTCATCATGTAGCATATGGGAATCTTTATTCCATATGCTACATAAGTGTCTCAATCTTCAACTTGTCGGTTTTTCAAACCATTCATCACAAGGGTTCATCAGCCACGGCAGCTTCGAAGATTTCGTTCCAGCATAGCTGCAGTTACTATCACTAGGGAACTGCCATCTCTCAGAAAACCTATTTCATAAACAGGAGACGTGGAATTTTTATGAAGATTTCTCCATCATCCCATAGGAATGGGAAGAAAAATTATGCATAGAAGAAAATGGGAGATGGAGAGGAATATATATGTCATATCTAACTATATATACATTTTAATACAAGAAAAGGAATGAGGCTTTAGCAGTGTTGTTATGGATCCTCGTGCACCACTTGCTGCCTCCAGCGACTCTTGTCTCGACTGCTTAAGTGACCCGGCAACACCAGAGACGCAGGAGGAGGAGGAGGAGGCGAGGAAGAAGAGGACGGGAACTGGTAGAGGTGAGGAGGATAAAGAGGGGAGTACTTTTCACCAAATATATTTACATATATCAAAACAATTATGGCATTGAAACCTATTTCCAGATTTCTTAGGTCTTCTGACCGTTAGTGCTACACATTTGTCCCTTTCTTATTATGTAGCACCTCTGTGAGTATCACATCTGTTGTTATTCCTTAGTGTATTGTGTTTGCAATAGCTGCTAATTCAGGGTTTTCCTTTGCTTTTTTTCCTGTCACAGCTTCACTTGTGTTGATGATTTCATCTGTATTCGGGTACCACACACAGATTCTTTTATTTTTTAATGTTCTTGGGTCAAGCCGGTTTCTTCGTTTCTCAAGATATTGGCCAAAAATTTTCTGTGGAGTTTTGATACTCTCCTTTTGTTGATCCCGCCCGTCCATTCCTCTTCTGCAGTGGTTTTCAACATATTTTTCAGTGATGGCGCCATTCTCAGTCATATACCTTATTCTGTGGCTTCCTAGTCAATTTTCTATTAGAACCACTTCCCAAGAGTATTTAGTCTTAATAATAATAATATAATATTAATAAGACAGACGCATAAAACATACATACGAAATATAACATATAAAACCTGTTGCTATAATTAATGCACAGGTATAATTATAGATCACAGAATTAACAAAAACTAACTTGTCGTCTGTAACTTTTTAGTAAGATATTTGTACTTGGTGTGAAAATGATATTAGCTGGAATATTGGAGAGATATTCCCTCATTTCTTCTTCGAAAGATCGTAGCTTTTTCTTCTTGTTCGCTTTTATGTTTGTGAACACACAATCCCAACTCAAACAGGTAAAATGCGGAAAATTACGTGAGAATTACCAGAGTTTTTATCTCGACTTGATATTCATTCTTAATTTCTGTCCAGAATTCGTCCAGAGACACTTAATTATGTTTTAATTTCAGACTGTCATCATCACGTTTTTCACTTAATTGTTATTCTGTAAGAGTGACCTTCGACGGCCTTGATACTGATGCAATGTGTTTCTCAACCAGTCATAGTCTTTCCTACATAAGTTTGGGGATAATACTGGGTTTTTTTTCTGCAGGTGCTTTAAGATGCTTAAAAAAAAGTGGCATGATCTCTGTATTGTTTGTTACAGCAACATGTGGCAACACGTCCATGTTGCAGCAACATGTGGCAACACGTCCATGTTACTTTCCTTCACTTTGACACCCCAAATTCTTAAAGTATCTCTCAGAGCATATTTTTTTAATTGTGTCAGCGGCACCCTTGGGCGATATCATTGGCCCAACGACACCTGCTAGAAAACCACTGTTCTGTGTGTTTGTGCGGGGGTGTACTCACCAAATTGTGGTTTCAGGGGTCGATTCATAGCTCCTGGCCGCGCCTTTCCACTGTGTGTACTCACCTAATTGTAGTTGCGAGCATATAGGTGAAATCTGTTTGTCAGTTAATTTGATTGAGATCCATACTGTTTCTTTATTTTTATGTTAAACTGTATTCGTTTTAAATAAAATATAAAAAAAATTGTAGTTGCAGGGGTCGAGACTGTGTGTGTGTGTACATTGTACAAAATATGTGTGATATTTCATCCAAAACTGTAATCACCATGTAAAATGAAGCTCCAGTTCAGGTGCAAGAGCTCATTTGAACTGCCATAGCTGCTGAACTATACTGCAGTGATTGATGATATTCTCATGACCCTACTGAAGTCTCTCAGTTTAGGGTTACACACTTTATTACCTGATGTTTGAAACCTCCTTGTGATGGAGTGTGATAGAAACATCCTGCATGATGGAGTGTGATAGAACACATCCTGCATGATGGAGTGTGATAGAACACATCCTGCATGATGGAGTGTGATAGAACACATCCTGCATGATGGAGTGTGATAGAACACATCCTCATGATGAGTGTGATAGAACACATCCTGCATGATGGAGTGTGATAGAACACATCCTGCATGATGGAGTGTGATAGAACACATCCTGCATGATGGAGTGTGATAGAGCACATCCTACATGATGGAGTGTGATAGAACACATCCTACATGATGGAGTGTGATAGAACACATCCTACATGGAGTGTGATAGAACACATCCTACATGATGGAGTGTGATAGAACACATCCTACATGATGGAGTGTGATAGAACACATCCTACATGATGGAGTGTGATAGAACACATCCTACATGATGGAGTGTGATAGAACACATCCTACATGATGGAGTGTGATAGAACACATCCTACATGATGGAGTGTGATAGAACACATCCTACATGATGGAGTGTGATAGAACACATCCTACATGGAGTGTGATAGAACACATCCTACATGATGGAGTGTGATAGAACACATCCTACATGGAGTGTGATAGAACACATCCTACATGATGGAGTGTGATAGAACACATCCTACATGGAGTGTGATAGAACACATCCTACATGATGGAGTGTGATAGAACACATCCTACATGTGGAGTGTGATAGAACACATCCTACATGATGGAGTGTGATAGAACACATCCTACATGAGAGTGTGATAGAACACATCCTACATGATGGAGTGTGATAGAACACATCCTACATGGAGTGTGATAGAACACATCCTACATGATGGAGTGTGATAGAACACATCCTACATGATGGAGTGTGATAGAACACATCCTACATGATGGAGTGTGATAGAACACATCCTACATGATGGAGTGTGATAGAACACATCCTACATGATGGAGTGTGATAGAACACATCCTACATGATGGAGTGTGATAGAACACATCCTACATGATGGAGTGTGATAGAACACATCCTACATGATGGAGTGTGATAGAACACATCCTACATGATGGAGTGTGATAGAACACATCCTACATGATGAGTGTGATAGAACACATCCTACATGATGGAGTGTGATAGAACACATCCTACATGATGGAGTGTGATAGAACACATCCTACATGATGGAGTGTGATAGAGACACATCCTACATGATGGAGTGTGATAGAACACATCCTACATGATGGAGTGTGATAGAGACACATCCTACATGATGGAGTGTGATAGAACACATCCTACATGATGGAGTGTGATAGAACACATCCTACATGATGGAGTGTGATAGAACACATCCTACATGATGGAGTGTGATAGAACACATCCTACATGATGAGTGTGATAGAACACATCCTACATGATGGAGTGTGATAGAACACATCCTACATGATGGAGTGTGATAGAACACATCCTACATGATGGAGTGTGATAGAACACATCCACATGATATTCACATCTACTGATGGAGTGTGATAGAACACATCCTACATGATGGAGTGTGATAGAACACATCCTACATGATGGAGTGTGATAGAACACATCCTACATGATGGAGTGTGATAGAACACATCCTACATGATGGAGTGTGATAGAACACATCCTACATGATGGAGTGTGATAGAACACATCCTACATGATGGAGTGTGATAGAACACATCCTACATGATGGAGTGTGATAGAACACATCCTACATGATGGAGTGTGATAGAACACATCCTACATGATGGAGTGTGATAGAACACATCCTACATGATGGAGTGTGATAGAACACATCCTACATGATGAGTGTGATAGAACACATCCTACATGATGGAGTGTGATAGAACACATCCTACATGATGGAGTGTGATAGAACACATCCTACAGATGGAGTGTGATAGAACACATCCTACATGATGGAGTGTGATAGAACACATCCTACATGATGGAGTGTGATAGAACACATCCTACATGATGGAGTGTGATAGAACACATCCTACAGATGGAGTGTGATAGAACACATCCTACATGATGGAGTGTGATAGAACACATCCTACATGAGGAGTGTGATAGAACACATCCTACATGATGGAGTGTGATAGAACACATCCTACATGATGGAGTGTGATAGAACACATCCTACATGATGGAGTGTGATAGAACACATCCTACATGATGGAGTGTGATAGAACACATCCTACATGATGGAGTGTGATAGAACACATCCTACATGATGGAGTGTGATAGAACACATCCTACATGATGGAGTGTGATAGAACACATCCTACATGATGGAGTGTGATAGAACACATCCTACATGATGGAGTGTGATAGAACACATCCTACATGATGAGGTGTGATAGAACACATCCTACATGATGGAGTGTGATAGAACACATCCTACATGATGGAGTGTGATAGAACACATCCTACATGATGGAGTGTGATAGAACACATCCTACATGATGGAGTGTGATAGAACACATCCTACATGATGGAGTGTGATAGAACACATCCTACATGATGGAGTGTGATAGAACACATCCTACATGATGGAGTGTGATAGAACACATCCTACATGATGGAGTGTGATAGAACACATCCTACATGATGGAGTGTGATAGAACACATCCTACATGATGGAGTGTGATAGAACACATCCTACATGATGGAGTGTGATAGAACACATCCTACATGGAGTGTGATAGAACACATCCTACATGATGGAGTGTGATAGAACACATCCTACATGATGGAGTGTGATAGAACACATCCTACATGATGGAGTGTGCCGCGGAAACCGTCCAACTTGATAAAGTATAACAGGAAAACCATCTTGCATGATGAAGTATGGCAGAAAACCACACTACTTGATAAATAATAATTATATCTATGCAAGGCATTTCGGGCAAATTAGGTTAGTTTTGTCCCAGGATGCGACCCACACCAGTACACTAACATCCAGGTACCTATTTTGCTGATAGGTGAACATGGACAGAAGGTGTCTTAAAGAAACACGTTGTAATGTTCCCACACGCACCGGGGAGCGACCCTTGGAACTGTGTGTGTGAAGTGAGTGCGCTACCAGTCGAGCTACGGGATATCACCACCACCAGAACAGCACCAATGCTCACCACTGGATTATATGTAGCCAGTACCAGTGAAAGATACTGATTTATGTTGGGTAAAAGAAAGTTAGGTTAGGTTAGGTAAGGTTCGTCAGGAAACAGGACAAATGTTTCCTGACGCGGGTCTTAGTCAGATGATGACCCGCCTTTGGAGCTTTTGGTCATCTGACCGAGGCCTTCCGCTGGCTTACCGGTCCACCCCTTTAAAAATTATGGTCATTTATAACCTATTATACATATAAAAAAAGAAAGTATTTAATGACGCAGGTGTTTGTCAAGCGATGACGCGCTAAGTGGTTAAGCAACTGCTGAAGTATTTGTTAGGTATTAATGATTACGTAACCTCTGGCTTAACTATTCACTATTCCTCTGGTTAAGCAATGAGACAAGAACATTTCCCCCCCACGTAACAAATATAACATAACTTCATAACATGCAGCTTGTGATGTAAGAATAATTCTTTGTTTACAACTAAACTCAATTTTCAGAGCTTAGACGACATTTAGTTCCGCGTTGGACGTATAAATAATAGTCCGGGACTGACCAAAATTCTGGGCTAGTTGTGAACCGTTCGAAGAATGCTGTTTTGACTTATTCTTGCTAATGGTTTGTTTCAAGTAATACGTCTTAACCGTATTCAGTGGAGAGCAGTTGAATAAAATACCGACACGATGGAAATGTCTACTTTTTCTGTTACTAGGTAATGGTCTAAGTCGACCGAAACGTCGTCACAAATTCCTTTCTCCTATGTGCGGGTTGTTTGTGTATTGTTCCCAGTCACGATATTGTGTCTTTTATTCATTATCTATTTTCGCTCAACTCTGATAGTTGTTGAAGACTTCTGAAAGGACTAAATACAATTACCAATATCTGCCAGGATTTATTTGGGTTAATATCGCAGCTGGCGTGGTAATGAGGCGTGGTGGCAGGTGTGTGTGTGTGGTGGGACACATATCTGAGCAGGTGGGTGTGTGGGGGAGGGAAGGGAGAGACGGAACACATGTGAGGGTAGCCCCAAACACGTGTGTCAGCGGTTCCCAGGTGTGGTGAGCCGGGGATGGTGTGGTAGACCAGACTCTTTATTAAAATTTGCATTTTAGTTTGGCCAACAACACAGTTTGGTGTGAAAAGTGATACTAGAATGAAAAAAGTGATTGTGTATTATAACATACGTTATGGTATGTTATTATTTACAACGACCTTAGTGGAAATAAGTCACTTTCATTTAATTTTTTTTTTTTTTTGGGGGGGGGGGGGGAGTTGTCCTAGTACTTACGTGTACCTGTACCAAAGTAAACTTACTTTTTTTCTCTTATAGACGATAATCTAACCAAGTAATAAACCTATTCCTAACTCTAACCCACCTTTAATACTAACCTAAACCTAATACCTAACCTAATCCACCCTAATTTAACCTATCCTAACCTAACCCACCCTGATCTAACCTATCCTAACCCACCCTAATCTAATCTATCCTAACCTAACCCACCCTAATCTAACGCAGGCTTACTGAATATAAATAATGAACATCGATCAATTTGCCTAAAATCGTATGTGAGAAAGCGACTGTTGCTTTAGGAGGACGGACTGAGGAATTCATACACCAACAGTCTAGCGAGTCAAGCTTCACTTGTCACAACAGGACCCTCATAGAAGTTACATAGGATTACTGGAGTTGCGTCAACTCCCGTCCTGCAAGTACAACATCAGACGTATTGCTGTGTCAGTACTCGTTTGGGAGTGAACTCTGATACTGAATCAGACACTCTGGTTCTGATGATTAAGACACTTGTGCAACAGTTGGGTATCTTTATTGTTGAAACATTTCGCCATCTACTGGCTTCTTCAGTCCAATGCAGAGAAGATCGGTGGATGATGAGGAGGAGTTTGGGGTAATCAGTCCCTCAACCTGGAGTCGATGTGTTCAGTCCATCACTCTTGAGATAATATGAAGGATCTCTTCCTGTTAACCCTCCCCCATCTCTCAGGAAGGGCACTGGTAATTAAATCAGTGAACGGGTGGGTTTTGAACGCATGCAAGTGAGTCCTAAAACTCATGCCATAGGTTCAAGTCCCACCCATTATCTGATATGTTTGTAATTGTGTTATTTCGTGAGTTACTGGTAATTACCTGGGAATAACACTCATAGCTATCTGTTGATTGTTCCTGTGATCATGGCTCTCATGGCCTGGTCTCGGACCAGACTTCTTCAGATAATTATTGTGTTTTCAGATATCAGGTTAATAGCCTTTTCAGGTGTTAAAATATCTTATCAGGTTAGTAAGCTTATCAGGAGTTACGATATTGATTCCGGTGTTGGCAGAACAGATTCTCAACTGAGACATAATCAGACTTTTTCGTGATGAAGCAAGTCTTTTCTGTAATTATTTACCCAGGATAATCCTCTTATTCACCCAGGATAACTAATTATTTACCCAAGATAACCCTCTTAGTTACCCAAGTTAACCAACCCTCTTAGTTACCCAGGATAACATTCTGGTTATATCGGTAGTATCAGTTATCAGTGGTACGTGCCTCATACAGTAACCGTTAGTGAATCACTCACTGACCGTTAGTCACTGCTTGTGACGTCACGAGCTCCTTGAATGCCGTGCCTCTGGGCACTGGGTCAGTTCAGTTCAAAGCGGGATATAGAAAGGTCAGGCTCTGGCGCTCCCTTATTTAATACACGCTACCAAGACATCCTGCGTGTGTGTTATTACTCCAAGTCCATTATCGAACCCCTACGACAAATTGGTGTGCAGCGGTGGTCGCCTGAATTTGATATTTACGCAGATATAGAAGAATTGTTTCACGCCGGGTCATTGATTGAGTACCACGGCGCCCCTCGGTCACCAAAAAGCCACCTCTACACCCACCTGTAACCTACCAAGCCAGTTTTCTATGCCGTCTACAAAGCTTCCTGGTTAATTCGTGCTTTAATTGTTAACTTTCGAGGAGCGGATCCGAGTTTTGCAATTAAGCCGGTCTGTGGGGGAGGTCATCCAGCCTGCCTCATCAGTCATCCAACCTGCCTCATCAGTCATCCAGCCTGCCACGTCAGTCATCCAGCCTGCCTCATCAGTCATCCAGCCTGCTTCTTCATGTTGTGTGCATAGTCACCAGCATTCCAGTCGGCCAGTGTCGAGGGCTTAAGCCAGCTAATCCAGCCGCTTCTCCAGCCAAGCCAGAAGTAAGCCAAGCAAGTTCCTCTTTAGTGGTCTCCATATCACCTTGTGCTGCCAATTAAACGCTGGTCAGAGTCATTCACCAACGGTTATTGTATGAGGCTCGTACTACTGATACTACTGATAACTGATACTACTGACAGTTACACTAGCCTACAAAATTTTATTTTTGTATCCAGTTCAGAAACCAAATTGGTTGTTTTAAGTTAACGTTGATGCGCTGGTCACGACTCTGAGCTTGTTACGTCTCTACACGTAAGACTTTTTTGCATAATTATTGTGAATGATATTTTTGTTATAAGTTTGAAGACTCTGATGATGTTGTTACCTAACAGTCATGAGTATTATATTATGCTTAGTTATTAAGTATGTTTATAACCTGACAGTTGAAAATAACACTCACTTTGAATCAGAGAAAACACACAATCCACAAGTGATAAAACAATCTCATAAATCCACAAAAATCAAAGCCATAAATCATCTTCCATTAAATGACCAAGTACTCAGTAGACAATAATATAGTTAGCCCCATCCTCAATCCCAATTATTTTCTGTCTTTAACAGAAACTGCACGTGTTGGAACATAACTATTTTGATTTGAATGCTGCGTCCCAAGTCAGTTAGAAATACAGGTTGTTAGATGTGAGCTGAAACCTTTGTCAACCTGTGTTGTTTACCTATGATGGCACTCTTGATTATTTACCCAGGATAATACGAGTTGAACATTATGGCTTATTTCAGCTGGGATCCTACAGTACTCTGATCTATGAGGTGACCCACAGCACTCGACAGACTGCCAAGTACCTTACCTGCTGGGTGAACACTGGCAGCATGTGTAAGGAGACTTCCCTATACGTCTCGTCTAGCCCGGGGATGAAACACACCCGTTATGATCGTGAGGCGAACCCTCTATTACTGAGCCACGAGTCGCCTCCACCTAGTAATTAACGGTGAAACTAAGACGCATAGAGTAAGTCTCTTTTAACTATACTTAGCCAGGTGGGAGATATAAAATACTTGCCAGTGCCCACAGTGGGCGAAACGTAGTTAAATTAAAAGCCTACTGTCTTGGTTGTGTTTCACCGTTTGTGAGCTTTCATAATTTACTACATAAATGTTCAATCAAGAAATCGTCTTCTCTTAGCCAAGTCATCAATGACTACTTCCAGATCATCCCAAACTAACCAGTCCCTCACCACCTGCTTCAAGTGAACCAGTCCCTCACCACCTGCTTCAAGTGAACCAGTCCCTCACCACCCGCTTCAAGTGAACCAGTCCCTCACCACCTGCTTCAAGTGAACCAGTCCCTCACCACCTACTGCAAGTGAACCAGTCCCTCACCACCTGCTTCAAGTGAACCAGTCCCTCACCACCTGCTTCAAGTGAACCAATCCTTCACCACCTGCTGCAAGTGAACCATTCCCTCACCACCTGCTGCAAGTGAACCAGTCCCTCACCACCTGCTGCAAGTAAACCAGTCCCTCACCACCTGCTGCAAGTGAACCATTCCCTCACCACCTGCTGCAAGTGAACCATTCCTTCACCACATGCTGCAAGCGAACCATTCCCTCACCACATGCTGCAAGTGAACCAGTCCCTCACCACATGCTGCAAATGAACCAGTCCCTCACCACCTGCTTCAAGTGAACCAGTCCCTCACCACAAGCTGCAAGTGAACCAGTCCCTCACCACATGCTGCAAGTGAACCAGTCCCTCACCACATGCTGCAAGTGAACCAGTCCCTCACCACATGCTGCAAGTGAACCAGTCCCTCACCACATGCTGCAAGTGAACCAGTCCCTCACCACCTGCTTCAAGTGAAACAGTCCCTCACCACATGCTTCAAGTGAACCATTCCCTCACCACCTGCTTCAAGTGAACCATTCCCTCACCACCTGCTTCAAGTGAACCAGTCCCTCACCACCTGCTGCAAGTGAACCATTCCCTCACCACCTGCTGCAAGTGAACCATTCCCTCACCACCTGCTGCAAGTGAACCATTCCCTCACCACCTGCTGCAAGTGAGCCAGTCCCTCACCACATGCTGCAAGTGAACCATTCCCTCACCACCTGCTGCAAGTGAACCAGTCCCTCACCACCTGCTTCAAGTGAACCAGTCCCTCACCACCTACTGCAAGTGAACCAGTCCCTCACCACCTGCTTCAAGTGAACCAGTCCCTCACCACCTGCTTCAAGTGAACCAATCCTTCACCACCTGCTGCAAGTGAACCATTCCCTCACCATCTGCTGCAAGTGAACCAGTCCCTCACCACCTGCTGCAAGTGAACCAGTCCCTCACCACCTGCTGCAAGTGAACCATTCCCTCACCACCTGCTGCAAGTGAACCATTCCTTCACCACATGCTGCAAGCGAACCATTCCCTCACCACCTGCTGCAAGTGAACCAGTCCCTCACGACATGCTGCAAATGAACCAGTCCCTCACCACCTGCTTCAAGTGAACCAGTCCCTCACCACAAGCTGCAAGTGAACCAGTCCCTCGCCACATGCTGCAAGTGAACCAGTCCCTCACCACATGCTGCAAGTGAACCAGTCCCTCACCACATGCTGCAAGTGAACCAGTCCCTCACCACATGCTTTAAGTGAGCCAGTCCCTCACTACCTGCTGCAAGTGAACCAGTCCCTCACCACATGCTGCACGTGAACCATTCCCTCACCACATGCTCCTCTTCAAGGGGGTCTCCTTGGCGTGGTGAAGAGGCTCTTGGTCTGAGGAATTAGACCTGTTGGTTTCCTTCCTCAGACCGAACCTAATTACCCCCCAATCCCCCCTCCCTTATCCCATCCTCCCTTTTTCTTTTCCTCCTCCTCCTCCCCACCCCTCCCTATTACCCTTCCTCTTTTTGGCCTTTTTTTTTCCACAGGCAGGCTAGTTCCTGGGTAGGGGAAAGGGTACCGGGGTCGTCCATCCCATTCCGTTGAGGTTCTTGGCGGTGGTGTAGTTTGCCGTGGAATCTGGATCACCTGGGGATGTCCGAATCCCCCTCCGGTCCGGGGAGTGGCTTTGGGTATCTTTCGGGCGACAGGTGTATCTCTAGAGCAGTGGTTCCCAAACTTTTTCAGCTTGTTACCCAATTTAACATGCCACATAAAGCATGTTACCCCTTTCACAAAATGTTGTTATTATTGATATATATGGCTAAACGTGAACGTATACAGCCTCGCATACTCTGCTAATCCTAGCAAAACCATTGAAAACGTAAGAACCACACATACATTATATATAAAATTAATAATAGCTACAAATTCACAGTAACAGTGGGTAAATACTAACTATATACTGCAAAGGGCAGTACACATACATACCAGCTTATGTCTACCTCGGCTGATGCTCACAGATAAACTGACAGTGTGAAATAGAGGCAGCCTCAGGAAGTGAGTGACGCATACTGGACAGGTCGATCTGGGCTACTGAGTGACTTTTGTCCTGAAGCATACTTGTCAAAATACTTTTGGGTTTCCACACACTTAGCTATATATTTCTTCTTTTCTAATACTGTATATTAGTTTTTGATGTTTATTGTTATTTGGTTTAACTTTATTACTTACTTATAATAGGTTTACTTTACAACTTTATATACTAAGACAAAGTTAACAATAATCCTCATACCGGGTACCGCATTGTTTTCTTGATTTTCAGAATTCATAACTTTTTTTCTGTCACCCCTCCATTACCCCCAAAAATGGTTAAATTACCCCCAGGGGGTAATTTACCCCCAGTTTGGGAACCACTGCTCTAGAGGCTGCCTTTCGGATTCCCGGGGTGGTGGCCAAAGGAGGTATGCTTTGTGGCAGATATCCGGCCGCCCTCTCTTTTGTCCACCAAGGTAGCTCGGCAGATGTGAGGTTGCTATCCCGGATTGCTGGTTTACTGACATGATGGGTAGGATATGGCACGGGTTCCATGCTGCATCTGCACTACTTGCCCTGCTGAGGTCCTCTTGGGCGCGGAGGGAGATTTCTGGCCCTCTCATTCCTCCCAGGAACTATCCCTCCCCAGTCCCCCCTTTTTTATTCTTTTTTTTTATTTTTCTTTTTTCTTTCTTTTTTTTCTTAAAAACAAAAAGAAAGAAGTAACCTAACCATGGAAGCCCTAGTCCATGAACCTGCTACCCCCGGGCACCTTCTTGATACCGCACCCTGTTCTGACCCCGCCTCGTCTTTGGACCACTCTTCGGACACTCCTAATGCCTCTGTACCTCTTGCTGGTGCTGTTTCCTCACCCACTTCAGGTACTGAGGTCTCGACTGACTCCTTCCATTTATCTGACCTCTGCTCTCCTTTGACTATGCTTCTGGCCTCTCCCTCTACAGTGCGGCAATTTTCGAATTGCCGGCCCATTCCACGTCGGACCAACTCTGGTCCCACTCCTAAATGCCAACGACAATTACCTGCTGATGATACTTCTCCACCTCATTCTTCTCAGAAAAGATTGACACGTCCTGCACTCCCTTTCCACGCTCAGTTTCAGAATACACAATGGACTAAATTCTTCACTTTACGACCGACTTCCTCTATTGCCTATCTTTCCGACCATAGTATTGGCAAGGCACTCCTACGCCATGTTGGTAAAGATATTTCTTTTCATGCTCTTAAGAGCGGTATGCGCATCATCACTGTACAGAATGCTACCCAAGCTCATGATCTTTCTCTTCTTTCCCATATAAATACTGTTCCTGTCACTATTGAAAAACATCATTCCCTCAATTCTTGTAGTGGTACCGTCATTCTGCCCCATACCATATTTCAACAAAATTTCCAGACATGTGGCAATGGCATTCTTGAACAGCTGGAACTCCAAGATCTCCCAATCCTCAAGGTAGACACTTATGTTCTTCCTGCCCATGGGCAAAGACAATACCCTAGCAATGTGGCTCGTTTAACTTTTGACAGCTGTGAACTCCCATCCTCAGTTTATGTAGCAGGACATCGGTTACAAATTCGAAAGGTGATCCCTACACAGCAACAGTGTAGAAATTGCTGGCAATTTGGCCATCCAGCGAAAAATTGCAGATCTATAGCCGAATGCCCAGTCTGTGGTGCCGATGACCATTCTAATACGTCTTGCAATCGACCTCCCTCTTGCCTTAATTGTCATGAGGCTCACCCTTCATACTCTCGCCATTGCCAAGTCTACTTAAATGAGCAGGAAATCAGTTACCTCAAAGAGGCAGAAGGTCCCCCTTATGCCATGGCAGTTTCTCATCTCCGCCTCCAAGGGAGACTACCTCGTGTTTCTTATTCCCGTGTTTCAAAACGTCCCCCCACTTCTGGGGTCTCATCTTCTGCAGCCTCCTCTGTGGTTACCTCTCCCATAGTCACTCCTGTATCTAATTCTTTTGCTGTCCTGGGCTCAGACGTCCCTACTTCAACGCCTCAGTCTGTTCTCGCTTCTTCGTGTTCTCCCTCACAAGCCTCGGTATCGACGAGATCTCGTACGACACCTCCCAATCATCCCTCTACTTCTCAGAAGTCAAAAAAAGGTTCTTTAACCCCTCCTTCCCTTCTTCCACCTCCTCATTTTACCTTCCCTGTCTCTGTACCTGGTTCTTTCCCTCTCACTGGCTCTGTTGCAAGTGTAGAGATTCACCCTCCTCCTCATACTGTACCTTCCTCACCTGTTCCCTCTCAAGTTTCTTCCTCTTCTGCCACCTCCCAGGTTTCTGCCTCTTCTGTTCCCTTCCATGCTTCTTCTCCAGTTCCCTCCACCCTTTTGCTCCCCCCTACCTTGGTACAGTCCATTACAGTTCCAATCTTTACTCATCCTCCCCCTACCATCCCCAATATTGTCTCCCATATGACGTCTCTGAATTCTGAAACACATGAAGCAATCTATGAATATATTGCAGAGACCATACCATCAATGGACACTGATCCACCCTCTGTTCCTTCTCTCCTGTCCTCCATCTATGCAACTCCTTTCTTCACAGCGCACCGTTCCTTTGCTGCTTGAACGTTTTCCGCTGCCTCCACATGTGGACTTTTCTAACCCCTCTAGTCCATAGGAACCCTTACCTGCGGATTTCAGGTATCTTTATCGTTGCCAATCATGGCCTATTTACAGTGGAATATACGCGGCCTCAGGGGTAATCGGGGTGAGCTTCAGATGTTACTCTCCCAGTTTTCCCCTGTTGGTGTTTGCTTACAGGAACCAAAATTACACTCTGCTGTTATCTATCCCATCTCAGGCTATAATTTATTGTATTCTTCAGATCCTTTTCCTGATGGGACCTTTAATGAAGGTGCCCTTCTTCTACGCACTGATATTCCGTACCAACAGCTATTTGTTCGTGCTTCGCTGCATTATACAGCAGCCCGTATCTACTTGCATAGGTGGTATACACTCTGTTCTTTATCTCTCTCTCCTTCTCGGGCATTATCTATTCCGGATATTGCCTTTCTTGTTTCGTCATTACTGCCACCGCTTCTGTTACTTGGCGATTTTAATGCCCATCATTTCCTCTGGGGAGGTCTCACTGTGATTCCCATGGCATTCAGTTAGAGGCTTTTCTTGCTACCCACCCCCTCCATGTTTTAAATACAGGTACTCACACCCATATTGATCCTTGGACTCACACTCTCTCTTGCATCAATCTCTGTCTGCTCTTCCTCTGCAGCATTAGACTTCACCTGGCCTCTTCTCCCGGATTTACATGACAGCGATCATTTTCCAATCATTCTTACTTCCCCTTCATATTCACCACTTCTTTGTATCCCACGCTGGCAATTTGATCAGGCAAATTGGAACCTTTACTCACAACTAACTGTTTTCAGTGAGGTTCCTTCTTCGTCCTCCATTGATGAGCTTTTACACCTCTTCTCGTCCTCTGTTTTAATGGCAGCTTCTCATTCTATACCCCAAACTTCGGGCAGGCATTCTCAGAAATACGTACCTTGGTGGTCTCCTGCTTGTGCTCGTGCAGTACGTTTGAAACGCGCTGCATGGGCAGGTACCGGTACAATAGAGCCACGGAGAGACTTCTTGATTTTAAGCAGAAGTGTGCGCTCACCGTGTCATCCGTGATGCTAAACGCACTTGCTGGCGAGATTGTCTCCACCATCACCTCTGCTTCCTCTATGAGTGCAGTCTGGAAAAAAGTACGAAAACTGAGTGGTAAATATTCTCCTGACCCGGCTCCTGTTCTGCGGGTTGCCGGTGTTGATATAGCAAACCCACTAAATGTTGCCAATGAAATTGGTAATCATCTGGTCCATATTTCGCAGGGGCTTCGTCTATGCCCCTCGTTTCTTTCCTCAAAGTCTGCCAGAGAGTTAGCATCCTTGGACTTTTCTTCTCTCAGAGAAGAACAGTATAATGTGCCTTTTACACTTCAAGAACTGGAGGCAACACTCTCAGCTTGCCGATCATCGGCAGCTGGGCCCGATGACATTCATATTCGTATGCTACAACATTTACATCAGTCAGCCCTTGCAGTCCTATTACGCCTTTTCAATCTTATTTGGTCACAAGGAGTTCTTCCACAGCCGTGGAAATCTGCCATTGTTCTCCCTTTCCGCAAACCGGGTACTACGGGACATGAAGCCTCCCACTATCGTCCCATTGCTCTTACCAGTGCAGTTTGCAAAGTGATGGAACGCCTGGTAAATAGACGTTTAGGGTGGTATTTAGAGACACACAACAGTCTCTCCACTCGTCAATATGGCTTTTATAAGGGACATTCTACCATAGACCCCTTACTACGTTTGGATACATATGTTCGTAATGCCTTTGCGAATAACCACTCAGTTATTGCCATATTTTTTGACCTTGAGAAGGCATATGACACAACTTGGAGGTATAATATTTTGGCCCAAGCCCACTCCTTACGCCTCCGAGGCAATCTACCATCCTTCCTTAAGAACTTTTTAACTGACAGACATTTCCGTGTTTGGGTTAATAATGTACTCTCCCTGGACTTTATCCAAGCTGAAGGTGTCCCCCAGGGATATGTTCTGAGCACAACACTTTTTCTCCTTGCTATAAATGATTTGGCCTCTAGTCTTCCATCAAATATTTGGTCATCACTCTATGTTGATTACTTTGCTATTGCCTGTGCAGGCGCTGACTGTCACCTCATTACAGTTTCTCTCCAGCATGCGATCGACTGTGTTTCCAATTGGGCCACCACACATGGGTTTAAATTTTCCAGCACCAAAACTCACCAAATTACTTTCACTAGACGCTCTGTCATCTCCGATCATCCTTTGTACCTCTATGGCTCCCGTTTCCCTGAACGTGATACAGTCAGGTTTCTGGGCCTCCTCTTTGACCGTAGGTTATCCTGGAAACCTCACATTACCTCTCTGAAGGCAACTTGTCACAGCCGGCTGAACCTTCTTAAAACCCTTGCTCATCTTTCATGGGGAGCTGATCGTCGAACTCTCCTTCGCCTACATTCAACCCTCATTCTATCGAAACTTGATTATGGTGACCAGATCTATTCAGCAGCCTCTCCTGCTACTCTCTCTAGCCTTAACCCCATTCATCACCAAGGATTACGTTTATGCCTTGGTGCTTTTCGCTCTTTCCCTGTTTAGAGCCTCTATGCAAAAGCGAATGTTCCATCCTTATCCGATCGCTGTGATGCCCATTGCCTTCGCTACTATGTACACTCCCATGATCTCCGCAATCCTTCCATTTATAGAATGATCACTGATATTAGTAGACATTATTTGTTCGCCGCCCCTGTTTACTCCGTCCCTTATCTCTTTGCCTACATTCGCTCTTGTCTTCTCTTCAATTACCACCTTTCTATGTTCATGTAGCATCTCACTTTTCCCTACCCCTCTGGGAAGTTCCAGCTGTTCGAGTCTGTTCTTTCTCTCTCCCTTGCTCGAAAGCCCAACTGTCTACGGTCGCTTCCCGCTCTCTTTTTCTTGACCACTTCCACTCTCATTCTCATGCCATTGCAGTGTACACAGATGGCTCTAAGTCTTCTGATGGCATAGGAATCCCAGCAGTGTTTCCGGACAGCGTCGTACGAGGGCATTTACTATCTTCGGCTAGTATTTTTACTGCTGAATTGTATGCCATTCTTGCAGCACTTATCCGTATTGCATCTATGCCTGTGTCATCATTTGTGGTTGTCTCAGACTCCCTTAGTGCTTTACAGGCTATACAGAAATTTGATACACCTCATCCCTTAGTCCTCTGTATCCAACTATGGCTACGCCGCACCTTTACCAAGCATAAAGATATTGTTTTTTGTTGGGTCCCTGGTCATGCTGACGTACAGGGCAATGAACAGGCAGACACTGCTGCACGGTCAGCAGTACATGACCTACCAGTTTCATACAGAGGTATTCCATTTACGGACTATTTTGCTGCAATACCTACCCACCTTCACACCCATTGGCAACAACATTGGTCTACTATGCTCGGTAACAAACTTCAATCTATTAAACCGAGTATAGGTTACTGGCCGTCTTCTTGTCACCAGTGTCGAGGTTGGGAGACTACTTTCTCCCGTCTTCGCATTGGCCATACTCGTCTTACTCATGGATATCTCATGGAGAGGCGCCCTGCTCCTCTCTGTGAGAATTGTCAGGTTCCATTATCAGTCAGCCACATTCTGTCAGACTGCCCACTTTATCAACGAGCACGCAGAATTTACCTCCGTCGTCTTCACTCCGCTGCTCTCTCTTTACCTTCCCTTCTCGCTGATGGACCCACCTTTCATCCGGACTTTCTCATTGACTTATTGACAACAACTGACTGACTTCACAAACTCTGATACCTTCAGCCCTTTCTACCTCAATCTCTTGCTACCCTCTACCCCTGCACTATCCCCTGCCCCGCTGTTTTCTGTAACCTACTGATCATCCCTCTCCCCTTTCTGCCGCCCAATACCCTCGCTTCCTTCCCTACCCTGCAGCGCTGTATAGCCCTTGTGGCTTAGCGCTTCTTTTTTATTGTAATAATATAATAATCACCACCTGCTGCAAGTGAACCGGTCCCTCACCACCTGCTGCAAGTGAACCAGTCCCTCACCACCTGCTGCAAGCGAACCAGTCCCTCACCACCTGCTGCAAGCGAACCAGTCCCTCACCACCTGCTGCAAGCGAACCAGTCCCTCACCACCTGCTGCAAGTCAACCAGTCCCTCACCACCTGCTGCAAGTGAACCACTCCCTCACCACCTGCTGCAAGTGAAGTAGTCCCTCACCACCTGCTTCAAGTGAACCAGTCCCTCACCACCTGCTGCAAGTGAACCAGTCCCTCACCACATGCTGCAAGTGAACCAGTCCCTCGCCACCTGCTACAAGTGAACCAGTCCCTCTCCACATGCTGCAAGTGAACCAGTCCCTCACCACCTGCTGCAAGTGAACCAGTTCCTCACCACATGCTGCAAGTGAACCAGTCCCTCGCCACATGCTGCAAGTGAACCAGTAACTCACCACCTGCTTCAAGAACCACCTAGGTTAACCAGTCCTTCCCCTGCTTCGAGAACCTCCTAGGTTAACCAGTACCTCACCACCTGCTTCAAGAACCTCCCAGGTTAACCAGTCGCTCACCATCTGCTTCACGAACCTCCCAGGTTAACCAGTCGCTCACCATCTGCTTCACGAACCTCCCAGGTTAACCAGTCCCTCACCACCTGCTTCAAGAACCTCCCAGGTTAACCAGTCCCTCACCACCTGCTTCAAGAACCTCCCAGGTTAACCAGTCCCTCACCACCTGCTTCAAGAACCTCCCAGGTTAACCAATCCCTCACCACCTGCTTCAAGAACCACCCAGGCTAACCAATCCCTCACCACCTGCTTCAGGAACCACCCAGGTTAACCAGTCCCTCATCAACTGCTTCAAGAACCACCCAGGTTAACCAGTCCCTCACCACCTGCTTCAGGAACCACCCAAGTTAAGCAGTCCCTCACCACCTGCTTCAGGAACCACCCAGGTTAATCAGTCCTTCACCACCTGCTTCAGGAACCACCGAGGTTAATCAGTCCCTCACCACCTGCTTCAGGAACCACCGAGGTTAATCAGTCCCTCACCACCTGCTTCAGGAACCACCGAGGTTAATTAGTCCCTCACCACCTACTTCACGAAACTCCCAGGTTAACCAGTTCCTCACCACCTGCTTCAAGAACCACCCAGATTAACCAGTCCCTTACTACCTGCTTCAAGAACCTCCCAGGTTAACCAGTCCCTCACCACCTGTTTCAGGAACCACCCAGGTTCATCAGTCCCTCACCACCTGCTTCAGGAACCACCCAGGTTAATCAGTCCCTCACCACCTGCTTCAATAACTACCCTGGTTAATGAGTCCCTCACCACCTGCTTCAAGAACCACCCAGGTTAATCAGTCCCTCACCACCTGCTTCAAAAAATACCCAGGTTAATCAGTCCTCACCTCCTGCTTCAGGAACCACCCAGGTTAATCAGTCCCTAACCACCTGCTTCAAGAACCATCCAGGTTAATCAGTCCCTCACCACCTGCTTCAAGAACCACCCAGGTTAATCAGTCCCTCACCACCTGCTTCAAGAACCACCCAGGTTAATCAGTCCCTCACCACCTGCTTCAAGAACCACCCAGGTTAATCAGTCCCTCACCACCTGCTTCAAGAACCACCCAGGTTAATCAGTCCCTCACCACCTGCTTCAAGAACCACCCAGGTTAATCAGTCCCTCACCACCTGCTTCAAGAACCACCCAGGTTAATCAGTCCCTCACCACCTGCTTCAAGAACCACCCAGGTTAATCAGTCCCTCACCACCTGCTTCAAGAACCACCCAGGTTAATCAGTCCCTCACCACCTGCTTCAAGAACCACCCAGGTTAATCAGTCCCTCACCACCTGCTTCAAGAACCACCCAGGTTCATCAGTCCCTCACCACCTGCTTTACAAGATGAGACTGAACACGGATCAAAAAGACCGTATAATAACATCACATGAAAACTGCTGGACTTATACACAACATTGTCTGGAGTACATAAGAACATAAGAAAGGAAGATCACTGCAGCAGGCCTGTTGGCCCATACTAAGCCGGTCCTTTGCAATCCATCCCACTAACAAAACATTTGCCCAACCCAATTTTCAATGCTACTCAAGAAATAATTTCTGATAACTCTATCCACTCATTTGCAAGTCCCAATCAAATCCAACCCCTCTCACTCATATATTTATCCAACCTAAATTTGAAACTACCCAAAGTCCCAGCCTCAATAACCAAACTAGGCAGACTGTTCCACTCATCAACTACCCTATTTCCAAACCAGTACTTTCCTATGTCCTTTCTAAATCTAAACTTGTCTAATTTAAATCCATTACTGCGGGTTCTCTCTTGGAGAGACATCCTCAAGATCTTATTAATATCCCCTTTATTAATACCTATCTTCCACTTGTACACTTCGATCATGTCTCTCCTCGTTCTTCGTCTAACAAGTGAATGTAATTTAAGACTCTTCAATCTTTCTTCATAGGGAAGATTTCTAATGCTATGTATTAATTTAGTCATTCTACGCTGAATGTTTTCTAACGAATTCATGTCCATTCTGTAATATGGAGACCAGAACTGAGCTGCATAATCTAGGTGAGGCCTTACTAATGATGTATAAAGCTGCAGTATGAGCTCTGGACTTCTGTTCCTTGCACTTCTTGATATAAATCCCAATAATCTATTTGCCTTATTACGTATGCTTAGGCACTGCTGTCTTGGTTTAAGGTTGCTGCTTACCATAACCCCCAAGTCCTTTTCGCAATCTGTATGGCTAAGATCTACATTATTTAACTTATAAGTGCTAGGGTTATGGGCACTCCCAAGCTTCAGAACCTTGCATTTATCTACATTGAACTGCATCTGCCACTTTTCTGACCAAGAATAGAGTTTGTCTAAATCCTCCTGAAGTTCCCTAACATCTACGTTTGAATCAATTATCCTACCTATCTTTGTGTCATCGGCGAATTTGTTCATATCACTAGTAATACCCTCATCAAGGTCATTGATATATATTATAAGCAACAACGGGCCTAAGACTGATCCCTGTGGTACGCCACTTGTTACAGATCCTCACCCGGATTTAGCCCCATTTATGGACACTGCTTCCTGTCTGTGAGCCATGACTCGATCCACGAGAGCACTTTTCCCCCAATGCCATGAGCTGCCACTTTCTTTAACAGTCTTTGGTGCGGAACTCTATCAAACGCCTTACTAAAATCTAAGTAAATAATATCAAATTCTTTATCGTGATCAACAGCCTCAAAAGCTTTACTGAAGAAAGTTAATAAATTAGACAAGAACGGCCTCTCGTGAATCCATGCTGAGTATCATTAATCAAGCTATGCTTATCGAGACGGCTTCTTATAATCTCAGCTATCATTGACTCTAGTAATTTGCCTACAATTGAGGTCAGGCTTATTGGGCGGTAATTTGACGGTAACGAATTGTCCCCTGCTTTAAAAATAGGAATTACATTAGCCATCTTCCACATATCAGACACTACACCTGTTTGAAGAGATAAATTAAAAATATTAGTTAATGGTTCACAGAGTTCCATTTTGCATTCCTTAAGAACCCTTGAAAAAAACTTATCAGGACCCGGCGACTTATTTTGCTTCAGTCTGTCTATCTGCTTCACAACCATTTCACTAGTGACTATGATATTGCATAATTTATCGTCTTCAGGCCCACTATAAAAATTTATTACTGGGATATTGTTAGTGTCCTGAGTGAAAACTGAGAGAAAATAATTATTAAGAATAGAGCACATTTCATTCTCCTTGTCAGTAAGATGCCCAGAACTATCTTTAAGGGGACCTATCTTATCTCTAACTTTTGTTCTATATACCTGAAAAAAACTTTTCGGGTTAGTTTTCGATTCCCTAGGAACTTTAATTTCATAGTCCCATTTAGCTTTCCGTATCCCCTTTTTAATGTTCCTCTTAATGCCAGTATAATGATTCATAAGATGACCCTCATCTCTTTTGATGCGCCTATAAATTCCTTTTTTCTGGCCTAAAAGATATTTGAGACTATTATTCATCCATTTTGGGTCATTTCTATTCGATCTAATTTCTTTATACGGGATAAATGTTCTCTGGGCAGCATTTATAGTGTCTAGAAAACTCTCGTATTGATTGCCCTCTTCGTTACCCCAGTCAACAGATGATAAGTGTTCTCTAAGCCCATCGTAATCTGCTAAGCGAAAATCTGGGACTGTTACTGAGTTATTCCTAATATCATACTTCCATTCAATGCTAAAGGTAATTGATTTGTGGTCACTTGTACCAAGTTCCTCTGAAATTTCTAAATTATTAACAAGTGATTCCTTGTTTGCCAGAACCAAGTCAAGCAGGTTATTACCCCTTGTAGGTTCTGTCACAAACTGCTTCAAAAAACAATTCTGCACTACTTCTAAAAAGTCATTAGATTCTAAATTCCCTGTCAAAAAATTCCAGTCAATCTGACAAAAGTTAGTGTCTCCTAGAATCACAACGTTGTCGTGCCTTGTGGCCTTAACAGTTTCCTCCCACAGTAGTCTTCCTTGGTCTCTATCCAAGTTTGGGGGACGGTATATCACACCTAAAATCAATTTTTTATGCCCCTCTGAAAATTCTATCCAAACAGACTCAGTATGTGTTTCGGACTTTATACCAGTTTTTATGCAACAATTGAAATGATCTCGGACAGAGAGTACCACCCCACCCCCCTTTCCGATATTTCTGTCTACTTGGAACAATTTAAAACCCTGAATGTGAGATTCAGCAGGCATGTCCCTATTTTTCATATTATACCACGTCTCAGTTATGGCAAAAACATCAATGTTACCCGCACTTGCAACTAATCTCAATTCGTCCATCTTATTTCTCGCACTACGACTGTTAGTATAATATATTTTCAGAAACCCTCCCTTCTCTTTTTTCTTCCTGCTAATTACTGTTCCTCCATTATGCCTGTTACTCTCCTTATCACCTAATGCCACTGGCTTTCCTATATTCACCAATAATTCTTCCTCATTCTTCCTATAACTGGTTTCCTTAAAACTCACACTGTCGCTACACTCAGAATACCTTGACTTTACACGAAAACCCGTACCACTATCTATTTCTAGTTTAAAGACCTAACAGCTCCCTCCACTGCGTTAGCCAGTGCTCCTACCCCAAACCTAGATAAGTGAACCCCATCCCTGGCATACATGTCATTTCTGCCATAGAAGAGGTCCCAGTTGTCTATGAATGTCACTGCATTTTCCTTACAGTGTTTGTCCAGCCAGCAGTTGACACCAATTGCCCTGGACAACCATTCATTTCCAACTCCTCTCCTGGGCAAAATGCCACAGATCACAGGTCTCCCACCTTTCTTCCTAATTATCTCTATTGCTGTCCTATACCTGCTAATCAGGTCTTCACTCCTATGTCTGCCAACATCGTTGCCTCCCGCACTGAGGCAGATAATAGGATTGCTCCCATTACCTTTCATGATGTCGTCCAGACGGCTAACGATATCCCCCATCCCAGCCCCAGGAAAACATACCCTCTGCCTCCTCTTCCTGTCCCTAAGACAAAATGCCCTATCCATAAATTTCACTTGACTGTCCCCAACTAAAACAATGTTCTTACCTTCACTGGTGGAGTTCGTAGAGACGTTTTCGATGGTCTTCGTTTGTGTTTTAAGGGATGTCGACTCACTCTCCTCTGTCAATGATTCCTTGGTACTCATAGCGACGTTTCCAGTAGACAACACACATTCGTCTGGTAACACTGAAAATGGGTTGGAAGTCTCCACAGCAGTCTTCTGGATCTTCGTTGTTTCCGCCACTCCAACAGTCTTCTTGATTTTGAGCTTCGTTCCATGTTGGCCGGTCACTGACCAGGTTCCTCTCTTGACCTGAGGACTCACAACAGGAAGATTAGTTCGAATCCTCTTGTTTTCCTCCATCAGTCGCCGTATTTCAAGCTCAGCAATCCTAAGCTCCTCTTTTAGCTGCTGGTAGAGTTGCTCAAGAGAGGACATCTTAGACAGATTCGCGGAGAACACACTGGACAGATCTTCACAGAGCTAAGTACAGGTCACCACTGGAGTATACCTGGAGAGGGTTTCGGGGGTCATATATATATATATATATATATATATATATATATATATATATATATATATATATATATATATATATTATATTATATATATATAATATATATATAAATATATATATATATATATATATATTATATTATATATATATATATATATATATATATATATATATATATATATATATATATATATATATATATATATTATATTATATATAAAATATATATATATATATATATATATTATATATTATATATATATATATATATATATATATATATATATATATATATATTATATATATAATATATATATATATATATATATATATATAATATAATATATTATATATATATATATATATAATTTTTATTAATTTATTCTTTTCTAAATCTAGTGTATGTTAAGCCGTGACGTAATTGTTGAGAAAGTCTGCAAAGACTTGCGGAAGTTGAGATTAATGAGAAACAAAGTTCAATTTTCAGAAATGTAAGAAAGTTTCAGCCTCAAGCAATATACTGAGGCCCTCTGGTGGCGCCATCTTAAAACTGTTGACTGACTCCTTTTTTTTCACCTTCCTGGAAGGTTTTCATTAATAGCTTGAGAACGCCCGTCCATTTCTCTTCAGGTTTTCATTTTAAGCTGCCCCTCGGGGGGGCTTTCCACTCACAGGCTCTGTTATTAGTGTCCATGTAATAACTTGAATACGCATTTTCTGATCGGGTTCAAACTTCCAGTGCTGACGTATTTTACCAAGAGGAAGGTTTGGGTTGTTATTGCAGTATATGGGTGTCAATTTACCAATTTTATTTTTAAATTATTAGGTATTTTTCCCATGAAATTACCTCATGTCAATGGTGCAGTCTTGTTTATTATATAACACTAGTTCCCAACCTTTTAATATAGAAAAGCCAATTTGAAAAGCCAAATTTAAAGGAGGGTCGCATTTGTAATTATTTATCGATGAATAATATTTTGAAATTTGTTTGGCACCGCAGTGTGTAACCTACAAAAAAGTGAATTGATAATTTCATGTGGGGGCCCCGCACCATTTCCTAAAAGGAAACCAAACGTGCGGTCCTTGGGCCGCACGTGGAAATTTGTTACCATCCTTTGTGGATCTCTTCGTCCATTAGTCTGGTGTCACGTGACGGGCCCCACCAGCTAGGTCGTGCCCGGGAAGCATTACTTGGGCCCAACAGACGTAGGGGATGACGGGACTCCGTCTTTGTAAACAATTTAAAATCATTAATATGTAATGTATCTTATAAGAAGAGTTCCATCATTTTTAGGTCATATAGAAGCAAGTTACTAACATGGTTAGTGTATTAAGATTTGTTGGCAATAACTGAAAAATGCCTCTTCGAATAAGCTTCAAACTTTTAAAACGCTCGTGTTTTACTTTGAGGAAAACTTGGATTGGTTTTGGGCTGCGTAGGTGCCACTTTAATAATTTTCCTGAAGATATTGAGGAAAACCATGAAGTTTGTATCCATGAAGTAACTAGTGAACGTCTCACGAAATGGTATTAACACGACTGAAAACAAACCAGGAGACTAGTGGGATTTAAACCCATGGCCAGTGAGTCATAAAACTGGCCCTGGAGTTTGCGACTCACTCACCATGGATTCAACCCCCACCCATTCCGTGGTTTAATATATTTTCTGATCGTCTTAAAACCTTTATCATTGATGTTTCTTATTGATAAAAGGATCTGCATTGTTATTAGGCCAATTTGCCAGGTTATATTTCAACCTCCGAGAGTTAGTAACCTGTCGCTGCTGACGAAAATACTCTGCCAGTTTCTGAAAATAAAATCTTTGAAGATTTGTAAAAGCAATTTTATTTTAAAAATGAGAAAACATAAAAATTTAAAAAATAAAAAATTCATTTTATTTGTAAGTTTTAAAATAGGTTCTCCATGAAGTATAGATATTTTTTACACGCACTTGGTAGGCTGGCGGAGGTGTTGTGATGATAGTGTTGTTACTGGTGTTGTGATGATAGTGTTGTTACTGGTGTTGTGATGATAGTGTTGTTACTGGTGTTGTGATGATAGTGTTGTTACTGGTGTTGTGATGATAGTGTTGTTACTGGTGTTGTGATGATAGTGTTGTTACTGGTGTTGTGATGATAGTGTTTTACTGGTGTTTTTGATGATAGTGTTGTTACTGGTGTTGTGATGATAGTGTTGTTACCCGGTGTTGTGATGATAGTGTTGTTACTGGTGTATGTGATGATAGTGTTGTTACTGGTGGTGTGATGATAGTGTTGTTACTGGTGTTGTGATGAAGTGTTACGGTGTTGTGATGATAGTGTTACTGGGGATGTTGATGAAGTGTTGTTACTTTGGGGGTTGTGATGATAGTGTTGTTACTGGGGTTGTGATGATAGTGTTGTTTTCTGTGTTTGTGATGATAGTGTTGTTACTGGTGTTGTGATGATAGTGTTGTTACTGGTGTTGTGATGATAGTGGTTTTTTACTGGTGTTGTGATGAGTAGTGTTACTGGTGTTGTGAGATATGTAAATGTGTTGTGATGATAGTGTTGTTACGGTGTTTGATGATAGTGTTGTTACTGTGTTGGTATGATAGTGTTGTTACTGGTGTTGTGATGATAGTGTTTTTACTGGGTTGGATAGTGTTACTGGGGTTGGATGATAGTGTTGTTACTGGTGTTGTGATGATAGTGTTGTTACTGGTGTTGTGATGATAGTGTTTTTTAACTGGTGTTTGATGATAGTGTTGTTACTGGTGTTGTGATGATAGTGTTGTTACTGGTGTTGTGATGATAGGTTACTGGGTTGTATGATATTTTTACTGGTGTTGTGATGAAGTGGTTTTTTTACTGGTGTTGTGGGTATAGTGTTGTTACTGGGGTTGTGATGATATGTTGTACTGGTGTTGTGATTTATAGTGTTTTTTACTGGTGTTGTGAAAGTGTTGTTACTGTGTTGTGATAGTGGGTTTCTGTGTTGTGATGATAGTGTTGTTACTGGTGTTGTGAATGATAGTGTTACTGGTGTTGTGAATGATAGTGTTGTTACTGGTGTTGTGATGATAGTTTTTACTGGTGTTGTGATGATAGTGTTTTTTACTGGTGTTGGATGATAGTGTTTTTACTGGTGTTGTGATGATAGTGTTACTGGGGTTGTGATGATAGTGTTGTTAAATGGTATTGTGATGATAGTGTTGTTACTGGTGTTGTTTATGATAGTGTTGTTACGGTGTTTTGATGATAGGTTAGTTACTGTGTTTGATGATAGTGTTTGTTACTGGTGTTGTGAAAGATAGTGTTGTTAAAATGGTTTGTGATGATAGTGTTGTTTTCTGGTGTTGTGATGATAGTGTTGTTACTGGGTTTTGTGAGATAGTGTTCTTACTGGTGTTATAGTGTTACTGGTGTTTTGAAGATAGTGTTGTTACTGGTGTTGTGATGATAGTATTGTTACTGGTGTTGTGATGATAGTGTTGTCACTGGTGTTGTGATGATAGTGTTGTCACTGGTGTTGTGATAGTGTTGTTACTGGTGTTGTGATGATAGTGTTACTGATGTTGTGATGATAGTTTGTTACAGGTTTTTGTGATGATAGTGTTGTACTGGTGTTGTGATATAGTGTTACGGAATGTTGATGATAGTGTTGTTACTGGGGTTGTGATGATAGTGTTACTGATTTTGTGATGATAGTGTTGTTACTGGTATTGTGAAGATAGTGTTATTATTGGTTTGTGATGGGCCGTGTTGTTACTGGGTTGTGATGATTAGTGTTGTTACTGGTGTTGTATGACAGTGTTGTTACTTTGGGGTTGTGATGATAGTGTTGTTACTGGTGTTGTGAGATAGTGGTTGTTACTGGGGTTTGATGATAGTGTTGTTACTGGGGTTGTGATGATAGTGTTGTTACTGGTGTTTTGATGATAGTGTTGTTACTGGTGTTGTGATGATAGTGTTGTTAACTGGGTTGGAGATAGTGTTGTTACTGGTGTTGTGATGATAGTGTTGTTACTGGTGTTGTGATGATAGTGTTACTGGTGTTGTGATGATAGTGTTACTGGTGTTGTGATGATAGTGTTGTTACTGGTGTTGTGATGATAGTGTTGTTTTCTGGTGTTGTGATGATATGTTGTTACTGGTGTTTGATGATAGTGTTGTTACTGGTGTGTGATGAAAAGTGGTTTCTGGTGTTTTTTGATGATAGTGTTACTGGGGGTTTTGTGATAGTGTTGTTACTGGTGTTGTGATGAAGTGTTGTTACTGGTTTTGTGTGATAGTGTTTTTACTGGTGTTGTGAATGAATGTTTGTTACTGGTGTTGTGATAGTGTTTTCGGTGTTGTGATGATAGTGTTGTACTGGGTTGATGATAGTGTTGTTACTGGTGTTGTGATGATAAATGTTGTTACTGGTTTTTGATGATAGTTGTTGTTACTGGTGTTGTGATGATAGTGTTTTACGGTGTGTGATAAGTGTTACTGGGGTTTGTGAGTTGTTACGGTGTTTGTGATGATAGGTTGTTACTGGGGTTGTGATATAGTGTTGTTACTGGTGTTGTTTATGATAGTGTTGTTACTGTGTTGAGATGAAAGTGGTTGTTACTGGTGTTGTGAGATTAGTGTTGTTACGGTGTTGTAAGATAGTGTTGTTACTGTGTTGTGATAGTGTTTACTGGTGTTGTGATGATAGTGTTTTTACGGTGTTGTGAGAAAAGGTTGTTACTGGGTTGTGATGATATAGTGTTGTTCTGGGGTTTGAATTGTTACTGGTGTTTGATAGTGTTGTTACTGGGTTTGTGATGATATGTGTTACTGGTTTTGTGATGATAGTGTTACTGTGTTGTGAAAGATAGTGTTGTTTTCTGGGATTGTGTGATAGTGTTACTGTGTTTGTGTCTGATTTTGTGATGTTTGTTGTAATGGTGTGGATGATAGGTTGTTACTGGTGTTTTTTGATAGATAGTGTTGTTACTGGTGTTGTGATGATAGTTTTTATGTTATTTTCTGGGTTGTGATGATAGTGTTGTTACTGGGGTTTTTTGAGATGTAATTGTTACTGTGTTGTATGATCGTGTTGTACGGTGTGTATATAGTGTTTTCACTGGTGTTGTGATAGTGTTTTTACCCGGGTTTGATGATGATATGTTTACTGGTTTGATGATAGTGTTGTTATGGGTTTGATAGTGTACTTTGGGGTTGTGATGATAGTGTTTACTGGTTTTATGATAGTGTTGTTACTGGTGTTGTGATGATAGTGTTACTGATGTGTTGTGATGATAGTGTTGTTACTTTGGGTTTGTGATGATGTTTATTATTGGGTTTTTATACAGGTGTTACGTTTGTGATGATAGTGTTTTATGGTTGTGATGACAGTGTTGTTACTGGTGTTGTGATGATAGGTTTGTTACTGGTTTGTGATGAAGTGTTTGTTACTGGTTATGTGATGATATGTTGTTACTGGTTTTGTTGATGATAGTGTTGTTACTGGGGTTGTGATGATAGTGTGTTTCTGGTGTTTGATGATGTGTTGTTACTGGTGTTTTGATGATAGTGTTGTTACTGGTGTTGTGAAGTAGTGTTGTTACTGGTGTTGTGATGATGTATGTTACGGTGTTGTGATGATAGTGTTGTTAAATGTGTTGTGATAGAAGGTTGTTACTGGTGTGATGAGTGTTTTTATGGTGTTGTGTGATAGGTTGTTACTGGTGTTTGATGATAGTGTTGTTACTGGTGTTGTGATGATGGGGTTGTTACTGTGTTGTGATGAAGGTTGTTACTGGTGTTGTGATGATAGGGGTTTGTTACTGGGGTTGTGATGAAGTGTTGTTACTGGGGTTAAATGACAGTGTTTTTTACGGTGTGTGATGATAGTGTTGTTACTGGTGTTGGATGATAGTGTTGTTAATGGTGTTAGATTACGTGTTAGTTACTGGTGTGATTGAAAGTTTTTACTGGTTGTAAGATAGTGTTTTACTGTGTTGTGATGAATAAGTTATTGTTGATTAGTATTGTATGGGGTTGTGATGAAGTGTTTTTTGGTTTACTGGTGTTGTAATGATAAGTTTGTTACTGGTGTTGTGATGATAGTGTTGTTACTGGTGTTTTGATGATAATTTGTTACTGGTGTTGTGATGATTAAGTGTTGTTACTGGTGTAGATGAATGTTGTTTTCTGGTGTTTGATGAAAGGTGTTTACTGGTGTGAATGAACGTAGATGTTATTGTTGGGTGATGGGGTTGTTAAATGTGTTTTATATATGTTACTGTGTTGTGATGATAGGGGTTTTTACTTGTGTTTTTGATAAATGTGTTACGGTGTTGTGATGATAGTGTTATTATTGTGTTTGTAAAAGTGTTTTTACTGGGGTTTTGATGATAGTGTGATACTGGTTTGTAGAAGTGTTGTTACTGGTTTGGATGAAGTGTTTAAATGGTGTTGGATGCATTTTTGTCACTGGTGTTGTGATACAGTTTTTTCACTGGTGTTTTTGAATTTTTTTTTTAAGTGTTTACGGTTGTAAACATGTATACATAGATGGACTATGATAATGTCGCTACTTTGATTTTCTTGTGTTTCTGATAAATATTTTTAGTGTTTCGCAGGGTTACTTCAGTTCCTGGCCCCACCTAAGGGGTGTTCTCTGCCCTGGTCTTTTCCGAGTGTGTTACCTAAAGGTACACATAATTAACATGTGATGTAAAAATCAACAATAATAAAATATTAAATGCATTAGTGTTGATGTTAAGCTCTTGGGCCTCCTTAAGCTGTTGCTTCCCAGCTGGACATCATAGGAGGATTGAGCTATGCCTCTTATTCTCTTTAAGAAAGTTGGTCTTGTTTCTCAGCTTCTTAAGGATTTCAAAGTTATAGCTACTGGGTGTGTTGCGTGCACTGAGGTACACACAGCTGGATTTATGGGATACGCTGAATATATTTCTGGGATCTTGCAGCTACCGGAACTCGTCTAGTTCCTGCAACTGCAGCTTCTTGGGAGGCAAAGAAGAAGTTTCAAGGAAGATAATTCCCAAAGTTCCGTCTTGAAGGAGAGTTCTCTAGAAAGTTAGAGAGAGAGAGAGAGAGAGAGAGAGAGAGAGAGAGAGAGAGAGAGAGAGAGAGAGAGAGAGAGAGAGAGAGAGAAAAGGCTAGGTTCACAATTACACTGAAAACTAGGTTCACACTTACACTGAAGACTAGGTTCACACTTACACTGAAGACTAGGTTCACACTTACACTGAAGACTAGGTTCACACTTACACTGAACACTAGGTTCACACTTACACTGAAGACTAGGTTCACACTTACACTGAACACTAGGTTCACACTTACACTGAACACTAGGTTCACACTTACACTGAACACTAGGTTCACACTTACACTGAACACTAGGTTCACACTTACACTGAAGACTAGGTTCACACTAACACTGAAGACTAGGTTCACACTAACACTGAACACTAGGTTCACACTAACACTGAAGACTAGGTTCACACTAACACTGAACACTAGGTTCACACTAACACTGAAGACTAGTTCACACTAACACTGAACACTAGGTTCACACTTACACTGAAGACTAGGTTCACACTAACACTGAACACTAGGTTCACACTTACACTGAACACTAGGTGCACACTAACACTGAAGACTAGGTTCACACTAACACTGAACACTAGGTTCACACTAACACTGAAGACTAGGTTCACACTAACACTGAACACTAGGTTCACACTTACACTGAAGACTAGGTTCACACTAACACTGAACACTAGGTTCACACTAACACTGAAGACTAGGTTCACACTAACACTGAACACTAGGTTCACACCAACACTGAAGACTAGGTTCACACTAACACTGAACACTAGGTTCACACTTACACTGAAGACTAGGTTCACACTTACACTGAAGACTAGGTTCACATTAACACTGAACACTAGGTTCACACTAACACTGAAGACTAGGTTCACACTAACACTGAACACTAGGTTCACACTTACACTGAAGAACTAGGTTCACACTAACACATGAACACTAGGTTCACACTTACACTGAAGACTAGTTCACACTTACATTGAAGACTAGTTCACACTTACACTGAAGACTAGGTTCACACTTACACTGAAGACTAGTTCACACTTACACTGAGACTAGGTTCACACTTACACTGAAGACTAGGTTCACACTTACACTGAAGACTAGGTTCACACTAACACTGAACACTAGGTTCACACTAACACTGAAGACTAGGTTCACACTTACACTGAAGACTAGGTTCACACTTACATTGAAGACTAGGTTCACACTTACACTGAAGACTAGGTTCACACTTACACTGAAGACTAGGTTCACACTTACACTGAAGACTAGGTTCACACTAACACTGAACACTAGGTTCACACTAACACTGAACACTAGGTTCACACTTACACTGAAGACTAGGTTCACACTTACACTGAACACTAGGTTCACACTAACACTGAACACTAGGTTCACACTTACACTGAAGACTAGGTTCACACTTACACTGAAGACTAGGTTCACACTTACACTGAAGACTAGGTTCACACTTACACTGAAGACTAGGTTCACACTAACACTGAACACTAGGTTCACACTAACACTGAACACTAGGTTCACACTTACACTGAAGACTAGGTTCACACTTACACTGAACACTAGGTTCACACTAACACTGAACACTAGGTTCACACTTACACTGAAGACTAGGTTCACACTTACACTGAAGACTAGGTTCACACTTACACTGAAGACTAGGTTCACACTAACACTGAACACTAGGTTCACACTTACACTGAAGACTAGGTTCACACTAACACTGAACACTAGGTTCACACTTACACTGAAGACTAGGTTCACACTAACACTGAACACTAGGTTCACACTTACACTGAAGACTAGGTTCACACTTACACTGAAGACTAGGTTCACACTACACTGAACACTATGTTCACACTAACACTGAAGACTAGGTTCACACTTACACTGAAGACTAGTTCACACTTACACTGAAGACTAGGTTCACACTACACGAAGACTAGTTCACACTAACACTGAACACTAGGTTCACACTAACACTGAAGACTAGGTTCACACTTACACTGAAGACTAGGTTCACACTAACACTGAAGACTAGGTTCACACTAACACTGAAGACTAGGTTCACACTTACACTGAACACAGGTCACACTAACACTGAAGACTAGGTTCACACTAACACTGAACACTAGGTTCACACTAACACTGAAGACTAGGATTCACACTAACACTGAACACTAGGTTCACACTAACACATGAAGACTAGGTTCACACTAACACTGAACACTAGGTTCACACTAACACTGAAGACTAGGTTCACACTAACACTGAACACTAGGTTCACACTAACACTGAAGACTAGTTCACACTAACACTGAACACTAGGTTCACCTTACACTGAACACTAGTTCACACTAACACTGAACACTAGGTTCACACTAACACTGAACACTAGGTTCACACTAACACTGAACACTAGGTTCACACTAACACTGAAGACTAGGTTCACACTAACACTGAAGACTAGGTTCACACTAACACTGAACACTAGGTTCACACTAACACTGAAGACTAGGTTCACACTAACACTGAAGACTAGGTTCACACTAACACTGAAGACTAGGTTCACACTAACACTGAACACTAGGTTCACACTTACACTGAAGACTAGGTTCACACTAACACTGAACACTAGGTTCACACTTACACTGAAGACTAGGTTCACACTAACACTGAACACTAGGTTCACACTAACACTGAAGACTAGGTTCACACTAACACTGAAGACTAGGTTCACACTTACACTGAAGACTAGGTTCACACTAACACTGAACACTAGGTTCACACTAACACTGAAGACTAGGTTCACACTAACACTGAACACTAGGTTCACACTTACACTGAAGATTTTAAGATTCACCCACTATGGGTGGGTGAATCTTACCATTCTGTGATTTGATCAGAAGATCTCGCATTCTGGGATCACATCAGCTATTGCTGACGCTGGATAACTAGAACTTTCAATACAAGAGACATTGAGCTAGTGATGACACTTGTCACTTGTTCTCTGCAGGCTGAAATACTGCTGAGGAAGAGTTAGACGCATCTTTTGTATAAAATTCTACATTCTTCACGTTATGTCCTTTTATACTGTATTGATAAAGTTACTGATTGTCGAAACATTTACAAATAAAGATACCCAGATGTTGCACAAGTGTCTAATTCTTCATCTTGTCGGTATTGTGTACTATTCATGTAGAACGTGTCAAACACTGCAGTAGCATGGAATCTTGATGCAGAGAACATCTCCACAACCTTGCTTGCTCCTGGCTCATCCCTCGGGTATCACCTACTTCCACTGGGAAATCCCGCCTACCACTGACAATACCTTCTGCTGCACGTTTTTCACATGACGCCAGTATGTAAGCACCAAGCTTCGTGCCTCTGCTTCAGATTCCTCAAGACTACGGTGATCTTCACCAACTTCAAAGCTGATGGACTGATTACCTCATCTTTTGTATATAATTTTACAGTCTTCACATTATGCCCTTGATAAAGTCATTTGTTGGCGAAACGTCTACAGATAAAGTTACTCAGATGTAATCCTTCACCTTGTCGGTACTGTATACCATTCATGAAATACTGCTGTAAATTAACGTCCCTCTGAACTACTGGGAACACATGTATTCAACTGTATTCCTTGGAATATAGGCGAGAAAGGTACATCAAGTCCCAGATTTGCTCATTGAAATCGCTCCATATGAAAACAAGAGACTTGGCAGACGGTGCAGAGCACATCCAATAGAAAATAAAGATCACGACAAGTACACTTAAAAGAGAACTTGATAAGTGTCAGAGGTTCCCGACTTTTCAACGCCCTTCTTGCATAATGGGAATTACGATAAAACTTCTGGCTACCTTGAAGAGAGAGCTTGGCAAGTTCATGAGACCAGTTCGTGACCAGCTGGGTATTGGTTCATACAACAGACTACGTGCGGCCAACATTAAGAGGCCAGGTCGGTGACCTGGCAGCGGGGATAAAGACCCCCCTGGAAACATCCCTTAGGTATCCCTCAAGCAAAAAGTGAATTGAGTGATATAAGACGAAAGATTGTAGAGGGTCTTCACAACAGACTGACTAATCTTCAAGTATCAGACGATTACCGTAGCCGTTCGACAACCACATCCAGGATAACATGTTATCTGCAGTTATCACAAATGTACACCAAGGAAGAGGTAGACCAGTTGGTTAATTATTACCGTCGTGGAGACGTCAGGACAATACTATTGCAATACAAATAACTGCGATTTATTATTTATATGTGTGGTATCATAAATTGAGTATTTACTTGATTAATTATACGATATTCATAATCCCGTGTTCTTGAAGTGCATATTCAAGGATCATTAATGTCAATAATGATATTAAAATTCATTATAAATCATTGATTTATAGTTTGAATTGTTATAAGTGTGCGTTTGGTTTCCTTAAATTATAAATTGAAGTATGATACGTATAGCATTGCTTGTTCTTAGGTTTAAGATGACGAGAAGACGGATGCTGGACTCCTAGGAAGGCTGATTATTATTATTATTATTATTATTATTTTTAAATTATTATTATTATTATCAGTTTAAGAAACCAGGGAACTGGTGGTGTTCGCACCCATGACAAGTGATCCCCACAACTCACAGACCAGTGCGTTAACCACTCAACCAGAGGGTTTCTGTGAGTTTTATGACTCACTCGCACATGGTTTCAAGCTCCAACCGTTCCCTGATTTGTTTGCAGTCGTGTTATTACGATTTCGTGAATCATGATCATATAGCTGTGCAAGGAGGGATGTGTGAAGGATGGGAGTGAGAGGCAGGGGTGTGCGGGGGTAGAAGTGAGAGGCAGGGGTGTGCGGGGGTAGAAGTGAGAGGCAGGGGTGTGCGGGGGTAGAAGTGAGAGGCAGGGGTGTGCGGGGGTTTAGAAGTGAGAGGCAGGGTGTGCGAGGGTAGAAGTGAGAGCAGGGGTGTGCGGGGTAGAAGGAGAGGCAGGGGTGTGCGAGGGTAGAAGTGAGAGGCAGGGTGTGCGAGGGTAGAAGTGAGAGGCAGGGGTGTGCGAGGTATGAAGTGAGAGGCGGGGGTATGCGAGGGTAGAAGTGAGAGAAACGGGTGTGCGAGGGTAGAAGTGAGAGGCAGGGTGTGTGCGGGGGTAGAAGTGAGAGGCGGGGGTGTGCGGGGGTAGAAGTGAGAGGCAGGGGGGGTGTGCGGGGGGGTAGAAGTGAGAGAGGCAGGGTGTGCGAGGGTAGAAGTGAGAGGCAGGGGTGTGCGGGGGTAGAAGTGAGGAGGGCAGGGGTGTGCGGGGGTAGAAGTGAGAGGCAGGGGTGTGCGAGGGTAGAAGTGAGAGGCAGGGGTGTGCGAGGGTAGAAGTGAGAGGCAGGGGTGTGCGAGGATAGAAGTGAGAGGCAGGGGTGTGCGAGGGTAGAAGTGAGAGGCAGGGTTGTGCGAGGGTAGGAGTGAGAGGCAGGGGTGTGCGAGGGTAGGAGTGAGAGGCAGGGGTGTGCGAGGGTAGGAGTGAGAGGCAGGGGTGTGCGAGGGTAGAAGTGAGAGGCAGGGGTGTGCGGGGGTAGAAGTGAGAGGCAGGGGTGTGCGAGGGTAGAAGTGAGAAGCAGGGGTGTGCGAGGGTAGGAGTGAGAGGCAGGGGTGTGCGAGGGTAGAAGTGAGAGGCAGGGGTGTGCGAGGGTAGAAGTGAGAGGCAGGGGTATGCGAGGGTAGAAGTGAGAGAAACGGGTGTGCGTGGGTAGAAGTGAGAGGCAGGGGTGTGCGGGGGCAGAAGTGAGAGGCAGGGGTGTGCGAGGGTAGAAGTGAGAGGCAGAGGTGTGCGAGGGTAGAAGTGAGAGGCAGGTGTGTGCGAGGGTAGAAATGAGAGGCAGGGGTGTGCGGGGGAAGAAGTGAGAGGCAGGGGTGTGCGAGGGTAGAAATGAGAGGCAGGGGTGTGCGAGGGTAGAAGTGAAAGGCAGGGGTGTGCGAGGATAGAAGTGAGAGGCAGGGGTGTGCGAGGGTAGAAGTGAGAGGTAGGGGTGTGCGAGGGTAGAAGTGAGAGGCAGGGGTGTGCGAGGGTAGGAGTGAGAGGCAGGGGGTGCGAGGGTAGGTGTGAGAGGCAGGGTGTGCGAGGGTAGAAGTGAGAGGCAGGGGTGGCGAGGGTAGAAGTGGGAGGGGAGGGGTGTGCGAGGGTAGAAGTGAGAGGCAGGGGTGTGCGGGGGTAGAAGTGAGAGGTAGGGGTGTGCGGGGTAGAAGTGAAAAGGCAGGGGTGTGCGAGGGTTGAAGTGAGAGGCAGAGGTGTGCGACGGTAGAAGTGAGAGGCAGGGGTGTGCGAGGGTAGAAGTGAGAGGTAGGGGTTTGCGAGGGTAGAAGTGAGAGGCAGGGGTGTGCGAGGGTAGAAGTCAGAGGCAGGGTGTGCGAGGGTAGAAGTGAGAGGTAGGGGTGTGCGAGGGTAGAAGTGAGAGGTAGGGTGTGCGAGGGTAGAAGTGAGAGGCAGGGGTGTGCGAGGGTAGAAGTAGAGGTAGGGGTGTGCGAGGGTAGAAGTGAGAGGTAGGGGTGTGCGAGGGTAGAAGTGAGAGGTAGGGGTGTGCGAGGGTAGAAGTGAGAGGAGGGGTGTGCGAGGATAGAAGTAAGAGGCATTGGTGTGCGAGGGTAGGAAAGTGAGAGGCAGGGGTGTGGGGGGGTAGAAGTGAGAGGCAGGGGTGTGGGAGGTAGAAGTGAGAGGCAGGGGTGTGCGAGGGTAGGAGTGAGAGGCAGGGGGTGCGAGGGTAGAAGTGAGAGGCAGGGGTGTGCGAGGGTAGAAGTGAGAGGCAGGGGTGTGCGAGGGTAGAAGTGAGAGGTAGGGGTGTGCGAGGGTAGAAGTGAGAGGTAGGGGTTTTGCGAGGGTAGAAGTGAGAGGCAGGGGTGTGCGAGGGTAGGGGTGACAGGCAGGGGTGTGCGAGGGTAGAAGTGAGAGGCAGGGTGTGCGAGGGTAGAGTGAGAGGCAGGGGTGTGCGAGGGTAGAAGTGAGAGGCAGGGGTGTGCGAAGGTAGGAGTGAGAGGCAGGGGTTGCGAGGGTAGAAGTGAGAGGCAGGGGTGTGGCGAGGGTAGAAATGAGAGGCAGGGGTGTGCGAGGGTAGAAGTGAGAGGCAGGGGTGTGCGAGGGTAGAAGTGAGAGGTAGGGGTGTGCGAGGGTAGAAGTGAGAGGTAGGGGTGTGCGAGGGTAGAAGTGAGAGGCAGGGGTGTGCGAGGGTAGAAGTGAGAGGCAGGGGTGCGCGAGGGTAGAAGTGAGAGGTAGGGGTGTGCAAGGGTAGGAGTGAGAGGCAGGGGTGTGCGAGGGTAGAAGTGAGTGGCAGGGGTATGCGAGGGTAGAAGGGGAGAGGCAGGGGTGTGCGAGGGTAGAAGTGAGAGGCAGGGGTGTGCGAGGGTAGAAGTGAGAGGCAGGGGTGTGCGAGGGTAGAAGTGAGAGGCAGGGGTGTGCGAGGGTAGAAGTGAGAGGCAGGGGTGTGCGAGGGTAGAAGTGAGAGGCAGGGGTGTGCGAGGTAGAAGTGAGAGGCAGGGGTGTGCGTGGTAAAAGTGAGAGGCAGGGGTGTGCGAGGTAGAAGTGAGAGGCGGGGGTGTGCGAGGGTAGAAGTGAGAGGCGGGGGTGTGCGAGGGTAGAAGTGAGAGGCAGGGGTGTGCGAGGGTAGAAGTGAGAGGCGGGTGTGCGAGGGTAGAAGTGAGAGGCAGGGGTGTGCGAGGTAGAAGTGAGAGGCAGGGTGTGCGAGGGTAGAAGTGAGAGGTAGGGGTGTGCGAGGGTAGAAGTTAGTGAAAGTAGGGAAGAGTGCAAGGGTAAAATTTAAATCAAAGTTGATGCAACTGTTTAGTTTTTGTTAAAAAGTCAGAGATTTTGCCTGAAAGGACCTATGACGTCAGTGTGAGCGAGTGTGTTGTGAGGTGGAGACGCTACAAGGGAATCCTCAGTGACACTGTATCCTGACAATGTTGGCAGAGCTAGTATCAGTGAGTAGTGTGTGTCCCATGTGAAGTGGGATAGCTTAGTGTTCCAAACACGACAGCGGTGGGAAGATGATGGCAGAGATCTAAATATTGTTTGATAGAAAAAGCAATTTGCTGTGACCCAACTCAGACTACCGTTGTTGCAGATGTTTGCAGAGGTGTTGGGAGATTATTGACAAATAGTCTGAGAAAGGAATTCCCTCTGTGGAAATCGGGAGATCATGAATAGCTGAGTGAGCGGCTGAGTCTGCTTATTCATTGTCACGAACATTGTGTCCAGGTTTAGTTTAATATGTTTATTATGCACCCCATACCCATCCAGTGGGCGGTAGTCAAAAGATTACAGAGGTACATAATGGGTCCAGGGACTGGGCCTCAAAGTTTTGATAGCTGAGCAAGTTACAGAGGTAATGAATTCACAATTTACAAAGGTAATGAACTCACAATTTACAAAGGTAATGAACTCCAGGTAGGTCTAGTCACAATCATGACAAGTTACAAAGGTATTTACAGATTACAGAGGTACACAATGGGTCCAGGGACCGGGCTCCAAAGTTTTGATGGCTGAACTAGGTACAAGGTAATGAACTCACAAGTTACAAAGGTAATGAACTCACAAGTTACAAAGGTAATGAATACTGTAAGAATGGTTACTTACGTGTATACAGGGACCCACCAAAAAAAGATTTTTGTATTCACTAGAAATGCGATATAATCACAACTATATAGAAGTTGATGGTACGAGGGAGTCAAATTTCTGGATAGCTTGTAACACACTTTGGAAGTTTGAAGCAGCTATAAATGACGAGGCGGACATGCTTTCAATATGTATAATAACAGTAAGAATGGCATGTAACTGCTGTGAAAACATCGGCCAATTCTCATACATGGCCTTGGATAATTCTTTCAGGAAAATCAGCTGCATATCCAACACCATTGGGAGATTTAGAGCCATTAGTGTACACTGCAATAGCTTAATAATGAGAATGGAAGCGTTCAAGAAAGAGTGATTGTAAGGTTGTAGCAGGTAATTGATCTGCGCAAGAAGGTGGGGAGGAGCAACCTCGGAACCTCTCAAGGAGGGAGGGAACGTTAAGGTAAGGTAAATGAAGGGAAGCCAGTAAAGAGAGAATTTGGAGAGAAACGGGGCGTAATAAATAGGGACGACGATTAAACAAATTAGCCCTACTAACATCCGTTATCGTTATAAATGTGTAAGGATCGTGAAGGTCGTAGAAGCGGACATAAGAAAAACAATGAATATCGCATCTTGTAAAGTTGGGACGTTCGTCTTTATGCAGGCTGTCTACCAGCAAAGATGGAAAAGCTTCGAGACACAAACATGACACATGGTGAACAAAAAGGCACAATACCATTACTAGAACAATACACAAATAATCCGCACATAGAGAGGAGCTTACGACGAGTTTCGATCCGACTTGGACTATTTACAAAGTCACTACTACTTCCACTACCTGCCTTACCTCTACCATAACTGCTGCTCCCACCTCTCTTGTCTCGTCCATGCCAGCTGGTATATATATACTGGCTCCCTCTCTCTTTTCTGTTAGTGTGACTTTTTAAATGGTCCAAGTCGGACCGAAACGTCTTCGTAATCCGTTCTCTTCTATGTGCAGGTTATTTGTGTAATAACCCATGATGGTGATGACGTCAAGTTTAGAAAGGGTATCGGGGAAGGATGAAGAATGTACTGTAGCTGGTCACTATAGTCTAGGTTAGATGAGATGAGAGCTGAGTGAAGGCCAAAAAGATTTGTTTATCGGCGTCCCAAGAAAGTTGGGCTAGAGTTTTAAGGAGGTCTAGGCACCCATGAAAAGCAGTTTTCGGTAAGGTTATGTGAGGCTTCAAAAACATTCGATGATCAAAGAGAAGGCGGAAACGTTTGACTATAACCTGTTCAAATATACGGGAACCATACAGGTATTGAACGGCATGAGGGATAATAGTCTTGTGAAAGTTATCTTGTGTGTTTTGCCAACAAAGTTTAAACCCAAGAGAGGCGGACCTTGGAGAATCACGATGAAGAATATGTTGGAGAGAGGTTGCTACAAGGTGACAGTCAGTGTCTGCATAACATGTAGTAAAATCATCGACCTTGATGACCAAACATTGGAAGGGAAAACAGAGGCAAGATCATTAATGGTGAGGAGGAAGTGAGTAGTGCCTAGAACACGACCTTGAGGTACGCCTTCATCCTGAGCAAAGTTAAAGGGAAAAAAGCTATTGTTTACCCGGTCAGTGAAGTGCCTCTCTGATAAGACATCTCGTGTGTGTATGTGTGTGTGTGTGTGTGTGTGTGTGTGTGTGTGTGTGTGTGTGTGTGTGTGTGTGTGTGTGTGTGTGTGTGTATGTGTGTATGTATTTAAAGTGGTCCACAAATATGAAAGTCTGCAATGTTTTGTCTAGTCCGCCGTTATGTTCACCTCAAACACTAAACATTCCACGCGTAGTTTCAGAAGTTTTGGCATTTATTTATGAACACTGATGAATCACCTCAAACTTTCAACCCCCCCCCCTCCTTCCCTCTCCCATAAAAAAGGAATTCCTATTTTCTCTTAATGAGAAAATGAAGTATTATTAAGGAAATAAAATTGATTTTCTAAAGAAAAATGCTAGAGAGATTTTCAGCGATAACAAGAAACAAAATTGTAAGAACAGATTTAGCATATATCAGCACGATGTATATTATATCGACAGTGTCGTTTATGATGGTCAAGAGTAACTATTCTCTCTCCTTTGAACTGTAGAAGTGTAACAGCCAAGTCCAGTTCATTTTTCTATTGGAGAAGAGATTCAGTTTCTACAATCGGGATACAATTTTTTTGTTGCTTTACTACGAGCATGATTTACTGCAGATGGTCCCTATTCTTGGTCAGAGATCCTGAGAACTCAGGACGATCCCAGATAAATGAAGAATCGATAGGTTACAACAGAGATGAAGTCTCTGAGTCTCTTTGGTGATGCATCTGTTTCCCTTGATCGTTCCCTACATCTTGGCGTCTCCCGAGCTTTCACCGTCTCTCGCTTCTCCTCAACACTGACTCCATCATCGAAAAAGCTCGAGGCAACCAGTTCCTCTACCAGGTACCACAAATAAAAACATTGGTGATCTCACTCAAAAGTTTGCTATAACCCCTCATAGCTTGCGGTTCACTGGAAGTGTTCGAGGTCGTGTCTGGGAGCTAGTATTGTGAAGAGAAGCTGTAAACCAAACCTTAGGGTAGACCGTAGCGATGAGTGTCATAGAGGTCTCGAAGCCTCTCTCTTCCCTCTGTGTAAAGGTTAGGTTAGGTAATATTTGTCAGGAAACAGGACAAGTGTTGCTGACGCGGGACTTAGTCATACGATCCGCAGCTGGAGCTTTTGGTGTTCTTTGCCAGGAACGCTGTTCACTGAAGAGAATAATTCGAAGTAACACGATTTTCACCACCGAGCGAACTCTTACAGTATGAACGACCGACTCCAGGAAATGGATTCCCTTTATGTAACAACCATAATGAATGATGCAGTGTACGTCATTCATGTTAATCATCCTAAATGATGCAGTATTCATCATTCTAATGAGATAATCTTGCACATTCAAACCTTTCATAATTATTTTCAGCCAGGTGCATCGTTACCTGCTTATTTTTAATTTGTGTATTGGCGGTTAAGTATATATTTTTAAAGTTTTATATAACCTAACCTAAGTTAACTTACCCTAACCTAACTCATCTTAACCTACCCTAATCTCCCCTGACGTACCCCACCCTAACCTACCCTAACTCTTGCCATCTATTCTAACCTATCCTAACGTACCCTACTCTAGTCTTACCTACTCTGCCTTGCCGTGCTCTACTCTAACCTAATCTACCCTAACGTAACCTATACTAGCCTACCCTAACTTCTTCTACCCTAATCTAATCTAATCTAAAAGGTAATGAGACGACTGCAAACAAAACATACCACGGGCGGAGCTTGAACACGCGATAGAGAATCGTAAAACTCCATACCAAATTCCGACCGTCATGATGACTTCCTTGAGGGGACTTGAGTTAGAGTTCGTCACGGCCAGGCTGGCGGGAGATTCGTCTGTGAAAACTTGCATTTGTGATCACAGTGGTGCCTATGCTAACCTCCCTATGGTGTATAAATATACCTAGTTGGATGAATCTTAGTGTTAACCAGCTGACCCAGTGGCTAACGCATCGGTCTGGAGTTTTACGACTACCGCGGGTTCAAGCCCCGCCTGTGGTATGGTTTGTTTCTAATCTGATGTAACCTACCCTAACCTGTGCTAACCTATCATACCCTACCTTTATTATAACCTCAGACTACCCTAACTTATCCTACCCTACCCTAACTAAACCTAACCTAAACTAACCTGGCCTTTCCAAACCTACTCTACCGTAAACTGCTTGAATAACCTATTCCAAAAATAACCTAACCTTGCCTAACTTAGAGAAAATAAGATTTGTAAGTTTATAGGAATCATTAAACAGTGACATTGGTTACATCATAAGAAAATTCTTGTGTTAAAACGAGTCTAAGTTTAATATGCCAGGAAACTCATCCTAAGTGACTGGGTGTGTAAGCTAAAATATATGTCGTAGAGGTTCGTATCTGTCTGCCACCTAAGTCTCGCTGGGTTCCTAAGTCATGACTGACTGTGGCTCTGCTAAGACCAGCGTCTCACGGTGTGCTTAATACCCTCACCACCCTTACCGTCATATCTGACATACACAGAAATGTAAGCCATAGCTCCGTGTCTTCCTTTGCGGATGAGACCGAATTGCCATGACAGTGTCCTCCATCGAAGACACGGCAAGACTCCAAGCGGACATCAACCAAATCTTTAAATGGGCCGCAGAAAACAGTACGGAGTGCAGTGAAGAGAAGTTTCAATTACTCAGATATGGAAAACTTGAGGAAATTAAAATTTTATCAGGGTATAAAACAAATTCTCTCCACACAATAGAGCAAAAATGTGAAGGACCTGGGAGTGATAATGTCAGAAGATCTCACCTTCGAAGACCGCAACAATGTATTTACTTCATCTGATAGAAAAACAATAGGATGGATAATGAGAACCTTCAGAACTAGGGATGCCAGGCCCATGATGATTCTCCTCAAATAGCTTGTTCTCTTTAGGCTGGAATACTGTTGTACACCAACTGCCCCCTTCAATGCAGGTGAAATTGCTGACCTGGAGAGTGTACAGAGAAAGTTCACGGCACACGTAAGTACAATAAGGCACCTAAATTACTGAGAAGGTTGAAGTCCCTTGCTCTGTATTCCCTGGAACGCAGGCGAGAAAGATACGATAATGTACACTTGGAAAATCTTAGAGGGATAAGTACCAAACCTATACACGAAAATCCCTCCCTACGAAAACAGAAGACTTGGCAGGAGATGCAATAGTCTCTCAGTGAAAAGCAGGGGTGCCACGAGTACACTAAGAGACAACAGAGTAAGTGTCAGAGGCCCAAGATTGTTCAACTGCCTCCCAGCATACATAAGGAGGATTACCAATGGACCCCTGACTGTCTTCAATAAGGCACTGGACAGGCATCTAAAATCAGTATCTGATTAGCTGGGATGTGGTTCGTACGTCGGTTTACATGCGGCCAGCAGTAACAGCCTGGTTGATCAGACCCTGATCCACCACGAGGCCTGGTCACAGACCTCGACCCCCGAAACCCTCTCCAGGTAAACTCCAGGTCAAAAATGTATACATACTACACAAGTATATGCACTGCTAACAGTTCATGCACTAACCTTGTGAAAATACACACAGATCAGGGAGGCAGCATGGTTACGGTATGTATTACAAGCACACCAGCGATTTTCCGGCACCCCTGGTTTCAAAGCTATGCCTGATTTACAATGTTGCCGAACCAACGGTGGTCACTTTTATCAAGACTCTCTAACCTACTAATTACACACTTCCCGTATGTCTCTAAAGCACCATGGACTGCTAGAACCTTAAATTAAAGAAATATTAAATGTAAATTAAATTAACAAGATTTTTTAACAATTTATTTATCAATTGGAAGTTGAAAGCTGTCATGATTAATATTTCGTAGTTGATTATTTGATCTTGGGTTTCTGATGCTGCAGGTGTGACATCTGGGGTTAAATTTAATCAAAATAAGCTAAGAATCTCAGCTAGTGCAATATAAACAATCCAGGTGAGTGTGGCTACACTCAACGCCATCTGTGGGCCGCCAAGTAAACTGGTCTAACGGGTGCGAGAATTTCAAGCTGTCGCTCGTAATTTTGTCCGGACTAAAGGCGGTGCCAGATTATCCATTGCCAGAAAATCGGTGGTGTACCTGTATTTTAATTAAAAAAAAAGTCCTCCTGAAAGTCCTATACATCATACTCAAAGGTCATTGTGTTGTATGTCATCTTTTTAAAGTCTGTGTTACCCATTTTTAGTTTGTTGTATTAATTTTTCAAAACTTCTGAAGCCTGTCTTAAGAATACAAGCCTGGTGGGCCCTACAGAGAAGCAACAGCTGACACAGTGTTCAACAGTACTTGGTTGCTTCTCCCTCTTCGTTCATCATAAATCGTCACTGTGAAACTTAAGGATAGAGTGCTTACACCTAACTTATGGTCACCTTGTAGGTGCTCCTTCCCTTATCATGTGACTTTTGGCGTGCTGATGACTGTAAACCATATAATAACTTTACCCACTGCTTTTGCTATTTTTAACGGGTCATCTTTTTTATATTTATATTTATCGGGGTACTTTTGTGTATCTCTGGGAAATTTTAGAAGCCGTTTTTATATATATTAATTAATGTGTTTATAAATACGATAGTTATAACTTCATGGATAGCATGTATGTTGTGTGCATGTTAGTGTCATTGATTATATTATTTTCTTTGTGTGTGTGTGTGTGTGTGTGTGTCTGTGTGTGTGTGTGTGTGTGTGTGTGTGTGTGTGTGTGTGTGCCTTTTTATTGACAAGGGCCTTGGATACCCTCATAGGTCTAAGTTCTCTCTACAAATTAATATTCGTTCCTAATAATGCGACATCTTTGTCCTCAGAATTCGCTACGAGAAGTTTGACAATGAGATGACGAAGCCAGCGTGTGAGGAGGGGTCAGGAGGGGGGACCTCCCAGAGCCAGGCCCTCGACCCCTCGCAACTCAACCTTCACCAGAATGGTCATCTTCACGAGTCCTCTCACAGGTAGGCGGCAACTATCTACTGAGATACTACCCTCCTCTCATATGAACGTGAAACAGAATCATGTTAAATATTGTACACTCACCGGATTGCTTTTCCTTTTGGTCTCATATCCATACAGGATGACAGGTACATACAAATTTGTGCATACATTCGCTAGATATACACCTTCATTTTCCAGTGTATTTCTTTCCCATTGACTACAACTGGTTAGAGACCAGGATTCGTAGGTGATGATCCTCGAAACCATAAACAAATAACAAGAGCAGGTAGGGTGAAGAGAGATGAGGTGATGTGAGCACACAGACAGACCAGCGTCCAAGGCAACATTGCTATGGAACCAACATGAAAGAAAATGTTGGTTATGAAAGATCGATGTGATGAATGTGTCGGTAAAATGCTCGATGTGATGTGCATTACAGTGAGGAGGAATATGCTCGATGTGATGAGTATTATGGTGAAGAGAAAAATTCTCACACAGTTGAGTGAGGTGTTGACATGATAACATATTTAATATGAGGCTAAAGGTGACCCGGAGCTCAGTGGTAGAACATTTGGCTCGCATCTGAAAGGATCCGGGTTTGATTCCTGGGCTGGGCGAGACATGAGTAAATCTCCTCTCACATACTGTTGTTCATCAAGCAGTAAATAGGTGCCTGGGTGTCGGTTGTTGACTGTTATGAGTGGCACCCTGGGAGGTGGCACGACATATTAGGTGAGGAATTAGATACATGTGCAACACCTGAGTACTTTTTATTAGAAGTTTCACCAATAGGTGGCTTTATTAATTTAATACAGACGATATGCGAAGACAGTAGATGTTGAGGTAATTATTGCCTCAACTTTTCTTGGTATATCTTCTCTGTATTGACTGATCAAGACACTGGCTGGCGAGACGGTTTCAGAGATACCCTGGTGTTGCATATGTGTCTAATCCTTCATCTTGTTGGTATAGTATACCATTATTGTAAAGATACATTAAATGGCGTTGAAGACGAGGAATATGTTGCAGAACAAGATTTAGTGGGACAGTGTTCTATTCTGTATAGAGCTTTATACAGAACGAAAAGTTGTCTTATAAATGTTTGTTCTTCAGCTTGAGCCTTTGCTCCAGTTCGTTGCCAACACGCCATTTGAATTCAGTACGAAGCTTTGAAACGAGCTTAGGGAATATAACAGCTCTTAGCCTGTAATGCGAAGAGTGTTAAAGTTTTAGGTAACGAAGTTAAGGAAATAACTGAAACTAGATGAGGTAGGACTACCAATTAAGAGTGAAAAATGTGTAATACGTATGGAGACAGTAGGGTAGTGGATGGCTGGGACGGAAGCTGGAGAGAACGAGTGTTGTGGAACAGAACTCACGTAACTTAAAAGCAGACCATATGATCGGTACATGTCCTTGGGTGCTGGAGGTGGGAGCACGAACTGCGTTTTAGGGTGAACTAGATTCAAACCTAAGATAACTGTGGGTGCATGTGAGAGGGTCTCTCGGTACAGGTGAAAGGGGAGTGGCGTGTTTGAAAAGCAGTGAGTAGATGGGTACTCTCAAATATTTGGTGCTAGTGAGTAGATGGGTACTCTCAGGTAGATATTTGGTGCTAGTGAGTAGATGGGTACTCTCAGGTAGATATTTGGTGCTAGTGAGTAGATGGGGATGGGCAATCTCAGGTAGGTATTTGGTGCTAGTAAGTAGATGGGCAATCTCAGGTAGATATTTGGTGCAAGTGAGTAGATGAGCAATCTCAGGTAGATATTTGGTGCTAGTGAGTAGATGGGCACTCTCAGGTACCTGCCTCAAAGCCCCTCAACGTATCCGCCATTATGGTTTTACTGCACTACAGTCCCCCTATGATCCCCACGATGGGGTTGCCATCCTTGTCGAATCCAACATAAAACACGAATCTCTCCCTATCCCTTTTATTCACCAACACTGTCTTGCAGTCAGAATACACACCCACCTTGGCCCCTTTATCTTTTTCACCACCTATGCTCGCCCAATTACTATTCTCAACATACACGACCTTCCTTAGTTTTCACTACAACAACATACCTCTAGCTGACATAAAATGCAACCACCGCCTTTCATCACACAGAACAACCACTGGTCACCAATTACTCAACTTCACTAACCATAAACACCTAATTCATCTCGGCCCAGACTTCAATACCTTTTTCAATCACACGGCCAGGCAAACCAGACCATTCTGCAAACCGAGCCAGCTCTCTATTTCAACACTACATCTCACCTGGCCCTATTACAGGCTCTGTCACATCCCAGTCATTTTGCACATCTCCTCCAACCCTATCCTCATTCCAACCACCCCTTCCTTCTCCAAACAAAACCCTTTGGCCTGGGATTTTTCAAAACAACACATAGACAAATAATAACCTCACCTATGACTACAACAACAAAACCTATCTCTGAAAATCGAACTCAACTTGACCTCATCCAGCACCTTTACACAAGCACCAACACGCAATACCAAAGAAACACCACACCCAACTCGTTATTCTTCAAACCGTCACCAGAACAAGAAGACAATTATCTGCTACAACAACCGCTTCTCTACAACACACACCATTTTAATAAAGTCGTTTAGATCTCACTTACCTTAAAACAACTTTCCCAAACACAGTCTAAAACCAAGAACCCACAACAATCACGGGTCCACAACTCATACAACAACTGAAAAACAACGTATTAAAAACACTAAAGCCTTCGGAACTTTATCAAAAAAAATAAAGCACTATCCCACCAACAATTCAACTCATCACCCACAACAACACACACACCCTCAGACCCGCAGGCTGCTACCAACATCTTCAAACACATCTGGGAGAACACTTCCACCCTCAACCGACCTCACCCTAACGTTATTCAAAAATTTTCAAACATAGAACAACTGGAAACACGCACACACACAAGAAACAACACCAATACCCACTTCATCTAGATTTCAGACCTCTTCCCACCCTCCCAAGAACTCGACACTACACAAATAACCCCGCACAAATAAAAGAGAGAAGCTTACGCCCGACGTTTTTCGTCCGACTTGGACCATTGACTTGTCAATGGCCAAGTCGACCGAAACGTCGTCGTAACTTCTCTCTTTATGTGGGTTTTTTGTGTATTGTTCCAGTCACGGTATTGCCTTTTTTTTATTTATTTAACTCGACACTCCTTTCACCAACACAGCCCATTAAAACTCTCCCAGACACCTTCCCCAAGGCTCCTGGCACCTCGGCCTAAACCATATTATCCTAAAACACCTTCCTGACTCTATCATTACTGCCTACACAAACCTCTCAATGCCTCCCTTGCCTCTGCATACTTCCCTTCCTCTTCAAACCCTGCTACTGCTATCCTCCTTCCAAAACCCCAAAAAAGACCACTCTGATCCTAGAAACAATCGCCCTATCAGCCTCCTCGAAACTTTAGGAAAACTCTTTGAAAAACTCATCAACCATCGCCCTTCGCAGTTTACCTGGAACACAACTCTCTACTTTCTGATGGTCAGTTTGGCTTCAGAACACACAGATCCACACAAGATGCCATTAACATTATTCTCAACTACATCCACATAAACACAGAACAAAGAAACAGGACAGCCCGGGTTGCAAAGACGTTGAAAAAGCTTTTGACACTGTCTGGCACCAAGGGCTCAATACAAACTCTGCACTAACTTTAACCTGCCTTCACTACTCGTAAACTCCTCTGCAACTTCCTAGACGGCCGTACCATGAGAATAAAATTTCCCCAAGGGCTGTTACTCTGACTACTTCACACTAAATGCGGAGTACCCCAGGATCTGTCCTCTCCCCTACCCTCTACATTTTATACACTAACGACATTCCAACACCTTTTAAAACCAAAACTCCATCACACTAGCCATGCAGACGACATTACACAACTTATCACTCATGCCAATATAGTTTACACTCACACACAAAACACAAAATGAGGTCGACAGGATACCCAAATCTGGGAACAAAAATGGAGGATCAAAACCAATGCAGCTAAATCCAGCATTACATATTTTAACTACAGAAAACGTGACCTCCATTACCTGTCGAGCCAGAACAGCTGACACCCGCACTTACATCCCCATGACACAATCTGTCACTGTCCTTGGCGTTAATCTTGACTACCCTTCTACGCTTACACGGACACATTCACTCAAGACATGAAATAGCTATAAGGCCTTGCGGGCCTCTACAAGCTGAAACATGCCTCTCAACGCACAAACTACACCTCTATAAATCCCTTATACGTCCTCTGATAACTTACTCTCCTCTAGCCCCTCTCTTGCAGGGAAAAACAAACTTACCCTTTAAAAATTTTAGCGTGTCCAGAACAAGGCGCTGCGCTGGGTGCTTGATGTCAGATGGGAGGACTTCGCCACATGCGAGTCTCTACATGCCCAGTTAGAACATCCCTGCGCTGAATCTGTACTGGAAGACGCTCAGTGACAGGCAGATTGACAAACTTGTGACACGACATGACTACTGGGCCCCCTCTCCTTGACGAAGACATTCGCAGACCACAAACCAACACTACCTTTTCTACTCCTTTATGACCGCCCTAACCCTATTTACAAATAACCTTGGATTCTCCGAGAGTACCTTCTATGACAGGTACCATTCCTGATCCACGTTCGCCTTACCCTTTGGGTTAAGACATGGCTCATTCTACACTCCTCTCTAGCTCTAAACGCCGCATGTCCCTTCCCGCTCACCCCACCGGAGTCCCAACAGAAGAGCCTGAATTTCTCTTCTCAATATCTGTCCCACGATCGCCTTCGCTGCTGGGTTAAGCCCTGGCTCTATTTCTACGACTAAGAACACTCCTCTCCAGCACTATTCTTCGTCTGTCCCGTCTTTCCCGCTCATCCCATTTGGGATCTTACCTGAACTTTCGTTCGTTCGTTCGCTTGATCTTCAGATAGTTCCTGACTATGGAACTGAACTTCTCCAGGCTGAGGGACTGACAACCTCAAATATTCTACGACTTCAAGGGTGATGGACTATTGCAATCGTCTTCACATCTCACTGTTCCTGCCTACTTTCTGTATTCGACTGAAAAAGCCTACTGGGTAGGCGAAACGTTTTTGGAATAAAGTTGCCTAACTGTTGCATATGTCTTACCTAACAAACCAGGGGTAAGTCTGCCCAACAGGAAAACGCTGTTTAGTTTTGGGTTCACTTTTTATATCTGTGGGTTTTAAAATATTGGCCAGAAGTTTATCGGGATAAAATATAATAGTAAGTCTCCACAAGTCGGCTGTAAAGTGCATCTCGACGTCTGCCAGAACCGCTCTCAAATTTTACAATCATATTGTGAGGTTTACCTGAGGCACTTTGTGGTTCTTTACCATTCTCACGTAAACAACCAATCTGCCAGGGAAACTCAGTTTGGGATGAATCACCAATGGCATTAAAAGTTCTGCTAAATACCCTCAAATGCTGTTGAGCCTTTTCGTTTATTCAGGAAATACTCATCTCTGGGAAATTAGTTCCATAGTTTTGCTTTTAATACGTTTTCATGAATAATAGGGTGTCAGTCTCCGGGGAAAAAATATTTTTACGATATGTCATTAGCGATTATCACGCTGGTAAACAGACGTAAAAACCTTCATAAAGTCACCTTTAATATTCAATATTCAGTTACGTTTACCAATTCGAGTTAAAAGGTAATCACCCACTTTAAAGTTTCATCAGTGATGGTCTTCCAAGTCTGTACTTCCGTAGCTCTCAGAGGTAGAAATTATAACACTCTTGTGACTAGCTTCCGGGTTTTGTTTACTCGGTCCATAGAACCAAAGGTCCCATAATCCTTAATATCTTACTTGACATTGGCCCTACTCAGTAAATCAGCAGGTTATGGTGACCGGGCAGGTTTCTGTCGCGTACTGCTTAGGGACTGCAGTATTCTGCTGACACTTGTGTACATATGTCAGTCTGGAAGATTTTTTTCAATTCCATAGTGTCAGTGCTGTTAATTCTGGAACATTTAGTTACATCTACCCTTTGAATTGCCTTTGTACTTTGCAAAGTTCGGGATCAACTGATCAGTTTTTTGTATTTTTAGCTAATTGTTAACATGCTACATGTTTAAACATACACTAATATCTTGATGAATGTGCTGCTTTTTTAAAGGTAACGTGCCACTGGTGAAGGGGCATATTTCCACTTTTTCCATAGTAATGTAACAATAATAATTATTATTTCTACAAGTACTGTACAAGGTATACAGGTCTAGCTGACATCAATGACAACTGCTAAAACAGAAAGCCCCTTGTTATACAGAGCATTTCGAGCAAATTAGGTCAGTTTTTTTCTCCAAATGAACATCAGTCGACTAACACCCAGGTACCTATTTAACTGAAGGGGAACATGGACAGCAGATGTTTTAAGAAAACACATCCTAAGTTTTCCACTTGTACCGGGGATCGACCCCCGGACCTCAGTGTGTGAGCTAAGTGCGCAAACTAAAGTGATGCTCTGGAAGGTGTCTACATAAACAGTGGGTAACCTTTAAGATAAGACTGTTTTCGATTCCCAGAAGGGGCGAGACATAAGGGAAAATCTTACAACTGCTGTCCCTGTTTACTTAGCAGTAAATAGTTAACTGAGTGCTAGTTGAATATTGTGGGTACCATACTGCGGGTGACAGAATTTCTCATATAGGGCTAGGCTTTGAAATGAGAGGATTTAAGATAAATTTTTGCTTTTAAATTCAACCGCATACAAAACATAGATAAGTGTGTTAATCAGGGCGACAAAGATTGTAACAGATAGTAGGCTACTGAGTCGTGCTTTGAAACAGGAATAACACTTCATGGAGGGATTTACAATTGTACTGCTTTCTACCGCCAGACTTACTGATACAACCACCCACAATATAGGAACAGCCACCCACAATATAGGAACAGCCACCCACAATATAGTAACTTGCGAAGTTCCTATATTGTCATTCCATAACACTGAGAGAAGCCTTCCTGATGTCAACATTGTAGGTGCACTTGCCATTTCTGAATCTTAAGAGGTACCTAAGTTCCCCCGACTTCTAATAACATGTTCGATTTCCCAGTATAATCTACCTTGTCCATAATTGCTATCGCATTTGTTTTGTCTGTTTCGTAAGTTGAAGTCCAGGATCTTTCCTTAATTCATGGTAGAACTTAACAAATCTTCGAGGACAATTGTGTTGTAGAGGTCTGAGCTTTGCTCAGGTTTGTTAAGTTATGCCATGAATTAAGGAAAAATCCTAGACTTCATTTCACAAAACAGACAAAGCAAATGCGATAGTAATTATGGACAAGGTAGATTATAGTGGAATAATGAACATGTTATTTGAAGACGTCTTTTAATCTCTGGGTCAACAAGGCACCATTTACCAAGCGAGCGTTTACAGACATAATCTACTCGTCTGTGGGCTACATTTAAAGAATATCACACTGACGTAATGACTAATTTTGACGAAAACTTTGAGGTAAATGATGATTTCCTCCTCTCCACTAGGCAGCATTTCCTGCAATTCCTCAATAAGTTCCAAAACCAGTTGTAAAAGTACACTTTATTTCGGCAATTTTATTTCTTTTCAGCCTTCTTAACTAATAAATTATTCCTAGTGTTATTCGGTAGTTCCCTAGCAATTCTGGACAGGTTGAATGTAACTGTAGGCAAACCCAGTACTGAGCATTATAAGTTTCTCATGATCTAGGTAGCCTTTTAAATATTCCTCTCTCCTCAGGAGGTAATTGACCTTGTGTGACTCCTATGGTGTCCCAGCTCCATAATGTACGTGTTGCGCGCCCAGGAGTTGTCTCCTGAATTAGTTAAGCGCTTTACCTGGTCACAAACCTTCATCACTACTATAGTCGGTGTTAACATCGTCCTTGCAATCAATCTCAACTACCGTATATTCTGATATACATTCCAGGAAGGTTCCCTTTTGATCAGTAGTAGAGCGGCCGACTCAGTCAAATGAATCCGGGTTCGTTTTCCAGGCAGGGCGATGCATACGGGCAAGTCTCCTTACACCTGCTGCCCCTTTCTCCTAGCAGTAACTGTTTGTGTTGGTTTAGAAAACAACGTAGGCAAACACTAGGACATACTTATTAGAAAACGCTTCGGTCCTGGACCTTGTTCACTTCTAACATACATAAGTTGAAAGACAATATATATAGGCGGAGAATGAGGGATGAGTGACACATGGTGACCTGAAGAATACCATGTTGGGATGAGGACGGGTAGACGATGAGATCATGTGACTCTTGTGTTGGGTTGGTGGTGCTTTGCCTGGTTGAGTATCATGTATGCTAATGTTTTAGAAATTTTGTGGTTTCCAGTGTTACGTTCTATTGTGTCGGTGACGGCGATTAACGAGGCTTCTAGACATCGTCGGCGTCTAAGGTCTGGTTCGTTGATAATGAGTTGTGCCTCATCCCAGTTCATCAAATGCCCCGTGGAGTCTCTGTGGAGGACACAGGCGTACCTTAAATCGTCTCTGTTACAGGCACTTCGATGCTCGTTCAGGCGAACCGCAAGATCTCTGCCTATTTCACCAACATATGTCTTGGAACAGAATCCACAGGGGATGGTGTAGACTCCTGCTGTGGAAGTTAGAGGTGTGGGGCTGCGTTTCGTAGTGAGGTCTTTGATAGATGATGTGTTTATGATGGAAACGTTGATGTTACTCTTAGCAAGTGCCCGGCGAGTATTCGTGGCAACATCACCACATGGGAGTACTATGAACTGCTTAGAAGGCTGTTCCATGGGCGGTTTGTTGAGGACAGCTTGTGCCTTGAGTCTGCAATCTCGGATGAAGAAAGATGGAAACTGAAGACGTGTAAAGGCTTGTGTTATGTAAATACATTCTTCTTCAAGAAAACAAGGGCTGGAGATGCGAAGAGCTCTCACGAAGAAGCCAACGAGGACTCCTCTTTTAGTGCGGGTATCTTGGTGGGAAGAGAAGTGTATAAGATCGTCCTTGTTGGTAGGTTTTTCTATACACTTTGAAGAGAAGCTTGTCACTGTCGGGAGATCTGCACAGGAGGACGTCGAGGAAAGGAAGTTTGCTTACGTGTTTTTCTAAATCAACTTGTCGTTATTTGTTACCAAGGTATATACCAACTGTTTGTGTAGCATGATGTGATAAAATATCCCCGTATGCACGCAAAATGAATAGTACGGAATGCGGCAAAAGTTTCTAATGCAGTTAAATATCACTGTTAAAGATTTGAGGCTAATCGGAAGAAGCAGTCACAGTTTCTCACATGGAAGATGACATTACTATTTCTTCAATAAAAATAAGAAACTGGCACTTACAGAACCTTATACCAATTTGAACCTTCTGTTAAGTTACACTAAGTTACACCGGTTTTAAAAATGTAATGCCAATCTGAAGACGCATTCTCTAGTTATCGCGCATTAGCCATTAAAGATTAAAGCCGCTCAGAAGAACGGCTTTAATGCTAAAGTTATTTCTTGGGGGGGGGGGGATATATCACACCGTTTTAAAAATTCGCTGAGCCAGACAAATGTTAAAATGGGGAAGAAGAATTCAACAATTTCACCAATAAGAACATTTTGTGGTATCAGATCAGTGGTGACCTTACTGAAATACCCTGGTGAAACAGTATGAATAATTTATCCAACATGGATCTGAAGCAGTATCTCGGCGGGAAGATGATTTCATTGGCACAAGGAGTATGATCCAGACTCATACAACTACGACGGAGAAGATGCAAATGAGAGAGAGAGGGAGAGAGAGAGAGAGAGAGAGAGAGAGAGAGAGAGAGAGAGAGAGGGAGAGGGAGAAAGAGGGAGAGAGGGAGGGGGAGAAAGAGGGAGAGAGGGGGGGGAGAAAGAGGGAGAGAGGGAGGGGGAGAAAGAGGGAGAGAGGGAGGGGGAGAAAGAGGGAGAGAGGGAGGGAGAGAAAGAGGGAGAGATGGAGGGAGACAGACGTCTCATCTCTCGCCTGGACCAATCCTGGATAGATCTGTCATTTTAGAAGTGCCTTCAACACAAGAGGGATGTGGGTGACCTTACTGTTATGTACAAGGCCAACATTGTCAAAGTACCACACTTGGATCCACTCCGAGGACAGCGTGAAGCAAGCTTCTATACCACAAGACGGGCAGAAAGCAGCAACTTCGCTCTGACTGTACCCTTTTCCAGAACATCACTTCATCTGAGATCATTTATCCCCAGGATGACTCAATTATGGAACACATTCGTACAGCATTATGATGTCAACGAGATAAAGTCAGTTGATCAGATGAAAATGCTGGCCCACAGATGGCTCCAACTTCATCCTGTTCCTTACTTGTATGTTTCATAACAATAAAAATGCTTTCAAATGAGCTGATGTAGGTAATAGCTCTTAGCTTGCCAATAAAGTTAGGGATCCGTAACCTGTAAATAGCTTGTCAATAAAGTTAGGGATCCTTAACCTGTAAATAGCTTGTCAATAAAGCTAGGGATCCTTAACTTAACCTTGTCAAACCCTGTGTAAAAGAGAGAGAGGCTGGCCGGTCTACGATACTGTATTTACTGACTCACCAGACTCTACGATACTGTATTTAATGACTCACCAGACTCTACGATACTGTAATGACTCGCCAGACTCTACGATACTGTATTTAATGACTCACCAGACTCTACGATACTGTAATGACTCACCAGACTCTACGATACTGTAATGACTCACCAAACTCTACGATACTGTATTTAATGACTCACCAGACTCTACGATACTGTAATGACTCGCCAGACTCTACGATACTGTATTTAATGACTCACCAGACTACGATACTGTAATAACTCACCAGACTCTACGATACTGTAATGACTCACCATACTCTACGATACTGTATTTAATGACTCACCAGACTACGATACTGTAATAACTCACCAGACTCTACGATACTGTAATGACTCACCATACTCTACGATACTGTATTTAATGACTCAACAGACTACGATACTGTAATAACTCACCAGACTACGATACTGTAATGACTCACCAGACTACGATACTATAACGACTCGCCAGACTCGACGATACTGTAATTACTCACCAGACTGTACGATACTGTAATAACTCACCAGACTCTACGATACTGTAATGACTCACCAGACTACGATACTGTAATGACTCACCAGACTACGATACTGTAATGACTCACCAGACTCTACGATACTGTATTTAATGACTCGCCAGACTCTATGATACTGTAATGACTCGCCAGACTACGATGCTGTAATGACTCGCCAGACTACGATACTATAATGACTCAGACTACGATACTGTAATGACTCACCAGACTACGATACTGTAATGACTCACCAGACTACGCTACTGTAATGACTCGCCAGACTACGATACTGTAATAACTCACCAGACTACGATACAGTAGTGACTCACCGGACTACGATACTGTAATGACTCAACTCAGAAACTACGATACAGTAATGACTCACCAGACTACGATACAGTAATGACTCACCAGACTACGATACAGTAATGACTCACCAGACTACGATACTGTAATGACTCACCAGACTACGATACTGTAATGACTCACCAGACTACGATACAGTAATGATCACCAGACACGATACGTAATGAGTCACCAGACTACGATACAGTAATGAGTCACCAGACTACGATACTGTAATGACTCACCAGACACGATACTGTAATGACTCACCAGACACGATACTGTAATGACTCACCAGACTACAATACAGTAATGACTCACCAGACTACGATACTGTAATGACTCACCAGACTACGATACTGTAATGACTCACCAGACTACGATACTGTAATGACTCACCAGACTACGATACTGTAATGACTCACCAGACTACGATACTGTAATGAGTCACCAGACTACGATACAGTAATGACTCACCAGACTACGATACTGTAATGACTCACCAGACTACGATACAGTAATGACTCACCAGACTACGATACTGTAATGACTCACCAGACTACAATACAGTAATGACTCACCAGACTACGATACTGTAATGACTCACCAGACTACGATACAGTAATGACTCACCAGACTACGATACTGTAATGACTCACCAGACACGATACTGTAATGACTCACCAGACTACAATACAGTAATGACTCACCAGACTACGATACAGTAATGACTCACCAGACTACGATACAGTAATGAGTCACCAGACTACGATACTGTAATGAGTCACCAGACTACGATACAGTAATGGACTCACCAGACTACGATACTGTAATGACTCACCAGACTACGATACAGTAATGACTCACCAGACTACGTACAGTAATGACTCACCAGACTACGATACAGTAATGACTCACCAGACTACGATACAGTAATGACTCACCAGACTACGATACAGTAATGACTCACCAGACTACGATACAGTAATGACTCACCAGACTACGATACAGTAATGACTCACCAGACTACGATACAGTAATGAGTGACCAGACTACGATACAGTAATGACTCACCAGACTACGATACAGTAATGACTCACCAGACTACGATACAGTAATGACTCACCAGACTACGATACAGTAATGACTCACCAGACTACGATACAGTAATGAGTCACCAGACTACGATACAGTAATGACTCACCAGACTACGATACTGTAATGACTCACCAGACTACGATACAGTAATGACTCACCAGACTACGATACAGTAATGAGTCGCCAGACTACGATACAGTAATGACTCACCAGACTCGGGGGAAACTTAGAAACACAAATCAAGATTAATATTCCATGGTTTGTTTTCTTCTCATTTATCTAACAGAAATTCTCTACATTCATAAAAGAAAAAATAGTTTCTTTTTTTAAGAAACTGGAGTTCACATATAGCCTATGAGCTACTAAGTTCACATACAGCCTATGAGCTACTAAGTTCACATACAGCCTATGAGCTACTAAGTTCACATACAGTCTATGAGCTACTAAGTTCACATACAGTCTATGAGCTACTAAGTTCACATACAGTCTCATAGACTACTAAGTTTCACATACGCTATGAGCTACTAAGTTCACATACAGTTATGAGCTACTAAGTTCACATACAGTCTATGAGCTACTAAGTTCACATACAGCCTATGAGCTACTAAGAGCAAATAAGAGGCTGGAGTAAAATTTTGGAAATTGGCAGCTGAGTGTTTGATGTCGAGCAGTCGAGCCATTTGTAAATTATCCCATGAAAGCCAGTTCGTATTTTAATTTATGCAATTCATTCAGTAAAATTGGAAAATTGGCTCCTACAAACCCCAAGATATTCCAAAAATTTCCCTGATAAATTAGACACGTGTGTAACACTTGGTGTGTTTATTGTAGCAACATGGTGAAGAGCAGGAGTATGAGGTCTACCTGGAGGGCATTCCGGGGATCATCGTTCCCGGGGCCCGGTCTATGGCCAGGCCTCCTGGTGGATCAGGGCCTGATCAACGAGGCTGTTACTGCTGGCCGTACGTAGTCCAACGTACGAACCACAGCCCGGCTAATCCGGCACTGACTTTAGGTGTCTGTCCAGCTCCCTTATGGCTGGTGGGAGGCTGTTGAACAGTCTTGTGACCCCGGACACTTACTGTGTTTTCTCTTAGTGTACTAATGGCGCCCCTACTTTTCACTGGGGGTATGTTGCATCGCCTGCCAAGTCTTTTGCTTTCGTAGGGAGTGATTTGTGTGCAGATTAGGGACCAGTCCCTCCAGGCTCTTCCAGGTGTAGATTATCTGCGCTACAGTGAGTACAAGTCAAGTGCTTCCAAACGTTCCCATTAGTTTAGCTGTTTGATGGAACTTACATGTGCAGTAAAGGTTCTCTGTACATTCTCTAAATCTGCAATTTCACCTGCCTTGAATGGGGATGTTAATGTACAGCAGTATTCCAACCTAGAGAGAACAAGTGATTTAAAAAGGATCATCAATGGCTTGGCATCTCTTGTCTTGAATGTTCTCATTATCCATCTCATCAGTTTCCTCGCAGATGTTATAGTGGGACTGTTGTGGTCCTTAAAGGTGAAATTTTGGAACATTACCACTCCCAGGTCCTTCATATTACTTTTCCGCTCTATTGTGTGATTAGAGTTTGCAGTATACTCAGTTCTAGTTATTATTTCCTCCAGTTTTCCATAACGGAGTATTTGGAATTTGTCTTCATTGAACATCATAATGTTCTCCGTTGCCCATTATAAAACTTGGGTTATATCTTCTTGGAGATTTGCCGTGTCCTCAATGGATGACACTCTCATGCAGATCCTAGTATCGACTGCAGAGGAGGATACAGAGCTATGGTTTACATCTCTGTCTATGTCTGATATGAGGATGAGGAACAGGCTAGGTGCGAGTACTGTGCCTTGTGGAACAGAGCTCTTCACTATGGCAGCTTCCGATTTAACTCTGTTTACCACTACTCTTTGTGTTCGATTGGTTAGAAAGTTTGTCCCTCAGCCTGGAGTCAACGTAATCAGTCCATCAGTCTTTTCAAGACTGGTGGACTGATTACGTCGACATAATAAATATGGAATTGTTAGTTCAAGCTATGCCAGAAACCATTTTCCAATATTGTGATTCGGTTCAGAAATCGAGTTCATTTCTAATTGTACAGATTTAATATGGACGCCCTGTATATTCTCACACTAGGAGACTATATCCACACTAACAACCCAGGAGGTCCAAGTCGGACCGAAATATCGTCATAAGTTTCTTTCTCGTATGTGCGGGTTGTGTATAACCCAGGAGGGTTAACTTGGGATAATTCAAGTTAAGCAATGTGGTTTATTTCTTTTGGGATTCTTAGGTTCTTTCCTAGGAAGTTGACCCCTCCTAACAGACTATCTCCTAGGTTAACGAGACATTAGGTGTTAGGAGACTTATCCAACATCTTGCCCTTCCCCAAAATTTTAAAAACCCCAAGTCTCCCAGTGGGGCTACGATGTACTTGTTCTTGTTAAACTTTTTTTCTCAGAAAATTTTGGTTACTCTTTTAAAACATTTAAAAAGGGGTTTTTCGGCCTAACATTGGGCTTTTTCCCAGTCGAATACAGGGGGGGCCCAGCTAAAGCAGAAAGTTTTAAAGTCGATGTGGGCCCAAATCACCCTCGAAAAGTAGTTTTGAGGTGTTTAGTCTCTCAGGGTGAAAGAGTTCTGCTTATAGTCGGGAACAAGGGCACCTAAAGGGCAACCGCCCAAAAGAAAAAGCGCTTTTTAAATCTTGACAGGACGGGGAAAGACAGGGCCCCCCTAGAAGAATGAAATTAATTGGGGGAGAAAAACCTACTGGGAAAGGGTCTCTCTAAAAATACAACCGTTTCACCCTTTAGCTATGGTCAGGTAAAAAAAAAAAATGTCGAAGATTCCTCTTTAAAAATTTAATCTTTATTTTTTCAAGTACTTTATAGAAGGTATACAGTCCTGGCGGGACTTTCAATGACTTTAAAACTGTATAAAAACCCCGTTTTGTTTTCCCAAGGGGCCTTTTCGGGCAAATTATGTCAGTTTTGCCCCCCGGGATGCGCCCCAAAAACCCCGTCTCAAACCCCCCCCAGGTCCCTTTTTTTCTGATAAGAAACCCAGGGCCCGCGGGTGTCTTAGGAAAAAAACCTAATGTTTCTTTCACCCAGTCCCCGGGGGATCGCCCCCCCTTTCCTCAGTGTGTGACCCGAATGGTAGCAATCGAGTTTGGGGAAAAACCTATACCCAAATACGTTGTGTTGCCGAGTCTGCCCAGTGTGAATATGATAATGGAAATTGTAACCATTATTATTCCACAATGAATTTTTTTTTGCTCATTTTGGGCATTTTTTTTGGGCCCTTTGTGTTTGATCTTCTGGTGGAGGGTGTGACGTACCCTTTCTCCCAATCAGCCCCCCGCTGGGCCGGTAAATGTCAACTCGGGGCGACCTGGTGTCTGGCTTTTTAAACATCTCCAAACATTCACGTTCCCCCAAATTTGGCATTTGTTTTGCCTTCTTTACACTGGAGCCAAACCAAAACCCTGGCTCCAAAACTTCCTACTCTTGTATGAAAAATTTGCTTTTAAGGGGCGGGGCAACCAGATCAGCCCCAAAACCTGTTTAAAAGCTCGGTACCATTAAACCCCCATTTATTAGTATTGTTTAAAGATTTAAGTGTAGTATGTGGGTTTTAGGTATGTACACTACACTCTGTCGATGTCTTCATTTTGATAGTCTTTCTTAGTTTAGGTGTTCCTTAGTTTGGGTTTGGTAGCGCATAAATTCATACATTAAAAAAGGTCAGTGGTTTGGGATCCAGATATGGGGGGAAAAACATTAAGGCGAGTTTCCTTAAGATACTGTCCCAGTTCACCTACTATAATTAGGTCCCGGGGTATAAGGGGACTGGTGTGGATCGCACCCTAGGGACAAAATTAAACCTTAATTTGCTCAAAATTACTTCCCAAAATTTGGGACTTTCTTTATAAAATGCCATTGATCCCAGCTAGGTTGCAAAACCTTGTATCTTTTAAACTTGTAGAAATAAAGTTTTAAAATTTTAAAATTTAATTGGGCAACGAAAATTTTGCTCTGCATGTGCGTACAAAATTACTGGGTTAGGCGGTTTTTGTTTTATATTTAAGGCTCCATAGATGCACGGTCAGTTTTCCAATACATCTTAGATTTTAAAAAAAAGTTTTCCTGTTTTTATAGTTTTGTTTCTTGGTTTTTAAAAATCTGGTTCTTAAACCAGACTAAAAACTAGTTAGGGCTTTTGAAAAATTAGTTAAAAATTCAATCTGGGATCTAACATTTACTTTGGTTTTTATTTGCGTAAATTTTATGTACAAGTTTTGCAGAGTCGACATTGTAAGTAAGAGTATGTAGCTTTAAAGGAACATCTGTTTTTAAAATTAACAACTTTAGTCAATAATCTTCAACCCCCAAAAACAAATAATCATTTGTTACCCTTTAGGGAAAAAGTCATCATTTTCCGTGTTTTGAAATACTCGTGAATTTGTAGAATTTTGGTTTGGGCCCCTCATCACCTTAACAGTTATACTTTCCAAGGGCATAAAAAAATTTAAAGTATACTTTTTCGGTTTATGTACGTGGTTTTAAATTAAGTGGAAAAAAATATCGCCACGATGGAAAAAATCCCATATGCGGTTTTAATTTAATTTGTTTTTAAAAAGAAAGCCTACGGGTGGGGGCGAAATTTGTAAATAAAAAAAATTCGCTTTTATATTGCATTTGTGTCTTTTTTTTTCTAAAACAGGGTTTTGATAGTGTGGGCTTAAACCCCCCGGGTATGAAAACATTCTCTAATTTTAGAAAACCCGGACCCATTTTGGGAAAAACTTAAACCCCTAAGTGAAAAGCGGGGCCCATTCCCTCCATTATGTGAATTACCCTTTTCCCCCAAAATCTTTATATTCCAAACTTTCCCCTTTTAAAAAAAATGTTCTTTTAGGGGCACTCAAAACATAATGGTATAGAATCATATGATAAGATACTTTCACCAAAAGTTCGATAAGTTAGGGGGGGGGGGAAAGGGATAGGAAAAAGGAAAAGTTAAAGGGGGGGTTTAAAAAAGGTAAGGGGCGCATATTACTTTTTCTACCCCCCAAGCACGTTTCTTTCCTTCATCGATACAAGGGTGACAGAGATAATAGAACATAAAAAACGGGGGAACACTGCAGCAGGCCTGGGGGCCCCATGCGGGAGGCCCAAATCCCCCACCGGCAAAGCCAATGCCCCCAAAACCTAGTCAGGTAGGTCACTTGATTAAGGGGGGAAAACACGGAAAACCGCCGTTAGCAAAAAGCAATCAGGTCAACCCCAAACCCCCCCACATCTTCTCATTATTTTTTTTCCAACCTTTTTTTAAAAGCTAAAAAAACGTTCTGGCCTCTTTTAAAACCCGGTACTTGGGAGTTTTTTCCCAAACCTACCACAACTCTATTACCAAACCAGTAAAAGGGGAAAAAGTATTTTTTAAAAGATTTTTGGGGTTTTAAAAATTTTTTTCATTTTTCCCTTTAAAAGGGCCCAGTCACTGTCAAAAAGTATCTTAGTCACCTCTGTATTCGACTGAAAAAAACCTGCTGAAAAGGAGAAACTTTTTCGGGAAATCCAGGGGTTTTGCACAGTGCCCTTATTCTTTTTTTGCGGGGTTTTGGGTATACCATAAATATGGGGTTAATAACATAAAAAAATAGAACAAATGCAAAAATAATGGATCCTTTATTGATTACGTTTGCCCACCAATTTTTTTTTTGATCCCCCGGGTTAATAACACGATGGCCGCGTTCCCCAAAACCACTGGTAATTTGGGGTCTTGGGGGGGAAACAGACCCACGGTCCTGCCTTGATTAGGGCCCCCACAAAAATTTTAAATTGGGCTGCCACCTTTCAAGCTGAATTTTTTGGTTTATATTTCCTGGAATTCAAATGTGTCCTTCAAATCGGGGCCCATTAAATCGGGTCAGGTTAGGATTGACTGTAAAACCGAAAAAGGTAGTTGAAAATTTTAAGTTGTTATGCGCCGCATAACCACCCTTTTGGGTAGGCGGGGTTACGCGGGAGGGGGGCATATAATGGGACTGGGAGCGGGGACCTCAACACTGTTTTAAATTTGGGCAATTTCCCCCAGTAGTGAAAAAACTTTTAATTCAGAACGAAGTCATGAGTTTTCAGCCCATGAATTCTCTTTTCGCTTATTTGAATTCAGTAAGGGACAGGTGGTTGAAAAGACACTTTGGGTACAGGGGGCCTTTGTATTTTTTTGATGTTTCAAAAAGCTTCTTGTTTAGTCTTTTTTTTTTTCCCCACTTTTAGCCTTAAGTGTTAAAATTGCGGAAAACACTAGTGTCACGCTTCCCGTCAGCGCACGACACCTGCGGGCCCCGGGGAAACCCTCTCTCCAAAAAAAAATACCCAATGTTACACGGGGTCAAACCCCTTTTGGGGAAGGAATATTAAAATACGCGTTCACTTTTTTTTTAACAAAACCCCCAATTTTAAAAATATTTCCCACTCATGTTTCCCCCAAGCAACTTTTTCCCCTCCATTTTTTCCCCCATGTCTTTGATTTTCCTCCCAGTCTTCCCCCCCTTTTATGTGGATTTTTAAAAAACTGTAATTTTAATGTTTTTTAAGCGCTAAGTGCCCAAAACCCGTCAGTGTTCGGGACATCACAACTACGGCATTACTTACCTCTAAATGTAAATTTTTTTGGTTTCCCCCTTCGAGTAGTTTTATGGGTCCCGATACTTTTTTTGTTGCTTGGGTAAACCCCTTCCCAATTATCACTATTTTCTTTTTACCTATTTTAGTAAAAGTATGGAGTTTTTAGGGTCGGGGGCTCGCTTTTCCCCGGGAAAAAAAAACCCCGGGAGGGGGTTTTTTGGGGGTCAACACCCCCCGCGCCCGGCCCTTTGACCGGGCCTCGCTTGCTTGAATTAACTGTAGATTTTTTAGCAAGGCCAGTGGTTGTAATGTACAGGGTTTACATGGCATCACAACCACCGAAAGATATTTTAATCAGAAAAGATCAGTAGTTTTTCTTTTTTCTTTTTTCCCCCATGTTTCTTTTCCTAACACCGTATGACAACTATACTTTTAACGTACGTTGTCCCCTAAAGGCTTTTTTTTCGGGGAAAAAAGGTCTTTCCTGGGCTAACCAAACCCTGAACATTAAAATGGTAAAAAATTTACCGACGGGGTTTTTTTCCATACTATGGAAAAATTTGCTCTTCTCCCAGAATGGGGGACTGACCCCCCTCAAAACTTTAAGGGTAAAGGGGATTTGTTTTCACGTCTTCAAGTATTTTCTGCTTCTATCAACTTTTCTGTACTTGACTGAAGAAAGGCCTACTTTTTTAGGGGGAAACTTTTTTCATAAAAAAATACTAACTGTTGCTTATTTTTTCCTTAAAAAAATAACCAAACCGAACTGCGCTCCCTCATCAAGCTTCTTTTCGGGGTTTGAAAAAAAATAAATTTTGCTCTATTCTTTTTCCAAAATTGCCACTTTTCTCCTTATCCCCTCTTATCAAAAACACATTTTTTTAAATCCATCATTTGAAATTTTTACAGTTTTTTTTCCCCATATCTCTTCTTGTTAATTTTTTTAATCTTTTCTTTTTTTTAAAAAATTGAATGCCCTTTCGCTTATATGTGGCCCTTAGTTATTAGTTGTAGTGGGTTTAAAAAAATTATTTTTTTTTATTTGATACCGACAAGTGTAAAAATAAGACCATGTTTTAATCCTTCCCCATAAAACGTGGCGAAGGACTGAAGAACCAGTTGGGCCAAAACGTTTTTTTGGGGAAATTTATGAAAACCCACTGCCATTGCCCTTTTTAATTGCACATTCATTATATTTATTTTAAAACCTATTAAAATGTTATTTTAATTTAAGAATGAGGGGGGAAATATTAACTATGTAATAAAAAAAACGAAACCAGCTTTGCCCCTTTGTATTATTTTCTTAAAAAAAAGGGTAGAATATTATTGTTTTAGTGAATTTTGACATTAAAACCTTTTCCAGGCAAACCAGAAAAATCTGACATCATCAGTTTCGAAGGGCTTGAGGGTTTGGGAAGGGGGGTCGGTAAAGGTGTGGAAGACGGGGAATACTGGGGAAGCATCACTGACGCGGGCCGGGAAACCCAAACAAGGGGGTTGTTTATACCTATTTTAAAAAGATCTATTCTAGGTGAGGTTGAAAATATTTTAGTAAAGGGAAAGGGAAAACAGGAGTCCGAGGTGATAAATTATGAAGTGAGAGAAAACCAAGGGTTTTTGGGTTTTTGCAGGGTTTAAATTTTTTTCTAATTTACTAAACTTGATACTTAGTATTTTTCCTTTTTCAATATCGTGAGTGAAGCACCTTTGAAACCCCCAACAGCAGCCTGAAAAACCTGAACCCAGCAACCCGTGAAAACCCTGCGCCCCCCTCTGTTTTTCTAAAAAAACAATAAAGCTATAGGCTGAAAGCAAGAGCTGATGAATGGTTTTTCCGGGGGTTTTTTTAAAAAACCCAATATTTTTTTTTTATTTTTCCAGGTTATCTGAGTTTCATTTTTTTTGACGTGGTTCATATTGGGCAGAAAAGAAACCCCCTCCTCCCCAATGATCTGTAGTTAATTAGTCTTGAAAACTGTAATCCTACCTAAGAGGATTTTTACAGTTTCTTACAAGACTGGTTTTTGGTTAAAGGGGTTTAAACCCAACCCCTTTATGACATAATGGGGAACACTCCCAGAAGGCTTACTGGCCTATATTGGGGCAGCCCCCTAAAATCCAAACTTTTTCCATTTACATATTGGTTAAACCAAAATTTTCCTTTAAAAGCCCCCCGGGAAAAATTTTGCCTCAGAAACCCTTTATTAGGCATTTCCCCTAAAAAAAATTCGGGTCCTTTTCGTATATCTGTGAAAACCTTTTTTTAAAATTTCTGAAAATTTAATTTTTTAAAACTTTGCATACGGGGGACCGGAACTGTTGTTTTTCGGGCCCCAAATGGAGGGAGTAAATTTTAATTGGTTTCTAAAAATTGGAAATGCACGATTTCAAATTTTATTTTGACGCCGAATTGAACTCCCCATTTTTTTAAAGTCGTGGTTAATTTACTTCACGGGGAAAAAATTTTTCCCAAGTTTGGTTCCCATATTTTTAAAAAGCGTTTTTTATTTCCCGTTTCTGAAGTGAATTTGCCCGCCCATCATTGTTTTCTTTTTTTTTTACTGTCACTAATTTAAAATTCTTTTTGAAAAATGGGGACACTTTTTGTCAACAGTTGGGAATTTTTAATGATGAAATGTTTCACCCAACCCAGGGGCTTTTCATCTAAAAAACAGAAAAATTACCAGGGAAGGATGAGGAAATTTTGAGGAAATAAAGTCCCTCTGCCTGAAGGGGTTTGTATTCATTCCCCCAATCTTGAGTTTTGTACATCAATTTTTGAGATTAAAGGGACTGAAAAAATTCGTCCCCAAAATGAATACTTTAAATTTCCCTTTTAAAACCCCCTCCTCATCTTTCCCGGGTTATTCTCAACATTGGACTAAAAGAAGCCATTTTGGCTGGGGGAAACTTTTCCCCCCTCAGGAAGTTTCCCCCAAATTTTTGCAAAAATTTGTCTGGGTTTTTTAAGACCTTTTTTCGTCTTTCTTTTTGCTGGGGGTTTTTTTATTCCCAATTAGATAAGATTTTTTAACCTGGCTAATGCGGCCCCCAAAGGGCCCCCGGTTTTCCCCCCGCACCGGGCCGTGCGTCTTGTTCCTTTCCCCTTTACAACCTAACGGGACTACCCTCTGCTTTTTTGATCACCTCCGGCACAAAAATTTTTCCCTGACCCTTGCATCCATTTTCCCGAGGAAAATCCTTTGCTGTGGGCACCATGTTTGTATGTCAATTTCTCTTCAATTATGGGGTACCCCTTTAAACCCACTGACTCCCGGGTTTTTAAAAACTAAATGCTTAAAAATTTTGTGACGAAAAAAGTGAGGTTTGGAGTTTTCACCAACAATTTTGTCTAAAAATTTTGTCAATTTGGCCTTGACCCCGGGAAATGTGTCTCACTTTAAAATTTGGGGTTTTCAAGAATGTTTCCGTACGGTTCACTTTTCAAGCAGGTTTCCCCAGGACGGGTTTTGGGCCCCGGGTCTCCCTCCTAATGATAACCCGCGGGGTCTAAGGAAGGGTCGGATTTTGGGTACAAGTGATGTACCGTTTTCACTTTTTGGCAGGGGAAAGGGTGAGAAATTCGGGGTTAAGTAGAGTTCGTTTACACCCCTTATGGGGGGGGCGCCCTATAAAAAAGGGCAGGGTTTGAGTTTTCAGCAAAAAGGGGTGTAGGGGGGGTTGGGATACAATCTTGGGTAAAAACGCCCTGAAACCGGGTTTTAGACTCTTGGGTTCAGGTGGTGTAGTGTTTGGTGTTCTCGCTGGTTTGAGGCTCTATCTTAAAAACCCCTGCTCCACCCTAGACAATTTTTGGGCCAGGTGACTCAGAGATTCTTTTGGAAGTGTGTTGAAAAACCTGAGACCTGAGGGAAGTTTTGTGCTACCCCTCTTTGTATGGAAAAGCCCCTTTTTCCCTTAAAAGGGCGGTACACCCCCAAACCCCTTATATGGGGGATAACCTCTTGCCCCTTTTATTGGGGTTTCCCCCTTCCCCCTTTTGTATGGAGGAAACCCCTTTTCTTCCCCCCTTAAAATGGGGAGGCCCCCCTTTTGTCTCCCTTGAAATGGGGGTTTACCCCTTCTGTCCCCCTTCTATTGGTGGTACCCTTCTGTCCCCCCCCTTGAAATTGGAGGTCCCCCCTTCTCCCTCCCTTGTATGGGGCCCCCTTCGTCCCCCTTTCTATGGTGGTACCCCTTCTTCTCCCTTGTATGGAGGCCCCCCTTCGGCCCTCCCCTTCGTCTCCCTTCTTTTTGGGGGGTTACCCTTTGTCCCCTTCTATGGGGGCCCCCCTTCTGCCTCACTTGTATGGGGGTTACCCCTTTTGTTTTCCCCTTTCTATGGAGTACCCCTTCTTCCCCCTTCTATGGTGGTCCCCCTTTTCTGTCTCCCTTTTAGGGGTGGCCCCCCCTTCTGTTTTCCCTTCTATGGTGGGTCCCCCCTTCGCCCCCCCTTTCTATGGAGGTCCCCCCTTCTGCCCCCTTGTTGGAGGTATACCTTTTTGCCTCCTTTATGTGTAGGTATCCCCCTTGCCCCCTTTTTGAAATGGAGGTCCCCCTTTGTCCCCCTTTTTGTGGGGGGTCCCCCCTTTTTGTCCCCCTTTGTATGGAGGTCCCCCTTCTGTTCCCTTCAATGGTGGTACCCCTTTTTGTCCCCTTGTATGGAGGTACCCTTTTTCCCTCCCTTCTATGGGGTACCCCTTCTGCCCTCCCTTCTATGGTGGTACCCCTTCTGTTTTTCCCTTTATGGAGGGGTACCCCTTCTGCCTCCCTTGTTGGAGGTACCCCTTCTGTCCCCCTTCTTGGTGGAACCCCTTCTGTCCCCTTTCCCAATGGTATACCCCTTCTGCCCCCCTTGTTTTGGGGGGAAACCCCTTCTGCTCCCTTTCTATGGGGTCCCCCCTTTCTGTCCCCCTTTATGGTGGTTCCCCCTTCTGTCTCCCTTCTAGGGGGTCCCCCCTTCTGCCCCCCCTTTGAAGGGTCTTTACCCCTTCTTGCCCCCCCTTCCCTTGGTGGAAACCCCTTTCTCCCTTTCCCTTGTATGGTGGTACCCCTTCTTTCCCCCTTTAGGGTTTGGTCCCCTTTTCTGTCTCCCTTCAATGGTGGTACCCCTTCCCCTTTTATTTCTATGGTGGACCCCTTCTGCCCCCTTGTAGGGAGGTACCCCTTCTGTACCCTTCTTGGGGGGTACCCCTTTTTGTCCCCTTGAAATGGAGGAAACCTTTTTTGTTTTCCCTTCTATGGGGGTACCCCTTCTGCCTCCCTTCTATGGTGGTCCCCCTTTGCCTCCCTTTATGGGGTCCCCCTTCTGTCCCCCTTTCTAGGGGAGGTACCCCTTCTGTTCCCTTGTATGGAGGTACCCCTTTCTGTCCCCCTTTCTATGGTGGTCCCCCTTTTCTCCCCTCCCCTTTTATGGATTTCCCCCCTTCTACCCCCTTCTAGGGTTGGAAAACCCCTTCTGTCTCCCTTCTATGGGGGTTTCCCCCTTCTGCCCCCCCTTATAGGGAAAGGTACCCCTTCTGTCCCCCTTTTTTTCTAGGTTTGGTACCCCTTTCTGCCTCCCTTTTTATGGGGGGGGACCCCTTCTGTCTCCCTTCTATGGTTGGTACCCCTTTTCTGCCTCCCTTGTAGGGTTTGGGTCCCCCTTTCCCTTTCCCCCTTCTTTTGGTGGTCCCCCTTTAGCTCCCTTCTGTGGTGGTCCCCCCCTTTTTGCCCCCTTGTATGGGGGGGTTACCCCTTTTTTTGTCTCCCTTCTATGGTGGTCCCCTTTTCTGCCCCCCTTTGTTTTTGGGGTTTACCCTTTCTGTCCCCCTTCTAGGGTGGTCCCCCCTTCTCCTCCCCTTGGATGGAGGTCCCCCTTCTGTCCCCCTTTTATGGTGGGTACCCCTTTGTTCCCTTCTAGGTGGTCCCCCTTTCCCTGCCCCCCTTGGGTATGGAGGTCCCACTTCTGTCCCCCTTCAAATGGTGGTACCCCTTTCTGTTCCCTTTATGGTGGTACCCCTTCTGCCTCCTTGTATGGTGGTCCCCTTCTTTTCCCCCCTTTTTTTTGGGGGGTACCCCCCTTCTGTCCCCCTTGTATGGGGGTTTCCCCCCTTCGCCTCCCTTGTATGGTGGTCCCCCTTCTGTCTCCCTTCTTGGTGGTACCCTTCGGTTTTCCCTTTTTGGGTGGTACCCTTCTGCCCCCCTTGTATGGTGGTACCCGTTCTGCCCCTTGTATGGGGGTCCCCCCTTCGCCCCCTTGTATGGGGGGGTACCCCTTCTGCCCTCCCTTGTATGGGGGGTCCCCCTTCTTTTCCCCCTTCCCTAGGGTGGTCCCCCTTTCGTCTCCCCTTCTAGGGGGGTCCCCCTTCGTCCCCCCTTCTTTTGGGGGGTCCCCCCTTCTGCCTCCCTTTAGGGAGGAAACCCCTTCTGTCCCCCTTGAATGGGGGTTTCCCCTTCTGCCTCCCTTGTATTGTGGTACCCCCCTTCTGTCTCCCTTGTAGGGTTTGGTCCCCCTTTCTGTATCCCTTGTATGGTGGCCCCCCTTTTTCCCTTTTTTTCCCGGGTAGGGTGGTACCCCTTCGGGTCCCCCTTGTATGGGGGGTACCCCTTTTGCCTCCCTTGAAATGGGGGGAACCCCCCTTCTGTCCCCCTTGTAGGGTGGTTCCCCCTTCTGTCCCCCCCTTTTTGGGGGTTTAAATGGTGGTCCCCATTCTGTCTCCCTTCTATGGTGGTTACCCCCTTCTCCCCTCCCTTGTTTTTGGTGGTCCCCCCCTTCTGCCTCCCTTGTATGGGGGGTTACCCCCCTTCTGCCTCCCTTGTAGGGTGGCCCCCTTCTGCCCCCCTTCCCCATGGGGGTCCCCCTTCTGCCTCCCTTGTAGGGTGGTACCCCTTTTTGCCTCCCTTCTATGGTGGTACCCCTTTGCCCCCCTTCTAGGGGTGGTACCCCTTCTGTCCCCTTGTATGGGGGGGTACCCCTTCGTCTCTCTTGTAGGGTGGAAACCTTTTTTGCCCCCCTTGTAGGGAAAGGTCCCCCCTTCTGCCTCCCCTTCTTGGTGGTCCCCCCTTTTTGCCCCCCTTTCTATGGTGGTACCCCTTCTGTTTTCCCTTTTAAAGGGGGGCCCCCCCTTTCCCTGCCCCCCTTGTTGGAGGTCCCCCCTTCGCCTCCCTTGTTTTGGGGGAAATCCCTTTCTGCCTCCCTTGTAGGTGGTACCCCTTTGTCCCCCTTTTTATGGGGAAAACCCCTTCTGGTCCCCCCTTTGTATGGTGGTACCCCCTTTCTGCCTCCCTTGAAATGGTCGTCCCCCTTTCCCTGCCCCCTTTTTTGGGGAGGACCCCTTTCTCCCTCCCTTCATGGTGGTCCCCCCCTTTCTCCCTCCCTTGTAGGGTGGTCCCCCCTTTCTGCCCCCCCTTGTATGGAGGTACCCCTTCTGCCCCCCTTTGTAGGGGTTGGTACCCCTTCGCCCCCCTTTTTTTGGGGGTACCCCTTTCCCGGCCCCCCTTTGAAATTGGAGGAAAACCCCTTCTGCCCTCCCTTCTATGGTGGTCCCCCCAAATTTTTCCCCCCCTCCCTTTTTTTGGTGGTCCCCCTTCTGCCTTTTCCCTTTTGTTTGGGGGTACCCCTTCTGCCCCCTTTTTTTGGGTTTGGTACCCCTTCTCCTCCCTTTTGATGGTGGAAACCCTTCTGCCTCCCTTGAAATGGTGGTCCCCCTTTCTGCCCCCCTTCTATGGTGGCCCCCCTTCTGCCCCCCTTCTAGGGTTGGTCCCCCTTCTTTCCCCCTTTTCTATGGGGGTTCCCCTTCTGTCCCCCTTTCTATGGGGGTACCCCTTCTCCCTTTCCCTTGAAATGGAGGTCCCCCCTTCTTTCCCCCTTTCTATGGGGTACCCCTTTTGTCTCCCTTCTAGGGTGGAAACCCCTTTCCCTCCCTCCCCTTGTATGGTGGTACCCCTTCGCCCCCCCTTTTCTAGGGTGGTCCCCCCTTCTTTTCCCCCCTTTTTTAGGGTTTGGTCCCCCTTCTGCCTCCCTTGATGGGGGGTTTACCCCTTCTGCCCCCCTTGGGTATGGGGTACCCTTCTGTCCCCCCTTCTATGGTGGTACCCCCCTTTCGTTCCCTTCTATGGGGGTTTAACCCGTTCTGCCTCGCTTTTTGGGTTTGGTTCCCTTTTCGCCCTCCCTTGTTGGTGGTCCCCCTTTGCCCCCCCGTTATGGTGGTACCCCTTCTGTCCCCCTTGTATGGGGGTTCCCCCTTTCTGTCCCCCTTTCTATGGTGGTCCCCCTTCTGTCTCCCTTCTATGGGGGGTCCCCCTTTCGTCCCCCTTCTATGGGGGGTCCCCTTCTGCCTCCCTTGTATGGGGGAAAGGTAGGGTTATCCCCTTCTTTTCCTTGTATGGTTTTACCCCTTCTGCCCCCCTTGTATGGGGGTTTACCCCTTCTTTTCCCCCCTTGTATGGGGGGGTACCCCTTCGGGCCCCCTTTTTTTGGTGGTCCCCCCTTCTGTCTCCCTTGTATGGTGGTCCCCCCTTCTGCCTCCCTTTTTTGGGGGGTTCCCCCTTTCCCGCTTCCCCTTTGTATGGGGGTTTACCCCTTCTGCCCTTCCCTTGTAATGGTGGTCCCCCTTTTGCCCCCCCTTGTATGGTGGTCCCCCCCTTCTGCCCCCCTTTTGTATGGGGGGTCCCCCTTCTGCCTCCCCCTTGTAGGGGGGAAACCCCCCCTTTATGGGGGTTTATCCTTCTGCCCCCTTCTATGGGGTCCCCCCCTTCTGCCCCCCTTGTTGGGGGGTTCCCCCCTTCTGCCCCCTTGAGGTGGTACCCCTTCTGCCTCCCTTGTAGGGTTTGGTCCCCCTTTTCTGCCCCCCTTCTTTTGGTGGTACCCCTTCTGCCCCCCTTTTCTATGGGGTACCCCCTTTGCCCCCCTTTCCCTATGGTGGTCCCCCCTTCGTCCCCCCTTCTATGGGGGGTTTAACCCCTTTTTGTCCCCCTTTTGAGGGGTGGTACCCCTTCTGCCCCCCTTTTGTATGGAGGTACCCCTTCGCCCCCCCTTTATGGTGGTACCCCCTTTCTCCCTCCCTTGTATGGTGGTACCCCTTTCTGCCTCCCTTGTTGGGGGTCCCCCTTTGTCTCCCTTCTAGGGTTTGGCCCCCCCCTTCTCCCCTCCCTTGTATGGAGGTCCCCCTTCTGCCCCCCTTCATGGGGGAAACCCTTCGCCCCTTGTATGGGGGTTTCCCCCTTCTGTCTCCCTTGTAGGGTTTGTCCCCCCCTTCTGTCCCCCTTGTATGGTGGTACCCCTTCTGCCTCCCTTGTAGGTGGAAAACCCCTTTCTCCCCTCCTTTGTATGGGGGTTACCCCTTTCTGCCCCCCTTTCTATGGTGGTCCCCTTCTGCCCCCCTTTCTATGGGGGGTACCCCTTTGCCCCCCGTTGTATGGGGGTTACCCCTTCTGCCTCCTTGAAAGGAGGTCCCCCCCTTCTGCCTCCCTTGTATGGTGGTCCCCCCTTCTGCCCCCTTGTTTTGGTGGTACCCCTTCTCCCTCCCTTCTATGGGGGTTTCCCCTTCGGGCCTTTCCCTTGTATGGTGGTACCCCCCTGGCCTCCCCTTGTAGGGTGGTACCCCTTCTCCCTCCCTTGTATGGTGGAAACCCCCTTTGCCCCCTTGTAGGTGGTACCCCCTTCTCCCTCCCTTTGTTTTGGTGGTCCCCCCTTTTTTCCCCTCCCTTGTATGGTGGTCCCCCCTTCTTTCTCCCCTTTTTGGGGGAAACCCTTTTCTGCCCCCCTTTTGTGTGGAGGGTCCCCCTTCTGCCCCCCTTCTATTGTGGAAACCCCCTTTCGGGCCCCCCTTGTATGGGGAAACCCCCTTCGCTCCCCTTGTAGGGAGGTACCCCTTCTGCCTCCCTTGTATGGAGGCCCCTTCTGCCTCCCTTCTATGGGGGTTCCCCTTCTGCCTCCCTTGTAGGGGTGGTACCCCCTTCTCCCTCCCTTGGGTGTGGGGGTCCCCCTTTCTGCCTCCCTTTTTATGGTGGTACCCCTTTTTCCCCTTTTATTGGGGAAACCCCTTCGGGCCTCCCTTGTGTGGGGGTACCCTTTCCGGGGGGGGGGGGCCCCCCCCTTGTATGGGGGTCCCCCCTTCCCTGCCCCCCTTTTTATGGGGGTTTCCCCTTTTTCCCCCCTTTGAAATGGAGGTAAATACCCCCCCACACTGGGGGAGGGAAGGTTTGGTAATTTTTTACTATTGGTAAGTGTTATTCACTTGCTTTTTTTCCCTTTAATTTTTTTTTAAATTTTTAAAAAAACCATCACTGCTCTTGGCTCTTCATTTCTTTTTCAAAGGGTTGTTTTTTTCCCTGAGAATTTTAAGGTCTTTAAAACTGTGTAACTCTTGACAATACAAATTTTTACTTTTTTGTCTTTATATTCGTGACATCTTTTTTTTCAAGATTTCGATTGCCGGGTTGTTCTTTTAGAAAGAAATTTTTTTGGTCACTAAGTCCTTTGAGATTTGGATCGTCAGTGTCATTTGATCATTGTAATTAATTTCTTGGGAATTTTTAAAATATGCAGGAGACTCACCCCCACTGGAGTCTCTCTGGGGACGTGGGTTTAAAGCAAAAAATTTTTCCCTTCCCGGGGTTCTTTTTACAAAAGCTTTTTAAAGGGGGCACGTTTTCTAAAAATATTTCATTTTTTTCCCATTATTATTCCCTTTTTCCATAATTACTATCGCATTTTCTTTGTCTGTTTCGTAAAGGGGGAAGTTCAGGATTTTTCCTTTAAATTTCAGGGTTTATAAACTTAGAAAAATCTTTGAGGGATTTGGGGTTGTTCCGCAACCCATAAAGGGGGCAAGGTAAGTACATTACTCTTAGAAATTTCACTGTTTTTTCAGGGGAGGCGCGGTTAAAGGGTCAAAGGGCCCACAGTTTAAGTGTGATGTCCCAAAACCCACTTTTTTTTTTTGTCTATTTTCGTCTTGAACAAGTCAGGAGTCAAGTTTTTGACTCTTTTTTTTTCCCCCCTTGTTTCAATTTTCGGAATTTTTAGTTGAACCCTTTGGTGGTGAAATCTTCATTATGCATAGTTTCACCCAAATGACCCTTCTCAAAAAAACCCCTCCTTGCCAGGGAAAGCTTTGGGAGGGGGAAATTTTTTTTCCCACGATTTTGGCCCTTAAATTTTTCCTTAAACCCAACCCCGTTTGATTAAAAAATTTGGGTTTTGTAAAGCAGCACCAGCAAAAAAAAACTGTTTTCCTTTGTTTTAAAAATGATTTCAAAAATTTGATACGATCTTTTGGCTGCAAACCTTTTTAAGAACTTGATGAAAATTAGCTGCCCCGTTCCCGGTTCTCGTAGTTGCACTGGTAAAAACATTATACGTGTTGGGGGAAATTTTTCTGTTGTAGTTAAAAAAAAGGGTTTGGGTCATTTGTTTTAACCCCCTGGTTTTTACTGTGGGGGACCAAGTGCCCGACATGTTTTTCCCTTTCGTTACTTCAGCGGATATTGTGGGAGACCAGGGCACTGACATGTCCCCCCCATCTGCTGTTACTTACCTTTAAACGGGGAAATTTTGGGAGACCAGGACACTGCATGGGCCAAATCGTGTTTTAGACATTTAACAGTTTCCCTTAATTTTTTTCTTCGTACAATAACGTTTTTTTCAGGTTTCAAGTAAGATTTTTTTGATATAGTGTAGTTTAATTTTTTGGAGTTTCCCCCTTACAAACTGTTTTCGTTGGTTTTATTAGTAGTCCAAATTTTGGGTTTGTCAGTGATCCCAGGGTATTTTAAAACTAGATGTATTGCTTCCTTGCTTAAAATAGTTGTAATCGTTTGAAAATCTCGTAATCTCCTTTTTGGGATAGATTTAAAGGGCATGAGGTGAATTTAGATTCAGTTTTTTAATTTAAAAGAATTTGTAATTTTGTAGAGAAACTTATTTCTTTCCCCCCAGTATCTGACAGAGTCAGAGGGCTATAATTCAGTTTCTTTAAATTTTAAGAATTTGAAGATTTTGAGATGTTTGGCTTTTAAAATAAGATAAGATTTTTGTTCGGATTTTTAACCCCGGAGGGTTAGCCAACCCCGGATTTAACCCCAAAAAAAGTCGGCGTCACGAGGCCCGTTAACTTATTTTCCCTTTGGGTCCCTTAAATTTTTTCCCCCAAGGGATGCGAACCCCCCACCCGTCGCTAAAAACCCTGGGACCCTTTTTTTTGCTGGTGGAAAAGGACAATAGGTGTAAGGGGAAAAGTGTCGGGAAATTTTCCCCCCGCCGGGAATCGAACCCGGGCCCCCCCTCCGTTTTGGGGGGAAGCGGGAGTTTTAGCCACCAAAAACTCGCACATTGAGTCCATGATTGATCCCCGGTACGGGTGGGGGAAACATTTCGAAAGTTTCTTTAAGAAAACCTGCTTTTCCCCGTTCAAACCTTTGGGAGTAAAAAACTAAAAGGTTCCCGGGTTTTTTAGTCGACTGGTGTGGGGGCCATCCTGGGACAGAATTGACCCCAATTTGCCTGAAGTGCCCCTGCATAACAAGGGGGGATTTTTGTATAGTGTATGTCATTGAAATTTTGTAGACATGTAGTTGTAAAAAAAAGATATTATTATTATTATTATTATTATTATTATTTTTATTATTATTTTTTTATTATTATATCAGCTTACTCTCTTTTGGGGCCCAAGATGTTTAAAACCATTGTGTATCTTAATTTCTGAACTCGATTCTTTTAAAAACCCCGAAACCCCTTGACTCTTAGCCTTTTTTTGGGGCACCGAAAACTGATTCATTAAATTTCTCCAGATGTTTTTTTTTCTAGGATAAAATATTAAAAGGGAAATTTGTGAAGATAGATTGCTAATTTGTCAGCCACAGAGTTTTTGTCAGTTCAGGGCGTTTTTAAACTGTTTTTTAGTAAAAAGGGTTTCCCTTTTGCATCACCATTTTCATAGCTTTAGTAGAACATCGCAGAAAAACCGTGGGGTAAACTCCACCTTTTCCCGCACTTGTTTGTCAAGGTTTTATTTAATTTGGAGTTGTGTAAAATTGCGGAGGTTTCTCTCCCAAAATTTGACTTTAATTGGGGGGAAGAAGTCCCCCAATGTCTAAGTTTCGATGCTTCTTGTACAAATTTTTGCGTTTTTTTGTAGGAACTGATGAGATAACATAGTAGACCAAAGCTTTTTAATAATTCCCCTCAATAAAGAAACATTTAGTTTACAGCAAGGTTTTATAGTTTTTTTTGGGCTCATCGCTTACTGTGTTCCCCTAAACCAAAAAACCCCCCATTATTTTCGATTTGGAAATTTTTACCTCGGCTAAATCAGTGTTTTTTGCTTTCCTTTTTTAAATTTTGTTGATTTTGCTACTCACAGTAAAACCTCTTTGGAAGGTTTTTGTATCTTTCGAGTTGCAGATACATTTTCTTGTTCTTTTTTAAAAAGTTTTTAATTACCAGTTTTGACGTCTTTTTTTAAACCCTTTCCTTGGAAACTTAGATGTATTAGGCAAAAATGTTGGTTTGGATTCTTGCGTGTGGGTTTTTACCCCACATGGGGTTGGGTTTGGGCCCGTTTTGTAACCCCTGGGAAAGGGGTTAAAAAGGTTTTTTATGTTTATATTTAATGTTTATTATCTTTTTTATATAATTTTATATTGTTTATATTTGCGATTAAAATTTTGCTAAATCGCAAATGTATTGCCTTATATTGTTTTTTGACGTAGCTTATGTTTTTAGGGGTTTCATAATAAAGTCCCTCGTTCAAGTCCCTTTAAATTTAAACTACGTAATTATCGCTTTTCGCTCGTTATACTGCCGGCTTCTGAGCTTGCTGGGCCACGGGGGTATCACGTGTTTGAGGGGGGGGGGGTTTTTCCTCACCTCTCGTGAAAATATTCCCTCTGCTCTAACTCTCTTGGAGGTTGGACAGATTGTCTGTTTTCATTATTTGTTATTTTGTGAACCTGTTCACAGAAAAATTGTATTGACTTCCCTGGGTTTGCGCGTTGTTTCTGGGTTTTTGTTTTCACAAAAGACCCCCTGAAAATCTCAGGTCCCCTTTGCTATAGCTTCTGAAACCCAATTTTTTACTGGTTTCCCGTTTTATTGTCACAGTCAGGGTTTTTTTCCCAGGGTGAAAAATTAGATTCAGTATATGGGATTTGTAACTTTTGGGGGAGGATCTGCTGAAAGGGGCCCCCCTTTGTGGGCGTTATTTTTATCTCCTTTATCCTGATTGTGTCACAGTTTGCTTGTTATATGGCTAAAGGGGGTTAAACATTTTTTTCATTGTTCAAGCAACTGTTCTGGTTTTCCAGCCGGGCCCAAAAATTAGTTTATTAGAGGGAAATTTGTCAGTAAATTGTTTTTAAATCTAGTCGAGTAGTGAGACATAGCTGAACTACTTAGAAACACTTAAAAACACATAACACTTGTACATATTTGTAAATTTTTATTAAATGTTAATGTACCAGGGGGGTACTTAAGAAAATAAAAGCGATTTTGGGCTTTCAGCACAATAAAAATTTAACTCAAAGATTGATTTTATTTTGATTTTCTGTGATTTTAAATTTTAAATTTTTTTTTATAAAAATACCCCTAGATTAATTTAAAAATTTTTTAAATTTTTAAATTTTTCTAGTTAGTAGCCTACCAGTTGTTTAAACCCAAAGAAAATATTGAAAATTTTACTGAATTCTAATGGATAAAATTTGGGCAAGGGTACTGATAGGTTTTTTACGAAAACCCAGTAACAGGTGGATGCAGAAAGGGGAGTTTTCCTTTTTAGTAAACACTGGGGAATTTTTAAGCTTTTTTGAATCGCGTTTTTTTTGAAAAAAGCCTGGGATGTTTTGTTGGGCCCGCTGTGTGTTGGCCCGCATGGGGTGTTGGGGCCCGGGATGTTTTGTTGGCCCCGCATGTGTGTTGGCCTGCTTTTGGTTTTTGGCCTCCCTGTGTGGGTTTGGCCCGCATGTTGGTTGGGCCCGCATGGTGTTGGCCTGCGTGTTTTTTGGTGCATGGGTGTTGGCCTGCATGTGTGTTTTGGGCCCGCATTTGTGTTGGCCGCATGGTGTTTTGGGCCCCATGTGTGTTGGGCCCGCATGTGGTTTTTTGGCCTGCCCGTGTGTTTGGCCCGCAGTTTTTGGGTTGGGCCCGCATGTGTGTTTGGGCCGGGTTTTGTGTTGGGCCCGCATGTGTGTTGGCCTGCATGTGTGTTGGCCTGCATGTGGTTGGCCCGCATGTTTTGTTTGGCCTGCTGGTGTTGGCCCCGCATGTGTGTTGGCCGCATGGTGTTGGCCTGCATGGGGTTGGCCTGCATGCGGTTTTGGCCTGCATGGTGTTGGCCTGCAGCGTGTTGGCCTGCATGTGTGTTTGGCCCCATGTTTTGTTGGCCTGGGATGTGGTTTTTTGGCCTGCATGTGTGTTGGCCTGCATGTGTGTTGGCCTGCATGTGTGTTGGCCTGCATGTGTGTTGGCCTGCATGTGTGTTGGCCTGCATGTGTGTTGGCCTGCATTTTTTTGGGGTTGGCCTGGTTTTGTTTGGCCTGCAAAGTTTTGTTTTGGCCCGCATGTTTGGGTTTGGCCCGCAGGGGTGTTGGGGCCCGCTTCGTGTTGGGCCCGCATGCGTGTTGGCCTGCATGCGTGTTGGCCTGCATGTGTGTTGGCCTGCATGTGTGTTGGCCTGCATGCGTGTTGGCCTGCATGTGTGTTGGCCTGCATGTGTGTTGGCCTGCATGCGTGTTGGCCTGCATGCGTGTTGGCCTGCATGTGTGTTTGCCTGCATGTGTGTTGGCCTGCATGTGTGTTGGCCTGCATGGGGTGTTTGGCCCGCAAAGCGTGTTGGCCCGGATGTGTGGTTTGGCCCGCATGTTTGTGCCCGCAAGTGTGGGTTTGGGCCCGCATGCGTGTTGGCCTGATGTGGTTGGCCTTCCCTGTGTGTTGGCCGCATTTGTTGGGGCCCGCAAGTGTGTTGGCCTTTATGTGTGTTGGGCCGAAAGTGTGTTTGGGTGCATGTGTGTTGGGGCCCGCATGTGTGTTGGGCCCCATGCGTGTTGGCCTGCATTCGTGTTGGCCTGCATGTTTGTTTTTCCCGCATGTGTGTTGGCCCCGCCCCTGTGTGTTGGCCCGATGTGTGTTGGGGCCCGCATGTGGTTTGGGCCCGATGTGTGTTTGGCCCGGGATGTGTGTTGGCCTGATGTGTTGGCCCCGCATGTTTGTTGGCCTGCATGGGTTTGGGGCCCGCATGTGTGTTTTTCCTCATTTTGTGTTGGCCCGCATGTGTGGGTTTGGCCCCGCATGTGGGTTTTGGCCCCCGCAGGGGGTTTGGGGGCCCGCAGTGTGGGTTTGGCCCGCATGTGTGTTGGGGCCCGCATGTGTGTTGGCCTGCATGCAAGAACATTTTGTTGTAAGATTTGTTACGACATTTTTGGTTTTTAAAAAATCAGGTAAGCAAAAAACTAAATGTTTTCTTAGAAAAAAGTTTCTTTTCCTGGGTTTCCCATGATGAAAGGGCATAAGTGATCCCGGGGCCCCCGGGCCGAAACGTTTTCTAATAAACAATTTTTTGGTGTTTATTTGCATCTTTTAAAACCCAAAAAGTACGTTTTTTTTGAATGTTTAAAAGGGGTAATGTTTTTTTGTGATTGTTTTGAACCCTTTACTTTATGACAACTCACAAAAAAATTGTTTTGATTTAAATCACTGTTTACAAATTCCCGCACACAAAAACACACACAACACACACAAAACACAAACACCCACCACACACACGTCAGAGTGGGCACCCGTGACCAGCCGGGGGGCCCACGGGGGCAGTCCCAAAAACCAGTGCTATTTCTGGTTTTTTTGTGGGCGACATGACGGAAAGGGAAAAAAAGACTCCCCAAAATGTCCCTGTTTGGGAGATGACCCTGAATTGAAGAGAAAATTCATTTTGATCGAAAACCAGGCAGAACTACAAAGGGATCTGACAGGGTGCAGACATGGGGCCCGCAATTGGCTTTTTGGGGTTTTAACCCCACCAAGTGCAAACTCATAAAAATTGGGGGGGAAATGCCCCAAAAAAAACCGCGAAGGAAAAACAGTCAAAGGGGGCCAAAAGACTACAAACCTCACTCAAGGAAGAAGATCTTGGGGGTGAGTATAAAAACCCCCGGGAAAATTTTCCGAGGGGGCATATCAACAAAAATAACTGCTGCACATACGGGGGGCCTAGCAAACCTCAGAACAGCCCTTCCCACATTTAAAAAGGAAACGTTCAGGACCCTGTACACCCTTATTAGGGGCCCCTATTGGGGTATGCGAACCCCGTTTGGAACCCACACCCAGCCGGGAAAACACGAAAGAAACAAGAGGGAAAAAAACAAAGGTTTGGGAAAGACTAGTTTTAGAGCTAAGAGGTTTTTTCCTCGGGAGAGGTTAAGGGAAAATTTTAAACCCGAAGAAACTGGGGGGACAGGAGAAATAGGGGGGGACGTGATTTAACCCACTACAAAATTTCAAAAGGAATTAACAAGGGGGACAAAGCATTGTTTTAGAGATGGGACACAACAACAAGGGGGCATAATTGGAAGTTGAAAACACAATGAATCACAAAGGGGTGTTGGGAAATATTTTTTCAGCCACAGAGTAGTCAGGAAGTGGGAAAATTTGGGAAGCGATTAGTGGAGGCAGGATCCTTTCATAGCTTTAAGCAGGGTTTGATAAAGTCACAGTTCAGGGAGAGTGAATTAATACGAAAAAGTGGGAAAAGGGGGGGCCAGGGGCTTGGAATCGGGCCCTTGCAACCACAACTAGGCGAGTAAAAACTAGGTGAGTACACACACACACACACACCCCACCCCACACACACCACACACACAAAACACAAAACACAAAAAAGGAGACAGGGCTTAAGAACAAAATACAGCCCCGTGTAACTGAAAGTTTTATATTTCCAAAATCAGGGAGAAAATTGTCAGGAAAGAGTAGTGGAACCCCTAAAAGGGAAAGAAACCATCAACACCCCCCCAAAAAATGGTTTCAGGGACGGGAAAATCCCCGTTCACAAAAACTGGAGTTTTTTGACAAAAGGGGAAGCAATTTAAACAAAAGAGAAAAGGGGTGGGTGGATTGTATTTTCTTGGACTGCAAGAAGCGTTTGGGGACAGTACCCACAAAAAGTTAGGCAAAAAATGGAGGCCCAAGCAGGGGATAACAGGGAAAGGGACTACAAAAAGGATCAGGGGAAAATTTGTCAGGAAGACACAGCGGGGTAATGGTCGTGGCGAGGTGTCCCGAGTGGGCAACCCTGTGACCAGCCGGGGGTTCCCCCCAGGGGGCAGTCCTAGGACCAGTTTCTGTTTTTGGATTTTTTGAAAAGGCAGGCCGGGAAGGGAAAAGACTCCGAAGTGCCCCTGTTTGCAGATGAGTGAAGTTGATGGGGAAGAATTCATTTGATCGAAAACCAGGCAGAACTACAAAGGGATCTGGACAGGCTGCAGACCTGGTTCCCCGCAATTGGCTCCTGGGGTTTTAAACCCACCAAAGCGCAAAGTCTTTAAGATTGGGGAAAGGGGAAAAGAAACTGCCCGACGGAGTACGTCCCAGGGGGCCCCGAAACTACAAAAACCCCACTCAAGGAAAAAATCTTGGGGGGGAGTATAAAAACAACACATCTCCCGAAGCGGGCCCGGCAAACCTAAAAAAGAAATTTCCCACTTTTTAATAAGGAAATCGTTTCAGGACCCCGTACACCTTGTTCGTTAGGCCCATTTTTGGAGTTGCGGCACCTTTGGAACCCCCCACCTAGCCAAGCAAGTTTAAAAAAATTTGAGAAAAATTCAAAGGTTTGGGAACAAGGGCTAGTCCCAGAGCCCAAGGGGTAGTCCTAAAGAGGAGAAGTTAAGGGAAATCAAAACCCGGGGCCCCACTGGGGGACAGGGGAAAATAGGCGGGACATGATAACGCTTACAAAAAAATGAGAGGAATTGACAAGGTGGAAAAAAGAATGGGTGTTCCCGAGATTGGAAAACCGTAACAAGGGGGCACAGTTGGAAGTTGAAAAACAAACCCTGAATCACAGGGGTTTTTAGGAAGTAATTTTTTGAGCCCGGGGGTTTGGGTTTCCAAGGGTGTTATTGAGCCAGGTTTTTTTTGGCAAGGGGTTTTTTTATTTGTGCCAGGTTTTGTTGGCAAGGGGGTTAATTTTGAGCGGTGTGGGTTTCCAAGGGTTTATTGAGCCCGGTGTGGTTGGCAAAGGGGGTTAATTTTTGTTCCCGGTGTGATTGGGGAAGGGTGTTAAATTTTTGTTCCAGGTGGGTTGGCCCAAAGGGGGTTATTTTGTTTTCCCGGTTTTGGTTCAAAGGGGGTTTTTTTGAGCCCAAAGGGGTGGTTTTGGCCAAAAGGGGGTTATTATTGTGCCCGGGGGGTTAGCTAGGGTGTTTTTATTGACCAGGTGGGGGTTGGCAAGGATTTTTATTATTGTGCCAGGTGTGGTTTGGGAATGGGGTTTAAAATTGGGGCCACGTTTTGGTTAGCCAAAGGTGTTATTATTTTACCAGGGGTTTGGGGGCAAGGATGTTATTATTGGGGGCCCGGTGTGGGTTTGGCCCGGATGTTATTATTGTTCCTGGGGGGGTTGGCAAAGGGTTTATTATTGAGCCAGGGGTGGTTTGGCCAAGGGTGTTATTATTGGCCAAGGTGGTTGGCAAGGGGGTTTTTATTGGGGCCCAAAAGGGGGGTTGGCAAGGGTGTTATTTTTTGAGCCAAGTGTGGTTTGGGAAAAGGGGGTTATTTTTTGGGCCAAAGGGGTGGTTGGCAAAAGGGTTTTTTTTTTGAGCCAGGTGTGGTTGGCAAGGGGTTATTTTTGTGCCAAAGGGGTGGTTGGCAAGGGTGTTATTATTGAGCCAGGTGTGGTTGGAAAAGGGGTTTTTTATTGGGGCCAGGTGTGGTTGGCAAGGAGGGTTTTTGAGCCCGGGTGGTTGGCAAGGATGTTTTTATTGAGGGGGGTTTGGGGTTGGGAAAGGGTGTTATTATTGAGCCGGTGGGTTTTGGGAAGGGTGTTATTATTGTGCCCCGGTGTGGTTTGGGAAAGGGGGTTATTTTTGAGCCAGGTGTGGTTTTCAAAAGGGTGTTGTTATTTTTCCCGGTTGGGGGTTGGCAAGGGTGTTTTTTTAAATTTTGCCAGGGTTTGGGTTTGGGAAGGGTTTTATTATTGAAATTTAGGGGTGGTTGGCAAGGGGGTTATTATTGAACCCGGTGTGGGTTTTGGAAAGGGGGTTTTTTTATTGAGCCGGTGTGGTTGGGGAAAAGGGGGTTTTAAATTTTGCCAAAGGGGTGGTTGGCAAGGGTGTTATTATTGTGCCAGGTGTAGTTGGCAAGGGTGTTAATTTTTGAGCCAGGGGGGGGTTTGCAAAGGGTTTTTTATTGTTCCAGGTGTGGTTTGGCAAGGGTGTTTTTTAAAGTGCCAGGTGTGGTTGGCCAAGGGGTGTTATTATTAAGCCAGGGGTGGTTTTGGAAAGGGTGTTATTTTTGGGCCAGGTGTGGTTGGCAAGGGTGTTTTTTATTGGCCAGGTGTGGTTTCAAGGGGTTTTATTGTGCCAGGTGTTGGGTTTGGCAAAGGGTGTTATTATTGAGCCCGGTGTGGTTTTGGGAAGGGTGTTTTTATTGAGCCAGGGTTTTGGTTTTGGCCCCAAAGGGGGTTAAATTTTTGAGCCCCGGGGTGGTTTGGCCCAAAAAATTATTAAATTGGGGGCCAGGTGTGGGTTGGGGAAGGAATTTTGGGGGGGGGGGGGGGGGGGGGGTTTTTTATTGGCCCGGTTGGGGGGGTTTTGGGAGGGTGTTTTTAAGGATGGGTTTGGGGGGGGTTTGGGAGGAGTGAGGGTTGGCCCAAAGGGGGGTTATTAAAAAAGGGCCCGTGTGGTTTTCAAAAGGGGGGGTTTTTATTTTAGCCAGGTGTGGTTGGCAAAGGGTTTTTTATTATTGGCCAGGGGTGGTTGGCAAGGGTGTTATTAATTTTGGGCCCGGTGTGGTTGGCAAAGGGGGTTATTAAATTTTGGGCCCGGTTGGGGTTTGGCCCGGGTGTTAAATTTTTGGCAAAGGGGTGGTTTGGGAAGGGTGTTATTTTTGAAACCAGGTGTGGTTGGCCAAAGGGGGGGGGTTTTTGAGCCAAAGGGGTTTGGGTTTGGGAAGGGTTTTTTTTATTGACCAGGTTTGTTGGCAAAGGGTGGTTTATTATAAACCTTTGGTTTTCAAATTTTTAAATTGATCGGTTTAGAAAAAAAATTTCCCTTTTTTGGCCCGAGGTTTATTAAAAGGGGGAAAAACCTTTCCCAAAAAATTGCAGCTTGCATCTAACATTGCATCTTGTGTTTCACTGAAACTGTCCAGGACGCTTGATCACTATGTTTAGAGTCCAAGAGCTTGTGTTAATACAGCGTGAAAG